>OX596189.1:4800000-6000000 GCA_951394245.1 Cyclophora punctaria
ATGAACATGAAACCAGCAGTATTCACAGTTTAGACATAAAATTATGTCATTACCATGGAATTAGTAAGTGTACTTTAATTCCATTTAGTAAGTGTACTTACTAATTCCATGGTCATTACACTGACTAACAGTGACACTGACGGCAAAAGTTGACAATTCATAAGCAATTCATAGATTTTTTTCAGGTATTGCCCTGTTAAAATATATTCCCATACTCAGATCTCGGGATAATAAGATCTCATTTGACTTGCAACCCTGTTAACTTTAACAAGGCGCCGTAATACGCTGATGCAACGCACCATCCCGTCTCTGCTAAAGTTAACGTTATTGTATTTGTCAAATTAGACAGTAACCTTTACTTTAACAACTGATTTGATGCAACCGAGCCTTAACATTTTTCAGGTTTTGTTTTGACGTACAAAGTTGACTTAACGATGTCATACAATTCCGTGTCTGTGCACGCGAGTTATTTTCATTTTTAGATCAAATGTTACAAATAACAGTTTTTTGATATATTGCGATTCCATTGTCTTGTTTTGCAAAGAAAAATTGTAGCGTATAAAATCAGCGATGCAATAGATGGCACTGCGGTAGCCATTTTGTAAATCACGCTTTCGTTATTTCACCAATAATAAGATACCCATACATTTTGGTGAACGGCAGAAAATCTTCCTGTTTATTAAATTAGTAAAGATTCTCTTTCTTTTAGCTCTATTCGTTTTGTATGTCAGTTGGGTCCGACTAAATATTGGGTCTGTCATAGAAGGTTGTTGGAGTCTCTTCTGTACGTAATATTTTGATCTCTAATGACCCGTTTACGCAGATCACCATAAGGTGTTGTCGTTTTACTTAGGATCTTAGTGTCGGAAGCTGCGTGCACCATTGTGTTGTTTTATAGACTAGGTAAGACCATTTATTCGTTTATTTTTTTATTTCAAACATATTGCGGCTGGAATTAGAAGTTGGATTTTAAAGTTACTAGAGATATGCGAGTCCTTTAGGATTTTTTTGATGATTTTGATGATTTTTTTGATTTTTAAAATGTCTTTCGGTAAATAAAAGAGATGCAGAAGGTTTCATTTTGAACCAATTGTAAACCAAATTTATTTGAGAACAGGTTCTTTTTACAAGAATATTTCTTTGATTGGTCTACATAGATTGAAGTTAATTTCTTTAAAAAGTTATAGGTCGGTGTGTAATTTAAATAAAATATGCAGTAAATTATATATTACAATACTAGCAGTGCCCCACGGTTTACCTGCGTTATACTCGTTCATCTAGAAATTTTAACATTAAAAGTAGTCACAAACCTTCCTCTTGAATCATTTTGTATGTTTCATAGTTTTTGAGAAAATATATTACATACGGACAGACAGATTTCGGGGACTTTGTTTTATTAATGTGCTGGCACCGCGATGTGCCCTTTCCCGTGGGAATTTCAAGAATTTTTATACATATAAACCTTCCTCTTGAATCACTCTATCTATTTAAAAACTGTATCAAAATTCCTTGCGTGTTTTTAAAGATCTAAGCATACATAGGGACAGACAGCGGAAAGCGACTTTATTTTATACATACTATGTAGTGATGATAATAAGTAAATAGTAAAATAATAAAACAATCTTTAAATAATGCAACAGATAAATAGAACGGTGTTGTCACATTGTGTTTAAGTGGACACTTCAATAGCAAACGTGGTCCATTGTAAATACATCGAAGTTTATGCGTAATAAATTATGCATTCAGTACTTGATTTATTAAAAGGTAAATCATAGGTATTACCGTATGTCTATAGATTAAAGTTATACTATGATTACTGTAGTATCACGCAAATCTCAACAAATATAACAAAGTTAGAGTTTGCTTTTTTATTTGTTTGAACGCGGTAATTTCAGAAATGCGCCAATTCGAATTTAATCTTTCCTTTTGTAATGGGTAGCTTCATTCAACGGGAAGGTTATAGAATATTTTTCATCCTGAAATTTTCACGGAAACGGACACAACGCAGGAATACCGCGGGCACTAGCAGTTTTCATGTAAGACTCAGAAATATCTATTACTATAGTAACAGATACAGATACTGTTACTATAGTAACAGATATTTCTGAGTCAATTTTAAGACTTTTTTGTTACTTGATAACTCCGTCGTTTATGAACTAATTTCGAAAAAAATTTCAGTATATGAACAGAGATATACTTAGACATTGGACCCGTTTCTAACCGATTAAATAAAGGCTTTATGTACCCGGGCTTTAGATAGTTTTTTGCCTAAACAGTTATTATATAGGATACAAGCAGCGGCCCGTGGTTTTACCCGCGTTGCGCCCGTTCCCGTGAGAATTTCGGGATGAAAAATAGCCTATAACCTTCCTGTTGAATGTCGCTATCTATTACAAAAATAATTATTCAAATAAGATTGGTAATTTCTGAGATTAGCGCATTCAAACAAACAAACTCTTCAGCTTTATTATATTAGTACTAGCTGTGCCCCGCGGTTTCACTCGCAGCGCCCCCGTTCCCGTGGGAATTTTGAGATTTTTATTCCTTATTTTTCTTATATTAAAACCTTGTCCTGAAAATAAGGAACATATTAAAAAAAGAATCATCCAATTTGGTGCAGTCGTTCTGAAGTTATTCGCTTAGCAACACATTTAGCGATTCATTTTTATACTATAGATAGATAGGATACCAAGCGTCTAAGTTTTATTACAATACATTCCTGACTACGTTTTTTGTTAAAATAATATAATGATGTTGATTGGTCAATTAACTATTCAAATAATTGTACAAAATGTTCGAAAACTAAACATTTGCGGTACACAACCTTCAATGTATGTATGGTCGACATAGCCTGATATGTCGTCACATAATAGGTACATAATGGTTAATATCTATTAACTAGCAGCGCCCCGCGGTTTTACCCGCATTGTGCCCGTTCCCGTGGGAATTTCGGGATTTTTTTTACATAAAAACCTTCCTCTTGAATCACTCTACCTATTACAAAAAACCGCATCAAAATCCGTTGCGTAATTTTAAAGATTTAAGCATACAGACAAACAAACAGACAAAAATAGCGACTTTGTTTTATACTATGTAGTGATGAAGATTCTTTGGAGGTCTTCTTCGTGTCGGTATAGTTCAATTCAAAATTATACGGAGGAAGAATACAATTTTGTACACTAGCGACGGTATAGGTCTGTACAGGTCAAGTAATGCGATCTTCTTCTTCATCGAGTGGATGGTCAACCTGACCAATCGATGACGTCTTCAGGATATCCTATTCGTCTTAACATGGTCATAGGCAGAAGGTTTAATAATAAATTAATGATTTACAATGATTAGCAACTTGAACTTGCTAATTTGATTAGCGATGTTTTGATCTAAAGCTTAAGCTAGATTTTCACACGTAAATCAATTCGTGGTTGTTTATTTTAGCCTGAATTTTAAACCAACGGTAGAACTTCATTGGATGAAAATAATAATAAATTAATTATAATATACTCGGACAAAATCACACACGGTTAATTAGACCCAAACTAGGCTCTAAGCTTGTAATATGGAATCTAACTCACTGATACTAAGTACTACATATACATACACAAATACTTTTCTTATATATAAAAATCTCGTGTCACAATGTTCGTTCCCGTACTCCTCCGAAGCGGCTTGACCGATTCTCATGAAATTTTGTGAGCATATTGAGTAGGTCTGAGAATCGGCCAACATCTATTTTTCATCCCGAAATTCCAGCAGAAACGGGTACCGTGGTTGAACTCCTCTGAAACGGCTCGACCGTTTCTCATGAAATTTTGTGTGCATATCGGGTAGGTCTGAGAATCGGACAACATCTATTTTTCATCCCGAAATTCCCACGGGAATGGGTACAACGCGGGTGAAACCGCGGGGCGCAGCTAGTAAGAATATATAATTGACATCCAGACTTCGCCGCCAACAACTATATCTGCACATATTGTTGACTCTGGGCGGGAATCGAACCCGCAACCCCCGACAGGGTAAGCGCTCTCACTGCCGCTGTGCCAACGGGCTTATCGAAAAATAGCTGATTCAATTGCAATTTAATCCCTCAGCTGCAACGGATCACATGACTTTTTTCGGTTCTTTTCGGTTCGGATTTTTTCTTTTATTGTAACAATTTGGAAAAAGAGTAAACAATAACATAAGCTTATCATCACTACATATTATAAAACAAAGTCCCCGGTCTCGTCTGTCTCATCATATCAAACTCATATACTACAGCACGGATTTGGACGCGGTTTTTTTAAATAGATAGAGTGATTCAAGAGGAAGGTTTATATGTATAAAAAAACCCAAAATTCCCACAAGAACAGGCACAATACGGATAAAACTACGGGGCACTGCTAGTCTAAGAAGAATATTTGTTTGTTCAATTTCAAATATATTGATTTTACCATTAGTTTGAGTTAACACGTCTCATGGCTTACTTAGGGATGTTTGTTAAGCAACTATGATTGTCAAACCGTACACCTTAAATTCTGTGCACTAAGGTTCAAAATATAAGTTAAATTAGCAAATACACTTGAAATTTTGGATTGTACCTTTAAATACCTTTGAGAGAACAAACATCCGATACGTACGTAAATCTTTGATCAATTTGAACTTGAGTTGGCAAATGTCGTCACAAGTCGTAAGCAGTAAAATAAACTTATTGTAGTTTTGTTTTAGCTATATAAGTCAAGGAAATATAATTACAGAAATAGAGAAGTGCCGCTTTAAGTTTTTTGCTCTTCCGCGATTTTTCCTATTTTTGTGAACTCGCCTGCCAAGACTGAGGTCCCGGGTTCAATTCCCAGGTCGAGCGAAAACATGTTTCCTACTTTTCAAACATGGCTCGGGTTCGAGATCACCAACCCGCATTAGGCAAGCGTGGTGATTACGCCTGAAACCTCCTCACTGTACTGATATCTTCAGTGAGACGAGAGGCCTTTGCCCAACAAGTGGGACATTACAGGCTAATACTTTACTTTACTTACTTATTTTAAAGTATAAGCCTGTAATGTCCTACTGCTGGGCAAATACATCTCATCTCATTAGCGATATCAGTACAGTGAGGAGGATTGTACGTATTCACCTCGCTTGACAACTGCGGGTTGGTGATCTCAAACCCGAGTCATGTTTGAAAAGTAAGATACATGTTTTCGCTCAAACTCGGAATTGAAGCCCAGCCTTGGTAGGCAGGACATGCCACTAGACCACCAAAGCGTAAAAAATATATAAAAAATAAATAACAATTTTATTTTGTTTACAAGTTATATTTTCATGTTGATTTTAATTAATACATACCTCCGTAACAATGGTTTTGTCGTTTTTGAAGAAAAAAGTAACCAGTTGTATATTTTTTGTTCCATTCGTTTCGGGAAGTTAATTATTTCCATATTTTCAAGGTTTTATAATATCTAGATACTAGCAGCGCCCCGCGGTTTTACCCGCGTTGTGCCCGTTCCCGTGGGAATTTCGGGATAAAATGTAGCCTATAGCCTTCCTCGATAAATAGACTATCTAACAGTGAAAGAATTATTCAAATCGGTTCAGTAGTTTCTGAGATTAGCGCGTTTAAACAAACAAACAAACAAAACAAACTCTTCAGCTTTATAATATTAGTATAGATTTCATTTTTGATGACTCAGTATCTACCTTAAAGGCTACACTGTAAAGTAGAATATTAATTTAAAATGTATTTATTTTCGGTATTTATTCTGCTTGTAAACTTTAGAACGAATATTACAAGAACTATACTATTAGTTTCGATTTCAATTAAGTACGTTTAAAAAAACAAATTACGTTTGTTTCAAATTATGTTCAATTTATTGCATGACAAGCCCGTTGGCACAAGGCCAGTGAGATGAGAGCGCTTACTGTGTCGGGGGTTGCAGGTTCGATTCCCATTCGGAGTCAATAATATGTGAAGATATAGTTGTTGGCGACGACGTCTGGGTGTCAATTATATATTTTTATAAAGTATATATGTATGTATGTATATGTAGTAGTATTAGTGAGTTAGATTCCATATCCAAGCTTAGAGCTTACTTTGGGTCTAATTAACCGTGTGTGAAAGATAAAATACAATTTAGACCAAACAGGTTCTTTGTTTCTTAACCATATTTAGGTTCTTAACATATTTAGGAGTTCTTATGCAATCTTTAATCTAAATTTCGCACTCCTTTGTCCGTCAAAACATAAAAATGGGTATACAAAGTCACATCACGTATTAGATAGAAACCAGTAGGATATGTCATTGCAAAATTTAATGACCATAGGAAACAAAAGCAAGGTAAATTACAAGAACAAGGTGAACAAGAATATCAGCACTGGCCTGTCCACTTATGTTATTACACTTTCGACCTTATATCCGTGACTAATAGTTGCATTTTAATTGTCATCCTAAGATGCAAGGGTCAGTTACTTGGATAAATATATAGGCAAGTGAAGCAAATTGGTTTATTATGTTCTAAATATAGGGTTTTGTTGTTAGAGGTGTGATACGCAGTTTTATAGCAACAAAGTAATGTAGGTTAAATAGGAGTGAGCACATACTTAGTTTGTGCTATATTCAAGTCAGTTTTGAGTTTGGGCTTGCTTTATCAAAAACAATAGCAGCGTCCCGCGGTTTCACCCGCGTTGTACGCGTTCCCTTGGAAATTTTGGGAAGAAAACTAGCTCATTACTTTCTTGTTGAATGTAACTACCCATTACAAAAAGAATTATTCAAATCGGATTGCTAGTTTCTGAGATAAGCGCATTCAAATAAACAAAAACATGAAAATCAAGATTTATAATATTAGTATCTATAGATATTAATAACATATTTTTTGTCTCAAGACTGACCTGTCTATAGTCTGCAACCTTCCTTAAACATAAAGCGCAGTTTAGCTACACAAGTGGTTCTATAATTAAATCCAATTATAATTAGCAATACGATTTATAGTGCTATAAAATTACTTTATCCGGTTAATAGAGTTGCTAAACTATTTTCAATCAACTTAGATTTTCGAATTTAGTAAACATTTGAAAATGGAAGGTTTAAGTTGACAGCTGCAGTTCTTTGCCGAATGCAGCCGACTATTGCATTATTTACATGCAGTCACCCAATGTTGCATGCGGCAATCGGCTTTTTGTATTAATTTATGTTATTCTATAATCCTGTTGTTGACTAGACAAGTTTTGATAATAATACCTATTAAATATACCTTTTAGATAGTCAAAAATATGTAAATTCAATCAGTATGAATCGAAGCTTACTAATGTCAGCATAATAAAATATTTTGTGTCGAATAAAACGGATATATCTAATGTGGTAAGAATGCACCCAGATATTTTTCTAACTAGCTTTATAAACATGTGACTATCGCTATTCTCTCTCCTTCTCTGGCTACTCTCAAAACTTACTTATTCTTGATATACTTGTGCATATAGATAGTAGCGATGCGAAGTCTTTAAATAGTTTATACTCTATGGGCCTTATTAATAAACGGTGTAACTAAAACACTGTTATACTGTGTTTTGTCTCTCTTGCTCTTCGGAAAATTGCGTATGTCAGAAAGTGACAAACCATTTGATAGTGAAACTGTTCTTAATACACGTTTACAAATATGGCCCCTTACGTAACGCGACGGTAACTTGGTAAATATGTTTTGTATAAAGAACTTTATGGTTGAAAATGGAAATGAACAAAGGCTACCTTTAAGCGATATTTGAATAAGCTATGACCTAAGGATAGAACACACAAGACGTGATCTCATAAGAGTACTGTATTTTTTCTATCTGCGGAGTCCTACAAATGCATAAAAAAAGAATTTCCACGCAGACGAAGTCGCTGGCAAAGCTAGTCACGACATAGTATAAAACAAAGTCGCTTTCCGCTGTCTTTCGGTCTATCTGATGTATGCTAAGATTTTTAAAACTATACGCAGCGGATTTTGCCGCGGTTTTTTAAATAGATAGAGTGATTCAAGAAAGAAGGGAGTTTTATATGTATTAAAATTTCCACGGGAAGGGGCACAATGCGGCTAAAACCGCGGGGCACTGCTAGTGTTTTATAAAAAATATACTTAGGTTAATCTCAACAAATTAATAAGCCAATTTATACTAATATTATAAAGAGGTAAAATTTGTAAGTTTGTTTGTTTGTTTGTTTGTTTGTTTGTTTTTATGTTCGAGGTAATCTCAGGAATTATCAGGCTGATTTGAATAATTATTTTTGTAATAGATAGCCACATTCAACGGGAAGGTTATAGGCTATTTTTCATCCCGAAATTCCCACGGGAACGGGTACAACGCGGGTAAAACCGCGGAGCGCTGGTAGTACTTCATAAAGCAAAGGTTAATGCGTATAAAGGCACGGAACACTATTGAAATTGATTTCTTTTTTCCAGTTTACATTGCCAACAATGGAGTCACTACTTTACAATCCTCTTATGATAGTAACAGAAGAAGAAGTGAAGAAGGTGAGAAAAGACTATGATATTAAAGAGAGTACGTTAAAACAGAGTTTGGATTCCGTTGAGGAGTGGATTAAGAAGGAACCTCATCTGGCTGAAGCTGCTAAATATATGAGTAAGATGATTTTTTAATTATCTATACTAATATAATACTAATTATCTATAAATACTTTATATGAATATAATAATTGAAACCCCAGGTAGTATAAAAATCTTCTATATAATAAAAATGAATTGCTGTTCGTTAGTCTGCTTAAAACTTGAGAACGGCTGAACCGATTTGGCTAATTTTGGTCTTGAAATATTCATGAAAGTCCAGGGAAGGTTTAAAAGGTAAGCTATGACGGAATAAATGCGGGTGCAACCGCAGGGCACAGCTAGTTTAAAATAAAAACAAAGTGTATCCGTAAACGTAGTTTCAATAAGTAGTTTTCGCTTAAACCTTAAGAAACCAGTTACTACTACAGATTTGCATACTGGTTTCACAGATCGGTAGAATAAGCGCTTGATAATTTCCCTACACTATTAATTGATGATTTTGATGGGTTTCGGCGAAGATATAAACAGTAAGGTAACTGCGTTAAGTGGGTACCCGCGCGGTTTCATACAAATGTGCTACGGACCCACGCGGACGTCCGTCGCAAGGAGGCCGGCCCCGTTGCGCGGACGATGCGGGTGCCCACTCGTGACGGGGCCTGCACGTGTGCACGAGCGTGTGCACGCACGGGTCCACGCGCGTTTACACGCGATGGTTGCCCGTCCAGGCGCCCGCTTCGGGACTTGGATAGAGACATAGGCATTTTATATCGAACATCGAACACAAACTGGCACGCTGTGGGTAAACCACGCTGCTTCAATTGATATATAACTAATCGAAGCAAATAGGAATCTAATATCATTAGTTTCTCTTACTCAAAATCCAAATCTTTCCCTTTGAATTCACTTGAAAACACAACCAGTAAACCAACGTACATTTCCTGATAAAAGTCAATACATATAGTCCAAGTAAAGCCAACAACGTAGAAAAATATCCTTTAATAATTTTAAAATGTATTTCAGACCGTAATCTTATTGAGAGAGTACTCTTGCTGGCCAAAGGATCCGTGGAAGCTACAAAGAATAAACTGGAAAGACTTTTGACCTCCAGAGGTATGATGCCGGAGATATGTCTCAATAGAACAGTTGAAGAGTTTACTAAACATTGGGACTTGATGTGAGTTACCTACTTTATAAAATTTTATTGTGATTTAAGAGCAAGACACATATAGTTCGGTCATAGTATAAAGCTTTATACTATGGTTCGGTTGCAGTGCTGCGGTTGCAGACTGGGTGCGGATCGCGTGACCTTGAATTCCTTGTATTTGTATAAAAGATGTCACACTGGCCCGCTGCTTCCTAGTGGGACGCCTTTCATACAAATACAAGCAAAACAACGGCACACGATCCGCATCCGCGTCGCACTTCTCCCGTACCTTTCCCGCATCCGGCTCGCATCCGGCCCGCACCCGCACAATGTGTTTATTGCACCATAGAAAAAATCACAATCTAGCTCATCTATCATATCGTACGTTCAAAAAGTCGTCAATACATTATATTATCGTCAATTATATAAATCCACCGCAACGATGTAAAGAATGCGATAGACAGCTGCATCCGGCGAGTGACTGCAGCTTCTATAGCTATCACCGAATTGCATGTTCAATGTCATTGGATATTTTAGAGTAAAGACCACATTCGAAAACCAAAAGGATTAAAATAAAGCCAGTTCGGCAATTGCATTATGTGAAAAAAGAAAAACAATATTACGCTTTAATATGATCCCTTCTACGCACATCTATACTAATATTATAAAGCTGAAGAGTTTGTTTTGTTTGTTTGTTTGTTTGTTTGTTTAAACGCGCTAATCTCAGAAACTACTGAACCGATTTGAATAATTCTTTCACTGTTAGATAGTCTATTTATCGAGGAAGGCTATAGGCTACATTTTATCCCGAAATTCCCACGGGAACGGGCACAACGCGGGTAAAACCGCGGGGCGCTGCTAGTGGTTTTATACTTGTAGTCTATGAGCTAATTATTGATAGTGCCACAGTCAAAACAATTACAATGTTTTGTTTTTCTTCCAGAAACTACGTGCCTCTGCCAAGGTTGTGTCCGACAGACCAATCAAGAATTAATGTGACACAGTTCTTGACAGGAAACTTGGAAGATTTTAGCATTCTCTCGTACTTCAGATACGCTTTCATGGTAAGTACGTACTTAAGATATAAATAAAGTTACAATATTGGAAAAATATTTTGCCCTAGTACCTACTCAACTCTACTGAGATAACCCAAACGTCGAAATTATGTATGACATATAATTTAGACAAATATTTAACAGTCAATAATGTAATTTAGTACCTAATTTGTATACCATTTGAGTTGATACAAGTTAGTTTAATACCTACCATAGCTCGAGAGCTCATACTCCCTGCGTTTGATGATGGTTAAAATATACCCACCGAATTGAGAACCTCCTCCTTCGGTTTTTGAAATCGGTTAAAAAACAATTGAACAAGTCGAAAGAAAGTCTATCTATATAGAGTTATAAATAAAAAGCCAAGAGTAACGTGACATCTCCGTGATCAATATTCTACGTGGCGTATGTTAGTTGTTTATTTTCGAGATGCAGGGGAGCGCTGATCGCGTGGATCCAACGGTAGGCTCCACGTTTTATTCTGAAGGAATCCTACTAATATTATAAATGCGAAAGTTTGTGGATGTATGGATATATGTTTGTTACTCTTTCACGCAAAAACTACAGAACAGATTTGAATGAAACTTTATAGTAATATAGGTTATACATCAGAATAGCTAATAGGATACATTTCATCCCGAAATTCCCACGGGAATGGGTACAACACGGGTGAAACCGCGGGGCGCGGGTAGTGTGATAAAGTAACTGTAACCACCGTACTCAGAGAAATAAAAATTCAAATGATTCCTAAGGGAGGTGAATGAGTGATTTATGAGATGTAAGAAAAGTGATTGATAATATAAGAGATTTTGTTGTAATTATATTTTCTTTTTGAAATAAGCTTTACCAAATAAACGCCAAATTAGCAAATTGACCATTTAATTGATGTATCTGTGTGGCAGTCAGGGTCACTTCATACCACACTCTGCGACGCAGAATTGAAGCAAAGCGAAGCGTTTGACGCTGCATATATGTTTTTTTTTTTTTTTTTTTTATTCATAGGAAAACAAACAGTGATATTATTAACCTTAAATCTAAACTTATGTAAGGACAACACCATTTACATGTTTTCACATATATATATAAAACTAAACTATATACCTGCAAGCTGCCATAACAAAACATTGATAATCTAATCTAGGTCAAACCATCCAAAGTGATGTCATTGTCGTTTTAACATTTCGCGGTTTTGTTATAAATAGGTCTACGTCCGTGAGATTTGCAAGGTTGTTAAAGTCTCTTACCGCTCGAATGAGGTATGAATTTTGTCTGTATTTCGTTTTGGACATGGATGCACACAAAAATGGCGTGTGTCGAAGTACCTTCCGCGAAGGCACCCGAATCTGCAACTTGGATAATAAAATGATAGCAAATGTATCCTAATTTCTGAATTACTTTATTTGTAGATCGGCGAATACAGACTGAACTACGACTACACTCCATCTGAAAGATACATCATTGATATGAAAAATATTCATATTGGGCTTTTGGGAAAAATCAATCCAGTAGTGGTGAAAAAAGCTGAAGTTTTATGCGTGGTAAGTGGAGTTAGAACCTTTAAAATAAAGAAAGGCTTAAAAAAACCGAAGATTACTGTTTTGATATTTTTCTCCTTCTTTTTGTTGTTAAGTGATTATACCATTTTCATTGTAAACAATGATCAAACGGTAACTCATTACTTAAAAGAAAAGTAATAAAACTTTTGGTTACGCATAATGATAATATAATTAAGCGTATTAGAACTAATTGATCACCGCATGTAACAAGCGGTGGTACCAGAACAGTAAAGAATAGTGGTCAGCTGCTTTCGGCAAATTGATAGCAGCTGTCACCTCACTAGCTGACTGCAGTAGGGGTCAATCCTGTTAAGTAGTGTAAAGACGAACGTTAGTTGAATGAAAATATTGATGCAAGTTCAACAACCATATTAACGCTATAAAAATATATTTACAGGAAGGAATCGGAACTAAAATCAAAGGAATCCACATACTCAACGCCCCGTCTTTTGTCGACAAAGTAATATTTATATTGAAGCAAGCTCTTAGAGAAAAGGTTGCGAGTAGACTGCATGTACACAATTCATTGGAGGACTTGCACAAACATATCCCGAGGGAAATTTTGCCCAAAGAGTATGGAGGCGATGAACCGAGCTGTGATGAATTGAGTGGTAAGAACTTGATACATTTTTGATTATTCACTATGCTTTTTTTATAATTGTGCATCTGAGACCAATAGATCTAAAAAAGTTAGTAAGTTTGAGAGTACTATTGGCCAACCCGTGTGTCGGTGTTTTTAGACAGTCTAAAGATCTGGTCTGCTGATTAAAACAACCGGAATCGATAATTAACGTGCCCTCCGATGCATGGTACCGCTCAGATGCTGCCTCCTACTGCAGTCACTAACGACACAGACCTCCTGTATTTGTCCTATATTTGTGCTCTGTCGTTCTTCTCATTCCTTAAAAGTAACTTTAACTTGAAAAATCCTTAACAAAAATAACTTATGTTCCAGCCAAATGGAAAGAGTTGCTAAGCAGTGAAGACGCAAAGAAAGCAATCAAAGAAGCAGATAAATTGATCAGCGATGAAACTAAACGAAGCAAAGCTAAGTTCAATGAAGAATACATGGGAATGCCTGGCTCCTTCAGAAGTTTGACTGTAGATTAAACAGTTCAAGATAACTTCCTACACAACACACACTGTTCGATTTTAATTGATTAACATTTAAAGTATCAGTCATAGTTGAACCACAGACTGCAATCGCTAGAGGTGTCCAAGTATTAGTAGTGCGTTCTACGTGCATTCTTGATCCACCAACGTACCTTTCTACGGCTTAACAGATCTGGTACCTTGACTCGTAACGCTTAGTAAACATAATAATAAAATAGAAAACAAGTTTTTTGAAAAATTAAAGTAATGTAATTCGCTTATTATCGCCGGCTCTCTTCGAAGCGGTGTCAACGCCTTGACGTCTTGTAGGCGAAGCATTCAAAGAATTTTCATCGACTTCAAAATGCATAACCGCATGAGATGGATATCGGGTTGTTAAATGAGTGATGATTTTTAACTAATTAAATCAAACAATGTTAACCACTAGGTATGATACAGTACTTAAAATTGTGATTTTTTAATGATAAATGTAATATAAACTCTATTTTTTCTTACTTGTGCCAAAAGTGGACAAATTTCGTCAATTTTCCAGCCGAAGGCGACTACTCCTGAAGAGGAAAAAGGTTTAGAGATAGGATGAGAATGAAATAAAAATACTTAACCTTTTTCTTCTTCAGGAGCAATCGTCTTCGGCTAGAAAATTGACGACATTGGTTCACATTTTGTGACAAGTTATAAACAATAGGGTATACTTACGAGTATTAATTGAAGTAGCTTAATAAAAAGGGAACTTAATTTAAGGTTTAATGTACAGATAAGTTGATAAAGAAAACTGTAAGTCTATTTATTTTTCAACCGCCTTATTCATATACGATATTTAACTTAAACAGTGTTTTGTCTCTTTCGCTCTTCGGCGAATTGCGTATGTCGGAAAGGGACAAACCATTTGATAGCTAAAGTGCTGTAATAAGCGTTTATGAATAAGGCCCTAAAGGTCTAGGGATTTGAGGCATTCTTTAATAAAATATTTATGACAATTTTTTTTTCAATTCCTTACTATCCTGTCTTTTTTAGGCCAAGCGCCCACTATAGTCACAACGTTGACCGCTATCCTATTTTCCCCTCTAATTATTATTTAAACTCAAAGGTTCAACTGCACTAGTAACAATAGTGTGCAAGCTCTAAGATAAATAAAATCAGAAAAGTACCTACCTAACCCTCGGTGGTCTAGTGGTATGTGCACTCGCCTGCCAAGACTGAAGTCCCGGGTTCAATTCCCGGGTCGAGCGAAAACATGTTGCCTACTTTTCAAACATGGCTCAGATTTGAGATAACCAACCCGCATTAGGTAGTGATTACGCCTAATCCTCCTCACTGTACTGATTTCTTCAGTGAGATGATAGGCCTTTGCCCAGCACTAGGACTAGGCTAGGCTATACTTTACTTTAAAAGACAGAAAGAACCTATGTTTGACTAACTTACAATATAGTGATGACTGTATTAGTGCAAGCAATTCCCGTTGCCTATCCTCACCTACAAGTGGTTGACCTATGCGCTTACTTAATGTGGTAAAGGTACTTAATGTGGTTGATATGGTTTATAAAACAACCATTTTCCTTATTTAATTGCTCTGTTTTATGAGCAATTATCTTTATTAGATGCGAATGTGCAGCTGTTTTCTTAGAAAGAGTATGTATTGTAGGTGTAAGTTTACTGAGAACACAGATCATTTTTTGCAATTTCAAGTAACAGCCTTAAAAAATTAAAAACTGACCACATACATTTTTCCTATAGCTGCCTCTTTTGTTCTATAATCGGTAAGCAATGGGACCAATCAGTAAGCATACCCTCATCAGTGAAATCAGTTTTGAAATTTGCACGATTTAGTAGTAAATATAGATGGTTCAATCATATAGAAAATTATATAAAAAGAACTCATACAAGTACTTATATCCTATCCTATCCTACTAATATTATAAATGCGGAAGTTTGTGAGGATGGATGTATAGATGTATGTATGACTGTATGTTACTCTTTTACGAAAAAACTGCTGGATAGATTTGGTTGAAACTTTACAGTAATATAGGTTATACATCAGAATAACACATGGGATACATTTCATCCCGAAATTCCTGCGGAAACGAGTACAACGCGGGTAACCCCACGGGGCGCGGCTAGTATTTACATACTTATGTATTTGCTCAGGCAATAAACAACAAATCCCAATAAAACCAATACATCCGCACTTTTATTCCGTTTGTAATAAATAAGTGTTGGGTCTTCTGCTGTGAACGGCCACCGATAAAGGACAGTGGTCGCACAGCCACGCCTACCCTATAAACCACGACTATCTGTTATTACACTCAAGTATAGGTTGAACTCTGATAAATACATATTAGCTCTATACAGACCATGCAGCACGTTCTGACCTGCCCCTCGAACCCTAAAAGCTGCACATTGAGTGACTTCATGTGCGCCAATGACAAGGGCATAGGGGCAGCGAAGTACAGGAGCGGTCTCATTTAAAAAAAAAAAGGAAATTTTTGTGCCATCGACACGAAGAAGAAGAAGAAGAAACTTTATACAGTGTCTTAATAACTCTGTGTCCTGTGGAGCATCTTTGAAAGTCAGAAATCAGTGCAATAGACCTGGCCAACAGCTGGACTGAACAAATTAATATAAAATTAAAATATCCACCACGACTCAGGAAGAAATAGAAGTCCTACTAATATCATTAAATGCAAAAAATTGTGGATTTATGGATGTATTGTTGCTCTTTCACGAAAAAACTACTCGACGAATTTGGATGAAACTTTACAGTAATATATAATATACATCAGAATTACACATGGCATATATTTTATCCCAAAATTCCCGCGGGAACGGATACAACGCGTGGGGCCCGGCTGGTCATTATTACCACACATATCAGAAAAACGTTATTTAATTTTACACTTTTGTCCTTCCTGTAAAACTGACCAATCCAAAGTCAAATAGCTTGATTTTCCAGAAACTTGAGCTTCCAGGGTCTTCGTCAAGGATAAACACACGATATACACAGCTTAACAAAGTTTACAACATATGATATACTTTAAAAGGGGCTTCCACTTTCAGGATCCCACTTACCATAAATTTAAAATTTTGAATAGGCTTAAGAAACCCAAATATTCCTGCTCAGTCAGGAATCTTTGGGACACAGTTTAAAACCAGGAGCCAATATAAAAAGATCTCCGAGAGAGTCTAGTTTTGACTCAATTTAATTCGATTCCCGGTGGGGATATCTCACAAAAAACTCTTTTTGAGACTTTCTTCAGTTTGGTTAGGGCATCCTGATCGTTCGAAAAGTAAGATAATTCCGTGCTTCGGAGGGCACGTAAAGCCGTCGGTCCCGGTTACTTTCTACGGATAGTAGTCATTACTTGAGCCATGTCAGAGGTCTTTGGCTGCTCAATAACTCTAACACTAGGATTGGTCAGGTTGGCCATCCACTCGACGAAGAAGAAGACTCAATATAGGTTTTATTCGAACTCGAGAGCTCAGTAAGAAAGAGCGAAACTTACGCAATATTACCTACCTGCTGAAGAATTGGGGACAACAGCAGCACTGGGAAGTAAAACGAGGAAGTAAAAAAATACTGAGATTTTTTTGTGAATTTCATCACTGTTGCTTAAAATTAACGATTGTAGCGCTTAAGAAAGTGATAAAAAGCGCTAGAACAAATGAGACCATATTTTTTACTTTATAAATTACTAGCAGCGCCTCGCGGTTTTACCTTGTGCCCGTTCCCGTGGGAATTTCAGGATGAAAAATACTCTATAACCTTTCCATTGAATGTAGATATCTATTAATAAAAATAATTATGTACTAACTTACAAATACCCTTTTATAATACCAGTATTAGTATAGATCATATACCTAATCTCAAGGATACATAAAAGACACTCATATATTCGGCCAGATTTAAATTAAAAAAAAACTACATTTCCAATATTTTGCAACACAATATTTCCTTTACATCAAAAACAAAGGGTTATAAGGGTCCATCGAAGCTAGACAACATTCAATTACTTAGTTCGGGATCAAAACTCGTCCAATAAATAATATCTATAGCATCTGATAGCCGAATCAATGACCTAAACCCTTCATATACAAGAGCTATACCGTTTGGGAAATTACTTAGACCGGGTATGATATGCATACGTTACATGTTATTATTTACTTTGGTTTGGTTACGAAGGAAAGTACAGACTTAAGAGTAGCAACAGCCTCCGTGGTCTTGTAGTTTGAGCGCCCGGCTCACGACCCGGAGGTTCCGGGTTCGATTCCCGGTGGGGATATTTCACAAAAATCTCTTTGTGAGACTTTCCTCAGTTTGGTTAGGGCATTGCAGGCTGAATCACCTGATTGCTCGAAAAGTAAGATGATTCCGTACTTCGGAGGGCACGTTAAACCGTCGGTCCCGGTTACTTTCTACGGATAGTAGTCGTTACTTGAGCCATGTCAGAGGCCTTTGGCGGCTCAATAACTCTGACACCAGGATTGGTCAGGTTGGCCATCCACTCGATGAAGAAGAAGAGTAGGAACGCACAGGCAAGCTGCTTGAGCCTCTAGTGCCTAATGCCCGTACTCAGAGGCATCAAGTGCTTCCTTACTAGACATTTAGCAATTTTGACATGTAATGTATGAAAAATTACGTCAATTTAAGTGTCGATTTAATGGAAGTCTCTAAGTGCGACATTTTGTAAAAGAAACGTTCGCGAATGTTCGCGATCGGCCGCACTGCGCGCTTGGCGCTTAGCTAGTTAGCTTACCTAGAATGCAAGCCACTTCTTCTTCTTCATCGAGTGGATGGTCAACCTGACCAATCCTGGTGTCAGAGTTATAGAGCCGCCAAAGGCCTCTGACGTGGCTCATGTAACGACTACTATCCGTTACTACTACTGCAAGCCACTAGGCTCTCAGCACCAAAAAATCTACCTGCCAGTGCGTTCGTAGCATAATCGTTCTTAGTTCTTAGCTCATACAGATGACCGGCATCGACATAGGCAACTGCAGCCGTCGCACGCTTGAAGTTGCAGTACAAAATATAAGTACACCCAGAAAGTTACTTACAAATGCTTTAAAATGGACGCACATACGCATACGCGGTACACAAGTTTCAAATGAAGTCAAACTAATGCTAGTAGCTGTTGCTACGAATAATCTATGAACTCTTTTATGTATGTGTGCGTTTTTTAACAGGCATAATGTAGGAGGATTTTAGGCGTCCTAAAAACTCTGACACCAGGATTGGCCGCGATATGAACTTACGTATTTTTAGTGCTTAATTTATTATGAAAGTTTTTGCTGACCAAATAATGTGTATTTGGTTCCAGTTTTATTTTAATTAATTATTTTATACTCGAAAAATCGTTACCAATATAGTAACAAAGGAGAGAAGCATTTTGATTAAATGTACTCTTTTCAATCCGTTGCCTGGAAAATAACTGGAAAATTCTTTGTATGATGAATACTGATTTTCAGTTGTGGAGTTTAATTGGATTTCATACAGTGTTTGGGTTTGAGTAATGGCTTTGGATAGGTTATTCCTTTACAAAACTATTTGGATAATAATAGCACAGGGTAGCAATTAAAATTCAATTTAATCCCAGTATATCCTGTTTAGTATAGATTTTCATCCCGATATTCCCATGGAAACGGGCACAAAGCGGGTAAATCCGCGGGGTGCTGCGAGTGTTATCATAACGTCAACGTTTATTAGGACAGAAGTAAGAACTTTTTAGCTTAATATATGAAATTGAACTAATCTTCATCCATTTCAAAAGTTATCTAAAACTGTA
The DNA here is from genome assembly GCA_951394245.1 of Cyclophora punctaria. Classification (NCBI taxonomy): domain Eukaryota; kingdom Metazoa; phylum Arthropoda; class Insecta; order Lepidoptera; family Geometridae; genus Cyclophora; species Cyclophora punctaria. Next base: position 4,819,165 of record OX596189.1, read on the forward strand.
CTTCACCACGAAAAGACTGTACATCAAAAAGCATAATTCGCATTATTTTTCATAAAATAAAAAGAAAAATAATAATGCTTTATGAACCTAACTCTTGTGAGCTAAATGTGAAATTACTATCTTTTCGGGGACGCGCCATACTTTTAAAGATAAGTCGTCATCTTTACGAGCTCATTGTATCCACTAGGTACTAGGTTTTTGTCTTTACTACCCGTTTTATAAATAAAGTAGCTTTTTACTCAGAATAATATTTTTAGTAAGTCTAATATCCTCACTGTACGGTATCTTCAGTCAGAAGAGGCCTTTGACCATCTATGGGGCATTACAGGCCAATACTCCTTCTATTAGTATCCACTGATACTTATAAGTATCAGTATAAATAATGATACTTTAAAAAAGTAAGTAAGTCCGAGTAATTATTTTATGCAATCCTATTGGTTAATATTTGTCCGTTTCTCCGCTCCGCAGTCTCGCCCCGCATCAATGGATAGGCACCGAAATATTTGAAGTCCCTTGAAAAAGCATGACATAGATTTATTTAAATCGTTGCTCTTCCATTATGGACCGCTTTCCTTAAAGTGTCCTTCGTAAACTCAATTGTGTCTTCATAAAAGCTAATTCTTTCATAATTGTCCGAAAATTAAAAAACAACAAACCTACAAAATAGAAAAGATCATTATAATTAAGTTCATTAAAATAGCACGCAATTTCCTTCAAGTAGATCAGGTTGGTCCATTTTAATTATATCTTCGTATACTTAAAGCTTGGTGTAAAATATATATTTTGTATGAAACGTATATTTTAAAGTATCAGTCTGTTAGCCTGTCTGAGGCCGTAGAATGCAATTGCAGACCGCCAGGTAAAACTACAGATTTCTTTGAATCGCTGCGAAAGTATTCCTAGCGCGGCGACATTATTTGCAGTTGCCGCAGGCAGCCTATCGCCTCGTACCGACTGTTCACATTTGTATGAAGCCACACGCGGTGGGCGCACGCCGCGGGTGCCCGCAACGGTTCACTTTAGTATGGAACCGCGGCGTGCGCACGCTTAACGCAGTGTCGGCCCTTATTATGTTCACCGCGTGACCCATCAAAATGCTGAGCAAAATCCGATAATGTGATAAAGTTTGAAGAATTGTAATTAGCCAATTGAAGTAAACCATATTTGATAAATGTCCTTGTCCCCTTAAATTAAATAATTAATATCACACTTTTAATAAAGGAAATTGCATCAAAAACACAAGAAGAAGGATCGTCAATGATAAATAGCGTTCTGACGGATTTTATTAAAAGCAGGCAACGAAATTGATGTACCTATTAATATAAAGGAAAGATTTATTGCGCTCCTCGCTGTAAGTCAATTAATTTGTAATTCATATAGCAACGTATCTTTCAAAGGTGGGTTAAAGAGAATGGTTATTACGTGAACGAGGTTGCTTTTTATCCAGCACTATAGATTTTTTTGTATGAATTTTATAGTGGGAACGAGTTCTTGCTTTATTTCGGCTTATTAATAGAACTAAGAACCTCAGTGGTCTTGTGGTTTGAGCGCTCGGCTCACGATCCGTAGGTTCCGGGTTCGATTCCCGGTAGGGACAATATCTCACAAAAATCCCTTTTTGAGACTGCCTTCAGTTTAGTGAGGGCGTTACGGGCTAATTCTGACACCAGGGTTGGTCAACCTGGTGTCAGACCAATCCTGGTGTCAGAGTTATAGAGCCACCAAAGGCCTCTGACATGACTCATGTAACGACTACTATCCGTAGAAAGTAACCGGGACCAACGGCCCTCCGCTAATCGTGAACTAACGAACTAACTAACGTACTTTACGGTAACCAATCGTTTGAAACGACTCAATAAATTGTGAAAAAAGTTTTGAAAAGACACCCATGTGGAACGAAGACAAAACACTGGTAAACTAAATAAAAATACTGTTGACAGTGAGAATGAAACAGGAAACAGTCTAAATGACAGCGCGCGTCAGCATTCCTATGAAACCTTTCACCTTTACCTTCCTTTTCGAACTATATTACGACAAAACAGCGCATTTTGCTATATACACAAACTTCCTTTAAGGTCAAAGATACAACAGGAATAAGAATTCCAATCGGAAACTGTAGAGCATTTTTGAAATTAGGGCCGGGAAAAAGTGATATGTTTAAGCAAAATTAGTTTAAATAGTAAAGCTTCGTAATCCTCTGTAAGACTAGAAACTGAATAACTGTGTGATGTAACTACGTTTTTAAAACTTTTTATATACAACTAACAGCGCTCCGCGGTTTCACCCGCATTGTACCCGTTCCCGTGGGAATTTCGGGATGAAAAATAGCCTATTTTACTCGTGGATAATGCAGCTTTCGAATGGTGAAAGAATTTTTAAAAACGGTCCAGTAGTTTTTGAGCTTATATTCATTACAAACAAACAAAGTTTTCCTCTTAATATTAGTGTAGATTCGTCAAATAATGATTATTCACTATCACTACATAATATATTTAAATGCATCAAAAAGTTTTTACGTAAAGTAAGTTCGGGTAGGTTAGTGGCCAACTTTGGTGTCGGGGTTATTAGACCGCCTAAAGGCCTCCGACATGGTCTTACGATTACATCAACCGGGATCGACCAGTTTACGTACCCTCTAAAGCACGGTAGCGCTCAGATAGAAATGCCTCTATCGGCCACCCATCCAAGTAGAGACCGAGCTGCAAGTTGCTTAACAATTGCATTAAGATCACGTTGCTTAGTCAAACTACGCCATTTTTCGAGTAACGCTTCAAATATGAAAACAAGATTAACATAATCAGTTTCTTTATGAAACTTTTCTTTACTGTTGTGTATGTGCAATATTTCGCTCATCAGAAACAAGAAAGTGATAATTGAACATTAAAGATTTAATTAGATAGGATAGGTTAGACAAAACCGGGAACTTGGTGTTTAACTAGCACGACTTGATTACAGACAGACAGATACAAAGTAAACTGAAGCTAATCAAAGCTCGTAAACAGCTAGTAATGAACCTTCAAAAATTAGTCCCAAACTTCACACGGTAAAATTGGTTTCCAGTTCAAATTTCCACGCATTAACCTAAATAATTTAACACGAAACATTAATTTAATAAACTATTCGATCAACAATTTAATCAAAATTAGATAATGAATGTAATCTCGATTTAAATTGTTTCTAAATTAACATGAAATCCTGTTAGTTACAAAACATTACATGTTTGATTAAATCTCATATATATTGAGGTTTAATGAAGTGATTTCAATTGAAAATAATACTAGTAGCGTCCCGCGGCTATATCTACCTTGTGCCAGTTCTCGTGGGAATTCTAGGATGTAATTTCATAACAATAAAATCGATTTACAGATTACTAGCAGTGCCCCGCAGTTCTACCCACTATATGCCCGTTCCTTTATGCTGGGGCCACACTTACGCTTAATGTCAATGCCCATTATCTCAATAATTAATGCATTAAAGTGGGTGGCTACACTTAAACTGTCTCTTTCTCTCTTTGATGTACCGCCACTCGAGCTATCGCCTACGCCATACGGCATTGTTAATGCCATTGTCAAATTATCACGTATAGTCGTGGCTACACCTACGGTATACGTCCATTATCTATATAATTTATGGCATTTCTCGTATGTGTGGCCCGGGCATTACAAACATAATTATTCAAATCGGATTGGTAGATTCTGAGATTAGCGCGTTAAAACAAACAAACTCTTCAGCTTTATTATATTAGGATATATAGTTATAAGAATAACATATGAAAGTCGAAAATAGTCATTAAATGAACTAAACCTTAGTCTACACGTACAGTCACGAGCTTTCATTTGGGACCCACCTAAGGTTGAATATCGTTTATAATTTGGGACCCACCTATGGTTGAATATCGTGTAGCAAACTTACGCTATTTAGAGCTAATATTTTATCGCAATATCAATGTCGTATTGTTTACCATCGATAACTTTACGTTTCTATCAAACTAAAGTTTCGACCTTATTGCATTATTAATGTTCTAACAACAATTCATGGAAATGGGTCCCAAATTAAAGCTCGTGACTCTGCTACAGTACATACAGATGAAGTAAAATAAAACGATATTATAATATTAAGACGTTATGTCAGAGTAACATTTCCGTTTTCAATGTTAAAACTTGTGTCGAAACTAGCATCCCGTGTGTCACTAGCTTATTAAGTTTTTGTCTTAATATTCAGGAACTGACGAAGTTATCTCGTTAAATGCACCAGGAGTTTGAGACGACAAGAGCCTAAGTTTAAAACCAGGGGCCAATATAAAAAGATCTCCGAGAGAGTCTAGTTTTGACTGAATTTAAAGGTTTTATTCGAAGTCGAGAGCTCAGCTCGGAATGGTTAATTGACTTGAAGCCTAGTTGAGGTGCTTCATCATATTTGTCTTCCTTTCCAAGAGATCTTTGTTTGAAGTTTGGAAATTAAAAACGTAATTAGATAGTTTTAGAGTAAAGTGCTAAAATATTTTAAGATTTTACCTTTTAACCCTCAATTCAAAAGTAAGGGTGTATGTATTTGTATGTGGTTTTCTTTCATGGGGAGTGTTTTTAGCTGAGTTTAAATTTAATAAAAATATATTGTAGATATGAACAACTAGACGACTATTAGACTCGTATTACTCGTATCTTATCATAACTAAGGCCTGAAACTGCGTTAAGCGGGTGCTTAGCACGGGCGCGGTCGCCCGCGACGTAGCACTTGTGTAGAAACCGCGCGGATGCCCGCTCGTGACGGAGCCCGCGCGTGAGCGACGGTTGGCCGTCCGGGCGCTCGCTTAACGCAGTTCAAGGCCTAACGCCCTAAAAAATCAAGCGCTTATTTTCGCTTATATTCGAAGTTTAAAAAAGAAATAACGAACATAGTAACAAAGAAAACAAATCTTGACATTTAAACTTTACACCGAACATTCCAAATACAAAATCCAAATTATTTTTTTCAACTACGAGACGAAATTGTATAACAATAATTACTTTGGAGTGTTCTCTGTAGTACTTGAGTGGAGGGCGCGAAGTCATTATTGTGAGAGGGTCAAGTATCGTAATGATAATATAAAAGCTGGACCGAGTGGGATTTGAACATCAACCTGTGCTTGATTGGATAGCTTTTAAGAATTTATAGGAATTTATTTTTAATTTTCGAAGGAAATCGACGATATTGAGATATTTACATACATATCTACTGAGCATATCTATATATCGATACCTTTGGGTAGAAAGGTCGTATAAACCAAAACCTGACTTTTCAGGAGAGCAGAAAAACAATTTTTTTTTTACATAAACATTTATAACTTTTTTGTTTTTGAGGATATAAAAAAATGATCAATGAGAAAGGTTCTTACAATTTGCAAATGAAAAAGGTTAAATCATCAAAACATATCTGTACCGTCTTCGCGGCATTTCGTAATGCACGTTTCTAAACTGCTCCACCGACCTGGAATTTGAACCAATAGGAGCACGCCTTTTTCTATGACGTGCAGCGCTCGCATTGGTTAAAACAGACAGCCTGGCGGGAACAAGACCGCGACGCGGACACACGTGAAAAAACATGGCGAATGGTGGTTCATCTTAAAATCTAATATATTCGTTTCCCAATGTAAATTCGAGTTTCTACATTCTATTCATTATCAAAGCGGCGCCGCCGAAGGACCTTAACTGTGGTGTGTGTGTAAAACCTAGTGCGCATACTGTGAGGACCAAAACTGGACATTCTACGAGACCGCAGAAGGCAAGTCAGGTGCGTAGCGTTTTATTATCCTATTGGTTTGAAGCCTAGAGAGCTGGGGTTCTTTAGAAACGTGCAGATAAATATATAAATAAACTAATAGTATACATTTGTCTGACCCAAATGTTGAAAAATCATACATTTTCTGGTGCCGAAACCCGGGACTTCAAGTCCCAGACAAGTCTGAGACTGATTAATCAAACATTAGTATCATATTCTTTCATTGTGTAATTAGTCTCATCGATTTCCTACCGAAAATCAATCTGGAATCTTCTAGTTCAAAGTTCACAATTTCATTTTGCGTGTGATAACCCGACCATTTAAAGTAGGCACTACGTACCTTTGCGAACCACACTATCGTGAGTCATTCTTAAATCGTTTGGTTAATACTTCTAGAATGTGCGTTGTTGGTTCAACAATGTAAAGTGGAGGGTAGGTACATGCATTCTCACCTAAAGTTATCTAATTCTATACGTGTGTATGTACTTACGTAATTCATTATTTTCGGTGCATTCTCGAAGTATTAAATCGTAGTGAAACTCGAAAGCATAGGATTTAATCGTAATTCATTATCGAAGTATTCATTGACAGTTGTTATTCATTCGGCCGTTTACCTATTCTTTTGTTAACGTTAGCAGGTAATACGGATCTCAGTGTGTACCTAATTAGGTGCAATCGGTCTAGCATCTCGTGTAGGTATAATCATTCATACATTACGTGTATATCTACACTTTTCGTGGCTATTCCAATCGAAATAACAACTTGTTTACATCGTTATCAAAACAATCGTTCGTAGTTGTTATTCAGTCGGCCGTTTATACCTAATCTTTTGTTAAAGTTAGCAGGTGTAATACGGACCTAAGTGTGTACCTAACTAGGTGCAAACGGGCTAGCATCTCGTGTAGGTATAATCATTCATACATTACGTGTATATCTACACTCTTCGTGGCTATTCCAATCGAAATAACAACTTGTTTACATAGTTATCGTAATCAAAACAACCGTTCGTTCGTTCTTTATTCAAACTAAGTAACCACCATGGCTTATTCTATAAGTAAACGAAAGCATTCTCTTAAGAAAACAAAATCTGAGGAGGTAGCACTAACATTGGAAGACCTACCAGTTTTACGTCGTAAACGTACACTTGCGTTAAATCGATTGAAAAAGGCGTTAGGTATAGGTCAACTATCGAAAACCGACCCCAACCAGGCAAACACTTTTTTGGCTTATTTTCCCGAGGTCAAAAGAATTGTTTCTTGTTTCGAATCAGCTCATGATGACATCGTATCTTTATTAGACAGTGACGCCGAAGACTTACTTAGGTCAGAGTTTGACGAAATTCACTTAGAGGTTCTATCTATATATAGGCAATTGACTACTACAACGTGTAGTGAATTGAACACATCGTCAGAGTCATCTAATGTGAAGTCGAGGAACATTAAACTACCTAAAGTAAACATACCTACGTTCGACGGCAACATTAAGACATGGTCGCATTTTTATGATGTTTTTAATTCACTCGTTCATCAAAACTATTCACTCACCGCCTCGGAACGTATGCATTATTTAATGTCATGTTTATCAGGTGAAGCTTTAACACTCGTTCGTGCATACCCGTGTGAAGGAACCTATTATGCAGAAGCTTATCAGTCATTAGTAAATAGGTATAAAAACAAGCGCGATTTAGCTTTTACTTGTTGGAAAGAAATATTGAATATTAACTTTAAAATTAATTCTCCTATAGAATTTCGCCGTGCGCTCGATTTATTTAAAGAAAATTTAAATATTTTACAACGTTTAGACCTACCGGTACAACATTGGGGTTTTGTGTTATGCTATTTAATACTTTCCAAACTAGATTCAGTTACCCGACGCGCGTTTGAACAAGAGTATTCTGACTCGGAGTTACCTGTTTATGAGCAACTTTTCAGTTTTTTATATTCGAAGTGTGAATCCATTGTGCGTGACAGTCACTTCACGCAGCACGATCGTGTTTCTACTGATAAGAGTGATACATCTCGCACTATCACCCGTCAGTCATACACACCTAGGAAACCTATTTCTACGTTCTTATCTGGCGCAATTAGATCCGAGCAATTGAGTAAACGATCACAATCGATTAGTAAAAATAATGTTAAGGTTTTCCATAGTAATTTGCCTACTTCTACCCCTATTAGTAAATGTTCATTCTGTCAACAAAATCATTCAATAAAATCATGTGACGCATTCATTCAGAAGTCGATAGAAGATAGATACAACATAGCAAAACTTAATCATTGGTGTTTCAATTGTTTGAGACCGTCTCATCAATTGAAAGACTGCAAGTCTATCTTTTCGTGTCAGGTTTGTCGACAGAAACATCACACTCTTCTTCATAGAGAATCTTCAAAGGCCGTCATTCAACAAAATTCTTATGTATCGACGGATCGTTCGGAACCGAGTTCAACAGAACCGGAGCCGCTCACACAAGTTTTAACAAACATGAGTAGTAGTTCAGTAGTGTTACTGGCTACAGCAATCGTGGAAGTGCGTGATTCATCATCGGGTCGATTTCTTTCTTTTCGTGCGCTCATCGACTCAGGTAGCCAATCCCACTTCATCACCGAACGAGCTTTGGAACGTTTACGTATGAAACCTCAACCTACCTCGCGTAACATACATGGCCTAGGTCAATCGTCAACTGCCGTGTCAGGGATGGTCAACCTAGAGTTAGGGGTTAAAGGTAGGGTTTTATTTAAGGTCAATGCACTCACACTGCCAGTTATCTGTGGAAAGATGCCCACAACTCGCGTTAACCTTTCTACATGTGAACATTTACGCAACTTGGTTCTCGCGGATCCCGATTGTGACAAGCCGGGTCATGTTGACATTTTGATAGGTGCGGAGATTTTCCCTTCTATCCTGATGTCTGGAAGTATCCCTGGTGGTCCAGACTACCCCTCGGCGCTGAACACTGTGTTTGGTTATGTCATTTTAGGTAATGTGCAGTGTAGCGAATCATCATTCAGCACGCGTTCCTTTCTCGTTAACGAAACTGATCCTCTTCATGAGGAAGTGAAGAAGATGTGGGAGTTAGATTCTTTTCCTCAGTCATCGTCGCTAGCTCCATCAGAACAACAGTGTGAAGATTTATTTGTTGAAAACTATACTCGAGATGTGTCGGGAAGATATATCGTGTCATTGCCATTTAAAGAAGATAACAAAATTCTTTATTTTCCCGGTTCGCGTGAAAACGCATTACGTAGATTTCATTCGTTGGAGCGCAAGCTTTATTCCAATCCAGAGCTCCACGAACAATATTCAGAGTTCATGTTGGACTACTTGAACAGTGGTCACATGACTCAGGTTTCAGCAAAGGATCTTAGAAGTGGGAAATATTATATCCCACATCATTGTGTGATACGTCCTAGCAGTTTGAGTACTCGATTGAGAGTAGTTTTTGATGCTAGTGCTAAAGACGCCCGTGGTCGTTCTCTAAATGACACGGTTCATATTTGCCCCAAATTACAGACTAATATTGCAGAGTTACTGCTACGGTTCCGCATTCATCCCATTGTGTTTACAGCCGACATAAAACAGATGTTCAGAAATATATCCCAAAACGAAGACGATCGTGTATTTCAAAGGATCTTTTGGCGCTTTAATAAAGCTGAGCCCATTCAAGAATACGAATTGAATACAGTCACTTATGGAATCGCGTCTTCCCCTTACTTAGCATGTCGTACTATCAAACAGCTCGTCGACGACGAGGGTTCCGATTTTCCCCATGCTATTGAGGCGCTTACCTCCTCAATTTACGTCGATGACGTAGCTCATGGCAGTTTCTCCCTAGAGTCAGCTATGTTAATAAAATCTGACGTCATTAACCTACTTAAACGTGGTTGTTTTGAGTTGAGAAAGTGGGCAAGTAATAGGAAGGAATTACTCGCGGATTTACCTACTGAACATTGCGTAACTGGATGTGTATCTATGGATGTAGAAAATTCTCCCACTCTTAAAATATTAGGACTAAAATGGGAACCGGGTGAGGACATCTTCTCCTTCGACGTCTCCCCAATCGATAGAACGTGTACTAAACGTACAATTCTTAGCGAAGTAGCTCGTATTTACGACCCTTTGGGTTTCTTGTGTCCTTTGACATTCATCCCCAAGTTGTTGGTGCAACGCTTGTGGATATCAGGTATTGGATGGGACGATGTTCCTCCGATCGAAGTTATTCGTCAATGGAATCAATACGTAGCTGAACTTCCTTCAATCAAACAAATACGTATTCCTCGTTATGTGTCCATAGATTCTATGGAATCGTGCGAGCTTCACGGCTTTTCGGACAGTTCTGAAGTTGGGTACGGTGCGGTAGTCTACTTACGTATGCGTGATTCTCAAGAACGTATTCACGTATCATTCCTGTGCGCGAAATCTCGTGTAGCACCTATAAAGAAAACATCTTTACCTCGACTCGAGCTTTGTGGTGCTGTCCTTTTAGCTGATTTGCTCCAATTCGTAAAACAAACTTATTCCCCTTTTCTGTCGTTCTCTGACATGTATGCATGGTCAGATTCAACAATCACACTTGCGTGGATTCGTAGCCACTCTTCACGGTGGAAAACGTTTGTGGCCAACCGTGTTAGCCACATTCATGAAGCTGTCCCCGACGCTCGGTGGAACCACGTGCGTTCTGGTGACAACCCTGCTGACATAGCGTCGCGAGGTATGTCCCCTATCGATCTCATCCAGTCCGAGCTATGGTGGGCGGGACCACATTGGCTTCGGCAGTCTTCGTCTTCGTGGCCTCTCATTCCTTCTATCGTTGCCGACGAAACCGAAGTACGTGCCGAGGAACGTATCGTATCTTTTATCGTAAATGAAGATATTCATTTTATCGATTCATTGCTAGAAAGGTTCTCTTCAATTCGTAAAGTTCAACGTGTCGTTGGCTTTTGTCTTCGTTTTATTCGTAACGCGAAATCTAAGCAAAATCGTACCTCTGATCTTTTCCTCAATCGTGCAGAGCTTCACGCATCGTTGATGACAATTGCTAAACGCATCCAATCCATTCACTTTCCTGAAGAGATTCGAAAGCTCCAAGATGGTAAACTGTTACCCAAATCGTGGAGGAAACTGAATCCGTTTATCGATAGCCATGGGGTCCTCAGGGTGGGCGGTCGACTCTCTCGATCCGGCCTTGAGTACAATCATAAGCATCCTGCTATTATTCCGAGAGATTCTACGTTTACGTACATGGTCATCGAAGCAATTCATAGGGAACATTGCCATCCTGGGTTAAACACAACGCAGTATCTTTTGACACAACAATTTTGGGTATTTTCATCTAAACGTGCTATTCGTCATTGTTTGTCAAAATGTATACAATGCTATAAGACTAAACCAAGTAATCTTGAACCGTTTATGAGCGATTTGCCTGCTACTCGCGTGAATCAGGTAAAACCATTTTCAGTTGTTGGTGTGGACTACGGGGGTCCATTCCAAATCAAATTAGGTAAACATCGCGGTGCTAAAATCGGTAAAGCATATCTATGTTTATTCATTTGCTTTAGCACCAAAGCAGTCCATCTCGAAGTAGTGAGTGAGCTATCTGCGGACGCGTTTATCGCTACTCTTCGCCGATTCGTAGGTAGACGAGGTAGAGTTAGCGTTATACATTCCGATTGCGGTACAAACTTCGTTGGAGCTAGGAAAATCCTAGATTCTTATGTTAGTGCTGCTTCCCAGTCTCAGAACATCGAATTTAAATTTAATCCCCCCGCAGCAAGTCATTTCGGAGGCGTATGGGAGATTCAAATTCGAGCCGCGAAAACTCACTTACATCGTATCGTCGGTAATCAAACTCTTACGTTCGAAGAGCTAACGACACTCTTCGTTCAAATCGAAGCTATGTTAAACTCACGGCCACTTTACCCTTTGAGTTCCGATCCTAACGACATGAACGTTTTAACGCCCGGACATTTTTTGGTTTTGGAACCACTTACTGCCGTTCCAGACTCTAACTATTTAGATGTAAACATAAGTCGTCTTAGCCGTTGGCAATTAATTCAACGCTTCCAACACGATTTCTGGAATCGTTGGAAGATGGAATATCTCAGTTCTCTAACACAAAGGGCAAAGTGGAACAAACACGATTTGACGTTATCCGTGGGTTCTCTCGTACTGATAAAGCATGAGAATACCATACCGTTGCATTGGCCTTTGGCTCGCGTTTCACAATTGCACGTTAGCCCCGATGGTGTGGTTCGCATAGCTACAGTTCGCACTGCTAATGGTAGTATGTACACGAGACCATTGGTCAAATTGTGTCCTCTACCTATTCAATCAGATTAACGTATCAAGTAACTTTGAACTAGATGTAGGATAGATGTTAGGTAGAGTTATCATATTCAATTCAAGTTATCATATTCAATTCAAGTTATCATATTCAAGTCAAGTTCTTATATTCAAGTCAAGTTATCAAATTCAAGTTCCTTTAAGTTTTCAAATTCAACGACAGCATCAATCTTTAAGTAATCATTTTCTATGTTATCATAATCGAAAATACAAATTCCTATGTATTTTGGTGGGCGGAATGTACCGTCTTCGCGGCATTTCGTAATGCACGTTTCTAAACTGCTCCACCGACCTGGAATTTGAACCAATAGGAGCACGCCTTTTTCTATGACGTGCAGCGCTCGCATTGGTTAAAACAGACAGCCTGGCGGGAACAAGACCGCGACGCGGACACACGTGAAAAAACATGGCGAATGGTGGTTCATCTTAAAATCTAATATATTCGTTTCCCAATGTAAATTCGAGTTTCTACATTCTATTCATTATCAAAGCGGCGCCGCCGAAGGACCTTAACTGTGGTGTGTGTGTAAAACCTAGTGCGCATACTGTGAGGACCAAAACTGGACATTCTACGAGACCGCAGAAGGCAAGTCAGGTGCGTAGCGTTTTATTATCCTATTGGTTTGAAGCCTAGAGAGCTGGGGTTCTTTAGAAACGTGCAGATAAATATATAAATAAACTAATAGTATACATTTGTCTGACCCAAATGTTGAAAAATCATACAATATCTATCTTCTTTTGTTTTAAAGTTAGCTTGGATTTACGTCTAAGAAAAAATCAATTCTTGGTTAATACACCCCATGAAAATGTACTTTAAAAAAACTGTATAGGTCGTATATCCATTTTTAGTAAGCTTATGGTCACATTTACTGTCGTAAAACCCATATAATGTAGTATTTTTTGTATTAAAAACCATTTTTAATCATAAATCAATTGAATTCTGACTAATAAATCAATCCTGTTACTCTCAGAATTAGTAGGAAATCAATTATTATTTTTCTTATACCCAATAATAGTCGATTCAAATAAAATAAAACTACCTGAAATACGAAATCAATAATTATTAAGTATTATACTACCTTCTATTCAACATTTACTATTATTTCAATAATGTTACAACATGCCTAACAGGTTTATAACAATTTTAAATTGAAAAAAATATTATAGCAACTTAAACTGAAATGTGAAATCTACTTAATCATAAAAAAAGCCCAAAAAATATTCATACTTCTTCTAAATTAAAGTAATCAGGCATTTTAATCATTTATAAAATTATGGCGTTGACGGGTTCTTTGAATTGTTTTTTAATATATTTGTATATATTTAAATGTATACAAAAATTAAAAAATGATTAAATACTAAATTCAATACATTATTTCATTAAAGCCTAGGTAAAATATTTAATAAAAAAACGATCAAGTACTAAACGTAACTAACTTTTGTACTAAAAAGTATAACTTATTTATGAATTATAAATTTATGAATTATTACCATAAATTATTTTAATTATTACTTTTAATTAAAATAATTTATAGTAATAATTCATAAATAATTAGAATTACATATATACAAATTTATAATTCATAATACAAATTTATAATTCATAATTAAGAATTGAAAATACAATTTCAAAAAATAAATCTATGTTTTTTTTACTAAATAATATTAATAAGGTAACGAACGAAATGTCAAATTACGTAAATACGAAAAGTTATTATTCTTTTATAATAATAATAACGTTGAATTTAAACTAGGTTTAGGTAATGCATTTAACACGTTAGGGCGTATAAACCAAATTACAATAAACGACGGTTTTTACGCCCTGAGTTAATATAAATTATGGTCATTACATCATAACAAAAGTACCAAAAAAAAATATTCGGCTTTTACATTGAAAATTTACCTTTTTTAAGAGTCTATGACCGAAAATTTCTGGGTCGTATTAACCATTTTTGTGCGAATTTCTGCATTTCGTATATACAGATCGATAGAGAAAAAAAAACTGAGAAAAACTGTATATATAACTCAATTTGGCCAAAATGGTTTATACGACCTTTCTACCCAAAGGTATCGATATATAAAAAGCGGCCAAGTGCGAGTCGGACTCGCCCATGAAGGGTTCCGTAGCAGCGAGTAACATAATAAAGAAGTTCTTGAAATAAATGTTTTTTTATTTACATTTGAGTTATTGAATGAATAATCAGTATTTTTTTGCGGTTTACGATTTATGTCGTAAAAAAAAAACTACTAACTAGACCTCGTTCAAACCAATTTTCGGTGTTAGATTACATTGTTATGTACATCATATATTTTTTTTAGTTTTATCATTCTCTTATTTTAGAAGTTACAGGGGGGGGGACACACATTTTACCACTTTGGAAGAGTCTCTCGCGCAAACTATTCAGTTTAGAAAAAAATGATATTAGAAACCTCAATACCATTTTTGAAGACCTACCCATAGATACCCCACACGTATGGGTTTGATGAAAAAAAAAAAATTTTTTTTCATTTCTATGTATGGGAGACCCCCCTAAAATTTTATTTTTTTTCTATTTTAGTGTGAAAATATTAATGCGGTTCACAGAATACATCTACACACTAAGTTTCAACAACATAGCTCTTATAGTTTCGGAGAAAAAAGGCTGTGACATACGGACAGACAGACGGACAGACGGACAGACGGACAGACGGACAGACAGACAGACATGACGAATCTATAAGGGTTCCGTTTTTGCCATTTGGCTACGGAACCCTAAAAATGAAACCCGTTTTCCTTGGTCAAGGCATCACGCGTGAATGGCTGGACCGATTTCCACGGTTTTGCATTCGTTGGAAAGGTCTCGGGCTCCGTGAGGCTTATAGGGAATAAAAATCTCAAAATTCCCACGGGAACGGGGGCGCTGCGGGTGAAACCGCAGGGCACAGCTAGTTATTTATATACATATTAGTGTATCATAGTGTAGTCATACATATTATTTACATACATATTAGTGCAGTGTGGCGTAGTTTAGCTAAGCGATGTTGTTAAGCAACGTGCGGCTCGGCCCCTACCTTGATGGGTAGCCGATAGTGGCATTTCTCGTGTTTCGTAGGGCAAGTTAAATTGTCGATCCCGATCGATTGTCAAAATCGTCGAAATTGTCAGACCACGGCGGAGGCCTTTATGCGATCAAAATTACTATACCAGGCTTAGCTACTTACCTACACAAACTTACTTATTTTTTAGTGCATTATTGTATGTTTTTGTAAAGCTATTGAAAGGGCTAAGCTCTGTGAGTTCAATAGCTTAGAAGCTTTAATTACTTTTGAACTAAAAGTCAGCAATATATCAATAAACCAAAACCCATTTCCATTAATAGAAAATTTAATTTGAACTGGACTCATCCAATTAGCCGTCCCGACGAAATGTGATTGAGTTAACACTCAGATTGCATCTGAGTGTCAAAATGACATTGACATTGACGTTTCCAATCATTTCAACTCAGCACTCTGCTAAATGAGTTCAAACAATGTACTATCATATTTCTTTACGTCAAATACTTTTGCATGGAAATACGAGAAAAACGGCCAGGATATACAAACGGAAAGACCGACCTTGTAAATAAAATATTAGCATGTCTTTCAACCTTAGGGCGAGGCTACAATACTTGTGGCTTCGTCGCGTCCCAAAAATTTACAATGCTGCCTAACAAAAGTATATTAAAATGTTACGTCATTTTTGCGAGACGTTGCCGAAATGCAGTGTTGTGGCCTCGCCCTTACGTTTCTGGTGTTTTGGTATTTTATTCAAAGCAGGAAGGTTGAAATGTTAAAAATATGTTTTAAATACTTTATTACGTTTTTGTTGCCTTTACTGATCTTGGGAAGTAGATTTGGTGGAGTGTCTCATATCTTGTGCGTAATATCAAGCTAAGTTTACATAATAGTACTACATTTCATTTAGAGTAGGTTATTGGCGGTCGAGTAGGTCTGGTGTCGGAGTCTTTAGACCATCTAAAAGCCTCCGACATGATTTGACGATTGAAACAACCTGGACCGACACATTAACGTGGTCTTCAAAGCGTACTGCTAAACCACAGGTACTGCTTAACGTGCCGATAAATAAAATGCCGTTTGCAGCAATTATGGCGTAGTTAGACTAAACGGTGATCATTGTGATTGTTAAGCAACGTGCAGCTCGGTACCTACTTGGATGGGTGGCCGATAATGACATTTCTATTTCAGCGCTACCGTGCTTCCGCGACGTGCGCACGCTTAACGCAGAATCGGCCCTTAAAGCTAGCTTATAAGCTCTTCAAATTGAAATTAAAAGAAAATTATAAAAGATATAATTATAATATTAATTAAATGACTTATCAACAACACCATGACGAATAATATCAACATTGATTCATTCATTCACCACTAGCCACTAACATACTCTAACATGAATGAATGAATGAATGAATACCAACATCATAATGTAAGACATATAAAGACAAATGACCATCATAAATCGTTATAAGTTCATTCTTCATAATCGTCATAATATAATAATGAAGTTAAGCAGTATTCTTTCGTAATATAAAACAAATTAAATAAATATAAAAACTGAAGCAAGCAATGTCTTGAACATTTCATAAACTTTTAGCGATACCGAGACAAGAAGATGAAAGCGCGATATCTGTGTGTAAATTCATTTTTAACTGTGCTAAAAGTACTGTCAACTTTATTATGAAACATCAAAAGTAAGAAATTACGAAATAATGTTATACTGTAAACAACGTTAGCGGAGCAATAAACCTTAATAATGACTGTGGCTGTTAATTTAACTTTGTAATATACTTTTGGTTCACGGGAAACATTTTATTGCCCTCTCTGATCTGACAGCTACTGTCAAAATGTACAACACTTTCTGTTGTACGAGTTTCTTAAGTTTAAGCGAACAATACTCTTTTTGAATTGAAACTACGTTTACTTTACACTTCGCTTTTATTTTACATTTTTATCTGATCCGAATCTACACTAATATTATAAAGAGGAAAACTTTGTTTGTTTGGTTGTAATGAATAGGCTCAAAAACTACTGGACCGTTTTTAAAAATTCTTTCACCATTCGAAAGCTACATTATTCACGAGTAACATAGGCTATTTTCATCTCGAAATTCCCACAGGAATGGACACAACGCGGGTAAAACCGCAGGGCGCTGCTAGTGTAAAATAAAAGCGAAGTGTATTCGTAAACGTAGTTTCAATTCCAAATATTATTTTTGACACTTAAGTAATAAATGTAACTTTACATAAATTACATTTCAAATCACTAATTTAATATCTACTAAGGAGCCCATTCACGTCTGAGCGTTTAAGTTGAGGGATTTGTTTACTTACAAGATTTTTCCAGCTGTGAATTGGTAAAATCTAAACACACATATAACGTAGTAGGTATTAGAACAGAACAATAGAATGGGTATCAGAAGCCTATAATAAAGTTTAGGGTATAAGAACGGAATTCAATAATAATTTGTGGGAGTGGATCGGGTTAGTGGGTCAGACCGGAATAGTTCTTGATAAAACCCTCGCCAAGTTAGAAAATGTGTTAACTCTCCTCTTAATTTGGTTCTCTTGGTGTTGTTAATCGAAAAATTACAATCTTTTTCTACTGCGTTTTAAACTTACCATCAACCGAATTAGTTTTTCATAAAAACACTTCGTTTTTAAATTACCTAACAGAATAATAATCCTTAAGTCGAATAATAAGAAAATAAATATTCTACAAGCATTTTTTATTGATATTCGCTTCGTATAATCCCGGGAGTTGCGAATTTCTTTTACAAAACATTGTTAGGGTGGTGCCTATTGTATTCATTTGGGAACAAAACAAGATCTGAAATGGATACAGAGCAGTTATTCCTTTACTTTATTATTAACTAGCAGCGCCCCGCGGTTTTACCCGCGTTGTGCCCGTTCCCGTGGGAATTTCGGGATTTTTTTTACATAAAAACCTTCCTCTTGAATCACTCTACCTATTACAAAAAACCGCATCAAAATCCGTTGCGTAATTTTAAAGATTTAAGCATACAGACAAACAGACACGAAACAGAGACGACTTTATTTTATACTATGTAGTGATACATTCGAACATTTATTTAGTTATCTAAATGTACCTACTTAGATACCTTTTAAAGGTTTTATTGACGGTAATATATCTTTATATTTTTCTATTTTAATCAATATCTCTGGAACATATTTGGCACCATACAAACCTACATTTAGTACACTAGCAGCGCCCCGCGGTCTTACCTGCGTTGTACCCGTTGTGGGAATTCGGGAATTTTTATACTTACCTATAAACCCCTCTTGAATCACTCTGTCTATTTAAAAATAACACGTCAAAGTCCGTGCAGTAGTATTTGAGTTTATCGCGAACAGATATACAGACGCGGCCGGGGACTTTGTTTGATAAGATGTAGTGATTCTCTAAACTGTCTAAAGCTAGCTTTTTCTGTATAATAACTACCAAGTAAACATTCTTTGCAAACTCATTAATTGACAATGAAATAGCTTTGAAACATAGCAGAAACAGAAACATGCTCAAGAGACCCTAAATATTACTATCATATTAATTAGGAAATGTCAACTCAAAGAGTAATTCGCTTGGCTACTAACCACTACAAACTAACTTTTATATCTGCTTTACTGAGAAACGTCTATAAAATTGACAATTAACTCATTTTTATGCATAACTAGCTGTTCCCCGCGATTTGATCCATTCCTGTGGGAATTTCGGGATTTTTATTACTTATTATCCTATTCCTGACGTAGATAAATAAAAAAGAGAATCATTAAAATCGGTCAAGCCGTACTCGAGTTGTGAATGGTGTAACTAACAAGACTTTCTTTTACACAGATATGTCATTATACTCTATTATAGAATTGATTGACTCTTCTAAACAATCGGTTAGTGGCGATCAATGTACATAAATATTCCTATCGACTGTTATAAAAACCGCCCTCTAATTTAATTCCCAGAAAAAGCCTTATCAATAACCGAGCTAACCCCCATTTTCTCTAGATGAGGGATTAAGTTTAAGTTTCCTTTCTCAACGAGAATGCCTAGTTAAAATTCATGAGGTGCAATTGTCGAGTTTTTCCTCCAAGTTGAGTGATATTAGATTTTTCATTGGAACCCTGGGGCATTGCTACCTTCGCGGTATCAATACTTGTTAAGGGTCTTGTAAAATTGATGGTAGGTACTGTAGGTGTTATATGCTTGAGCTACGTATGCTATTCCGAAATACCGCTCACTGAAAGGACGGTTTTCCGATAACACTCTACTCCGATGGTTAGTTGAACGAAAAAATAATTGGCCGATGAAACGTTTCGCCGAATATCGAATTGGTAGTTTCTGAGAATAGCGGGTTCAATAAACAATATCAAACTCCTCAGCTTTATTAAATACTAGTCGCGCCCCGCGGTGTTACCTGCGTTGTACCCGTTTCCGAGGGAATTTGGGGATAAAATGTATCCCATGTGTTATTCTGATGTATAACCTATGTAACTGTAAAGTTTAATCCAAATCCGTTCAATAATTTTGGCGTGAAAGAGCAACAAACTTACATCCACATACATACATCCATCCTCACTAACTTTCGCATTTATAATATAAACTAGCAGCGCCCCGCGGTTTTACCCGCGTTGTACCCGTTCCCGTAGGAATTTCGGGATGAAAAATAGCCTATAACCTTCCCGTTGAATGTGGCTATCTATTACAAAAAGAATTATTCAAATCGGTTCAGTAGTTTCTGAGATTAGCGCGTTTAAACAAACAAACAAAACAAACTCTTCAGCTTTATAATATTAGTATAGATTAGTAGGAAGTACGAGTATAGATATTAACTTCTACCTTGTAGTTTAATATCGACTTTACACCTCAATATTTAAAGCATAAATTCGTCAAAACTGAACTTCATCAATAAATTTTTAAGCGTCCAAAGATACAATTAAGCTACCGAACAAAATGCTATCCACCTTTGTATACAATGTTCTAGCTTCATTCCAACTCTGGGAAACTAGTGGTTACAGAGTGTGAAATTAATAAGACGCTCCTGATAACTTGGTTGCAACTTTGTCAGCATTATTGTGTCGTCGGACTTGAACTTAACAATAACTTAGGTTGTAGGTTATATGCTGATGCTGTTGTTTTTGTTCTCTTGTGCAATCACTTAGTGCAGACAGGAGGGATGGCGTACTAACTTTAGTGCATTGCAGTTTTTGAGCAATATGCAGGCAGCTAATAATCATTTTTCTAAGGTTGGTCAAAAACTAGCCAAACAAATCTTGCACAAAAATTCCACATCTGAGGCTAAGTTAGCAAAATCAGTTCGGCTAATCAATTCACCAGCTGACTCTTTCTTCATGGTACCTACTAATGCCAAGGAGGTGGAGGGTCTAATAAATGCATTACCTCCAGATAAAGCTACAGGAATCGATGACATCAGCAACACTTTATTGAAATCTGTCAAAGAAATCATTTCAGAACCACTCTCGACAATTTTCAACCAAAGTATGGCTCATGGAGTCTTCCCAGATGTTTGGAAATTGGCGATAGTATGTCCAATATATAAAGGTGGACCCAAAGAAGTCATTGACAACTATCGTCCTATTTCACTTCTTTGTGCGTTCTCAAAGCTCCTAGAAAAGCTTGTGAATGCAAGACTCATCAAATTTATGGAGACTCGAAATCTTATTTCCGAGAGGCAATTTGGTTTTCGCAAAGGTAAATCGACGGAACAGGCTGTGACTTTGCTTACTAGTACCATAGCTTCGCTCCTTGATAAAAAAAAGTGTTGTGTCGGGGTTTTCCTTGACCTTGCAAAGGCTTTCGACACTGTCTCCATTCCGATACTGTTAAAAAAGTTAAAATATCTTGGGATTCGTGGAATTGCACTTAAATGGTTTAGGAATTACCTAAGCGAGCGGAGACAGTGTGTAAAAATAGGATCTACAATAAGTAGTGAACAAGACATAAATTTTGGTGTACCGCAGGGAAGTATTTTAGGACCGTCTTTATTCATCCTGTACCTGAACGACATTCACGAACTGCTTTTACAAAGTGCTGAGCTCATATGTTACGCTGATGACACGGCAATCATTTTTAGTGGGTCTACTTGGGACATGGCATTTTCGGCTGCCGAAAAGGGTTTGCATGTTGTGCATAAATGGCTACAGAATAACCTTCTCACCTTAAACGTCAAGAAGACTATGTACACATGCTTTTTCAAAACGGCTTCATCATCACCTCCAACCTCGCAACCACACATCAAAATGCATAGCTGTAGTAGTAGTGGAACTTATGCACTGAATTGTAATTGCGTTAAACTTATAAATACTAAAACCATAAAATATTTGGGTGTTATTCTAGATGAAAATCTGTCATTTAAAACACATATTCAAACTTTGTCGGGAAGGATTCGAAAAATCGTCTTTATTATGAAAAAACTGCGTACTAGTGCCAACTATAATATCCTCTTGTCAGTTTATTATGCCTTATGTCAATCCGTCATAACATATTGCTTATCATCTTGGGGATCCGCTGCTAAAACGGTTATAATACAAGCAGAAAGAGCCCAACGATCGGTCCTCAAGGTGATGTTAAAGAAACCGCGTAGATTCCCTACACTAGAGTTATATAGAGAATGTGGAGTACTCAGCATCCGCCAGCTCTTCTTTCTTAAGATATTTTTACTAACTCATAAAACAGTTTTATCCTCTGACAGCTACACAAACATGCTAAATCGTAGAGTTTATAGGTTACCCACGTCTACAGTGTCAACTAAATTTGCTAAGCGATTTGGAGAATCCGTAAAGTGTCATATTTATAATGCAGTGATTAGATACTGTGGAACTGATATAAAATGCCTTAATAATGGACAAGCCAAGTATGTTGTACAAAAATGGTTAAAATCCCTGTCGTACGATAAAACGGAACAATTGCTTAAAGTGATTCAATAATAATTTTAAGTAATGTAAAATTGGTAATTATAATGTAATTAGTATATAAGTTTTCGTTTTTGATTGTAGTTTAAATGATATATTATATATTTTGTATTGTCTCAATTCTATTGTATAAGCAGGGGGCGAATGTATATTTATATTAGTTAATGCTTCCCAGGCACCCACGATACAGGCCTTGCCTAGTGTGGATGCCATCGCTTAACGTTTATAATTTAATCTTTCAGCGTAGACGCAAATATTAATGTTTAGATTTAAGGTATTTTTGTTAATTGTATCTATAATTTGTGTCTTTGCTGTAAATAAATATTTTTTCATTTTTTCATTTTTTCAGCTAGGTCGTAACTTGGATGGGTGGCCGATAGTGACAGTTCTTTCTGAGCACTACCGTGCTTCGGACGGCACGTTAACTTGTCAGTCCCGGTTGTTTCAATCGTCAGACCATGTCGAAGGCCTGAAAACTCCGAAACCAGGGTTGGTCCCTAACCTACTCGAATTTATTTTCCTTCTTGCCACCCAAATTCGAACTTAGATTCAAGCTTAAATTACGAAAAACATCAAATCGAGTATAGATAGTAAACTCGCATAGTAAGGTTCTTGCAATCGTTTTTGATATTGCATTCCATTATAAAAATACAATTCAGCTAAATGTACTACGTTAGTACTAACTAAAAATGAAAAATACTAACGTTTTTAGCACTAATACAATACTCCATAATCTTTCTTTTAGTTACAAGAAAAGAAAGTCTCTTTCAGACTAAAATCCGAGAAATAGCCTTATTGACATTTCTACCTTCGATATTCCTAGTAACATCAGAAACTTTAATTTGAATATTATTGACATAACTTGTTCTATGTTGTGTTGTGAAAACTACGGCTTTCTATCAAAAAATGTATGGCCATAAAACTAGCAAAACATCTAGTTTTGTGTTAGACTATAATACATATGTTAATCATTCTATGGAAACACAAAAATAACATACTTGTAACACCGTATGCTCAAAAGAAGAAAAGAAGATTGGATAATACAATGTTAAGAGACTCTACACATGTACGTTTCTTGTTTTCTACTATTCATATAATATGCAGGGTCATACATGACACATTCCCATACATTTGGCAGAAAACAACGTGTAAAATTGCGATTACCATTTATTTTAATGTCTATTTGATCAGATTGAGGCCTGGGGCTCGCTATGATCAAAAGTTGACGAAGTTTAGGCACTGCTAAGTTGCTTCTAAGGTATGGAACATTTTGTAACCTGAGGTCTTTAGTTTCAAAAATATAGCAGCCATGTTTTTAACTTACTAGCAGCGCCCCCGGTTTTACCCACGTTATGTCCATTCCAGAGTGAATTACGGGATGAAATATAGCCTATAACCTTCCAGTTTAATCTATTACAAAAATAATTATTCATATCCGATGAGTAGTTCCTGAAATTAGCCCTTAGAAACATACAGAGAAACATTACCTCTAAAATAGTAGTCGTGCTCAAGGTTACACTTCTGATTGAAAACTTTAATACGTTGTGGTGGCAATATTTGATGGACACATTATGTTTATTGTCCTAACATAATCGATGTTGTAAAAACTAGCAATGTATTCATAGACTGAATAGTAACCGCTAGTTTCATAGCCACAACTACCTTAAGACTGAAGTTATTCCTTCGAGGATTAAATTTATATTGAAAATCCAGTTTTGTCGAACCAAATAGTTGCCAATTCAATTTGACTAAGTCTTTTGTCATTTGAATGTGTTGTTCTTGGATTTCATTTTATATAAAGACACTTGTTATTGCAGTGTGGATTATGTATCCACACTGCAATATCCTTTGTTATTACTTAGATAAAGTTCTCTAGACCAGTGTTTTTAATATTTACTTATTTCGCGACCCCTTTACCAGTTGAAAAATTCTGGCGACCCCCTTGTGTCACAGAAGACAACGAAATAATTTAATTAAAAGACTACGGTAATATTATTTTCGATTTTGGTACATTTATCTATTATTCAGATCTACAATCTGCAAGAAGTCGCGACACTTTTGAAAGTAAGCAGATAAGTTGGTAAAGCTACGTGTAAAATTGTGTTTTTATTGTAGTAGAGCCTTCCTTTTTTCTTGTAGCCAGCGACCTCCCGAGTAAGGCTTCGCAACCCCCCTGGAAGTCACGACTCACAGATCGAAAAACACTTTAAACCGTCTATAGGCCTTGCGACATGAACTGAAACAACTAGGGCGTAACTTATGACATCTCTATTTTTGTCTCAGGAGCTAAAAACCAAAAATGACGTCATTATCAAAACCATATTTACGCCTAAATTAAAAATGTCAGCAAATTGTCAGTTATAATATTTTTATTTCAAGGCGTCAGTTCCCATCTCACCGGCAAATTGCGTTTGCTATCCAATTTCATTCAGGAGTGTCGCGAAACCGCAATATTACGGTGACACTTTCTTTGAAATAGACGCAAAGTTTTGAAATTGTTTAAATTTTGTACTTACCTTTATTCTTTTGGAAGCAGTATTTTGACATTCTATAAAAGGGCATCAAAAATAACTTTTGTGTATTTTGAATTGAAAGTACGTTTACGGATACACGCAGAAGACTCCTGTCTTCTATGTCCACGGTTCCTGTAAAGGGACCGAAACGTCAGATAAAAATGTAAAATAAAAGCGAAGTGTATCCGTAAACGTAGCTTCAATTCAAAATGAGTAGTGTTCGCTTCAACTTAAGAAACCAGTAACTTTTGTGTAGTTAATGTTTGATTTGATTATAGCTATAGAAGATGATGAAATATACGGTCGTCGACTTGTGAGATCTATGAAACCAGAGGATCAATCTTCTAATATAGGTATAAAATTTTCGTGTCACGGGGTGCGTGGTTGAACTCCTCTGAAACAGCTCGACCGATTCTCATGAAATTTTGTGTACATATCGGGTAGGCCTGAGAATCGGACAACATCTATTTTTCATCCTGAAATTCCCGCGGGAACGGATACAACGCGGGTGAAACCGCGGGGCGCAGCTAGTATTATATATTTTGTTGAAAAAGATAAAATTCAACCTACCATATAAATAAAGCCATCCTCATAACCGTTTCTAGATTTAGAAAACCGTTAAAGCCGTAAATAACGGTTACCAAAGCCTCATTAGATACCTAGTTATATTATTTGACGTAGCAATAACATTTTATTTAAATATGTAGTATAAGGTAACACTAAAATCTGTCAAGTAATAATTGTGGAATTAAAATGAATAAAACAAAATAAAAATCAATGTCAACTAGTGAACACGTGAATTATTCCGCGGCTATCAAGGTTTCTTAATTCATTCGGCAATAAGTAAATATTAATAACTAGCAGCGCCCCGCGGTTTTACCCGCGTTGTGCCTGTTCCCATGGGAATTTTGGGAACTTTTATTCATATAAACCTTCCTCTTAAACCACTGTATCTCTTTAAAAATCCGCGTCAAAATGCATTGCGTAGTTTTACAGATCTAAGCATACATATGGACAGACAGCGGAAAGAGACTTTGTTTTATAGGTACTATGTAGTGATTGTATATAATTGATTTGTTTACGCATAAAGTATTGTTCTTGAATTACCTTGGTAAGTGAGCGTCGAACCCATAAAGATGACGGAACACAATGTTAGCGTGATCTAGATATTTTTCACAGTACCGCCATCTTTAAGACTGAACTAGAAACATCATTTCAAACCTTTACAGTCGGAAAACGTAAAAATAGTACGCATTTTAGTACCCTATCAAATTATAAATTAGAAAATTATTGTTGACATGTAAGTAGTTATTGTAAAAGTTTGAATGTGACAAAGTTCTTAAATCAATCCATCCAAATGCTTAGTGTGACCTTATCATATTCAAGTTCTAGAATATCAATTACTATTTTATTTTTTTTAATTTGACAAAGTACTAACTTTGATTGCCAACTGTACAAACATTGTAAAATTTTAAATAACTACAAATTATTCTTTACGAGACACAAAATAACATGAGGTGTAATGTTTTCTATTGTATTTCTTAACATGTATTTATTAATTATTTTTACCTTGACTGTTTCATGTTTCCTACTTTTCAAACATGGCTCGGGTATGAGATCACCAACCAGCATTCGGCAAGCGTGTTGATTACGCCTAGTCCTCCTCACGGTACTGATATCTTCAGTGATATGAAAGGCCTTTACCCAGCAGTGGGAAATTACAGGCTTATACTTATATTTATACCTTGACTGTCGCGACTCTACTTATTTTGATTTAGGTATTTTTTGTTGTAAACTTAACCAAATTAATGAATAAAATTTAATGTTCCTGAACAAATATTAAAATTGTATTAATTTGTGTATACGCCACAGACGTCATAAATTGGCATACATATAATCGAATCGTACTCGAAATCGTACTTCATACATATAATCTATTTTCAAAATTTCTAGATTGATTTCCGCGTGTTGTTTAGAGGACAAAGTATATTACTTTTAAATGCATGCATTCATTAGAATATTCAAATAATATATAACATTTTAATAAAATTCAAGGATTTTAAGTAAATCAAAGTAAGGAGATAAATTACTTTGAATTTATATTTAATCTGTATTTAATAAAGGTTTTATGCATGCATCTTTAATGGGGGGAATTCGGGAGAAGTGCATTAGAGATGAGGCGTGTGTATAAGTTTTGTTTGTTTGATTGTATGTTCGAGCTAATCTCAAATCCGATTTGAGTAATTATTTTTCTTCTTCTTCTTCATCGAGTGGATGCCGGATGGTCAACCTGACCAATCCTGGTGTCAAATTATTGAGCCGCCACAGGCCTCCGACATTAAGGCTCAAGTAACGACTACTATCCGAAGAAAGAAACCGGGACCGACGGCTTAACGTGCCCTCCAAAGCACTGAATCGTCTTACTTTTCTAATAGATAGCCACATTCAATGGGAAGGTCATAGGCTATTTTTAATCCCAAAATTTTCGTGGGAATGGGCTTAACGTGGGCAAACCACCGGGAGAAACTATTATAATTCACTAACAAAAAAATATCCTTGATCCTATTGGTTACGAAGACTCTTTAGTCTCTGTCTACTTAATAAATAATAGTAGACATCACAATTACTATTTTATTACTATTCACGATTCCAGCCATAAATTAATGCTGCCATTTTTATGGGTTGTTAATGTTTTTATATCAAATAAAATTGAAAGGCATATATCTAACAAAGTACAAGGTATAAAGTACAAAGTACAAAGTACAAAGTACAAAGTACAAGGTACAAAGTACAAAGTACAAGGTATAAAGTACAAAGTACATATGAGGAAAAACAAATATTTGCTAAACAAAAATGTATTAATCAGTTGTGATTTTTTTTAAATCTAATAGCCTATAACGTGACGAGCTAAATTCGTATGAGGAGGATTGACATGAAGTTGCATTAGATAGGCGGAAGTCAAATGTCGTAGTAGAAAGGGAGACCTTTGCGCTGCAGTGGGACAGTTAACAATCCTACTAATATTATCAATGTAAAAGTTTTTGAGGATCAATGTATGTATGTTTGTTACTTTTTCATGCAAACAGTCAATCAGCAAAAACGAATGATCAGATTTGGATGAAACGTTACAGTAATATAGGTAATACATCAGAATAATACATGGGATACATTTTATCCCGAAATTCCCGCGGAAACGGGTACAATACCCGTAAACCGTGCGGGTGCGGTGTGTCTTTTATGATCATGGTTCCTGTACAGTGACCGAAATGTTAGAGAGAAATGAAAAATAAAAGCTATGTGTATCAGTAAAGTTTCAATTATGATAATTTCTCCCATGCATATCTCTCAAAAAGGCCGGGCTTGACAGCACTATACAAGGTACGAGGTCCTTTCAAAAGAGCCACTTTGGGGCCAAAACTGAATAAAATATATTTAACTTCGACTTCACTGTAATAATGATGATCAAACCAATATGTCGGTTGAGTCATCTAATAATTAAAAAGATATTTCAATAAAACCTTTTCAAAGAAGTAATTCCATTTTAAATGTCGTTAATTGTTGATTTAATTGGTTTGATTGTTACAGAATAAATAAACCGCTTTGTTAATACGCGGTGTAACTAAACCACTGTTATAAAGTGTTTTGTCTCTTTTGCTCTTCGTAAAATTGCGTATGTCAGAAAGTGACAAACCATTTGATAGCTAAAATGTTTTTAATACGCGTAATTAATAAGGCAAAGTGTGAAAAATACGCTGCAGATATATTTTCCGGGTATCCATAATTGTTCAGGTGTTTGAGGTTGCGTTGACTACATTCACAATTCAACGACAATTTTTAGACTGGTTCAACCTTCTTTTATCAGCCTCAGAACAGGTGTCAGAACAAAGTCTTTAGAATAAGTGCTGTACTCAGAATCGTCCATTAAATCGACAATTAACTAAGTAATCATCGAATTTTTAATACATTGCATGTTAAAATTACGGATTAAATCTCAACTAAGGAAGCATATGATTTCTCTGAGTAAGTTTCTCAGTATTAGGGCCCCGTTTTTACCATTTGGCTACGGAACCCTAAAAATGATTGTGCTGGGTATTACTTTTAAAACCAAAAATGCATAAGAATGTTTAGTAATAAATATATATAATGTATTCAAAAAAACTATTTATTCTTATATGCATCAAATAATTAGTGTGTTAACAAAAACATTCTTCGCTCAATTTTATTCAATGTACTTATTAATTTTCAACAAAAACAATCACTTTAATTAATTTTTTTCTCGGACTACTGTCCGTTTTTGCCGCACCGCCCCACCTGTCTCACAATACATATTGTGGCCAAGATCATCGCGACACGTTGCACCAAACCTGAACAGTATCAATCTACTCCTCAAGCGAATCACTTGTGATCGGCCATCGGAGAACACGTCAAAATGGAGTCTTTACCAGACCAAAAACTAATAAAATTTCGCCCGGACACCCTTCAGTATTTGAGGAAGCAGTACAATTTGGATAAGCCTGGACAAATGGATGAAGCTATCAACTTACTGGATGACTGGATTAGGAAGCAGAGCCATTTCACTATTAGGGAATTTCGTAAGTTTTTTAATTTATTAAATTTTTTACCAAGTGAAGGAAAACAGGAGGCCTATTGTTTAAATTAATTGAAGGTGCTGCTAGTATACTATTATTTTGCTAGTATGCTACTAGTATATACCTATCTATACTATAATCTATACTCATATTATAAAGACGTAAAATTTGCATTTTTGTCTGTTCGAGCTTATCTCAGGAATTACCAGTCCGACTGGAATAATTCTTTTTGTATTTAATAGCCACAGTCAACGGACAGGTTATAAGCTATTTTTCATCTAGAAATTCCCATGGGAACAGGCTCAACACGGGTAAAATCGAAGGACGTTGCTTTTCAAAAACTAAATACTTTAACAGCTTCGGGGTGACTCGTGAGTATCTAAATTACATTGTTTGATTAAGCGATGATAGTTCATTGATATTGTTAAGCAACGTGCAGTCTTTACATGGATAGCGGGCCGGAAGTGTCAAATCTATCTGAGCGTTACCGGGCTTCGGAGGACACGTTTTTCAGTCGGTCCTGGTTATTTCAATTGGTTAGAGTATGTTATGGAGGCCCTTAGGCGGTCTAAAATTACGACAACAGGATCGGCCACTGAACTAATGATTAATGATTTACACATACAAGGTCATTGACATTAATTTACAATTTGCAAGCCTGTCAATTCTTACGACAAAGTTTGAAAGAAATTGTCCTACTATTCGTAATATCATTAATGGTTGTGAGAGTGTAATGTATATTTTTCGTACATTACAATCTGTAAAAATCGCTTATAAATCTCTAGTATAGACGCATTGGACGCCTCTGTGTTTGGTTGTCAGACTCGACGTACAGAATCTTATTCCTTTTATCTCCAATTCAATGCATTGAATCCTATCCTACTAACATCATAAATGCGAAAGTTTGTGAGGATGGTATGTTTGTTACTCTTTCACGAAAAAACTACTGGACGGATTTGGATGAAACTTTACAGTAACATAGGTTATACATCAGAATAACACATGGTATACATTGTATCCCGCAATTTCCGCGGGAACGGGTACAACGCGGAAGTAATATATTGACGTCTCTGTGTGTCTCTGAGTACACCTTTTCATCGTCAATTCTATGGATTCAACACTATTATAAATAACTAGTTGCACCCCCGGTTTCTACCCGTTTCTCTATGGCAATTTTGGTACATTACATTTGGTACATTTTGGTACACAATTTGTTTCTGTTATTCCAGCTTCTAATCTATCTCTATGTCAATTCCATACAGATCAACACATCCATCCAATCCAGGAAACATCCATCCATCCATGTTTAATTACATCCTCATTAACTCTCGCATTTACAATATTGGTACAACACATTATTTTTCCTAAACCTCAAAGTATAATTAAA
Source organism: Cyclophora punctaria (assembly GCA_951394245.1). Taxonomy (NCBI): domain Eukaryota; kingdom Metazoa; phylum Arthropoda; class Insecta; order Lepidoptera; family Geometridae; genus Cyclophora; species Cyclophora punctaria. Next base: position 4,849,724 of record OX596189.1, read on the forward strand.
AGATTAAACACGTTATTTTGTCCTTATAGTAATTGGTCTCTTATTTTATCGGAAACGAGTTGAAACATTATCTGCAATAAAATCAAAGTCACGTTTGAAATAATCGTAAAATGCACTATTAGCAAAATTCAATGTTTATAAATACCTACGTCATCGAATCGAATACCTACTATAACTTAGTTGCAATTAATCATTTAGGCTTCATACACATGATGGCATTTGTAATCAATAACAAAGGCCGTCGACAGCATGGGTGTGGTATCTGGAAAGAACTATTTCAATCAAATGTTAAAAATGTTGACCAAAAATTATTGAGTTCTACATTTGTAGTAAAATTTCTAGAACATCAACATAATCATCGTAGGGTGTTCTATGATTTAAATACATTACTATTACTATAAAGAGGTAAAGTTTCTCATTTGTTTGTTTGTAAGGGCTAATCTCAGAAACTGCTCATTTGATTCGAATAATTATTTTTGTAATGGATAGCCATTTTCAACGGAAAGGTTATGTATAGGCTATTTTCATCCCAAAATTCTCACGGGAACGGACACAACGCGGGTAACACAGCAGGGCACTGCTGGTACATTATAAAAGTTTAAAAAACAATTCGAATATTGAAGATCATTCGAATTCAAAGATAATCATTCGATTTTTATAATGAATACAATTTTAGGACGCGTCGACATCTGGTGAACATGCCGCTTACGTAGCTCACATGGATGGTTTTTAAGGAGTCTAGAACTCCGAAAAAATCTTCAGCTTATTAATATTAGTGTATTTAAGTATAGGTAACTTACATTTAATTATCTCTATTCCTACCTATTAATAAACATAATTAGACAGATTTTACCACGGATCAAGAAATTAACGTCTTGTCAAAAAAATATAATATTAACTTAGCATATTACTTTGCGTTAGAAGTAATTATACAAATAGAAATAAAACGTAAACAAGACGCCCACTTATTAAAACAATTGTGTAATTAAAAGAAGCTTTGTTTTTATTCTACACAATAGTATCTTACAATGACTAATATGAAGGAACAACTTGTCTGGTAATAAATGCAGGAAGAACGCATTCTATAGCAATTATTGAGAGTATGATGTAACTATTCTAAGTAACTACGGTAGTGTTGACATTGGTAGATCAACCATTAAACGTAAACTAAAGGCTCTATAAGGACTTAATTTTTTCATAATAAACAAATGAAAATAGTACTTACACTAATACTAGCAGCGACCCGCGGCTTTGCCCGCGTTGAGCCTGCTCCCGTAGGAATTTTCGAAAATCCTTTCTTAGTGTGCACTTACGTCACTTGAAGAACCTTCCTGCCAAATTTCATGTTTCTAGGTGTAGCGGTTGAGGCTGTGCGTTGATTATCAGTCAGACAGCCAGTCAGTCAGTCAGGACTTTGAATTTTATATATATAGATGATATAGGTGAACTGCCGCAGAGTGAGACTGCCATTAAATTAATTCTTTTTGTAATAGATAACCACATTCAACGGAAAGGTAATACTACGCTATTTTTCATCTCGAAACTCCTTCGAAAACGGGCACAACGCAGGTGATACCGCGGAGCGCTAGTCTAGTCTAATTGGCCTTATTTGATAAGGTAAAACCATGTATATTCAAGCGACCTCCTTCCTCCTTCTTTTCTCTACTCCTTCATAATACGATTAAGTAACGTTTTCTTTTGTTTCTAGCCAGGAGTTACCTTGAGAGACAAATAATACTGGACAAAGGATCTATTGAACGAGCGAAAACGCAAATTGATAAACTATTTACCATGAAGAGTATTCTACTTAACCATTTCTTTATAAAGTTTGATGCCAGGAATGACTTCAAAGAACTGAGAGAACATTTGTAAGTATTCAGTCTTTAATGGAAACTTAACAGCCTCCGCGGTCTTGTGGTTTGAGCACCCGGCTCACGATCCGGAGGTTCCGGGTTCGATTCCCGGTGGACACAATATCTCACAAAAATCTCTTTGTGATACTGTCCTCAGTTTAGTTAGGACATCGCAGGCTGAATCACCTGATTGCCCGAAAAGTAAGATTTCGTGCTTCGGAGGGCACGTTAATCCGTCGGTCCCGGTTACATTCTAAAGATAGTAGTCGTTACCCCAACCAGCAAAAACTAGGCTTACAACAATCTCAAGACTACTGTATTTTTGCTCTTACATCACTCCTATATAATCGTATAAGCCTGAGTTTGGGCACTAATTATAAGCATATTTAGTTTAATATCGTTCTAATATCAGTCTAATTGAATACAGTTTGCACTTACTGAAATATAGCCATAATTAATTTAAGCCGACTTAGGCTAATATTGCTTTTACGTAAGTATCTTGTAAGCCTGCATAGGCTTATATTGGTCTAAGGTTAGAATCTTTTGAGGCAATTCAAGCTCATTATGATTTTTCGTCAAATCAAACTTAAAACTTCGTGTGAGTGTTGGTTTCAAAGTTACAAAGGAAGAAAAAACAATTAATAAATGAAAACATAAAGTGCCGTAATTATCAAGTGCGTGTATTTAAGTATTACGGTAAATAATCGTATTGGAATATATTATTTACTGTTAAGTAGACCTATTTTTACGCTTCAAAATTCATGCGCCTTGTTAAATTAGGTATTTTATGTTCTCGTTTAATTATTTTATTTGTTAATTTGTATTGATAGTGTCGCCATTAGTATAGCTGCATTTTACAAGCGCACTATTAGACTATTGTAAGATTGTTTACTCTAATTTTAGCATTCGGTATACTAAAGATAACTCCATATTGGAATAAATTAGGGTTCCTCGCAATTTTACATAAAACCTTAAAACGACAGGAAGAATAAAAAATTAACTTAATCTTAGGCTATACGTAGTGTTGTGAATTTTATTATTTTAGTGTCGTTTCAAAATAAAAGATGTTTTCAAAATAAAAGATGTTTTTGTAATCCATTATTTAAATAAATAAATAAATAAAAATCAATTTATTGCCACATAAAGAAAGAATTTAATAGGTATTATCAAAATTTAAAAATTTGAAATTAAATATAGCCAGCAAAATTACTCTTAAGACTATTAAAATTAGTATTCCCAAAATTTATCTAAGATCAAACGCTCTTTTATGGGTCTTGTCTTTTGTATCACTACATCACTATCACTACATAGTATAAAATAAAGTCGTCACTTTTTCGTGTCTGTCTGTCTGTATGCTTAAATCTTTAAAATTACGCAACGGATTTTGATGCCGTTTTTTGTAATAGGTAGAGTGATTCAAGAGGAAGGGTTTTATGTAAAAAAATTCCCGAAATTCCAACGGGAACGGGCACAACGCGGGTAAAACCGCGGGGCGCTGCTAGTTGTAAATATGTTGATCCAAAATCACTCTAATATCATACTTTTATCCAGTGCTATTGATCTTATAATAGTTTCAAATAAGATCAGAAATGCACGTACTCACAGTACTCTTATGCAATGCTGATATTAATCTGACATCTTACAATAGCATTTAGCAAGTCTATTATAAAATCAAACGAGCTTAGAAAATACGCATATAAGAGCAAGTTTTCTCAAGTGCAACTAGTCTTAGTAAATGCTCTTATAGGAGTAAGTGGCTTACAATAGCATTAGTAATGTCTCTTCTATACATATATGAGACTTGGTTATGAGACTGAGGGTTCTTGAGGCCATACCGGCTTGTCTAAAATGTAATTAGGATCGATGGCATGTTCTAAAACAATTATAAGAGCGCTTAAAGCCTACCACTCTTATAAAGTGCGAGTTCTGAGCCTGTTTTGCTGGTTGGGACATGAGCCATGTCAGAGGCCTTTGGCGGCTCAATTATTCTGACATCAGGATTGGTCAGGTTGACCATCCACTCGATGAAGAAGAAGACTTCATAATACTGTCGGTCTCGGTTGTTTCAATCGTCAGACTATGTCGGAGATCTTTAGGCGGTCTAAAAACTCTGACAGGATGACACAGAACTCTAACTTACTAGAATTTAATTAGTAAACATAGTTTTTGCGGAATAAAGAGTCGTTAAAGTATAAATAAACATTAATACAATATAAAAAATATATTATTATTCACTTGGTGTTATTTCGACCATATCCTTGACAATTAAACTGATATTGCAAGCATAACATTATTATTATATCCGGTCGAATTGAATTAATGAATAATACATTACAAAGATACAGAAAAACGATTAATTACTCAAAGAAATATTAAAATCAACAAAGTCCAATTAAAAAAAATCATGTTAATTAGGCAATTAATTTGGCGGAGATTATCACTACACAGTATAAAAAACAAAGTACAAAGCTTTCCGCTGTCTGTCTATCCTTATGTATGCCTAGATCTTAAAACTACGTAACGGATTTTGATGCGGTTTTTTGTATAGATAGATGGAATCAAGAGGAAGGTTTATATGTATAAAAATTCCCGAAATTCCCACGGGAACGGGCACAACGCGGGTAAAACGATGCGGGCGCTGCTAGTTATGATTAAAATTTTCTGATTGTATCCTTATTAAAAGACTATGTATAATATGAAATTTTTACAGCATAGTTTATACAAGATGATATTTATACAGCTTTAATGATAATATGTATGTTTGTTGGCAAACTGACGTTTAAGCAAGTTTGACTCCTACTTGGAGGTTTGACTCCTACTTAGGTACCCTTCGAAGCACGGTGCTTCGAAGGGTACCTAAAATTGTTGGTCCGGGTTGTTTCAATTGATAGATCATGTCGGGGACCTTTAAGGGATCTAAGAACTCCGACACCACGATAAAATCCACACACAAAAAAAATTAAAAGAAAAAACCATCTGTTAGACATTGTGTCTGTAGTGTGGGCTCTTTCATATATTTTCATAGACTATATAACTACATCTATAGTGTGATCAGGCTCTATTGGTTATTAAGTCGTATCAATTATACTTTTTTATTTTTAGCATCCAAGGTCTCCTGCCAAAACTAACACAGGACCACTACAGAGTATATTGCGGCAAAATCATCAAGGAGCCATTTACAACGAAACTTTTCTCGCATGCTTACATGATCGGAACACTGGTGAGTTCAGAAAATATTACACACGGTTAAAAAGATCCCAACTAAGCTCTGATTAGCTTATATTGTACCCGTTCCCGCGGGAATTTCGGGATAAAGTGTATCCCATGTGTTATTCTGATGTATAACGTTCGAGTACATTACTGTATTTCTTCAAAATCCTTTTAGTAGTTTTTGCGTGAAAGAGCAACAAACATATATCGATACATACATCCATCCTCACAAACTTTCGCATTTATAATATTAGTAGGAAGTAGGTTAGGATGGGATAATGTGACACACGAACGTCGTCGGTAACAACTATGTCTACAATAATCGCGATGTTTTGTTTGCTTTCTCACTTATTTTTTTCATACATCATGCTACTTGTAACACGTAACTTAAACCTGCTAACGCCTCGAGGCTTTACCACAGGGACCTCATAGAGCACATTAAAATTACAGATATTTGAATACATTAGAGCGAACGAGTACTGCAACGGATTCATCGGCGTTTTGGACTACAGAGACATTAACCTGATAGATTTCATAGCTCAGATCAATATTTTGGAAATGAAACAACTGATGACTTTATTGACGGTATGTAACATCTTATATTGTTGGGCAAAAGCCTTCCCCCATTCCCGCCATTCTTCCCGATTTGAACGCCGCCACCTGGTCTGTTAATGATATACAGACTAACAGTTACAGTAGTGGTAATTATCTTACATTATTATAAAACAGTATCATAACATTATTATATAGCAGTAGTATCTGTAATTATTATAAAACAACGTCCCAAAAACTATGCGTCTGTATGTAATTAATTTCCTCAAAAACTGCTGAACGGATTTCCATACGATTTTACTAACATACAGAGTGATTCAAGGGGAAGGTTTTTGATTACTTTTTATGCCAAGATTTTAACATGAACTAGTAAAATGTGGATAAAACCGCGAGACACGCTAGTAAGAAATAAAATCTATAACCTGATAACCCCTAAGTAGTTTGGTGGCGCAGATTTTTTTAAATAAAATGAGCTTACGGACTATTATAGTGTACTAAGTTTCTACGTTTTTACGTGTGATAAGTTTTTAACCCAATATGACTAATTTTGAATTGATTATTTATTGTGCACAAATGCGCGATTGTTCGTAACCAAATATTTGCTTTACAGGAAGGATATCAAATGAGATTGAAGGGCATTCACATACTAACATCTTCAAAGGCCATTGAACTTTTGGTCAAAATCCTCAAACAAGTTTTCAGCGCCAAAATCGCCGGTAGAATACACGTGCACTCCTCTGCTGAAACCTTATACGAACATGTGCCTAAGGAAGTCTTACCTGTGGAGTTAGGAGGTGAAGAGAAGTCACTGGCTGACGTTTGTGGTAAGGTTAACTTATACATTAACTACTCAGTCATAGTCAAAGTCAAAGTCAAAATATTTTTATCCGGTTTTGGTCAACCGTGATAATTACGCCTAATTCAGCGCACTAGCAGTGGACATTACGGGTTAATCCTCTTGTTTTTTTGCTCCAAAGAGGGTCTTTTAAACGTACCACCCATTCGGAAGAAGAGAAGAATGTGCAAAACCTTTTTTTTAAATGAGGTTTAATACAATTGAAATACTTATAAGCAAAATAAAATTAGATTGTGTTGCCAGTAACTTAAAATTAACAAATAATATTTTAAAAAATTGTCTCATTGAAAGGTTGTCCCCTCATTACTTGATTTATGCTAAACGATTCAACCTTATAAACAAATGACAGTCACTTCACATTTGCTATTTTATTTGTAAAACAAACAGTGTATCTTAAACTAAGGAAAAAACTAAGGATAAATTTAAAACACCATTGATTATGATTTGGTATGTAAAATATGGCCTGATGCAACTCGTATATAAGTGTCTGTATGTAATCTTGACAATTTCCATATGATGATTGATTGAGAAGCAAAGCGAAGCGATTTAAGGAACGATTGTCACTTGTTTGAAGATAGATAACTCAACCATTTTCCCTTTTTGACATTATCTCATCTCATACATGTTTTGTTCTTTATTTGAAACTAGCTGTGCCCCACGGTTTCACCCGCAGCGCCCCCGTTCCCGTAGCAATTTTGAGATTTTTATTACTTATTTTCTTTTACAAAAACCTTGTCCTGACAATAAGGAACACATAAAAACAAAAATCATCCAATTTGGTGCAGTCGTTCTGAAGCTATGTGGGAACATACGATTCAGCGATTCATTTTTATTTATATGGATTCGATTATTATTTTTTAGATGATTTGCTGGACACCCTATCAACACCAGAAAACATAAATTATTTCAAGGAAATCCGCCAAGCAAGAGTGGATGAGAACAAAAGATGCAACGTTCAAGTTAAGAGGGATGAGTTAATTGGAATGTCTGGAAGTTTCAGAACGTTAAGCGTCGATTAGTTAATGCTGCTCATTGATTTGCAGAAAGAGCGATTGCTTAAATAGTGCCTATTGCTTAAAATTTTGCTTAAGTCTAAAATCGCGTAAGTAAGACTTTGTAGACAAGTGTAATGTGATACCTTTCGGCCAGCCCTCTTAGCCCAGTGGCGATTGCTTACTATTATATTTGGTTGTATATGTCTTCTATCAAAATGTATGGGGACATGTAGCAACTACTTGACCATCAAATGATAAATAGTACGAAGTTTGCTGCTGTCTACTGGGGCAGGATATTTTCGATTTACATATATAATTTGATACGACTTTATTAGTATTGTAACATATTTATAAATAAAATCGTATTGTCTTGGCAATTTTTTTGTCAGTTTGTTTTGTCAATAAGCGTTTGTCAATGCAAAAAGCAACTCTATTACCAACCAAAAGTTTATATTTTGCCATGGCAAGCTAATTATTTTACTTTATTGCCTTGGCAACTTTGATAAATGTAACATTACGCCTAACTTTAAGCTGGTTTATTTATATTTTTTTAAGAAATTCAATATTTATTTAAGAATTTGATATAATTGTTTGTGGAGTAATCTACATAATGTACCATTGACACAAAATCAGGTTATCAAAATGGGTTTGGAGGTAGAATAAATTATCAATTAGGTATATTGTAAGTTTGTGATATTATTTTGATTAAAATAAATATTTTTATCGTAACTTGTGATTTGTCCTTTTAATTCACCTTAGCTTTGGGTTAATTTAAAACTCCACACCTCCACACGCCTTTGCCACACGTGACGGATCTTCCGCGACGCAATGCCAATACATATTATTGCATAGATACGTGGGTTTTATATGAAAAACAAAAGAACGTTCATACGCGCGGACGAATGCGCACTATTGTGGTAAGTAGCCGGCGGCAAAAAGGTTAAATTTGAATAGGTGTTAATCGGATTTGAGTAGTTTGAGTCTTTGAGTATAAATCCGTTCATTATTGAACCTATGAATCGAATTCGAAGAATTATTTTTCTATTCTTCTTCTTCTTCTTTTAATTAATAATTTAATTTAATTGTTCTATTAATAGCTTTATTCAAGACATAATTATATTAATAGGGTACTATTATCCCCAAATTCGCACGGAAGCGGGTAAAGGTGGGTATTATAGTGGTGTTGATAATTGATAGCAAAAGAGTATCTACAGGCTCTAATTAGCAATTAGATTTGTGGTTGGACTCGTTAGAACGGAAAAAATAACAGGTTAGTCAGGATCTGATAAGTTTTTTATCTACACTAATATTATAAAGAGGAAAACTTTGTTTGGTTGTAATGATTAGGCTCAAAAACTTCTGGACCGTTTTTAAAAATTCTTTCACCATTCGAAAGCTACATTATCCACGAGCAACAAAGGCTATTTTTCATCCCGAAATTCCCACAACACAACGCGGGTAAAACCGCGGGGCGCTGCTAGTCATTCATATAAATATAGAGCTTAATAAAAAGCTAAGAACATCTGATTAATTATAAAGATATGTATTAGGTGTTGAACCTACTGTTATATTGAAAACCTAACAGGTGTTGTGCGGTGTAAAAAAGTACGTACAAAGTAAGATTAAAGGTAAGTAAATTCAAACAGGTTAGTGGCCAACCCTGGCGGCGAAGTTTTTAGGCCTGCAAAATGGTCTAATGATTGCAACAATCAGAACCGATAATTTTACGTGACCTCCGAAGCACGGTAGCGCTCAGACAGGAATGTCACTATTGGCCACCCATGCAAGTATCCCTAGCAAGAGCTGCAGCTGTAAAAGATAAAATTAAAGATGAAAAAAAAACTTTGCCACAAAACCCGTATTTAAATAAGACATTTTGATCTAAATATCGTATATTTAAAGGGAATCGATCGTTTTATGATCGTTGTACCAAAAGTAAGTTCATGTTGGTTGGCGGCCAACCCTAGAACCATACGATCAAATTTTAATGAGTTTTTGAATTTTGAATTCGTAAATGAATCGGGAACAGAACCAAATCGTAATCTTAACCTCGCGGATACCGTCTGAAACGTTACCTTTCCTCTGTACCTAAAAATAAACTTCACTACATTGTATAAAACAAAGTCGTATTCCACTGTCTGTCAGTGCCTAATGTATGCTTAGATCTTTAAAACTGCGCAATGGATTTTGATGCAGTTTTTTTAATAGATAGAGTGATTCAAGACGAAGGTTTATGAGTATAAAAAATTACGTAATTCCCACGGGTTTTTTCAACGCGCGGGTAAAACCGCAGGGCGCTGCTAGTTTTATTATGTAAGTTGACTTTCCTTTTCGTTTTTTAACTAAAGGGTTATCCTCAATAAATCCTTAACAATATTGATATCGATTTAAATATAAAAATGGCACATTTTTTTTAGATGTAAGTATTTTTTGCGAATTGTGACCGAAATAAAATGAAGGTTATTGACTTGAAGACTGGTTTGTTTCTTGTTGAAGTTATTTATTGATTAACTGTGTATGTTTTATTAGTTTAAGTTTTTTATATATTGATAAAAGCATGAATGATTCACCATTAGGAATCTGGTCTATATTCGGAAGTTATGTTGCTCCTAAAGGACCTGAAATAATGGGCTCTACCATACATTTTGCAGGTGTTTTTCTTCTTCCTCTATAAGTAAACTAGCATCGCCCCAGGGTTTTACCCGCATTGTTCCCTTTCCCATTAGAATTTCGGGATGAAAAGTAGCCTATAACCTTCCCGTTAAATGTAGCTATCCATTACAAAAATAATGATTCGAATCAGATAGGTAGTTTCTGAGATAAGTGCGTTCAAACAAACGAACTCTTCAGCTTTATTATATTGGTATAGAAGTCTTCTTCTTCTTCTTCATCGAGTGGATGGTCAACCTGACCAATCCTGGTGTCAGAGTTATTAAGCCGCCAAAGGCCTTTGACATGGCTCATGTAACGACTACTATCCGTGGAATCAGCACGGAATCATCTTACTTTTCGGGCAATCAGGTGATTCAGCCTGCAATGCCCTACCCAAACTGAGGACAGTCTCACAAAGAGATTTTTGTGAGATGTCCCCACCGGGAATCGAAGCCGGAACCTCTGGATCGTGAGCCGAGCGTTCGAACCACAAGACCACGGGGGCTGGTATAGAAGTATAGATAGATGTTAAAATCCAAAAACATTAAAGCAAAAATGCGGTCAAAATGAAATCCTCACGTCGGTGGTCTAGTGGTATGTGCACTCGCCTGCTAATACTGAGGTTTCGTGTTCATTTTCAAGGTCGAGCGAAGCTTGTTTCCAATTTTCAAACATAGGTCAGGTCCACCAATCCCCAAAAAACAGCGTGATTAATATGTTTAATAATGTTCCTATATTCAGTGAGATGCCTTTGAAGAGAGCCCAGCAGTGGGGTAGCTCGTATCACCTGTCGCAACACCTGAGGTACCCCTCTTTTCTTCTTATTAGAGTAAAATCACGAAGCTACACTAGTACATAATACACGTGCGTTGACTTATCAACTTAGGCAACTCAAGTAATAAACATGACTTGTGTGCTATTAAAACATAATCTTGCTTCTTCGAGTTATCATAGTTAAGAGCAAGGTTAGGGCATATACACTATAAAGGCCAATTATGGTTACCAACTAACTTTTGTGCCGTAAAAAGGTTTTTTTGGTTAAAAGATTTTTACAAGCCGGCGAGTTAAATAGTTTGTACGTGTCAGACTAATTAGAATTCGCTGACACACAACTAGTACTTCGAAAAACAAATGAACCAGCAAAAAAAACCTCAACATTTTGTTTTCACAGCGAGTCACTGCAGTTTCAACCATTAAAAAAAAAAATTAAAGTGAGGTAAATGCATTTACGCCTCCCCGGTGTTCGGGTAAACACCGGGGTATGTGAACTCGACCCGACCGCCATTCCCCCAAATAGAAGTCATCGGCCGCGGGTAATACCCACTAAAACTACTTATTAACCATATTTATGTAACTAAAGTTTATATAAATATTATTAATATCATTACTACTAACCCTATGCACCAGAGGTGTTTTACAAATATTTATTATATTGTTATCTGTGTCTCATTTTAAAACTGTATGTTTTATGAGAATAAAGATCTTTAAACCTAAACCTTAAACCGTCCCTGTGTTCCTGCGTCAGCGGTAAAGCAGGTGATGCCGTGGGTCCGGCTTTCGCACTCACGTACCACAGCTATCCCGTGCAGTTTTAACCTGCATTGTACCCTTTGCCGTAGGATTTTTGATATAAAAGTTTACTGTAGTGCTCCTTATAAGAAACAGATCCAGTGAGTTCTAGAAGTTAGAGCGTTCATAGAAACTCTTTTGCTTTATTATCTATACCAGTATTACCAGTATTTCAAGAGGTAAAATTTGTAAGTTGTTTGTTTGTATATCAAGGTAATCTCAGGAATTATCAGTCAGATTTGAATAATTCTTTTTCTATTAGATAGCTACATTCAACGGGAAGGTTATAGGCTATTTTTCATCCCGAAATTCCTACGGGAACGGGTACAACGCGGGTAAAGCCGCGGGGCGATGCTAGTATTGCATAAAGCGCAAGGCACATTATAGTGCGCCTGCGGACCGAGTGCGGGCCTGGTACGAGTCGCGTGATATTGTATTCCTTTTATTTGTATGAAAGACTAGCAGCGCCCCGCGGTTTTGTCCATTCCTGTGGGAATTTCAGGATGAAAAATAGCGTATGTTACTCGTGGATAATATAGCTTTCGAATGGTGAAAGAATTTTTTAAAACGGTCCGGTATTTTTTGAGCCTATTCATTACAACCAAACAAACAAAGTTTTCCTCTTTATAATATTAGTGTAGATGTCTCACTGACCCGTTGCGGGCAGCACCCGTACCATGTGTGTTTTGCGCTGAAGATACGAATGTATTCGTGTTTGTAATAAATTGAATTCCCACTAGAGCCTCAAACTGGATAGAAGACAATAAGGAAATTATACGTCTGAACACTAAATTTTTTATTGAAACATTTTGATATTTTTTTGTTATTTTTAATTTATTTGAATTTTTGAATGTCTAAACTAACGAAATATCTAGTAATTATTAGCATTTGAAGTCGTAATTTTGAGTAAAAAAGCTTTGAATTCTAAGTATTTACTGTACTGAATAACAAACCGCGCTGAGTTGTTCGTTTTCAAAAAGTTTGTCGTTCGTATTCAAAATTCCAAAAATATAAAAATAAAATATTTATCTGAAGTGACGCTACCCTAATTCTTATTTAAGGTCGACTATTACGTACATATAAAACACACAATTCTTGTTGCTAATCCTTATTATACACTTTTATTATACCCCTCATTGTAAGTGCAATGCAGTGCCTTAAAAGCAACAAGTTATTAAAATACCATCCTAACACTATGGAGCATTTGAGAATGAAGTATCAATTGAATAAACCTGGAGAAATGGATAATGCTATAGATATACTTGAGAACTGGATTCAACAGCAGAACCATTTTATTAAGAAGGATTTTTGTGAGTAATTTTGAGTTTTTAAAGCGTATAAGCGAGCGGAGAGAGCGAAAAGCGGAGAAAAGCGGTACGGAACTCGCTTCACCAATCAATACAAAAAAACTTGAGAGGTGTCAAGGGACACCCGGATGGAACGAAGTTTATTTTCATTTTTTCATTTTTTTGTCAATTGTTTTGCGTTGTGATTGGTGAATTGAGCTCCACTCCGCTCTGCTCCACTTCTATGCAAAAGCACATTAACATACGGTTTGCCTTGAAAATACCAGTAGGTTTACAGGAGCATAAATTATTAGGTACGTCTAATTTAGTGAACGGATTTATTCAGAGTAGAAGATTCTGGAGCAAAGCAAACTAGTCCTATCTATAATAATATTATAAATGCGAAAGTTTGTGAGGACATATATATTATATAATGTATGTAAGTTATTAAGTTATTATTAACTATGTTTGTTACTCTCACGAAAAAACTACAGGACGGATTTGGATGAAACTTTACATTTGTGTAGGTTATAAATCAGAATAACACACGGGGAACATTTTATCCCGAAATTCAAGCGGGAACGGGTACAACGCGGGTAACACCGCGGGGCGCGGCTAGTTTTATTTGTATACCTAACAATTTATGCTTGAATGCATAAGACCTTTATTGGGTTGTAATTAAGAATCTTTCGTATCGACGGCATAATAAAAAAATCACGTGCATTGATCCCTTTCGTTAATGTGTTTAACCCATGACGTCAATAAGACCGGCTTTTGTTATTTAAAAATAATTACAAATAAAAAGAGTAGGCACTCTTAAAAGATCTGTCTTTTTTGTAACAAAATGTCAGCCAAAAAACAACTTTGCTTTACTTATTTACTAGCAACGCCCTGCAGTTTTACCAGCGTTGTGCCTGTTCCCGTGGGAATTTCGAAAATTTTTATACATATAAACCTTCCGCTTGAATCACTCTATCTATTTAAAAAACCGCATCACAATCCGTTGCGTAGTTTTAAAGATCTAAGCATACATAGGGACAGACAGACAGTGGAAACCGACTTTGTTTTATACTATGTAGTGATTTTATAGAATAATAAGCTAGATCCACGTGCCTGATTAAAATACTTATAACACTCAGGTATTTTTTCGGTACAATGTACTGTAGATATAAAACGCGTAAAAATCCGTGTAGTAGTATTGGAGTTTATCGCGAACAGACAGCCAGACGCGGCCAGAGACTTTGTTTTATAATAGGTATGTAGTGATAGTGACTTGAAAAATTATTTTTTTTGTATAGTCACATTCAACGGGAAGGTTTTGTTCGAGCTAATCTTAGGAATTACCTACCAGTCCGATTTGAATATTTGTTTTGTACTGATATCTTCAGTGAGTCGAGAGGCCTTTGCCCAACAGTGGGACAATACAGGCTAATACTTTTTTTTTTACTAGATAGCCCCCTTCAACGAAAAGGTGATGTGCTAATTTTCATTTTTCAAAATTCCCACGGGAACGGGCACAACGCGGGTAGCACCGTGGGGCGCTGCTAGTGTACTATAAACTCAATATAAGATATATCTCCTTCAATACATATTTATTTTTCATTAACAAGACTATTTCGTGCGTCATTCGGTTCTTTCGAAATACGTAATTACTAAACAGATATATATCAACTTGAAAGGGTAAATTGTGGCTAACAATATCCAGTAATAAAACGTGAAACAGGTTTCACATCTCTTTTTAAAATGTCGTTTAATATGGAGTTACATTCTTGTTTTAGAATTACTAGTTTTTATGATGTCCCAGATGAGGTTCACACAATTTTTTTGGTCATACAGAAAGAGCATTCCGTGAAGAGGAAAAAAACAAATAAGAAACATTAAAGTGTTTGAATATATTAGTGGGGTTGTTCCTTTTTTCCATGTAGATGTATTGCAACCATTTTGAGCCATGTCAGAGGCCTTTGGCGGCTCAATGACTCTGACACCAGGATTGGTCACCAGGGTTGACCATCCACTCGATGAAGAAGAAGCAACATAATTGTTAAACATATTGTTGGTATACGTGCAGTTATACTCTGTTATACTCTGTTATACTCTGCCTTAAGTAAGTTCGAGAAGGTCAGTGTCCAACCCTGATGTCGGAGTTTTTAGACCGCCTAAAGGCCTCCGATATGACCTTGCGATTGAAACAAACGGGACAGACAATTTAACTCTGCCTTTATCTATACTAATATTATAAAGCTGAAGAGTTTGTTTTGTTTGTTTGTTTGTTTGTTTGTTTGTTTGTTTAAACGCGCTAATCTCAATAACTACTGAACCGATTTGAATAATTCTTTTTGTACTAGATAGCCACATTCAACAGGAAGATTATAGGCTATTTTTCATCCCGAAATTCCCACGGGAACGGGCACAACGCGGGTAAAACCGCGGGGCGCTGCTAGTACTCTATACTCTGCTTTAAATATAATATGTACTCTGTGCGGGAACGGGTACAACCCGGGTGAAACCGCGGGCGCTGCTAGTAGATTATATTTCAACCGTGACTTTGGTCAAGGGAAACAATTCACAAGACAAAACAATGAACTTGCAATTGTAAAATGTCAGTAGCTAAAGGTTACTTGCATAATTTTGATAAATAAACTTGTTTATTAAATAATCGCCTTGGTAGTCTAGTGGTATGTGTACTCGCCTGCCAAGACAAGTCCTGGGTTCAATTCCAGGCTCGAGCGAAAACATGTTTCTTATTTTTCAAACATGGCTCGGGTTTAAGATCATCCGCATTTGGGAAACGTGGTGGTTACGCCTAATTCTCCTCACTGTACTAGACCACACTAGACCACCGAGGCGTTGCGTAGGCACAACAATAAATACCTATCTGTATTTCCCCCATTTCAGCCAGAGAATATTTGGAACGCGTCATAATACTGCTGAAAGGGTCAGTGGAAAGGGCTAAGTCTCAGTTGGATAAAATATGCACACTGAGGACATTGTTGCCTCAGTTTTTTCAAAAACATGATCCTAAAAACGACTTCAAGAATCTTCAAGGTTATGTGTAAGTGTATAGTAATTGCAATTTTTGTACAAAATATTGTAAAGGAAAGGATTAGTTGGACTGAAAGGGTGACAAATGAAGAAATATTAGAGTCAACACTGCGTTATGTGTGCGCACGTTGCGTGCGCCCGTCGCGTGCGCCCCCCGCGCGCAGCAAAAACTACTCAACGGATTTGGATGAAAGTTTACAGTAACATAGGTTATACATTAGAATAACACATGGGATACATTTTATCCCGAAATTCCTGCGGGAGTGGGTACAATGCGGGTAACACCGCGGGACGCGGCTAGTCATTCAATTTTTTTTTCTCTTCTCTACAAAGACTATCTATGGCTGGAAAATTGACCAAACTAGTCCACATTTAACTCTCGTAAAAATAAATAAAGTGTGTATCCTAACATACACAACAATTTATTATTCTGCTTCTGTCATTTTAAAGAGTGGCATGTATTTCCGCCTGTATCATTTTAATGATCAATGTCAACTATATAATCTTGCTCTTCTATTTTAAGAAGGCGTAAAAATCTCAACTACTTAAATTCAACGTGCCTTACATTTATTGAAAGGCAATTTTTTTTATATCTTACAGATCTCACTCGCTCTTGCCGTTGATGACTGAAGATTATTACAGGATATTCTTCCTGAAGATTGCTGCTAAGGGAGCCCATTCTGCCAAAATGTATAATTTGTTATTTCAATGTACGGTAATGGTAAGTACCTATACAATAGTATTAATCAACAAGATCTTAACACGATGGTGGTTTGAATATTAACATAACGAGTTAACATAACAAAAGCATAACGCATGATAAATTACTTACGTTATATTGAATCAGATGCCTGTAAACTCGCTTAATCAAATGTCTTTAGACTTATGGCTTAAGGTCATAGCCCACTTATACGACATCGCTCCCACCCGGAAAAAATAATATAATTCAAATATGGGCTGCTTCTTAGACATATTTTACATTAGCAGACAGTTAGACTGTTCGGTGTCGAGGTCCGTTTACCACGCGTTGCAAGCAAGTCGCCGCGTGGACTGCTGGGTGCCAGCTAGCTGTCGCCTTAGTTCAGGGCGGTGTTGGGTAGGAGAAGTGTTGGAGCGGAATCGTATAAGTGGGCTAAGACCTTAAGGGTGCGTTTTTATTTAAGCGAAGCGGAACTGTGCAGACCGTGAATTGACCAATCGCAGGGCTTCAAATCTTCACTCCACTTTACTTCAATGAACCATTGGACGTTTTTCATCGCTCTGCACAGCTCTGCTTCACTCGTCTCCTCTTTAATAGAAACGCACCCTTACAGTCTGAGCACACTAGTCAAGACTGTAGTTAGACAGTATTCTGGTCTATGAAAAAAACGTCGATCAAGTTGGTGTAATCAGGATCTTTTCATTTCATCTCTTTATTTTTTATTCCACAGATTTGCGAATACATCAAATACAATGATTATTGTGACGGCCTCATTGCCGTCTGTGATATGAGAGGAGTAAATATCATTGAGTTTACTACGGAGTTGAATATTAATGAATTGAGACAGATGGTCGCAATCGGTATTGTAAGTAGTTTAGTCAACCCATGATACTCTTTTACAGTAGCGCTAGTGGCGTTGTTTGAGTAGTGTTAACTCATTGCTTAATAATCAAGCAGCTCGGCCCCTACTTGGATAGGTGGCCGATAAAGTCATTTCTATCTGAGCGCTCTCGTGATTCGGAGGGCCACGTTAAATTGTCGTTGTAGTTGTAATGAGTATAGATACGCGTCTTTGTGTGCGTAACTACCAGTACCATCGTCACCATGTTTATATTAATTTGACATATCATCTCACTGCGAATAGCCGTCGAATGTCTTTTCACCGGTTACTCAAACCGACCGGAGGATTTTTAACGCGGACCATGATGCACACTAAGACAATGTGTATGTACAATTAACTACAGAAGCATAACTCAAGGGTGCTCGTGAGATAGACATCTGTATGTACGATGATATTGTCAGATGAACAAGTTGATTCAGCGCCTTCATAAACGTTCTTTAACTAAAACACTGCTATAAAGTGTTTGGTCTCTTTTACTCTTAGTGAAATAGCGTATGTTGGAAAGGGACAGACCATTTGATAGCTAAAATGCTGTTATGAATAAGTTTCTTAGTATTTGAGTTATAAGTGCTATTAAAATATCAAATTTCCAGGATGGCTACGGCTCAAGACTGAAAGGCGTTCACATTCTATCAACATCAAATACAATAAATGTTGTAGTCGCAATGTTAAAGCAAGTTGTACCTGAGAAGATTGGAAGCAGAATCCACGCGCACAAGAATATTGAAGATTTGCACAAACATATGCCAAAGGAAATACTCCCAGTGGAGTATGGAGGAAAAGAAAGATCACTGGATGAATTAAATGGTAAGAAGCTAACTAACGAGTATATCAGAGCCAAGTCACGCTAGCTGAAAACGGCTAAGTGTATATATGTATATATATATATAAACCTAAGGAACATCGCAGATAATCCAGCCAGGCTATCATATCACTGAAGACAAAGGTTTTCTCTTCGTTTTATCTCAAATTTTTAGACAAATTTCTCTATATCTACATGCAACGTCAAAAACTCTCGTTTTTACTTTCAAGTGAAGACTAAATGCATTAAAAATGTGTCAAACCTATCACTGTCATACAATAACCAGCCAATCATAACAGAGTAAGTGGAATGAATAGTCGAATTGAATGAATGAATCCGGTGTTGCAACGTCGAATTATTAGGCAATATTTAGTGGTAATATCAGTTTCTCTAATCTCTCGGGAAGAGTAGAGATATCTGTCTTCGTTTCTATACTAGCCGGGCAGGTCAGGTTAATATGCAATAGTCCAGGCATATTAATTTGCACTGACTTTGCAGCTAACCACTAACCTGCTCGAAATTAATGATGACTATTTTTCTATTTCAGAATTACTCTATGAAGTGTTGGCTACAGAAGAAAACGTGGAATGCCTGAAAAGTATGAGAAAAGCCTGTACAGACGAATCGTTAAGACCAGTGGCTACTTTCAATGAACAATACATGGGGATGGCAGGAACTTTCAGGACTTTGAACGTTGATTAATTATATTTTTATATTGGTTCAAATTTAACATGCCTTTACATATAAAATGTCAAAATTGTCTTAAGTCAATGTTTTTTGTATTCTTATGTTTAAAATTGTAGGTAATGAAATGTCAAGGGTCAAGTTTCACCTCAAAGACTGGCTAGACTACACGCAGGCTTGAACAAAAAAAATATAATAGAAGTTAAGCAATTTTGTTATCAATGGGAACTTAATAAAAATATGTAAATATAAATACATTTTTATTTTATTATGATTGCTGTTTCATTATTTTCCTCAAAGTTTTAAGCGGGATCTTGGATCTAATAAGATAGTTTAAGTTTTTGAAAATCTAATGCATTTCACCGACTGGATCTGGTATAGATAGATACAATAAATGTATCTTCGTTAAAGAGTTAGATTAACCCTTCAAGCTCTGTGTTCGGCCAATTCTGCACCGATCTGCTCCCCAAAGTTCCGCTTCTATGAAATCGTACTCTTTAAGGTATCGGTCAATAGACTCCTCGGTAAATTGTGTTCGTTAAAATGAGCATCAGTCAAACGCACTTCATTAAAATAAGAGTAACCTTATTCCTGGTAAATTTTATAACAAACTAGCCGCGCCCCACGGTGTTTCCCCGTTGTACCCATTCCCGCAGGAATTTGGGGATAAACTGTATCCCAAGTGTTATTCTGAGGTATAACCTATATTACTGTAAAGTTTCATCCAAATCGTTTGTGAAAGAGCAACAAACACAGAAACCTATACATACATACATCCTCACAAACTTTCGCATTTATAATATCTCGTAAACAGGATTATACCTACACTTCCAATCACATCTAACAAACAGTTTAATTAACATCAATTAACTTCTTATGCCTAAATGCAATCTCGAGTTAGTTTGATCATAATTATCGTAGAGAGCAGAGATCAGAGCCATGCTTATAATAACAGGTATTGTTATTTGTACCTGCTGCTACAATGTAATCCCTTTGTACTAGGTAATAGCATTCACACGGTTCGTGATTACAGTTGCCAGCTGAGATTGAACATAATCATGTTGCTGGTAGCGAACGCTACTCATTTGAAGAAGACTTCGGTCTTCTGTGACCACGGTTCCGGTATAGGAGCCGAAACGTTAGATAAAAATGTAAAATAAAAGCGAAGTATGAACACTACTCATTTTGAAGAAGACTTCGGTCTTCTATGACCACTATTACTATGATAAAAATTTAAAATAAAAGCAAAGTGTATCTGTAAATATCGATTTAAATAAAAAAAAAGACGTGTGGCACTCGGGGACTGCCGCGGTAAAGCTATTGCATAGTTATTTTTTGTATCACTAGATGGCGTTAGTGGGGAGCGTGAGGTTTTTTCGTTACGGAATTTCTGGATTCGGTCCCCGCGCTCAAGGCCCGCGATAGAAGCTATGCAATAGCTTAATAATCATTTTGCTTTGGATCATAGATATACTAGATCCGTCATCCTCTTCCTATTTAATATAGCGTCCTATCTATCTGAGCGCTACCGGTAGTGCTACAGCATGTACAATTGTCAGTCCCTGATTTTTCAATCTACAGACCACGTCGGGGGCCTTTAGGGTGCTTTCAAATTATGCGTTTCGTGTCGGACCGCTGCGGTGCCGACACGAAACGCATAATTTGAAAGCACCCTTTAGGTGGTCTAAAAACTTACCTACTTGAACAACTGTTTTATATTGAAATACATTTTATATGGCAGAGTTTGTACATGTTGCAAACAAACCACTATTATTGTCTGTACAACCAACCCTCAATTGAGCCCCTCAGTCAATAGTTGTTTTGACCGCTTTTTTCGACAATATTGGTTTTGACTGATTTTGGGTTTTAGCTGCAACATTTATGTTATAAAGAACTAACAGATTCCAGAAAGAGTATCCGACATAATAATAGTGACGATTAAGTATAAGTGTCTAAAGACATTCCGTTTTAAAAAAACTGGCCAAGTGCGAGTCTGATTCGCGCACAGAGGGTTCCGTACTTTAAAAAACGGCAACAAATCACGTTTGTTGCATTGGAGCCCCCCTTGATTATTTTTTTATTTTATTTGTTGTTATAGTAGTAATAGAAATACATCATCTGTGAAAATTTCAACTCTCTAACTATCACCGTTCCTCAAATACAGCCTGTTGACAGACGAACGGACGGACGGATGGACAGCGAAGTCTCAGTAATGAGTCTCGTTTTTACCCTTTGGGTACGGAACACTAAAAAACTAGTTTTGGATCACTCGGTTCCTGTTGCTATAGTAAAATAATATCTAAAACTAGCAGCGTCCCGCGCTTTTTACCCGCGTTGTGCCGGTTCCCGTGGGAATTTCGGGATTTTTATACACATAAACCTTCCTCTTGAATCATCTATTAAATCTATATATTTAAAAAAACTGCATCAAAATCCGTTGCGTAGGTTTAAAGATCTAAGCATACATAGGGACATACAGCCAGCGGAAAGCGACTTTGTTTTATACTATGTAGTGATCACTAACCCTAATTGAGCTTCTAATTTTCTTCTCAACAACAACAGTTGTGATAAACACGAGTGCCTAACAGCTCATTCTGAAGTGGACAATACAAATAATTATCTTGATTTCAAGTCAAGTTCGAAAAAGTCAATTGGTGTCAAATATATTACGTACACGTACAAGAAGCAAGGACGTAAATCATTAAACTTTGATCAACATCTGTGTCAATATACTAGAGTAAAGTTATACAGGTACAAACCTGTATCTGAACCAGTATGAAAATACCAATAATAGTTCAAGTATGTATATAGGTTAGTAGCAGTGCCCCGCGGTTTTACCCGCGTTGTACCCGTTCCCGTGGGAATTTTGGGATGAAAAATAGCCTATAACCTTCCCGTTCAATGTGGCTATCTATTACAAAAAGAATTATTCAAATAGGACTGATAATTCCTGAGATTACCTCGAACATACAAACAAACAAACTTACAAATTTTACTTTTTTTATAATATTAGTATAGACTATAGAGATTTCCTTTAAAAATTCTTAAACCATTTGAGAGCAGTGAGAGCGCTTACTGTGTCGAGGGGTTGCGGGTTCGATTCCCGCCCGTAGTCAACAATATGCGAAGACATAGTTGTTGGCAACGACGTCTGGGTGTCAATTATATATTCTTATAAAGTATTTCTATATGAAGAATATGTAGAAGTATCAGTGAGTTAGATTCTTAGTTAGTGCTTTGCAGGGCATGTTAAGTAGTCGGTCCCGGTCGTTTCAATCGTTAGACCATGTCGGAGGCCTTTAGGCGGTCTAAAAACTCCGACACCAGGGTTCGCTACTCACCTATACGAAATGAAATGTATTGCGATCTAGACAATATGAGAATAACTCACCAAATTTTGTATTTCAATACATTTTATTCAAAATCATTAACTGGCTAATGCGAAAATATTCTTCATATATTTACGTCACTATAATAATAGCCTATTGGTAGAATTACGTCACATATCGTTATTCGGAGTTTTGAGTGTAGTGTAAACTTGTCAAAGTATTTTGTTTTTTATCTATACTAGTATTATAAAGAAGTAAAATTTGTAAGTTTGTTTGTTTGTATGTTCGAGCTAATCTCTGGAACTACCTGTCCGATTTGAATAATTTTGGTAATAGATAGCTACATTCACCGGGAAGGTTGTAAGGTTCCCGACAACCTTCCCTACATAGGGAAGGTTGTCGGGAAGGTTTGTTGGGAAGGTTGTGTTGGCTATTTTTCATCCCGAAATTCCCACGGGAACGGGTACAACGCGGGTAAAACCGCGGGGCGCTGCTAGTGCATGAATATTTTTAGTCGAATTATAATTTAAAAGCTCGAAATAGAGACGTTAATGGAATAAGTATGTGACGCATGTGCTCAAAATGCAAGTGGTCAAAAACAAGATTGCCACCACCATATCATATGCAAACAAACAAAAATAAATAAAATTTTAATGATAATCTTAATAAAGGATACCGCAATTAAATTCTACATATTTCAACTTGCTCCTTAGGAAGACGTGTACAATCAACAAGGTCAATAAAGCTTAGAAAATTGAGTATAAGTATTACGTTGTCAAGCTCTCGAGGAAGACCGCACCAATACACTCCTCATGAATAAATAACATATGCGTCTTAAAATCCACCAGTATTACATCGGCATTGGGTATTGAAGCAACTATGGAGTGTTTACCGAAAAATACGATCTTGGAATTCCAGCCTGACGCTCTCATAGGAGCGAGAAAAGACATCAATTTATATCAACCTGGACGAATGGCTGAAGCTATAGACATTTTGGAAAACTGGGTGAAAATGCAACCACATTTGACGAAGAAGGATTTCTGTTAGTATTTTTATTGTTATTTTTATTACTTAAATAAGTTTAATTATGCATGGATACTTCATTACCTTTTAGTGTGCGTGGATATTGAATACGTATCTGTGCTGCCAATACTGAGGTTTCAATTCCCAGGTCAAACGAAAACATGTGTTTATATTTCAAACATGACCCGGGTTTGAGATCACCAACCCGCAGTTGTCAAGCGAGGTGAATACGCCTATCCTCCTCACTGTACTGATATCTTCAGTGAGATGAAAAACCTTTGCCCAGTAGTGGGACATTACAGGCTAATAGTTTTTTTTCACTTGTATAGATAACAACGGCGATCAGGGATATTTGGAAACAAATTCACTAATTTATGGAACATTGTTCGCCGTTACTGCCAATTCACCCCGATAAAGATAGTTAATAAAAATTATATACAACATATTATCGCTTGTTCATACAACTACACATTTTTCATGATTTTTTTCGGGATGAAAAATAGAATATTACCGTTCCGTAGAATGTGGCTATCAATTAAAAGATAATTATTCAAATCGAATTGGTAATTTCTGAGATAAGGGCGTTCAAAGAAACAAAAAACCGTACTCAACCTTATTATATTAGTATACTAGCAGCGCCCCGCGGTTTTACCCGCGTTGTGCCTGTTCCCCTGGAAATATCGGGAATGTTTATACTTAGATATAAACCTTCCTCTTAAATCACACTATATAAAAAAGAAACTGCATCAAAATCCGTTGCGTAGTTTTAAATATCTAAGCATACATAGGGACAGACAGACAGACAGACAGCGGATCGGATAGCGACTTTGTTTTATACTGTATGTAGTGATAGTGAAGTGGGAAATATAAATTGTCATAACTCATAGTTTAGGTACTTCCTTAATTTTTACCTTAAATCTTCAATGACGTATTTTATAACGTTATTAACTTTTTGTAATGGTACTTAAATGTATTATAATAACAATTTTATAGTCCTTTGAAAAACGCTTTGGTGGGAATTGCTTATATAGTAACGTTCTACTTTATCTATACTAATCTATACTAATATTATAAAGAGGAAAGGTTTGATTTTTTGTTTGTTTGTTTGTTTCGAATAGGCTCTGAAACTACTGCACCGAATTAAAAAATTCTTTCACCATTCGAAAGCTACACTATCCCTGAGTGACATAGGCTATATTTATTCCCGAAATTCCCACGGGAACGGGCACAACGCGGGTATATGTAACCCAAGGTATGAAAAACATGCCTAAAAAAATTGGTTATTGGCGTGCGCTACTAAATCTATTGATGATACACAAAAACAATGTTCTACACAATCAAAGTACATATCATTGCGAACAAATAAGTTCGCGAGGGCATAGGTATGTCTAACTATTATAGTTAAGACACAATAACCGTTTTAAATTAAAATTAATTAGTTAAAAAAGGAGTGTAATTTTGTTGTAAGTTGATGATATTCATATGATGATATGAATCTACATCAAAATAAATGGCTCTACAATCAAGGTTAATTATGTTTCTTTGTGTACCTCTTTAAATTATTAAAATCGGACAGTTAGTTTCAGAGTTATGATGAGAAATATCACTACATAGTATAAAATAAAGTCGTCTCTGTTTCGTGTCTGTTTGTCTGTATGCTTAAATCTTTAAAATTACGCAACGGATTTTGATGCGGTTTTTTGTAATAGGTAGAGTGATTCAAGAGGAAGGTTTTTATGTAAAAAAATTCCCAAAATTCCCACGGGAACGGCCACAACGCGGGTAAAACCGCGGGGCGCTGCTTACAAAATAGTAATGCTCGATGGCGGGTCTCTTATGGCTACTTACTGTTTCGTGCGGTCAAAGCGCGCGGGGATATAGGTACCTACCTACGAACTACGAACGACGAAGACGTGCTATGTAGGTATTATCCCGAATTCTTCCTCACATGAAACCTTGATTGTGTATACATATATACTCGCGGGAGACATGTAATATTTTATCCCCAATTTCCCACTTGAAATTTTGATTGTGTATATTCCTGCGGGAGACACGCAATGTTTTATCCCGATTTCATGTTTCTTTGTGTACCTCTTTAAATTATTAAAATCGGACAGTTAGTTTCAGAGTTATGATGAGAAATATCACTACATAGTATAAAATAAAGTCGTCTCTGTTTCGTGTCTGTTTGTCTGTATGCTTAAATCTTTAAAATTACGCAACGGATTCTGATGCGGTTTTTTTGTAATAGGTAGAGTGATTCAAGAGGAAGGTTTTTATGTAAAAAAATTCCCGAAATTCCCACGGGAACGGCCACAACGTGGGTAAAACCGCGGGGCGCTGCTTACAAAATAGTAATGCTCAATGGCGGGTCTCTTATGGCTACTTACTGTTTCGTACGGTCAAAGCGCGCGGGGATATAGGTACCTACCTACGAACTACGAACGACGAAGACGTGCTATGTAGGTATTATCCCGAATTCTTCCTCACATGAAACCTTGATTGTGTATACATATATACTCGCGGGAGACATGTAATATTTTATCCCCAATTTCCCACTTGAAATTTTGATTGTGTATATTCCTGCGGGAGACACGCAATGTTTTATCCCGATTTTCCTACATGAAATCTTGATTACCCGAAGCGAAGCGAGGGCGGGTCGCTAGTTAATATTATAAATGCGAAAGTTTGTGAGGATGGATGTATGTATGTATGTTTGTTACTCTTTCACAAAAAAACTACCGAACAGATTTGGATGAAACTTTACAGTAATATAGGTTATACATCAGAATAACACATGGGATACATTTTATCCCTAAATTCACGCGGGAACGGCGTACAGTGCGGGTAATACCGCGGGGCGCGGCTAGTATACACTACATAATATTGTTATTGCCTAACCGAAACCAATTTAAAGTAATAAACATTTTTTTCCAAAACACGCTGTTAAATTACCTCATAAAACTTTGAATTAATCGTTTTATTTTTATTTTGTATCTTTTTTTGGCTTTTGCTAAACCAAAATTAAAGACACATTGTTTTCTTATTTTCTGTTATTAATGTATAGGTGTTTTTAGTTCGTCATAAAAGTTAAAGTAAGGTATTCCACTGTCACACTGTTGGGCAAAGGTCTCTGATCTCACTGAAGATACAGTACAGTGAGAAGAAAAAGAATAAAAGTTGAATTTTAGAATAATTCTAGACTAGGACTGACTTTCACACGAACTATTATATCTACTTAGTACATGTAATAACAGCTGTTCATTCAAAATTGTATTTTATATTGCACGTAATAGAACATTATTTGAAATGAACGTTATTTGTTTATTAAACGTATTAGGCGATAAATAAAATTAAAATGCTTGTAAATCCACCCTATTAGGTATCTATGATACTACAAGTCTACTCTACTAGGATTATAAACAAGCCCGTTGGCACAGTGGCAGTGAAAGCGCTTACTGTGTCGGGGGTTGCGGGTTCCATTCCCGCCCGGAGTCATCAATATGTGAAGACATAGTCGATGGCGACGACGTCTGGGTGTCAACTATATATTCTTATAAAGTATTTGTGTATGTATATGTAGTAGTATCAGTTAGTTAGATTCCATATTACAAAGCTTGGAGCTTAAATTGGGTCTAATTAACCGTGAGTGAATTTCTCCGGGTATATTTATTATTTATTTATTATTATAAACTCGCTCCCTCCTTGCTCCATAGATACAAGATTCTAGTTCCAAACATAAATTGTTAAGCAAACCTTCCTCTTCTAAAATTAGTATAGATAAGATGAGTGTGTACTCTATTTTCCGGAAATCGTTTTTTCCGTGTGGCGATTTTTGCCATTCGCTATTTTTACCACTTTTATTATTTCTCAACAGCTTATTTTCCTGGTAGGTTTTCTTACCACTCGCATAATTCACCAGGAAAATAAACTATTGAGAAATAATAAAAGTGGTAAAAATAGCGAATGGCAAAAATCGCCACACGGAAAAAACGATTTTCGGAAAATAGAGTACACACTCGATAAGATGTTTCATCAAAATCGTGCTCTTATATTGTTTTCTTCTTTCAGCTCGAGATTACTTGGAAATAACATTACTCACAGCTAAAGGGCTGGTAGAAAGAGCTAAGACCAGGATCGATCGGTTATGTACCTTCAAGACTTTGATGCCAAACTTCTTCAGCCGTGTTGACATAAAAAACGAATTGTATGAAATAATTAATTATATGTAAGTATATCAATTCCATCTCACAAAAATCTTTGTGAGACTGTCCTCAGTTTGGTTAGGACATTGCAGGCTGAATCACCTGATTGCCCGAAAAGTAAGACGATTCCGTGCTTCGGAGGGCACGTTAAGCCGTCGGTCCCGGTTACTTTCTACGGATAGTAGTCGTTACATGAGCCATGTCAGAGGTCTTTGGCGGCTCAATAACTCTGACACAGGGATTGGTCAGGTTGACCATTCACTCGATGAAGAAGAATTGGACGTCTTTTCGATTCTAATTTTTGTATGGAGTGCGTCTACTAAAGTATTAAAATTGACTTCTTCGACGCCAACAAAACTGTTCTTTAAGTAGTAGTTTTATCTCATGAGCGTCCCTGAGTCAGTAGTATTAGCCTGGAATGTCCCATTGCTGGGCAAAGGCCTCTCATCTCACTGAAGATATCAGAACAGTGAGAAGACATACTTGATTAGGTATTTGTACAATGTACAGCACAT
Source organism: Cyclophora punctaria (assembly GCA_951394245.1). Taxonomy (NCBI): domain Eukaryota; kingdom Metazoa; phylum Arthropoda; class Insecta; order Lepidoptera; family Geometridae; genus Cyclophora; species Cyclophora punctaria. Next base: position 4,877,898 of record OX596189.1, read on the forward strand.
TGTCTTAGTGTGCATTATGATCCCCTTGCATGAAATGCGAAAGTTTGTGAGGATGTATGTATGTTTGTTGCTCTTCCACGAAAAGACTACTGAATGGACTTTGGATAAAACTTTACAGTAATATAGGATATAGATCAGAATAACACATGGGATACATTTTATCCCGAAATTCCCACGGGAACGGGTACAGTTCGGGTGAAACGGCAGGGAGCGGATAATGTTCAATAATACTCTTTGCTCATTTTTATTCTTCGTTTATTTTTAGAAATCATGCCCACTTACCCAAACAAACGGATCAGTACAACCGAGTTTATTTTTTAAATTTCATAAGAGACGATATTGATTCTTCTTTGCTCTTCAAATACTACCAATATGGCGTCATTGTAAGTACCTTTATAATATATTTAATACCCGATGAAGCTAAATTTAATTATTAATTTAAATCAGTTACTTTTACTTTATTATTTACTTAGGTTGATATTTTTAATTATTTGCGCAAGTGTTTCTTGTATCAATACCATTTCCAAAAATAGTTAATAATACGTCTGTCCATGATCATACAAAGTCAACAGATACAATTCCATACTTTTTAAACTCACACGATTTGCACTCATTATACTAAATGAAACGGGTCTGTATCGCGTTAGATAATTTAACGTATTTTACTAAAATACGTACCCGACGTTTCGAGCGAATTACACCGCTCTTGGTCACGGGATAAGATACAATTCCTACAAAAATACACTACACAAAACGTCTTAAAGATAATTTATCAATAAAGCCTTACTAGACGATAAAAACGGCCAAGTGCGAGAGGGGCTCGCGCACGACGGGTTCCGTACCATTATCTGTAACACGTTTTTTTGTATCGGAGCCCCCTTGAATATTTGTCTTATTTTATTCTTAGTATTTGTTGTCATGGCGGCAATAGAAATACATCATCTGTAAGAATTTCAACTGTCTAACTATCACAGTACTTGAGTTTCAGCCTGGTGACAGACGGACAGACGGATAGCGAAGTCCCGTTTTTGCCCTTTGGGTACGGAACTCTAAAAAGGGAAATGAAGTAGCATAATGCATAAAGTCAAATTGTACAGATTCAGTTGATTTATATATTTAACAAATCTGTTGGCACACAGTGGCAATGAGAGCTCCTGTGTCGGGATTACAGGTTCGATTCCCGCCCGCAGTCAACAATATGTGAAGACTTAAGTTGTTTGCGACGATGTCTGGGTGTCAATTATATATTCTTATAAAAGTATTTGTGTATGTATTAGTAGTAGTATCAGTGAGTCAGATTCCATAACACAAGCTTACGGCCGGTTCACACATGTCTTCGTTTTACTGTTCCGTTTTATCGTGTACGTTTTTTTTTCGTCGATGGCGTATGTAGTTGTATGAGCGACTTCACACATGGCACAGTATTCCGTATACAGTAAATAATATAAAACTACATACACGATAAAACGGAACAGTAAAACGGAGACATGTGTGAACCGGCCGTTAGAGCTTACTATGGGTCTAATTAACCGTGTGTGAATTTGTCCCAGTATAATTATAATACCGGGTGTCTCAAAAGAAAGTTCACATTTGTTTTGGTTATTGCGTGAACGCAACTATTCTGAGGGGCGCGGGGGGGGTGTCAATCGGTAGCCTGGCTCTTGGGAATTTAGTCGCTATGGAGCGTTTCTCGGGAACGGACCGTGCGTTGTGCGTACGCGAGTTTTATAAAAACGGTAATTCGGCGACTGTAGCGCGTAGAAAATTCTGCAGCATTCGACATATTCGTCACTTGAATGATGCGCCAAGCACTCGAGTCATTGCAAGATGGGTCGAGAAGTTTGAAGAGACCGGTTCAACGCTGGAAAAATCAAAATCCGGGCGTCCAAGATCTTCGAGAACGGTCGAAAACGTAGACAGTGTTGCCCAGTTGTGTTGACAGGGGATGCACAGTTACAGTGGATTCAGAGCGTTATGTGGAGATGTTAGACGATTTCTTCGTGCCTGAGCTGCAAAACTTTCCTGGTTATAACCAAAGAACATGGTTCCAGCAGGACGGAGCAACTTCACACACGTCTAACAGGTCTCTGCCAAGAGTTCGTGAAATTTTTCCTGGCAAATTGATCTCCAGGAGAGGTGACATAAGTTGGCCTCCACGCAGTCCCGATTTAACACCTATGGACTTTTTCCTGTGGGGTTATGTCAAATCCAAAGTTTACGCCAACAAACCGACTTCCCTGGCACAATTAAAAGAAAATATCCGTCACGAAATCGCAGCTATCACGGAAAATACCTGCCGAGCCGTCATAGGCAATTTCAGTGCTCGATTAAACGAATGCCGTGAACGCAACGGTTTACATTTGGACGGTGTCATTTTTAAAAAAATAAATTCCCAAACAGTGTATTTTAACATGTAATAATTCTTTTTTCAATAAACTCCTTACTTTTTTTTTAAATATAGTTTTAAATATGACATTTCTTTTGAGACACCTTGTACATTATTACATACGTTTTACACTTCCAGGCAAGCGAATACTTGAGGCTGCACGAGTACTCCAACGGGTTCTTAATCGTCTTGGACTACAGAAATGTGAACATAATGTCTTTTCTGACGAAAGTGAATATTGTGGAGTTAAGACAATGTTTAACTTTGTATATGGTAAGCCACTGTACCACACAAAAAATGTACATATATCTTAGACTAGCAGCGCCCCGCATTTTTACCCGTGTTGTACCCGTTCCCGTGGAAATTTCGGGATAAAAAATAGCCTATAACCTTCCCCTTGAATGTGGCTATCTATTACATAAAGAATTATTCAAATCGGACTGATAATTCCAGAGATTACCTCGAACATACATACAAACAAACAAACAATCAAACAAACAAACTTAACAATTTTACCTCTTTATAATATTAGTATATATGATACATATCCATATCCAATAGTTTCATACACTTCATTCTTCTTCTTCTTCTTCTTCTTCATCGAGTGGATGGCCAACCTGTCCTGGTGTCAGAGTTATTGAGCCTCCAAAGGTCTCTGTCATGGCGCTGAATATTTAAGCACAATCATACTTAATATTGAACGCCTCCGTGTGTCGTGGGAACGTTAAAGTCACAGTCCTGAAAAAACCTGAAAACCTGAATTCGGTCAATAGCGACGTCTATGTTATTAGTTAGCTGAAAGCACATGTTTTGAGATGCAACCTAGATTTAGAAATAACTTGTTTACACTGTTTCCTAGTTTATAAGGGTTGTATTTTGTTTTGTGCAATAAAATCTATACTAATATTATAAAGCTGAAGAGTTTGTTTTGTTTGTTTGTTTGTTTGTTTGTTTGTTTGTTTGTTTAAACGCGCTAATCTCAGAAACTACTGAATCGATTTGAATAATTCTTTCACTGTTAGATAGTCTATTTATCGAGGAAGGCTATAGGCTACATTTTATCCCGAAATTCCCACGGGAACGGGCACAACGCGGGTAAAACCGCGGGGCGCTGCTAGTAAATAAATAAAGTCCTAGTTTTTGTCAATCGGTTGACTACGTTGGAAGCCTTTAGGCGGTCTAAAAACTCCGACACCAAGCTCTAACTACTCCTACCTACTGCCACCTATTCGATCTATAATAACGATGTCTACATCTAATACTAGCAGCGCCCCGCGGTTTTACCCGCGTTGTGCCCGTTCCCGTGGGAATTTCGGGATAAAATGTAGCCTATAGCCTTCCTCGATAAATAGACTATCTAACAGTGAAAGAATTATTCAAATCGGTTCAGTAGTTTCTGAGATTAGCGCGTTTAAACAAACAAACAAACAAACAAAACAAACTCTTCAGCTTTATAATATTACTAGCAGCGCCCCGCGGTTTTACCCGCGTTGAGCCCGTTCCCGTAGGAAATCCGGGATAAAATGTAGCCTATTACCTTCCTCGATAAATAGACTATCTAACAGTGAAAGAATTATTCAAATCGGTTCAGTAGTTTCTGAGATTAGCGCGTTTAAACAAACAAACAAACAAACAAACAAACAAACAAACAAAACAAACTCTTCAGCTTTATAATATTAGTATAGATATAACATTCTCGTGTCACGTTGTGCGTAATTGAACTCCTCTGAAACGGCTCGACCGATTCTCATGAAATTTTGTGTAACATGTCGGGTAGGCCTGAGAATCGGACAACATCTATTTTGTAATCCGAAATTCCCGCGGGAACGGGTACAAAGCGGGTGAAACCGCGGTGCGCAGCTAGTATTCATATAGAAGGACTAATCATGGACTTATACTCAATCTACCAGCCTTATTAATAAATGAGGTGTAATTAAAACACTGTTATACTGTTGTCTCTTTTGCTCTTCGGAAAATTGCGTATGTCAGAAAGTGACAAACCTTTTGATAGCTAAATTATTCTTGATACTCGTTTATTAATATTTTTCCACCTTTTCAGGAAGGTTACGGAATGAGAGTAAAAGGTATTCACATCATAACCCCTTCAAAAATGGTGGACGGATTAATTGGACTGTTCAAGCAAATACTTAGCGAGAAGTTGAGCAAACGTGTACATGTACATAAAACTGTGGAGAGCTTGTATGACCATGTTCCTAGAGACATCTTGCCTGAAGAGTACGGAGGGAAAGAGAAGTCTCTGAAACAATTAAATGGTAAGCAATAAAGGCCTCTACACATTACACCGTATCATACCATGACCGTGCTATGAACGTGTCAGGCAAAAAAGTATTCTTTGTATTGAAAAGTATGGGACTATGCTCATTAGACTGTTCTGTCACCAACCAACAACGTCGACTATTCTCGATGAGAATATTTTTCCGGTGCTGACACGTTCATAGCACGGTCATGGTATGATACGGTGTAATGGGTAGAGACCTTGCTGTATTTTTCTTACACCCGTACTTAGAGATGTCAAATGCTTCCTTAGTAGAGATTTAGAGCGAATTGCACAAGAAATCTTAAATCTATTTAACGCTTAATTAGGTAAAAAAATCAAATGATGTTCGTTATAATTTGTGTTCTATTTGGTGGAAGGTAAAATACAATTTTGAACGAACTGCTTTTGTTTCTTAAACATATTCAAGGACTAAATAGATTTGATAGTTTTTGTGCAATCCGCACTTAATGAGTGGGTCTTTGAGAGCAGCAATTAAGTAGCAGCTCCAAAAATATTGCTTACTCCTTCTTTTGTTCAGTAAAGGGATTGTATCGAAGCTTCAAAACGGCACACCATGTGTTTCATGCAAGCTTGCTTCCGTACTACAAACGAATTTGACGTTTATTTCTATTTACAGAGGCCTGGATCGAGCTTTTAGGGTCAAAGGAACATATAGAGTACATGAAAATAGCACGAGAAGCCAAAACAGATGAATCGAAAAGACCAGAAGACAAACTGAATGAGAACTACATTGGAATGCCTGGATCCTTCAGGACTCTTAGTGTGGATTAAGCACCATTGCAGACTATCCAGACAGTTTTAGACTAGTATTATATTAAGTCTAGCAACATTTGTGTTACAATTATTTAGTCTAATCAAGACGACGGCGACGGCGGCAGCAACGGATAAAAGCATCGGAATAGAGACCAAAGCAGAGACGCAAAACCAAACAGACCAATAATCTATCTTTTTCGTCTTCTTGGGGTATTTAACTCGATAGTTATAATTAAATGAGTACAGGCAGGTGCCTGTTATTAGTAAATGTGTATATTATTAATTAAATATAAATTAATAAATTAAATTACATTATATATATATATATATATATAAATTCTAAATTATACAATAAAATATATAAATTATAAAATAAATTACATTATATAGGTATATACATAGTAAAATCGCAGCCATTCTGTTTTTCTTATCTTAAAGTTCAGGTCCTGAACTTTAAGATAAGAAAAACAGAATGGCTGCGATTTTACTATGTATATAATAATGTAATTTGTCGATAAAAATCTCCGACGCCGGTGACCAGACACATTGTATATTAAATAAAGTCGTGTTAGTGAAACCGCGGGGCACAGCTAGTGTACAATAATATACACATTTCCTAATAAATTGACTATATAAAAATATAAGACCCTGTATTTCGGCTATAAGAGTACAAATTCCATAGTTTATTTCTTATTAAAACTATAATATAATAAACTTCAAAGTTTCATTCGTGCTAATTACAATTATTCATAAAATAAAAATGGCTTAAATTTATTTTATGATACCATCTAGTATTTGGCCTCGGTAGTCTAATGATACACTGACTGAGGTCCTGTGTTCAATTCCCAGGTCTAGCGAAAATATTTTTCCTACTTTTCAAATTTAGCTTGGGTTTGATATCACCAAACCGCATTAGGCAAGCGTGGTGGGCGATAACGCCTTATCCTTCTCACTGTGCTGATATTTTGATAGCACTTTTTGTTCTTTGGATTCATCTCAGCTTCGAATAGTCAGAAAAAGTACTTAAAGTCCCAAAATATGCGGGTGAAGTCAAAGAACCTGCTGGTAGCGGCTAGTAGCAGCAACAATTTGTCAGTCCGACTGCTTTATAACGTCGAGTGTAACTAGTAAAAAGATACTGGTAGGTTTGCCTGCACAGTTGAACTGCAAGGTAAACCGAGTAAGTATAATGTTGCACAACTTGTGCAGGTTTATCTGGATGTCATCTTCACTAATATAATCACTACATAGTATAAAACAAAGTCGCTATTTTTGTTTGTCTGTTTGTCTGTATGCTTAAATCTTTAAAATTACGCAACGGATTTTGATGCGGTATTTTGTAATAGGTAGAGTGATTCAAGAGGAAGGTTTTTTATGTATAAAAATTCCTGATATTCCCACGGGAACGGGCACAACGCGGGTAAAACCGCGGGGCGCTGCTAGTACTTAATAATTAGATAATATGTATACTTTATTAATATAATAAAATTGATAATGAGTTGGATCTGTAATCCCTCGCATGCCTCTCAAAAAGACCGGGCTTGTCGCGTGACTCCGATGAGAAACACTATAGTAATACTCAAGGGTCAACACTGCGTTAAGCGTGCGCCCGTCACGTGCACCCGCCACGGGCGCACGCGTCGGTTCACTTTTGTAGGACACCGCACGCGACGGGCGCACGCGACAGTTCACTTTTGTATGGAACCGCGGCGTGCGCACGCTTAACGCAGTGTCACTCAGAATCCGTGCAGTAGGCACGGATTCTAATGCGGTTATTTTTAATAGATAGAGTGATTCAAGAGGATGGTTTATGTGTATAAAAATTTCCGAAATTCCCGGGCACAACCCGGGACGCACAATTTTGTTACATGAAGGTTACTCTTAAATTAAATTTGGTTACCATGGTATTTTGTATGAGCCTACCAAAACAACAAGGCCTCATTCGTACGAGCGCTTTATTAACGCGCGTTAAAAAACTTTGACATACAATTTTGAACGCTGGGCGTTGGGAATAGAGCATGAAACGTCAAATTAATCTGCTGAAATGGAAGTTGCAATAGAATAAGACGTTTCATGCTCTATTTCCAACGCCCAGCGTTCAAAATTTTATGTCAAAGTTTTTTAACGCGCGTTAATAAAGCGCTCGTGCGAATGAGGCCTAACAACTACATATTTATAATTTATTTATGAAGGTTAATTACAATGAACAAACTATGAACCAATTTTCTCACGAATAAAAAGTATACCATGTAATGTGTGTCTATTAATAATGTTAATACAATCACAAAATTCTCAAATAAAAATAATTAAAATAATTTAATTCGTTCAATGTACTTTTGTATAATTTTTTTGTACCGTGTACTTAATTATAACAAAATATCTATCTATCTATGTACAAGGCTACGTAAGTGTGTGAAACTGAACAGCAAGGGTCAACACTGCGTTAAGCATGCGCCCGTCGCGGCGGGCGCACGCGGCGGTTCACTTTTGTATGACACCGCACGCTACGGGCGCACGCGACGGTTCACTTTTGTTTGACAACGCACGCGACGGGCGCACGCGGCGGTTCACTTTTGTATGACACCGCACGCGACGGGCGCACGCGGCGGTTCACTTTTGTTTGACACCGCACGTGACGGGCGCACGCGGCGGTTCACTTTTGTTGACACCGCACGTGACGGGCGCACGCGGCGGTTCACTTTTGTATGACACCGCACCCGACGAGCGCACGCGATGGGCGCACACGACGGTTCACTTTTGTATGACACCGCACACGACAGGCGCACGCGGCGGTTCACTTTTGTATGGAACCGCGGCGTGCGCACGCTTAACGCAGTGTCGGCCCTAAGTAAAACAGGCAGGCAATGCTAGTACTAGTGACCTAACGGATCAATTCAAGTACGTATAAAATACTCGCTCTAAGCAAATCAATTGTATTCTTTGCGTTGGTAAGGTCGGTACTATGGAATCGTTAAAGCCTAATCCGTTAGTAGATTTTCCACCAAACGCATTGAATCAAGTGAGAAAATATTATGATTTAGACGTGGATAAAATTAATCAGTCCATAGAAATTATTGATAAATGGGCTAAAATGCAACCCCATTTTAGGAATAAGAATTTTGGTAAGTGATCATAACTTAATATTTTAACAAGGTGTCAATTTTAAAATTAAACTCATATAGCGTCCACATTTGTGAAAAGTATTTTATAAATTAAATGTTTTACTACATTGTAGAATCTTTTACTTTCAGTCGCACCCAGAGTCGTTCATAAGATCGATTCTCAATTATATGACGTTATTTTTCATACATGTTAAAAACACCCTTATGTGCGGATTGCACAAAACTCTTAAATCAATTGAGTACCTAAATTAATATGTTTAAGAAACAAAAGCTGTCCCTTCAAAATTGAACTTTATAGTGCATCAAATAGAACACCATTTAAAACGAACGTCTTTTGTTTTTAAATAAGTTTAGGCGCTAAATCAAATTAAGAATCTTTGTGAAATTCAGAGTAACAAACATACATAATATCCATCGTTACAAACTTTCGCATCACTACATATCTATACTAATATTATAAAGCTGAAGAGTTTGTTTTGTTTGTTTGTTTGTTTGTTTGTTTGTTTGTTTAAACGCGCTAATCTCAGAAACTACTGAACCGATTTGAAAAATTCTTTTTGTAATGGATAGCCACATTCAACGGGAAGGTTATAGGCTACTTTTCATTCCGAAATTCCTACGGGAACGGGAACAACGCGGGTAATACCGCGGGGCGCTGCTAGTTATAAAATAAAGTCGGCTACGTCTGTCTGTCTGTTCGCGATAAACTCATATACTACTGCACTGATTTTGATGCGATTTTTTTAAATAGATAGAGTGATTCAAGAGGAAGGTATAAAATACCCCGAAATTCCCACGGGAACGGGCACAACGCGGGTAAAACCGCGCGGCGCTGCTAGTTTATAATATTAGTAGGATTCGAAACTAAACACAAAAAGTAACTAGATATCCGTGTTTGAGTTTTACTTACATAAAACCCGATTAACTCATAACGTGCAATTATTTTGTATCTATTAAAAATAATTGCTATAGCTATGTAGAACTAGACTAAGATATTGAGCACAATATAGTCAAGATTGTGGTCAGACAGTGTTTTTATCTAAAAAACATAAAAAAGCGGCCAAGTGCGAGTCGGACTCGCCCATGAAGGGTTCCGTAGCAGCGAGTAACATAATAAAGAAGTTCTTGAAATAAATGTTTTTTTATTTACATTTGAGTTATTGAATGAATAATCAGTATTTTTTTGCGGTTTACGATTTATGTCGTAAAAAAAAAACTACTAACTAGACCTCGTTCAAACCAATTTTCGGTGTTAGATTACATTGTTATGTACATCATATATTTTTTTTAGTTTTATCATTCTCTTATTTTAGAAGTTACAGGGGGTTACACACATTTTACCACTTTGGAAGAGTCTCTCGCGCAAACTATTCAGTTTAGAAAAAAATGATATTAGAAACCTCAATACCATTTTTGAAGACCTATCCATCCCACACGTATGGGTTTGATGAAAAAAAAAATATTTTTTTCATTTCTAAGTATGGGAGACCCCCCTAAAATTTTATTTTTTTTCTATTTTAGTGTGAAAATATTAATGCGGTTCACAGAATACATCTACACACTAAGTTTCAACAACATAGCTCTTATAGTTTCGGAGAAAAAAGGCTGTGACATACGGACAGACAGACGGACAGACGGACAGACAGACAGACAGACAGACAGACATGACGAATCTATAAGGGTTCCGTTTTTGCCATTTGGCTACGGAACCCTAAAAAGGGATCTTCTTCTTCATCGAGTGGATGGTCAACCTGACCAATCCTGGTGTCAGAGTTATTGAGCCGCCAAAGGCCTCTGACATGGCTCATGTAACGACTACTATCCATAGAAAGTAACCGGGACCGACGGCTTAAAGTGCTCTCCGAAGCACGGAAACATCTTACTTTTCGGGCAATCAGGTGATTCAGCATTCGCAATGAGCTATGATTGGTCAATTAAACCCCGCACTGCTCCACTCCGCTTCTTTGGAAACGCATCTTTATATCAACTAGTAATTTAAATAACTACAATGTTAGAGGTTTTAACATCTTAAGATTTTAATAACGTTGTAAGAAAGCAATTAGGATGCATAAAATAATTGGATAATAAAAGTGTGTGCGCGCAGTTTAATCATTAAAAGTCATAGGTATTTTTTTTGTAATGATCGTTCTTCAGTCTCTTTTTACTGTAGATTTTCTTTGAAAATATTAAATAGCAAAGCAATTAAGTGCAAGACTGCGAAATGTAGTGCGGGCCAGTGTGACTCCTTTCATACAAATAGTAGGAATACAACCGGAACCGGCCCGCCCCCGCACTATGTGAAAATTTTGGTACTACGAGTACTACGTCTAGTATTGTAGCTGCTACAATAATTTCTGGCCTTAATCTTTGAACTTGGGTAGGTGATCTCAAACAAAAGAAAAAAGTAAAAAAAACGTTTTCGCTTGACCCGGGGATTGAACCCGAGACCTTAGTCTTGGCATGCGCATGCACACATTACCACTATGATTGAATAAAAAAAACAGTCGCGGGCTACATCTTATATATAAAATTCTCGTGTCACAGTGTTCGTTCGCGTACTGCTCCGAAACGGCTCGACCGATTCTCATGAAATTTTGTGAGCATATTGAGTAGGTCTGAGAATCGGCCAACGTTTATTTTTCATCCCGAAATTCCCGCGGGAACGGGTACAACGCGGGTGAAACCGCGGGGCGCAGCTAGTATCTATCTTATATATAAAATTCTCGTGTCACAGTGTTCGTTCGCGTACTCCTCCGAAACGGCTCGACCGATTCTCATGAAATTTTGTGAGCATATTGAGTAGGTCTGAGAATCAGCCAACGTCTATTTTTCATCCCGTAATTCCCGCGGGAACGGGTATAACGCGGGTGAAACCGCGGGGCGCAGCTAGTATAATATATAAAATTCAAAGTCTTGACTGACTGACTGACTGATAATCAATGCACAGCCTCAACCGCTACACCTAGAAACATGAAATTTGTCAGGAAGGTTCTTCAAGTGATGTAAGTGCACACTAAGAAAGAATTTTCGAAAATTCCTACGGGAACGGGCTCAACGCGGGCAAAGCCGTGGGGTGCTGCTAGTTTGCTAATATTTCTCTTATTTGTGTTTTCAGAGAGAGAACGTTTGGAGAGAATATTAATATCTTGTAAAGGGTCTGTCGAAAAGGCGAAAATTCGAATCGAAAAGTTATGTACATATAGAACTTTGGTGCCCTATTTTTTCATTACTAAAGTGAAGGAAGAATTAGGCCCAACGATGGAGCATATGTAAGTTTTTCATTTCGATATCTATCTATACTAAAACCTACATATTGTCAGTAAATATTGACGTTATTACGAGACTAGCGAATAATCACCACAGTGTTTTGGTTGCATGATATAATAATTATGTTTGTTCAAATTCAGTATTTGTTAAAACGTTGTGATTTTCACATTTTTATTTTAGCGTTGGAGTTTAAAAATATAATTTGTGACCTTGATGAACATTTTAAATTGAAACTACGATTACGGATACGTAGAAAAACTAGTTTCAATACAAAATAAGCGGTTAAACCTTTTGCTTTAACACATTCCCATAGGGCCGCAATGCGACATAAACATACTTAAAACCTTGTCATATTTAACACTTGTTTAATACGTACGAACATCCAATGACAGTATCCAAATTACAAAATGTGACAAAGTACTAACATGTTACATTTTCTTGCTTACCTATGACGTATGTAAATAACATTACTATTAATCAAATTGAATAGCTCTATGTAACGTCAGTAAATATTGATCATATGAAATATTACCCAAACTACAGAAATACATTGATGCTAACATCTGTTACTATTGTTCTATAGGAGAATATAAACTAACAATGTGGTCAATATATAAATCTCAACTTATGTTCTCAGGTGTATTAACATTGTACCAAAAATGACAAAGGACCATCAAAGAATATACTTGATCAAGTTTAATGAAAAGGCGCTAAAGGTTCCAAATATAGAGATGACGTCATTTTTAGTGAATATGGTTGTAAGTATACTAATTGGGAGAAACGCACACTACAGTCTATAAACAGACTTGTCTCTCGTAGTCAAGTCTGTTTCTAGTCAGTATAATGGTTTACAAAACTGTTGTCATTCCATACGGAATTAAATCAGAAATCGTCTTCAGAAGCTTATTCCGACAGAACTTTTAAACCTGATCGTGGTTAACTAGTTTTTGGACGAATGGGGAATGAACATATAAATGCTTGAGCACTATAAAATCGAGGCTATGGTTAGGCAGTTTTTTGTGGTTGACAAGTCACCTAACAGACTGTTTTGTCTATCATAGACAAAATTAGAAACTGTTGTTAGACTGTCCAAAGATAGTTCTGTTTGTGTAAAAAAAAGTTTCTAATGTCTGTTGTGACCTCGGGGCGAATAAGTACTTATCTATTTTGTGGTACTACTAATAGTGAACTCAACTTTTAAGTATTATTAATGTTTCAGACAATAGAATCCTTGTTCAAATATGATTACGTTAATGGATTTATCATAGTTGAAGACCTTCGTGAATTGAGTATTGCAGAAGTAATGTCAAGGATGAGAATACTTGAACTTCAGAGATATATCATGATACTTATGGTGAGTATGCGGATTAAAGAATTAACTAAGTTTAAAAAAATTAAGTGCCTCTTATGTCGTATAGAGATGTGAAGGAGATTGTACTGAAAAGGAATAGATGGAGAAGTCTGCATCAGACTCATAGTCTCGCGTCATTATTCACTAATAATTATTATTAATGTGGTTTCATGCGCGATTGAGTGGCAATGACCCGGCCACTCAATCGCGCATGAAACCACATTTATCATTGGTGTGCTAATAGAACGCATGATCATCAAACATTTCGGGTTTAGTGGCCAACCCTAGTGTCGTAGTATCTAGATCGCCTAAAGGTCTTCGACACTGCCTCAAGATTGAAACAAACTGGCTAGAGTTTAAGATCACCAACCCGCAATAGGCAAGCGCTTAATCCTCCTTACTGTACTGATATCCTCAGTGAGAAATGAGGGTTTTGCCCAAGAATGGGACATTATAGGCTAATATTTTTCTTTGTATTTATTGCGTAAAACTTTCATTGATATTAATATTCAATTTCCTTTCCAGGAAGGTTACGGAGCCAAAATGACTTCAATGCATTTCCTGTCAAATTCAAAACTGATTGATTCTTTGATCACATTGGTCAAAAAGTTTCTTAAAGAAAAAATTGCGAAGCGTATTTTTGTTCATCAAAATACAGATACTTTGGTTGAAAAAGTTGGAGCGGAGTATTTGCCCAAGGAGTATGGTGGAACCGAGTATACTATGGATGGTTTAAAAAGTGAGTGTAGTCATATATATTATAATGGATTAATGCTAAGGCCCATGGTCGTTATTACGTACAAAAAATCAATATTTATATAATTGACAATGTCGTGATTAGCCCCGTACCCACCTAGCGCACAGGCTCGCGAGCCATGGCTCGCGAGCCAAATGCTCGGCTGGTGTGGACGTGCCTCGGGCTGCCTCGGGCGCGCGTTTGCTCGGCTGAGCACGGCTCGGCCCCGAGCCATCTGTTGTCGGTAAACTTGACGCGCTCAAAGGTGCCTCGGCGAGCGCTGTGTGTTAGGTGGGGACGGTAATGTTTTGGCTCGCGCGCGTAGCTAGGCACGTCCACACCAGCCGAGCATTTGGCTCGCGAGCCATGGCCCGCGAGCCAGGTGGGTACGCGGCTATTGACGTAAAATACAATTTTGATAAAAAATACCGTTTGAGCAAGAATGATATATAAATCTTATAATGCCTCAAAAAATATATTGTACCCATACAACCATTTTGGTCGCAGTGTAGTAACAATTTCATTTGAACACAAAATCTGGTTGAAGTGTGGTAACAGTTACTACACTTTAGTGTCGACTTTAAAAAGTGGTAACATAGTGCACACATTGCGACCACTTTGTGACCACTTTGTAAATGTAGTAACATAGTGCACACATTGTAGAAACATCGTTACCGAAATTTTTCTCACACATTTTGGTCACACAGTGTGCACTATGTTACCACTATGTTACTACATTTACAAAGTGGTCACAAAGTGGTCGCAATGTGTGCACTATGTTACCACTTTTTAAGTGAGTATTAAGTGGAAACATTATTTTATACTCCTGCCCAAAATGTTCAGTGGTACTCAACTATTGGTGTAGAAACTATTATTTTTGTGTGTAGAAACGTGTTAAAATAATTGTATTTTACCCATCTGTAAGATACACTACAATTTACTTACGGAAACACTTTTGTCTTCGCTGTACAGTGAAAGATAAATGGTTTCTATCTACCGATAATCGGGTAGTAGAAATGCAATACGGGGAAATCATTAAAGGAAATTTAATGATAGCTGGAAAAAATGTAAAAATAACTTTTGATTTCTTTGAACTACCTATCAAATCTCGATATCTTAACATACGAGATATCGTACATGCAACTATTAAAAAATTTGAACAAGAAGAACTGCAACTATATGAACTAACCAACGTAAAATGTGAATTAATTTCAATCAAGGATAAAAATAAAATAGTATTTTTGCCTATATTATCAACACTACAGCAGTCTCAGAAGTAATAATATTACGTGTTATTTTTTAGTACTCTGTCTCTCATATAATATTTTTAGATATCTCTTTATTTTCTGTAATAGAAATAGGTGATGTAAAAATAACATAATGTAATTATTAAAAGTTTTTATTATTTATACCCTGTAGACATTAGTTGATTATTTAATTTAATTAACCCATATTTAATTAGTTGCTTCTTCATTTTGTAGAACTACTTTTTCTCTTTCTGGTGAAGATTTGGCTGATTTGTGTCTGCAAGAAACAATAAAAAAAGATTAAATGAGCAAGCTAAGTTTTTATTGGTTTGTAATAGAAAGGTACAGTAAACAGGTGTTATTCGGAACATTTTTGAAATTCAAAATATAATAGGTATATCGTCAATGCTTTTTCAATCTATAATGGCATCGCTTGTGACCATCAACACCTAGGAAATTGTAGAAAAATGTGCAAATCAATACAAATGAATATGTTTTAGTTACGTAGGTACCTACAATTCGAATCGACCCCAATCTAATGTTATACGTTGGGAACCTCTGATTTTGGATTACACGGCAGCCATAGTGAAAGTGGTCACAAAGTGTGCGCTTTGTGTACACTTTGTGACCACTTTGTGACTAAACACTGAAAACCATCATAAAATTAATATTGTCTGTTTTACAACCTACAAATAGACTATTTATTAGACATTTACATTTCAAATGTAATTAAATTATTTTTAAATTTGCAAGTTTTCTAAGTTACCGTCATTATTATCTACTCATATAATTTATTATTTGGTTTTCATATGTACAAATTTAGCAATTAAAATATTTATTTTGCTTACCTGTTACTATATTGAGGCGCTCTTATTTATTATGATTTTTATCAAAATTCCGTCGATGAACTTGATTTCGTTTTTGTCAAACACTTCACTTTCGACGAATAATCCGCATCAAAGAAAATGAAATAAAGTTCAATCACAATAAAAAAATGGCCGCATATAGTTTAGTAAATTATAATGGCCGCAGTTTATTTAGTTTAGTAAAATAAGTTGACATTTAATCTCCAAGTTGACGTTATTTCTATCAGTCATTCGTTATCATTCGGTCATCATTCACTCGAATTGTGGTCACAATCCAGTAACATTGTGTACACAATGTTACTACACATGTGTACAAATTGCGACCACTATTTTTTTTTTTTTTGTGTCGTAAATTCCCCACTTTCGGTAACAAAGTGGTAACAAAGTGGTAACAGCGACTGATCTTGTTTCTTGTGTAAAGTTTTAGTGTGGTAACAGTTACCACACTGCGACCAAAATGGTTGTATGGGTACTATCATGGGTATAGACAAATGCTACAAATGACGGAGATTTGTTTATGTTTTTGAAAAAAGAACTCATAATTATTGATTGATATTGAAGTCAATTAAATTCAAGTCAAGTTTAATTGATATTCAAGATAATATTTGAGTAGTTCTATTTTCGAAAAATCGTAAGTCACTGTTGCCGGAGTTTGTGTCCCCAACAGACAGATAGGCATCATACTTGACAAAAGTTTTTGTGACATTTCATTAAAAAAATAAGAAAATTAATAATCTGTTCCAGAAAAATGGATGGACTACATCACATCAGCCGAATTCAGCAAGTATTTAGAAAGAATGAATACTTATTGTACCGATGAATCTTTGAGACCCAAAGACCAATACAATGATGAATATGCTAGCTTGACTGGATCTTTCAGGACTTTGAACGTAGATTAAAATTAATTGGGTAGTTAACCCATTGCAATTGTTAAACAACCTGCAGCTCTGACCTTACTTGGATGGGTGGCCGATAGTGGCATTACAATTTGATTTTAATTTGACACATTACAGTGTCGTTTCCGATTGTTTCATTTGTTAGATTATGTCGGAGGCCTTTAGGCGGTCTAAAAACTTCGACACCAGGGTTGGTAAACTAAGGGTGCTTTCAAATTATGCGTTTCGTGTCGGACCGCTGCGGTGCCGAAGCGGTGCGTTTGTCGTGTTGTGAACGTACGATCGTGTGTTTTCATACAAAACGAGCCGTGCGGCAACAGTGCGTACTAAAATTATTTCGCGGTACCGACGCCGCACTGTTGCCGCACGGCTCGTTTTGTATGAAAACACACGATCGTACGTTCACAACACGACAAACGCACCGCTTCGGCACCGCAGCGGTCCGACACGAAACGCATAATTTGAAAGCACCCTTACCTACTCGAACTTACTTACTTTTTTAATGTCAATAGTTTTCTTATTTAGGCGTCTACTATCGAAATCTCTGCTTTGGTTAATTTCTTAGGCGTTCGCTCAATTTAAAGCAACGCCTTGTTAGAAAATATGTTTAAGGTAAAAACGGTTGAGACGGGTATTTTATAAATAAAGTTTAAAATATATGAATAGTGTTTTTATTTATTTTATGTACCTATTCGTTCAATTAATAAGGCTGATTTTACCACCGGCAAAAGGTTTAGAATAAACCCTGATACACACATGGAAATATACATAGATTGTTGAACACATTACCTTTCTTAGCTCGCAAAGTCGGGCAGATATACATCAAATGTATAAAGTAATAATTGAATTTTTTATCTGCAATTATTTGCATTTTGAAGGAAAATAATTAGGTAGGTACTTAGATTATAATAATAAATATGATGGTACAAAGTTTTAATTAGGGTTGTCGACTATAAAATCTTTTATGATTAAAAAGTGATATCAGGTACAAGCACCTAGGTATCGCATGATTACATAATTACCTACTATTCATGTAGGTGTGGCACATAATTAGCTATTAGGCTAAGGACTCACGAAGCGGTTTTCACCCGTGCCCGCCGCGGTTGCGGGCCCGCAGCCTTTGTAGAATACAGATATATATGTAAAAAATTAAAGCACATTTCACGACGCGTTTTACGCCCGCGGCGTGTGCGATTGTTTGCGGGTCCCGCTGCTACAGCGGTCATCTTGTACCGGCGGGCGCGGGTCGCGGTCCCGCAGCCGCGGCGGGTTGCACCCGCGCGTTCTGCGGTCGGTTGGCGGTTTAAGTCATTAATAAGAGTAACAAATAATCCATAACGATCTCTTTCCGCAATCAGTGGATGTATCCAGAATCTTTTAGGCCTTCTTTTTTTAATTCTTCTGTGAAGGAAGTATAACGCAACAGCTCGTTTCTGGTGTGTGTCCATGACGGTCTGGAACTCAACTGATCGTTTAACCGCCCGTCTTGCAACCGCCCGTCTTGCGATTATCAACCGCCAAGTGTGCGGGCGATAATCGCAACCGCGACGGCTGCGTAACCGCACAAAACTCCGGTCTCGTGAGTTTTGGAAATAAAACTCCATTCCGCCACCGCGGCGGGCACGGGTGAAAACCGCTTCGTGAGTCCTTACTCTTACTACTTTCAATAGACCGCTTCCGTCGACGTTGAATACGATTAGACAGAGTCTGTCATAAGTTTAACAATGACAACAAATGAATGAGATTTTTCTGAAATGACACCACTAGGTGGCAGCACTGAGACGTGAGGTCCAGAAATCTGTCAAAAGTGTCATTTTCGTGAAAACCCTCATTGATTCACTGGCTATTTCTTACCTACTTAAGTTTAAGCAGCTAGATACAGACAGCTTTATGCAAAAAACTTGCAGTCTTTTCATTTTGGGAACTTTAAATGTTTAACAAAGGTTGTATTTTATATTTATACAAAATAAGGACTTAATTTGCTTGGCTAGTAATAATGAGCTAAATTTAAGTTTACACAGGTAGACGTCGTAAATTGCATATTATAATTATAAGTTAACTAGCCACGCCCCGCGGTTTCACCCGCGTTGTACCCGTTCCCTCGGGAATTTTGGAATATTCATATTCCATATGTTATTCTGATGTATAACCTATTTTACTGTAAAGTTTCATCCAAATCCGTTCTGTAGTTTTTGCGTGAAAGAGTAACAAACATACATACATCCTCACAGACTTTCGCATTTATAATATTAGAAGGATTTATACGATGATACTTTTAGATATTGCAGTCAGTCTTTACACAAAGTTTGCTTTCATCAGTTTATCAATGGAGGTTTTAAATGCAAACCCTGTGGTAGAGTTTCCAGCAGGCACCTTAGAGAAGGTTAGGAGTGAATACAATCTGGATAAAAAACGAATAGAGGAAGCTATTGAAATAATATTATGTTGGGCTCAGAAGCAGAATCATTTTAAAAGGAAGGATTTTGGTGAGTCTAACGCTTGCAAACACTAAATTCACAACAGCTTTCCGATGGACTTGTTTGACGATGACAAAACTGTCTATCGTCAGTCTAAGGGTGCGTTCTCATTGAAGCGATGCGTACCGGAGCGGAGCGGATCCCGATTCACCAATTACAGCGCAATAGAATTGTCAGACACATTGACATTGTGGAAATCTTTACGTAATGCATTGTGATTGGTCAGTTCAAATCCGCTCCGCGTCAATGGTAATACTTTAAGGATCTTTGACCCCTTCCTGTCTACAGATTGTGATATTAGGCACACATAGTTAATTCTAATGACAATGTAATTGTAATTAAACCGTATTTTTAATTAAACCGTAATTTATACTGGTGGCAAGCGTGGTGATTATGCCTTATCCTCTCACTGTACTGATATCTTCAGTGAGATGAGAGGCCTTTGCCCAGCAGTGGGACATTACAGGCTAATACTTATCTTTTCTCACTTTTATACTGGTTTTTATTTAACAGATAGAAGAGTTATTGAGTTTCAAATATTAATGTGCAAAGGATCCATTGAAAAGACTAAACTGCGTATTGATAATTTGTGCACATTTAAGACTATGTTTAAGGATTTATTTGTCACGGATGTAAAATCTCTTTTGGATGCGCCTGCCAATAGACAGTAAGTAATATATTCCACTGGCCTTAATTTAAACATCCTGAATATACATATTTCCTAATAAGGACGCTAAAAGTGTGTTCTCTTTTAAGCAGACCGGAGCTGTGCAGAGCCCGATTCACCAATCACAGCGCAGTAACAGTCAAAATCTTATCGTAACGGTTTGTGATTGGTCAATTGAGCTCCGCTCCGCTTTAACGGAAAGCCACTCTAATTATTATTTGTTCAAAGGGAACATACGTACGAGGGGCGTACCATGGAGGTAACCCCACCCCCCTCGTTTTACGTAAGTTCCCGTTTGAACGAATAATAATGACATTCTCTAATGTTTTCTTAGACCATGAATCAAAATGATTTTTGAAATTTTATGTGTGTAAAATTACAGCTATTAGTGAATTTTCGATCCGTTCATCAGCTAGTACACACTATAAGCATTAGATATACAAGACACAAATAAAAATATTCAAAGATACTCACATATCCAGACATACCTAAAAATCTAGACATCATCACTAAAGTATTTAATAAAGCGCAAGTCACATAGTGCGGCTGCGAGCCAGTGTAACTCCTTTCAAACAGCTGCAAGGAATACAACGTCACGCAGCCCGCAACCGGCCCGCACTTGGCTTGTAACCGCACTTTGTGTGTCTTGTGCTTAGTGCATTATTAACACAGGTGTTCATATGCTGTCTTTCCTGAATTGACGAAGGATTATAGAAGAATATATATAATGAAACTGAAGGCTGATGAGATAAAATTTATTAATTTCTTAGACTTCAGTCGCTTGCAGATTATTGTAAGTACACATTTGTTTATAATGGTGCAACTTTAGTACACTTTAGCAAGTGCGCTTGGGAGACTATGTTATACTGTCGGTCCCAGTTGTTTTAGTCGTTAGACCATGTAGGAGGCTTATAGGCGGACTAAAAAATCTTACACCAAGACTGGACACTAACCTACTTGAACGTACTTACTTTTACTTTAAGCGCATGACACACATAGTGCGGGAGAAAGGCGTCACACTGGACCCGCAACGGCTTAGTATGACGCCTTTCATACAAATACAAGGAATACATTACGTGACTTGCACCCGGTCCGCACTTGACTCGCACCCGGCTCGCACCCGGCCCGCACCCGGCCCGCAACTGCATCATGTGTGTCTTGTGCTTAAGCAGAGTTTTTTCATAATATATATATTAATTGTAATTGTTTCTTTTGCCTTTGTTTCTCACTCCGTATTATTTTATTTACTTTATAATATGTAGGTATATGGTGTATTATATACAGATTACAGAATACTTATCTCAACACGAATATTGTCTTCAATACGAAGTGATAGCTGATTTCCGAGATGCAAACTTATTGGAATTAATACAGCAAATGAATATCATGGATCTCCAGCGGCTCTTACTGATACTGATGGTAATACTTTAAGCGTTTTTACAAATACAAATATTTTATAACTTAACTAGCAGCGTCCCCCGGTTTTACCCGCGTTGTGCTCGTTCCCGTGCGAATTTTGGGGTGAAAAATAGCCTATAAATCTTTCTGTTGAATATAAATCAATTACTAAAATAATTATGCAAATCGGAATGATAATTCCCGAGATTAGCTCGAACATACAAGCAAAGAAACGTACAAATTTTACCTGTTTATAATATTAGTATTATACAGTAGGTAGATGTTACGCCTATGATATTGATATAGCAAGATTCATAGTATTAAAAAGTGTTGCTACTTTGTTGACTCAGGCCACTAAGAAAATATACCCGCGATACATATCACATCATCGAGAACAATCATGAAAATTTGGAGATTTTCCAGCCTAAAACGATTCCTTCTGCAGAGGAAAAGTTTCAGCGATTTCATTCCATTCTCACCCCATCACTGAATCCTTTTCATCAATAGAAAAAGTAGTCTTTTCTTGAAGAATCAGTCATGACAGTTTGAATTTTAACTCTCGTAACGAAAAATACTAAATATTTTTCCTCTTCAGGAGTATTCACTTCAGCTGGAAAATTTACGACCTTAGTCCAGATATTAAGATAAGAAGCATAATTAATAATATACTTTAACTGTACTTGAAACATATAATACCAGCAGTGCTAAGATAAAAGCTTAGACAAATTTCTTGTCTTCGTTTTTCTCTTCTATTAAGACATCTCTCTCGCTCTTTTTCCGTATAATTAAAGATAGAAGATATATTGTCTTTGGCATGCAGCCCTTCGGTATTATATCCTTCTCATTTTTACAGAAAGGTTTCTCCTGCAGACTCTATGCCTTACATTTTATACATCACTCGAAACTAATTAACACAATTATTAAGATGGCTAAATCTTGTTTGAACGAGAAACTGGCAAACCGCTTGTACTCTCACCGGACAATTGAAGATTTGAAAGCTCATTTAGATGTCCAATATTTACCTAAAGATTATGGTGGCAGTCGATATACAACAGAGGAGTTATGGGGTAATGTATAAGGGCCCATACTGCGTTAAACGTGCGACCGTCGCGTGCGCCCGCCGGCGGCGGTTCACTTTTGTACGAAACCGCATGCGACGGGCACACGCAACGGTTCAATTATGTATGAAACCGCGGCGTACGCGCTAGCTTATACCCTAGATATTGTTTTTATCTAGATGTTACTAAGTATTTACGAAATTTTTGTCATTCTTTCCTTAGGTAATTTGAAAGCGGAGATCTGTTCACCAGAATTTGAAAAACAATTGTTGGAGTTACGAAAATACTGCACGGATGAATCACTGCGATTAGATGATGACCCCATGAAGCAGGAATGCTTAGGTTTAGCTGGATCATTTAGGACTTTAACTGTTGATTAATAGGGCTCAATATTGTTTGACAATTTCTATAATGGTGCTTTTATGTTTGTTTATTGTACACTGATATAATAAAGTTGGAATTTTGCTTTATTATTTGAATGCATCTTTTAAGACATCAATATGTAAGTAGCCAACCCTGGTGTCAGAGTTTTAAACCGCCTGAAGGCCTCTGACATGGTCTAACGATTGAAACATGTGGGACTGACTGCTTTACGAGCCCTTCAAGGCACGGTAGCGCTCAGATAAAATGCCACTATCAGCCACCCATCCAAATTGCGGACTAGCGGCACGTTGGTTAACAATCGCAATGAACTGACATCGCTTCGTCGAACGACGCCACGAGCGCTACGATATGATAATGGCCTTAACGTTGAAGAACAACTTCAACGCATTTAAATGAGTCTTTCAATGTTAACTACAAAATAATAGAAAGAATTATACTAATATAAAGTTATATCTTCCGCATGAAGTGTCGAGAACAAGAAACACGTAGTTTTATGATTTATTGACCGAATGTCCTTTGAGCATAGTCACATGATCTTATTAGGATTCGTTAAAATACTAATAGTGATAGGGTATCGTTAGATCATGTCGTAGACCTTGAGGCGGTCTAAAAGCACTGACACCAGGGTTGGACACTAGCCTATTTGAACTTACTTACTTATTAGCTTTCAAAGTAAGTTGACACACACAAATTGTTGGTTTAGGCCCATCTCGTAGCCAGATTTGGTAGCTAGCTTCCAAATGGGAGAAATAGTTCCGATTCGAAGCTGGCTACGAAATAGGAATTCGAAAGTCCAAGATTTAGGATTTTAACTAGTAAAAAAAAAATAACCCTAACCTACCGAATCGATCGTTCCCATTTAGTAGCTAGCTACAAGATGGGAAAACACTTTTCTCATTTCGTAGCTAGCTACCAAATCTGGCTACGAGATGGGCCTAAACTAAATTGTTAGGCTAAGAATGAAGCTAGAGTCAATAAGAAACGTTGATTATGTCTGACTTTACATTTAGTTTTGACATAGCCATAGTGTGCGTCATTTTGTGCCCGATCAGTGGATACCAAAAGTATCATAGTACTAGATCACTATACAATAGTTTATTATGACTATATTAACCGCCTCCGTGGTCTTGTGGTTTGAGCGCCCGGCTCACGATCCGAAGGTTCTGGGTTCGATCCCCGATGGGAACACAATATCTCACGATCCTTTTGTGAGACTGTCCTCAGTTTGGTCAGGGCATTGCAGGCTGAATCACCCGATTGCCCGAAATGTAAGATGATTCCGTGCTTCGGAGGGCACGTTAAGTCGTTGGTCCCGGTTACTTTCTACGGATAGTAGTCGTTACATGAGCCATGTCAGAGGCCTTTGGCGGCTCAATAACTCTGACAACAGGATGGTCAGGTTGATATCTAACTCTG
Source organism: Cyclophora punctaria (assembly GCA_951394245.1). NCBI lineage: Eukaryota > Metazoa > Arthropoda > Insecta > Lepidoptera > Geometridae > Cyclophora > Cyclophora punctaria. Next base: position 4,902,221 of record OX596189.1, read on the forward strand.
GTCAGGTTGACCTTCCACTCGATGAAGAAGAAGACTATATTATAGTTTCATTAAGTCTACAAACGTACAGGAAGGAGGCTTGCATGCAATGCTGACGAATGCCGATCCCGAACATTCGCAAATATTGCTTATTGAGAACTAGCAGCGCCCCGCGGTTTTACCCGCGTTGTGCCCGTTCCCGTGGGAATATCGGGAATTTTTTTACATAAAAACCTTCCTCTTGAATCACTCTACCTATTACAAAAAACCGCATCAAAATCCGTTGCGTAATTTTAAAGATTTAAGCATACAGACAAACAGACAAACAAACAGGCGACAAAAAAAATAGCGACTTTGTTTTATACTATGTAGTGATGTAAGCAACCTGCCTGCCTGAGCGTTGGCTTGATCTAACCCAAACCACCGTACTCAGAGATGTCAATGCTTCCTCAGTAGAATTATTTAATGAAAAAAATTAAGACTCCAGTTAGTGATCGACTCTGAAGCCGGGAGTAGCAGATTCCCCATTCCTCTAAAAGGCGATTGGAAAAGATGTTCTGATTTTGAATAAAATCGCGAGAATTGTTACCGTTGCTTGCACTAAGGCATTCCCCGTATACACTTTAACTTCAGCCTTATGTAAAACCAAGTATATAAGTGCGTTATATGTTACATGACAGTTGTCACAAATCCGACCACATGTAACATCCATGGTCAATAGCTACGCTTATAAGACACTTCCGTGGCCTTCTCAAGCTTCCCATTAGTTTATTACCTACTTATTATTCATAAACAATATAAATGTGATTAAAACACGTCATTTTGTTGATGAGAATATCCGTCTTAAGTACAGTTAATTATGATGCATGGACATACACATTACTATCTCGATTCTTTTCATAATATAGTTTACTAGCCGCGCCCCGTGGTGTTACACGCGTTGTACCCATTCCCGCGGGAATTTCAGGATAAAATGTATCCCATGTGTTATTCTGATGTATAACCTATATTACTGTTAAGTTTCATCCAAATGGGTCCGGTAGTTTTTTCTTGAAAGAGTAAGAAACATACATAGCCATACATCCATACATATACATCCATCCTTACAAACTTTCGCATTTATAATATTAGTAGGATTCAAAAAGATTATAATTACTTTGTTGGTGAAACTGCACCCAAACTCACATCTTCTGATGCCGCCAATTATCTATTATCTATATATATAAAATTCAAAGTCCTGACTGACTGACTGATAATCAACGCACAGTCTCAACCGCTACACCTAGAAACATGAAATTTAGCAGAAAGGTTCTTCAAGTGACGAAAGTGCACACTAAGAAAGGATTTTCGAAAATTCCTTCGGGAACGAGCTCAACGCGGGCAAAGCCGCGGGGCACTGCTAGTTTCTAATAAAGTCCTTGTCTATCGCACTAAGTGACGTTCGTGAAATAAACATAAACAAGTGTTTATTTCACGAACGTATGAAAAATTAAGTGTTAGTTACTTAACTAACACTTAATTTTTCATGTCAAAATAACTTATCGAACTTATTTGCCCACATATTTATTTACTTTCCAGTAATCACCGAGCTTGTTTACTAATTTACTTTGATTCAGTGATCTCAAACGGGTTACACTTGACCACTTGACGTGTTATGCTTTCGGCCGTTGCTTCAATCACAGTCGACCTAGAGACGATCTAAAATCTCCGGCGTCAGGGTTAACACTCAATTACTCGAGGTTTGTTTTGATTTTGTAACAAATGTGACTATGACTCTGTTATGTTGTTTATGAGTATGACGACACTACTTTATGACTTGAAGGTGTGTGACAACCTTCAAGGCTACCAAGTGTTATAATCCGGTATTGTTCCTGATTTACGAATTCATAACAAATCAAAACACACTCGTACTACGGGTCTAAAATTATACATTTTGTGATTCTCTCAACAAGGGCAACAACAAAAAGGTAATACTAGTACCTGGAACCTAACAATCCGACATATATGTCAAAAATCGACAAAATTGTCGAATTGTCGCTTTGTGACATTATGTCGCTCTTGTCGGAGTGTCAGATTTATTAAACAGGGCCGAGTGAGCGTGCGCTTGTGTCGTATTTAAAAGCTAAACTTTCCTGTCATGCTTATTTTTTAAATCCAAGATGCAGTCACCTATTAGAATCCAAACGCAGCGATGTGACTACACTATCCCCTCTGCAAACAAACGCCAAACGTGGCAACTAAGTAGGTTTTCGGAATTCTAACACTGCAGCATTGATGCAGTCGATAAAACGTGCGATTCTGATAAGTACTGCAATCAGATGCAGAGAGTCGCTATAACGCGATACATGATCAATGCAGTCGCAAAATTGCTGATCGCTGGGCTGAAAACATTATGTCTGCAATCGCCCTAATTGATAGGATTGGCACAGTAAATTTTTTGATACATACTGGTTTCTTAAGTTGAAGCGAACACTACTCATTTTGAATTGAAACTCCGTTTACGGATACACTTCGCTTTTATTTTACTTTTTTATGTGACATTTTGGCCCCTCTACAGGAACCATTAAAGCGAAGTGTATCCGTAAACGTAGTTTCAATTTAAAATTTTGATTTAGTTTAAATTCCAACGCGCAATAATTACCTACCTAAACACGTCTTACAGGTTTTATATTGTTTTATCAAAACACCATATAACTGTGGGCACTTATCTGCCTTACTCGTTTTGTTGTTTATAGCAAAGCGTTTCAGCAGTGGAATATTACAGGCATATCAACTTTGACTTTATAATCAGAGAGTTCAAATGCTTCCTTAGTAGAGATTTAACGAGTGATTTTAACATTATAATGTATGAAAAATTACGGCAAATTGACGATTTAATAGGCGTTGCGTAAGAGTAGAATAGACTTTGTGCATTTAGGTAGCGATTTAGCCGCTTTAAAGACATACAGACGCTTCAAAGCGATGCAACGGTTAAAAAGCGTTCGGGCGTATGAAGTTACAGGCGGACTATGAGCGTGCGTTGATGTCTTTTCTTAGTAAATTACGCTTAGTATTATGTATTTCGAAAAAATACAAATAAAAAAATACTTATTCACACTAATCTATGTGAGTTGGTGTATATTAGTGACCAAATCTCTATCGGAGTTTTTAGTTCGTCTAAAGACCTTCCAACGATTGAATTAAAATTCAATTCACACTAAATGGAAACAAAGTAATGAATTCACACTTCAAGTTGTTATTTTTAAAGTAAATAAACGATGACAAACCACAATGTCAAGCTTATATCTCTGTAACTGAAGGTAACAGACCAAAAATAACAAAATACCAATGCCTAAACAAAACAGACCATTGTTCTTAAAATAAATAAATACCTCAATTAAAATTAAATCGCCCCAAAATTGTAATCATTTTAAAAAAGGACTTAATTATCTTGATAATGTTTACTAAAGTATGGGAATTATTTTTTTTGTCCTTTAAAGTTATTGTTTCAGTTACGTCATCCAATTAGTATGTACATAAGTTTTTGTTTAGACACGTTATCTTAATATCTATCATTTCAATTATATAAATATTTATCGAGAATTAGAGAGGTATTAGGTATCTATTCTCATCATAAATTTAAGAGCATGTCAGTTGTCGGCGAGTCCGATGCATTCTCTATCTATTCCTATTCAAAGTGCAGTGCAAAGAGAGATATAAAGAGATGTGAGGGAGCTCACATCTCTATACGTCATGACAGACACTTTTTCTTTAATCTGACTCATGTTACTGATTCTAGGATTTCCCCTACCTCGCTTTCCTTCGACTTTACCTTCCAAGATATTATTTATGTATCTATCATGTCGTATGAGTGATGTATTATATGATTTAAGAATATAGTGTTAGGGTGCATTCAGACATTCATTTATATTAGAAGATCAGCTCAAGTATCCGCTTTGAGCCATACCTATTCAAGTAATATTGCTTGAGTCTACTACTAGTCATAGCAGTCTTAAGATAAGATTGTTCAAAGTGGACGTAACTGTTTTTTGCTTAATTATTTTTTCTCACACAGAGAAAAAAGTGTTTTTATTTTTTTCTAGTGTGCGTTTTTTAACCTGTTTTCATAGACGAATTCTGTCCTCAGATAATGTTGTGGTTAGGTGGGCAATTTCAATTACCAATCTGCAACAGACAAGCGTTGTTAGTGATTACGACTTATTCTCTTCATTGTACAAGACTATTATCTAACTAATCTCGATTATAATATTATGCTCAATTTTTTACTGAATGTTCGAACTGAAAACCTCCCAGCATTGTTACACAATTTAATAAAAGCTATTGGCTATTTTTTTAATTAAAACTTCGATACACTTCGTTGCATTTCGCACGTTTTGAACTGGTTTTAGCCTCGTGTGAGTTAGCACGTTTCCCGGTCAGGTGGAAAATTTGCTAAAATCCACACGGAAAAGGTTTAATTCTTCTAAATGTATGATTTTTATACAATTTTAGGCATTTTATTTATACATATAACCTCGCTAAAACGGATTCCGGGTTTTATATGGCAGCTGTGCCCCGCGGTTTTACCGACACCGCACCCATTCCCGAGGGAATTTCGGTTTTTTTTTTACTTGGTACCCTATTCATAAAGAAGATAAATAAAATAAATAAAGATTTATTGAAATCGGTCCAGCCGTTCTCAAACTATATGCGCTAACTAACACGACATTCTATTATATATATATATATGGGTCAATTGAGATGATGATTCCGTTGTCGTAATGGCAGAATGCCTGATGATTCTTTATCCTAGAATGCCATTGCGACAACGGAATTACCTTAATACGTAGTAAAAAAACTAAATACCAGAATTATTACGTTAGGCTTCTTATCTATTGAAGTAGAGCGAAGCTGCAGAGCGGAGAAACGGATAATATTAACCAATAGGATTGCAAGAAATTGAATTGAATTAATTTCCCTTTCTCCACTCTCCACTTCAATGGACAGGCACTCAAAGAAGTATGGCATAAGTAAATCCGAGTAGGCCAACTTTGGTAATGGAGTTTTTAGAACGCCTAAGGGTATCCGACATGGTCGACGATTTTACGAGCCCTCCGTAGCACGATAGCGCTCAGATAGAAATGCCACTACTGGCCACACATCCAAGTAGGGGGCGAGATGCACGTTGCTTACCGATGTAAGGTAGCGTTCAAAAATAAATGAATGTTGCTTAACAATGCATTAACATTGGCAAACTATTCCCCGAGCGCTACCTTAAGCGTAACGCGAGCGTCACTCAAATTATTCGCTCGCTCGCTTTCCACTGTTTTATAATAGCATAATCCGTACTGTACCCATTTTCATGCAAATTACAGGAAAAAAGTCTATAATCTTTCTCAGGAATGTGGTTAGTATACACAATAAATACACAAATAAAACAAATTATTTCTGAGAAAAGCGCGTTACGTTCAAAAAACAAAAAACCAAATTCTGTAACATAAATACACATATACATACACTAAAATGATATATTTTGATTCCTGCATTTATTCTCGGGGTTATTGACTGTATACTACACTTATTTATCGAACTATGTAGGCCATATCCTTAGTACTCCCAAGGTTGTCTTTCCTATTACACAACCCTACGTAACATGTACTACAAAATCCCTACTCCAAAAATTTCGAAGTAAACGCACTATGCAAAAACTGACAAGTGGGATTTAAAATTCTGGCCACTTGTTTCGTTTGCATATAACATACTAAAGAGTTTTATATAATGTTTTGTGTATCAAAAATCAAGCACGTGCGTTAGGTGTGAGACGTGTTGTGCCTCAAGGAGTTATTTCATTTTTATTACCGATTTATTTCGTTACGGTGAGTTTAGATTTAGGTTTTTAGTTCATTAATATAGATAGGTTGAGTGTTTAAATTAAGAAAGGGTCAGATTTTAATGAGGTGTATGCGATATTTAAATATCGAGTGAATTTGGGAGGATATTCTAAGTGAATTAAGAAACATTTTGTTATTGATTAGAATTTTATTTTATTTTCGGGGATTTAGTAGCTTAACTTAATATATTGTAATGAGTAATGTTTTTAAAATATTTTTAATGCAACAACTTAAATAAATAATTATTCTGTTTTTAAGTTATTTTGTGAATTCAAAATAATTCTCTGACTGTTTTTTGATCAATCAACTTTCTTTTTAAATAATGTTCATTAATTGACTAATGTTTCTTTTATGAACTGCTTTACTTCATAAATATATGTTATAGTATTGTGTAAACATTAAGTGAAAGATATAAATGTGAATTATTACCTAATAGGACACTAGATATAAAGCCTTTCCGAAAAGCATAAAACCTATAATTAATTTAATGTAATGAATTAGCTATCACAAATTGGTTGTCTGTTAAAAACTTAATTAAAATATTCTAATTTATATAACGTTTATTTTATTTAGATTCGCTAATTAATAATCGTGAAGTTTGACAAGGATTTATTGTATCTATATTTTACCTTAATTTATGTCAAATTAACATACGATAGGTTTAATTAAAGATTAAAAAATTTGCCTTTTAAAACTCTGCCTTAGTTAGAGACGTCTAAAAATTCCTTAGAGTTTTGACATGTAATTTATAAAAAACTAGCAGTGGCCCGCGGTTTCACCCGCAGCGCCCCCGTTCCCGTGGGAATTTAGAGATTTTTATTCCTTATTTTTCTTATATAGAAACCTTGTCCTGACAATAAGGAACACATTAAAAAAAGAATCATTCAATTTGGTGCAGTCGTTCTGAAGTTATGCGTTTAGCAACAGATTCAGCGATTCATTTTTATATTATTGAAGATAGATTCGTCAATTACTTAATTGTAGATATATAACTGGATTACTGTTGAATAGCTTGCATAATCCGTCCCTGTTGTTTCCATCGTTAGACAATGTCGGAGGCCTTTAGGCGGTCTAAAATCTCCACCATACACCAGCAGTGTATGTCTATATTCGTTGCTAAACTACGTTTCCTATGATTGGTGAATACCAAAACTAGCATCATAGCTCTGGTCTAAAAACACCGGCCCGACCAGATGCGACATCGATTGACATAAACTTCGATTATATGAGCCGGAAGAAAACAAGATTATCGTTCAAGGATCGTAACACTATCCAATTAGGATCGTTTTGAATTCATTAATCAAGACTGGATCGCTTTTAGATAAAAATTGGTATGTAGGTGACTGGATCGCTTTTAGATAAGAATAGGTATGTAGGTAACTGGATCGCCTATAGTTGACCGGATGGTTTATGGGTTATATTGTTTATAGATGACACATGAACTATAGGTTATCTTTTAGGGTGAGATGTGAGATTTTCTGTAGATGACAGGTCTATAGATTATCAGTTCGTCTATACATAACTGGATGGTCTATAGATAATCGGATAATCTATAGATGATAGTACATTCAGTCCAAACGGACTCGGTCTTGTCCATATTTATCTAACACATTATTGAACACAAATTGATCAATTACGCAACAAATGAAATCAAATATTAGATAACTTTAGTCTCAATATTTGACACATAATCTATAATTGACCTAGAGAACAGACAAAAAATCTAGGTTTTGGTGTTACTTTGTATATGTTGGCCTAGTATTCAGTATGGTATGTGAATGATTATTATTTAATATTGGTATTTTAACGTTAATACCTTCTTTTCGAGTAGGGTAGTGAACACCCTGGTGTCGGAGTTTTTAGACCGCCTAAAGGCCTTCGACATTGTCTAAAGATTAAAACGACCGGGATTGACTGCTTAACGTGCCCTCGGAAGCACGGTAACGCTCAGATAAAAATGCCACTTTCGGCCACCCATCCGAGCTGCACGTTACTTTACAATCGCAATGATCTTACATCGCTTAGTCAAACTACGCGACAAGCGCTGTACCGAGTACGAGTTTGTTAGGTCCGAGTGTATTGTCTCCCTAGAGAAATGACAATCACCTTGTATTTTTTTTGGCTGGCTATTAAAACCGCTTGGTGGTCAACTGGGCCCGCAGAGCACTGAGCCCGCAGGTTCAGTTACCCACTCCGTTTTTTTTTCATAGGTGACTCGACCCACACTAATCACACGACTACTATTTACCGATAAGGGCCTGCTCAGCTCACAGGTTCAGTCGATAAAAAACAAAAAACCCTAACCTATCGAATAGTACCTACGCCCGCGGGCTGAATTGACTCTTAGGCGGTAAATAAGCGGGCTGGGTTGATCCGTGGGTCGAGTCGCCCGTAAAGAAAAAAAAAAGGTCAACTTAGCCCGTGGGCTCAGTGCTCTGCGGGCCCAGTTGAACACCTTGCGATTAAACGCTTGGTGGTCAACTGGGCCCGCAGAGCACTAAAACGTAAAGGAATATAACTGATATTGACATGGTCATTGCATATAGCGTTCGTGGCGTAGTTTGACTAAGCGATGTTAGCTCATTGCGTTTGTTAAGCGACGTGCAGTTGAGTCTCTACGTGGGATGGCCGATAGTGACATTTCTTACTATGCGCTACTGTGTTTATGAGGGCACGTTAAATTGTCGGTCCTGATGGTAGGACCATGTTGGAGGGCTTGAGGCGGTCTAATAACTCCGTCATCAAGGTTGGCAACTACTTAGTCTTTCTTACCTATATACATATGTCTATATGTGTATATAAATGTATGGGATATTTCAATAGAAGCACACATTTTGAAATCCCTATACTCTATTTTTTTGGATTGTCACAAAATGTGGACCAATGACTTAAATTTTCCAGCCGAAGACGATTGCTCCTGAAGAGGAAAATGGCTTAGAGATAGGGTAAGAATGAAATAAAATCATTAAACATTTTTCCTCTTCAGGAGCAATCGTCTTCGGCTGGAAAATAGACGACAATGGTCCACATTTTGTGACAATCCAAAAAAATATAGATACGAGTATTAGAAAACAAATACAATCCAAAAAATATAGATACGAGTATTAGAAAACAAAATCCCCAGCCGCGTCTGTCTACCTGTGTGTCTGTTTGCGATAAACTCAAATGCTGGATTTTGACGTGGTTTTTTTAAATAGATAGAGTGATTCAAGAGGAAGGGTTATATGTATAAAAATTCCAGAAATTCCCGCGGAAACGGTCACAACGCGAGTAAAACCGCAGGCCGCTGCTAGTAGTTTACATAAGAAAATCTTCAGTCAACCATCAATTAATATTAGGTATCCGTTATTTTTAAAAGCACGTTAAATTTTTCCTTAAGATAATTTTAGAATTAATATTATTACTTAAATAAACAGAAACTTCTTGAAATAAAATCAAAATTATGGTTAGGTGCTAATTTAAATAAAGATTCAGTTTTATTTTTTGATTTACACTTTAACCTATTGTATTGTTGTAACATCATCATAGTTTCAAATAAAATTATTATTACTAATTAATTCAATCACAAACCGGCTAAAATAAACCTTGATGTTATATAATATGACCTTTGTATAAATACATATAAACTAAAATATAAGTTATCAGGAAGTAAATAACACTATTAAGGTATGTTTTCGGTAACGACCGCAGCAAAGCAGCAACTGCCGACCGCAAGCACCACTACATGTTTCTAAGAATCTCTATGAAACTTCGAGTACGGCGACATTGCTGCTTACGGTCGGCAGTTGCTGCCTGCTGTTGCAGTCGTTACCGAAAACACACCTTAATGAAATTAATTGGTTAACAAGGAACTATGTCTTAAATAACGTTTACATATTCATTACGTCTTTGTTTGAATATTAAGGTGACAACACTGATACGAATACATAAGTAATGAGATCCGTATTGTAAATAATCGTTTTGCTATTTCTATCTTTGGGTTATCGATATAGTCTGTAGGCCTGAAACTGCGTTAAGCGGCCGGACGGGCAAACGTGGTGCGCCCACGCGTGTGGACGCACGGGCCCCGTCACTTGCGCGTACCGGGGCGGTTTCATACAAAAGTGCTCGGGCGTCCGTCGCACGGAGGCGGGCCCCGTTGCGCGGAAAAACGACCGCGCGGGTTCCCGCGACTTTTGTATGAAATCGCGCGGGTGCCCGCTTAACGCAGTTCAGGCCTAAGAGAATCAGCGAATAAAATTATGGATATTTAGTTTACGATATTATTGAATATACTAAATATTCAATAAGTCGAGATGTTTTAATCCTTGAGTTTAAAACTAAAATCATAGACTAATGATGCATCATATAATGCATTTTGTATTACTAAATTAATAGAAAAAAAAATCTTCAACTGTAAATGAAAGGGCGTTTCACCACACCGATTTCACAATAGATAATTCTTATACCTTGTTCCGAGTCGAATTTGATTCGAGGCACGTTAAATTATCGGTCCCGATAATACAAATCTTACCTACTAAGTTTTACTTACTCAATGGCCAATCGTGGTATCGAAGTTATTACACGGCCTTAATGCATCCAACATGGTCTAACGGGACCGACAATTTAACGTACCTCCCCCCTCCGGTACTAACTTATACGAACTTACAAAAGTATTCTTTATCTCTTTCAGATGATTGATGGACACCCTCTTTTTCCTTTTACGGAAGAGGATAAGAAATACATCAGACAAGAACTAGGTCTAAAAGAAAGTACTATTCAAGAAGATGTCGACGCCATTTTGGATTGGTTTAACAAACAACCTCACTTGGTTGAAGCTGGGATAGGTAAATATATGAGCTTACATTAACCCGTTTACCAAAAGTGGTCTAAGGAAGCTATATGTGCGTTTCTATCGAAGCGGACCGCAGCGGAGTTTACGAATCAGAGCGTATTGATGTTAGCAAATAACGCATTAAAATGCATCGTGATTGGTCAGTTGAGCTCCGCTTCACCCTAAAAACCCTAAATATTGGTTTGGGGAGGATTTGATCCCAGTGAGGTTAGATTTTATCAAATTAACATGTTTTATGAGAGGACTCTTGATAATTATCACGTGGAGATTTCGTGTGTCTTATGCCCCCTTCAATGCTCCACTACGTCTTCTTTTGTCTTTCAAACTTATGATCTGACTAAAGAACTACTTGTAACCTTAGTGTGTGTGTTGAGTGTGATTTTCTGTTTGTTTGAACGCGCTAGCCTCAGTTACTGCCAATCCGAATGGATTAACTCTTTATTTAATAGGTAGCCACATTCAGCAGGAAGGTATGGGCTATTTTTCATCCCAAAATTCGCACAGAATAGGGCGCAATGCGGGCAAAACCGCGGGGCGCTGCTAGTGATAGATAAATCATACTAATCATGTTAGTTAAAAATCTCATATCCTTTGCAATACGAAATGTTATGTCTACATTGCATCCAGGATTGTCGGTATGAAACAAGTTTCCTTCACGCTTCTTAAACACCGATGAAACTGTTTCACAATTATGTTTGATTGAGCGTGAAATAAATAGCTAAGCATAATAATTATAGAACTAAACCATACAAGGTATTTAAAGGCGCAAAATAACGAGTTATTTTATCAATGAATCGTAGAATTCCTAGACCATTAAATAAATTAGAAAGCACGCGCTGGGGTACTAGCGCTTACCGGTAGTGGTTAGCGCTGGTAATAGGTGCAAATAACTGGTTACTAAACACTGGAACAAACTAGCACCTATTAGTGTTGTAGGTCACTGACAGATTCAGGACGGCGGCTCCTAAAATGCTGAATCTTGATCTGAATTAATAAACTGAATTTCAGGACCTTTGCCTTGTACATAACTGAAAAATCAGATACGCTTGTCAGAGTCATTCTTGCAGATCTTTCTGAACTAGTCACATAGTGTAATTTCGCTTGCTTCTCGTATTTTCTGCAGCGTTCAGTTATGATTTTTAATTGGTCTAAGATATAAGTGGATATTTACGTAACATTCTTTTGTTTTTCAGAGCGTGCAGTCGTCGAACATCTTCTAATCATTGCGAAAGGATCAATGGAGAGAACGAAACACAGGATCGATAACTTATACAAGTATAGAGCGGCGGCGCCAGAGCTGATCCAAAATAGAGACAAGGATTTAAACGATAAATCAGATATATGGACTTCTTAGTAAGTTTTTCAATTGTTTGTTTTTTAACTATAGGCATAGACTACATAATACTTATACTAAAAATAGTAGCCTGTAATGTCCCACTGCGGGGCAAAGGCCTCTCGAAAAAAATCTCCCTAATAAACAAAGGATTTTTTATAACGGTAAAAAAAAGAATGAACGGTCCAAAAAATTCGCGAAGAAATCTGCATACATAATTCTATTGTTCCCAAAATCTGTCTAAAAGCTCAGACGTCATTCATATTAATATTGAATAAAGTTTCTGGGAAATAAGTTTTACTATTGTTTTAATAAATATAGTAATTTATACGGTTAGGTTAAAAAAACTGCGACTGTTTTGAATATCCGGGTTGAATACATGTTGAATATTCAAATCGTACAAAGGTGGTTATAATTATTTTTCTACTAGCGTCTTCTGCGGTTTGACCGAAAAACCATGCAACACGTACTTACCTGCACTTCCAACCCTAACTGTACCCTAAGTGACCTATGAGAGTCAACAACAAGGGCATAGGGTTGGTGATGCACTGGAGCTGGCTCATTAAAGTCAATTATTTTTTGTGCCATCAACACGAAGAAGAAGAAAATATTCGCTAAAAAGTGCCGTTTGCACTATCATGACAATCCTGTTTATTTCTCAAGCGCCCTATTCATACTTGTGGTATAATGTTACTCCACTAAGTCGAAGTGTGACTACATGACCCATCTCTTGTCCTGTCTTCTGTACCTTCTGTATCTATCAGACGCTGCCGTTTCGCTTGTGAATTACCGGTCCGGTAAAATATAAATAAAATAATTATCTGCGCTATCGACTCGAAAGAAGAAGAATGTTTAAATCGCCCGTATATAAATAAAATAATTATCTGCGCTATCGACTCGAAAGAAGAAGAATGTTTAAATCGCCCGTTTCTTTAATTATATAGTAGGTAAATTAACCCAAACTAAATAACGTTAAAAAGTCTAGATCTTGAAGAGTTTTCATGTAAATAATTGTCAAAATTCTTTGTTTCAGTGTTCAAATATCGATGCCAAGACTTTTTAATGGTAACAGAGTGTCGGTAATAAAATTCACTGATGGAGATGCGAGCAAGTTTTCCTCCGAAATACTATTTAGAAATACTTTTATGGTAAGTAAAGAAAAATTGAAAATATTTAAACAAATCACAATGTTTTTTTGTTTTGGATTGTCGTAATAAACATTTGAATTCAATGAAGTCAATAAGGGTTCTTTCCAAGTAGGCGTATCCATCCTATGAGCTGGTACGTTAAGTCATCCGATACGAAAATAAAAAAAACGTTTTCGTTTATTTTTCACACAAAGCACGCAGTTCGGAATTGGGACGGCATCAGCGTCAACCTCATTCACCAACAGCAAGACGGCTATGAATGCTTAAACTAGAATATTTTTTAAATTACAGTAAATTTTATAATTTATTATAAGTGTGTAGCCCACATTGGGCATCGATATCGATCACTGCATACTCTTAGCTCGTTAGTACGTACAGATTAAATTCCTTATGACTTCTTGATTTTAATTTGTGTTTAATTCATTATTTGTTTTTCATGATTAAATAAGCCCCAAAATATTAATATTTCTATCTCTTTCAGTTAAGTGACATTAGAATAAGACATGACTACTTTCTGTACGATATCTGGGTGTTGGACATGACTGGCAGCTCACTGAGCCATCTCATGAGGATGAACCCCGTTACGCTACAGAAGACTAACAATATATTCCATGTAAGTATTTTTCACTGATTTTATTCCAATATTCATAACAATACATTTACATTTGTTCCAATCTTCATTATTATAAGACAGAACTAAAAAACCGTTCGAAGAGCTCAAAGAGCTCTACATAATTAAAGAATTTAAGAAAAACCTTGATGAAGAAGAGACAATTTATTTACAAACTAGCTGTGCCCTGCGGTTTCACCCACAGCGCCCCCGTTCCCGTGGGAATTTTGAGATTTTTATTCCCTATAAACCTCACGGAGCCCGAGACCTTTCCAACGAATGCAAAACCGTGGAAATCGGTCCAGCCATTCACGCGTGATGCGACGACAACAAAAAACGGGTTTCATTTTTATATATATAGACTAGCAGCACCCCGCGATTTTACCCACATTGTGTCCATTCCTATGGTAATTTCGGGATGAAAAATAATCAATAACCTTCCCATTAAATGTGGTTATCCATTACAAAGATAATTATTAAAATCGGATCGGTATTTTCTGAGATTAGCGCGTTCAAACAAACAAGCTCTTCAGCTTTACAAAACTATTAGTATAGATACAAGTTGTAGTACTAAAATGTGGCTGATTCTTCAATATAAGGGGCCTGTTCATTCAAGCGGAGCGAGGCTGCGGAGCGGAGAAACGGAGAAATATAACCAATAGGATTGTGTAAAATCTGAGCGGAGATTTTAAAAAAGTCCGTTCTCCGCTCCCACCCTCGCTTGGCTTCAATGGGCAGACAGACTCATACATTTCCTTCTAAAGGAAAAAAAGGTTAAAATTTAAACTTAACCTGTTTTTTCATAAGGAATTGTGTTTGGAATATCAACCGTATTAGTTAACATTAAGATCTCTTAACTGGTTAGGTATACGAATGTGTTAGATATTTGAAACCCATAAAGTTAATTTAACGAGGTAAGTATCTAACGTTAGGTAATATTTAAAGTCAATAGTTCTAATCTTTGATGGTTAGGAGGGTAGTAATGAAAACAAGGAATAACCATTTAACATAATTTAATTTATTGGAGGCTTAACCTCTTTTAGGCTCTTTTAACGTACCACCCATTCGGAAGAACATCAGCAGAGAAGAATGGGCAAGAAACTCTGCTGGTTATCTTTTAATAATCATTAGGGCACATTACCTTACTTTATACATATACTAACATCTCCAATAACACTAATAATCCAGTTCGTTATTGAAGTATATAAATATAGCACATAGGTACATAATTTAATATGTTGTACATACACAATATAAAATGAAAGGGCACAAAAGACAATAATTATTAAAATAAATAGCTTACTCAACTTAGGGGTTATTGGATCCTTCCAGTTCTGCAACTCACAATTGAATCCGAATAATATCATACCTTAGATGTTATCGCCTTAAAAGTCGAAGAGCAACTGCTCCCTCCACTCTGGCTTCACTCTTTTATATCCGTTAACAAACAGTATTCAAAAAGTGACAGTTGAGTCAAATTAGTGTTTAAATTGTTATTTGTTACAATACATCATTTAGTAAATTTGTCAATTCATTTTAACAATCGAGTACTAAATATTAAACATAACATAATTATATTTATAGGTAAATCAAGTATTTATCTTATTATTTAGACACATAATTATTATCATAATAATATATCAGTATTTATCTTATTATTTAGACACATAATATTATCATTAATAATATATCAGTATTTATCTTATTATTTAGACACATAATTATTATCATTATAACAATATATCAAGTACTAAATATTAAACATAACATAATTATATTTATAGGTAAATCAAGTATTTATCTTATTATTTAGACACATAATTATTATCATAATAATATATCAGTATTTATCTTATTATTTAGACACATAATTATTATCATTAATAATATATCAGTATTTATCTTATTATTTAGACACATAATTATTATCATTATAATAATATATCACGGCCATACTGACAAGTACTTCGCTCTCGAAGTACATTAGATACCCTTTCTCTATAATCGTACTTTACTTTTTGTTTTGCCAAGTGCCTAGACGTGTCAAGTCCCCTCCACCCGCTGCTAGTGGGATAGACTTGCACCAAGCAAATGACCGACCAGCGGAAACAATTTGTATCGGTTACCTCGTCATGCAAGTCCCATTCACCCGCTGCTGGTTGTTACAGTCATTATTTTCATTGTTACAGTCATTATTTTCATTGTTACAGTCATTATTTTCATTGTTACAGTCATTATTTTCATTGTTACAGTCATTATTTTCATTGTTACGGTCATTATTTTTTTTCAATAAGAGAACCAATAACAGTGGTCAATTTTGTTCACAACAACTTATCACATCACGATCTTATTACATCACGATAATTTGTACTTTCATAACATTGTTTGTAACATAAGTTATTACCTTTTTTACATTAAATATCTCGTATATAAATGTTACCCTAATGTGCCTTTACTATCAACATTATGTAAATTAACTCAATTTGCTCCATTCACCTGGCCATAGTCTCAATTTGACTTTGGCTATAATCAACAACCCGCTTGGCCAACCTGATGAACCATTACATGTGGTATTTAACATTATTGCCTGTTCTGACATTACGCTACACCTGACCATTACCTCTTGGGGTACCCGTGGCGACCAAGTGATGCTCTATTTGTAGTTCTCGAAATAACGTTTGAATTTGATTTGAACTGAAATTAGTGCCCCTATCCATTATTACCCTTGACGGAGTACTAAAATAGTTACAGTATCTCGTATAATGGGAACAAGTTCTTGGGCATTCAGAGTTTTGAGTGGTTTGAGTAAACAAAAAATTTTTAGTAAACCCGTCTAATAAAAGAAGAATGTATTTATACCCGTCAGTGGTTCGTTCAAATGGTCCTGTACAGTCTAAGTGGATTGTGTGAAAGGGAATAGGTATTTTATCAACAGGGTGTAAAAGCCCTTCTTTTGGACCAGGGTGACCTTTACGTTCGAGGCATATCAGGCAGTGCTCTGAATATTTTCGAATACAAGAAGCCATACGAGGAAACCTCGTGACAGTTCTCGTCATGAAAAAGTTTTAGAAGCTTAAACCTGAACCCTTTAGGTACATTCTCATCAAGTTCCCCGGATAAAACTTGTTGAATTAAATTTTGCAATTCCAGATCACCTTGCTGGGCGATTCCTAGCCAGGATCGGGGGGTTTCAATAAAATTTACAAGGCTACATACATTTGAGCAGTAATGGGGTATTCGATAGGATTGCGGCTAAGAAAATCGACATGAGCTATGTGTTTACCTTTTTTGTAAACAATTTCAAAATTAAAATCTTGAAGGAAAGTCCACCAACGAGCAACACGTGGTGAGAGATCAATCTTGTTCATTGTGGCTTTAACAGAAGTAAAAAGCTTAAATTTGATGCCTGGAAATATCTAAAAGCGTTATAAATAGCCAGTGTTTCTAAATCATATGAGACATATTTATATTCAGCTAAGGATGTTCTTTTGTTAAAATAAGTCACGACCTTTTTTCTATTCTCAACTCTTTGTACTAGTATAGTCCCGTAACCCAATGAACTAGCGTCTGTATAGACTTCAGTTGGTTGGTTATGATCAAATACAGTGAGTAGTGGTTTTGTGGACAATTGCCTATTGACATAGTCCCCAGCCGCATCCTGCTCTACTCCCCGTTCCCAAAATTTGGAATGAATTTACGGAAATAACTTGCAAGTCCCATGAATTGACGTACCTGCTTAATAGTTTTTGGTGTAGGAGAGTTTACTAGAGCGGCTACTTTTGTTTCACTAGGTCTTATACCTTCGTGAGTAATGATGCGACCTAAACATTCTATACTTTCGACAAAAAAAAACATTTATACTTCTTGAGATTAATTGTAAACCCTTCGCAGCAGTTCCATCGCTGCTCCAGCCAAACTTCCTGGAGAGTGTCTCGATGTTGTTACACCACGACTCGGCGCCTAGATCACTTGTAGTCGGGTCGAAGATAGGCAGGGCAACGGCATCATCTTTACGCCGGGAAACAGCATCTTTAATCGCCCTAGGAAGATCTTGTAAGGCAGGGATTTCCATCCTGGAATTATACATAAAACTGATTGGGTAGATGACTGGATACGATCCCACTTCTGATGTTAGATATTTGAAACCCATAAAGTTAATTTAACGAGGTAAGTATCTAACGTTAGGTAATATTTAAAGTCAATAGTTCTAATCTTTGATGGTTAGGAGGGTAGTAATGAAAACAAGGAATAACCATTTAACATAATTTAATTTATTGGAGGCTTAACCTCTTTTAGGCTCTTTTAACGTACCACCCATTCGGAAGAACATCAGCAGAGAAGAATGGGCAAGAAACTCTGCTGGTTATCTTTTAATAATCATTAGGGCACATTACCTTACTTTATACATATACTAACATCTCCAATAACACTAATAATCCAGTTCGTTATTGAAGTATATAAATATAGCACATAGGTACATAATTTAATATGTTGTACATACACAATATAAAATGAAAGGGCACAAAAGACAATAATTATTAAAATAAATAGCTTACTCAACTTAGGGGTTATTGGATCCTTCCAGTTCTGCAACTCACAATTGAATCCGAATAATATCATACCTTAGATGTTATCGCCTTAAAAGTCGAAGAGCAACTGCTCCCTCCACTCTGGCTTCACTCTTTTATATCCGTTAACAAACAGTATTCAAAAAGTGACAGTTGAGTCAAATTAGTGTTTAAATTGTTATTTGTTACAATACATCATTTAGTAAATTTGTCAATTCATTTTAACAATCGAGTACTAAATATTAAACATAACATAATTATATTTATAGGTAAATCAAGTATTTATCTTATTATTTAGACACATAATTATTATCATAATAATATATCAGTATTTATCTTATTATTTAGACACATAATATTATCATTAATAATATATCAGTATTTATCTTATTATTTAGACACATAATTATTATCATTATAACAATATATCAAGTACTAAATATTAAACATAACATAATTATATTTATAGGTAAATCAAGTATTTATCTTATTATTTAGACACATAATTATTATCATAATAATATATCAGTATTTATCTTATTATTTAGACACATAATTATTATCATTAATAATATATCAGTATTTATCTTATTATTTAGACACATAATTATTATCATTATAATAATATATCAAATGCATGAACCTTTGCAGTGTTTACATTTTATATACCTTTTTGCAGGACGGTCTAGGAGTCCGCGTCCATGGTATCCACGTTATAAACGCGACGAAATATCTTCAGCATACAGTCAGCTTCATGAGGCAATTCTTCAGTCCCAAGATAATGGATCGTATCGTCATTCATGATAATTTGGAAGAACTGTACAAGCATGTTCCTAAGAGATATTTGCCTAAGGACTATGGTGGGGATGAGCCTTATCTGGCTGAGATGAAAGGTGATTATCGCATACCTATGTCCATACACATTTTATTTAAAGAAAATTTTCTTCGTCGGCATCAAAATGTATGACACAACCATTATAAACATGACAAAATAACGTAAGCGCAATCTATTGGGGTCGCGGGTACGAGGAACGTCTAAATACATTTACTAGCTCAATTATATATTCTTATAAAGTACTAGCTGTGCCCCGCGGTTTCACCCGCAGCGCCCCCGTTCCCGTGGGAATTTTGAGATTTTTATTCTCTATAAACCTCACGGAGCCCGAGACCTTTCCAACGAATGCAAAACCGTGGAAATCGGTCCAGCCATTCACGCGTGATGTCTTGACCAAGGAAAACGGGTTTCATTTTATATATATATATAGATTTGTGTATGTATATGTTATTATATCAGTAACTTACATTCCATATTACAAGCTAAGATATTAGTTTGGGTCTAATTAACTGTGAGTGAATTTGTCCGGATATATTTATTATCGAGGTTATTTTATTTTCAGATGTGTACGAAAAAGAAATGCGCAACTCTAGAACCAAGAAGCTCCTAATAGAAAGCAGCAAAATGATTTCCAACGAAAACAAAAGGCCAAGTGTTGTCAAAAATGAAGAATATCTCGTTGGTTCCTTTAGAAAACTGGATTTCGACTGAATTTTCTAAAAAAATTAAAATTGTGATATTTGAAGAATAAGTAATTTATTTCGGAGGTATGTTTTCTTAGTATAAAAATGGAAAAATGATTTTAGCATAATTAATAGGATATAGGTATTCGTTTTAAGTTTTATTTTACTTTGATATTCCTGATATATTAAAAATGTAACTAAGTTAAGCTGGTATAAGTGTGAAATGTGAAAATTATTGAATTAAATCGTTTAAATAGTAGTATACTGTGTTCATATTAAATCCTACGACAAGGAACCCGGAAATTCAGATACTTACTATAATAAAAGAACACTAAGTGCTGAAACTGCGTTAAGCGGGCGCACGGACGGGCAACCGTGTGGTTTCATACTAAGTGGTACGTCGCTGGCGTCCATCCGCGCTCCGTGCGACGGGCGCCCGCGCGTTGCACTTTTGTATGTAACCGCGCGGGCGCCCGCCCAACGCAGTGTCAGGCCTAAGACTTCACTAGGAGGTATAGTTGTTTTATCCCACGAGCGCTCCTGAACCACACTTGTAGTTTCAATGAGTAATGACACGCGTAACTATCAGTACCTTTAGCAAGACCATTGCTTATAAAATTGGTAAGTTCCTCACGTTAAATTTCAACGCTTATTTAATGCGCATTCTGAACGTCTTCATGCAAATGGAACTTCACATCTTTTTCTGCTCGTATTTATTTGACATACCTCATTGGAAATAACCGCATCGAATCGGCCCATCCGTTTTAGAGCTACGATGCCACACACACACACACACACACACACACACACACACACACACACACACACACACACACACACACACACACACACACACACACACACACACACATAAATCATCGACATCTATAACAGCTCTATTTTGCGTCAGGAGTAAAAAGTAAGTATGTTTTCCTTTATAACCTGTTACCTGTGTGAGTACGTTAAAACTAAACCGAAAAATTCTTCAAGTTTATTATATTAGTCTTGAACTAAAATAGAGCATCTACTATTTTAGTTCAAGACTAATATAATATGTATGTTCAATAACAATAAATCTTTTTATTCCTATCGTGTTTAGCTTATCTCTATCCTGAGCATACCGCCACTTAGTTCCATACTGGAGTTACGTTATAATTTCCCTTGGGGCTCTCCGCTTCTTTGGTTCAGAGGTAATTTAATCAGCTTGTTACAGATTATTTTTACTTTTAATCACCTTCTAAGGAGAATAACAATATACAAGGTTAAATATAAAAGACAATGTATGAGAATGAAGCTTTAAATGTTCTATATCTATATATATAAAATTCAAAGTCCTGACTGACTGACTGACTGATAATCAACTCACAGCCTCAACCGCTACACCTAGAAACATGAAATTTGGCAGGAAGGTTCTTCAAGTGACGTTAGTGCACACTAAGAAAGGATTTTCGAAAATTCCTAAGGGAACGGGCTCAACGCGGGCAAAGCCGCGGGGCGTTGCTAGTATTAAAAAACGTATTGTTTTGAGTTAAAGAAGTTATCAGTAAGTTGTCAGTAAGTACTATGGTAAGTTGTTTTAGCTTTTGCTCACGTCCCAGTAACTTTCGCACAAAATTTCAGTTGCTACATACGTAAGTTAAATGAAAAATCATCTATTCAATTTTAATAATTCTTATTGTAATAGATAGCCAATTTCAACGAGAACGTATAAGGACTTACTGAACGTATCAGACGCTGCCCTCTCTCTTGTGAATTACTGGTCCGGGATAATATAAATACTAAAAATTATTTTGCGCCATTGACTCGAAAGAAGAAGAAGAACGAGAAGGTTATGGGCTATATTTTATCCCGAAATTCGCACAAGAAAATAACGCGATAAAACCGCGGGGTGCTGCTAGTAAATCCTGTAGCCTATGCGAGCTTGTTTCGCTGTCTATTGCTAACTAATTCGCTTTTTTAACTTTTAGAATTCGCCAACAGCTTGTAGACTAGCTATCATAAACTTATACAAGCTACAAAAGTTCAAAAAATCTAATCTATAACCTTAAATATATCCCTACACAGTCCCAAGCCAAAAACACTAAACAAAATAATAATTGACTCGTAAAACCGAGCAATTAATTCGGAAAATAATCGCCCTAACATTAACATAAAGGACGTTGTCCATTTTATCACTCACTCTAAAGATGCTAAGGGAAACGACCCACAAAATTGTATCAATTACTTTCCTCAACTAAACCGTATAAAACGCTCGTAAATAACCAAATTTATTGGTCTTGTTACCAACTTCTTACCTTTCCTAGTCGGCCTTTAGCCAGTTGGGTAGTTCCCATTAATATTCCAACCCCACTTTTCTACTAAAATGATTTTGCCCCGATATTTATCTAGCCTCATATTTGGACTTATCATCCCTTGGGTAAAAACAGAATGGAAAATATTATATGAAGATTCTGAGATTACTATGGTGTTGAAAATCGAAAATAAATCGAAACGTTATTGGGTTTTGTTCTATGAATATTGAAGCGAGGACGGTGATTGTAATGTACTTATATGGCAAAATAATCCATAATATATGTACGTATTAATAATACAAAGTTGTGAGCATACACTAGTTTACTTAAATCTATTTATCGCCTGAATATACTTAAAAAACAAATGACGGTAGTTTTAAATCATGTTCTATTTGACACAAAATAAAATACAATTTTGAACAAACAGCTTTTGCCAGTCACCCAAGGGTGGATTACTCAAGAAGTCTTAAATCTATTTAGTAGCTAAATATGTTTTACTAGCCGCGCCCCGCGGTGTTACCCGCGTTGTACACGTTCCCGCGGGAATTTCGGGATAAAATGTATCCCATGTGTTATTCTGATGTATAACCTATATTACTGTAAAGTTTCATCCAAATCCGTTCAGTAGTTTTTGCGTGAAAGAGCAACAAACATCCATACATCCATACATACAAACTTTCGCATTTATAATATTAGTAGTCCATACATACAAACTTTCGCATTTATAATATTAGTAGGATATACAAAATTTGTTCGTTCAAAATTGTTCTTTATTTCGCACCACAATGAACATAATTTAAAACGTACGTCGTTTGTTTTTTAACATAATTTACGTGATAAATCAAATTAAGAATTCTTGTAAGACGTCTTGTCTATAGTATTTGGACATCCATAGGGTTCAATCGACTGACTTTTGTCAATATTAAGACAGTTATGACGCGGCACTTTATGTATGACTAGCCGTGCTCCGCGATTTTACCCACGTTGTGCCCGTTCCTATGGGAATTTCGGGATGAAAAATAGCCTTCCTGTTGAATGTGGCTATCTATTACAAAAAAAAATATTCAAATCGGAATGGTAATTCCCGAGATTAGCTCGAACATACAAACAAACAAACCTACAAATTTTACCTCTTTATAATATCAGTATAGATTAGCGGCCGCCTTCGCTTCGCTTCAGGGGAGAGGGCCACCCCCTGTTAAGGGTTCTATTTCGTAAAATCATTTTTAGTGCTCTCTTACAACATGAAGGGAAACTCTGTACCAAATTTCAAGTAGGTATCTAGGTACAGTAGTTTCGGCTGTGCATTGATAGATAAGTTAGTGAGTCAGTCGGTCAGTCAGTCAGGTTTACTGTTTATGTATAGATTTCATATTTATTTTAGTTTCACTAAAACTTTCAATAAATAAATAAAAATAAACAAGTTGAAAAATACTAAAAATAAATAACACACCTTTATCATGATGTCATGACTAATTTAGATGCGGTCACAAAAAAGTCACTTTGACTCTTAACGGAACCATTCATCTGAAAAAGGTTAGCCTATTATTAACTTTGGGTACAGTCTGTTGAAAAAAAGCCCTTTGTAGGAAAAGGTGTTACAGTTGCGATTTTATCCATCGAAAGGTAAATGAAATTGAGTTCACCATCAAGTTTTACAAGCCCGTTGGCACAGTGGCAGTGAGAGCGCTTACTGTGTCGAGGGTTGCGGCTTCGATTCCCGCCCGGAGTCAACAATATGTGAAGACATAGTTGTTGGCGACGACGTCTGGGTGTCAATTATATATTCTTAAAAAGTATTTATGTATATTTATGTAGTAGTATCAGTTAGCTAGATTCCATATTAATTACAAGCTTGGAGCTTAGTTTGGGTCTAATTAACCGTGAGTGAATTTGTCCGGGTGTATAAAAAAATATTAAAAAAACTGAACTATATATTAAAACTAAGTTAGCAGCAGACGTGGAGCGGTGACCAGTAAACTTCCCCCAGGGATTGTTACGATAAGTATATACTCGTATATATATAGGATGGACTAATTTAATGTATATAACAAATTGTATCCAGAGCGAATTTATATGAAACGAATTGTATAAAAAATTGTAACTTAACAAAAGTACCCAACCAGCAAAACAGGCTCAGAACTCGCACTTTATAAGAGTGGTAGGCTTTAAGCGCTCTTATAATTGTTTTAGAACATGCCATCGATCCTAATTACATTTTAGACAAGCCGGTATGGCCTCAAGAACGCTCAGTCTCATAACCAAGTCTCATATATGTATAGAAGAGACATTACTAATGCTATTGTAAGCCACTTACTCCTATAAGAGCATTTACTAAGACTAGTTGCACTTGAGAAAACTTGCTCTTATATGCGTATTTTCTAAGCTCGTTTGATTTTATAATAGACTTGCTAAATGCTATTGTAAGATGTCAGACTAATATCAGCATTGCATAAGAGTACTGTGAGTACGTGCATTTCTGATCTTATTTGAAACTATTATAAGATCAATAGCACTGGATAAAAGTATGATATTAGAGTGATTTTGGATCAACATATTTACAACTAGCAGCGCCCCGCGGTTTTACCCGCGTTGTGCCCGTTCCCGTTGGAATTTCGGGAATTTTTTTATATAAAACCCTTCCTCTTGAATCACTCTACCTATTACAAAAAACGGCATCAAAATCCGTTGCGTAATTTTAAAGATTTAAGCATACAGACAGACAGACACGAAAAAGTGACGACTTTATTTTATACTATGTAGTGATAGTGATGTAGTGATACAAAAGACAAGACCCATAAAAGAGCGTTTGATCTTAGATAAATTTTGGGAATACTAATTTTAATAGTCTTAAGAGTAATTTTGCTGGCTATATTTAATTTCAAATTTTTAAATTTTGATAATACCTATTAAATTCTTTCTTTATGTGGCAATAAATTGATTTTTATTTATTTATTTATTTAAATAATGGATTACAAAAACATCTTTTATTTTGAAAACATCTTTTATTTTGAAACGACACTAAAATAATAAAATTCACAACACTACGTATAGCCTAAGATTAAGTTAATTTTTTTTTCTTCCTGTCGTTTTAAGGTTTTATGTAAAATTGCGAGGAACCCTAATTTATTCCAATATGGAGTTATCTTTAGTATACCGAATGCTAAAATTAGAGTAAACAATCTTACAATAGTCTAATAGTGCGCTTGTAAAATGCAGCTATACTAATGGCGACACTATCAATACAAATTAACAAATAAAATAATTAAACGAGAACATAAAATACCTAATTTAACAAGGCGCATGAATTTTGAAGCGTAAAAATAGGTCTACTTAACAGTAAATAATATATTCCAATACGATTATTTACCGTAATACTTAAATACACGCACTTGATAATTACGGCACTTTATGTTTTCATTTATTAATTGTTTTTTCTTCCTTTGTAACTTTGAAACCAACACTCACACGAAGTTTTAAGTTTGATTTGACGAAAAATCATAATGAGCTTGAATTGCCTCAAAAGATTCTAACCTTAGACCAATATAAGCCTATGCAGGCTTACAAGATACTTACGTAAAAGCAATATTAGCCTAAGTCGGCTTAAATTAATTATGGCTATATTTCAGTAAGTGCAAACTGTATTCAATTAGACTGATATTAGAACGATATTAAACTAAATATGCTTATAATTAGTGCCCAAACTCAGGCTTATACGATTATATAGGAGTGATGTAAGAGCAAAAATACAGTAGTCTTGAGATTGTTGTAAGCCTAGTTTTTGCTGGTTGGGTAAGGACCTAGTAACGGCGGATCCCAATATCGAATCTTCTATCGGGAGATCGGCTCAATCCAAGATAGAATGCGATCTTCCGATCGGTCTGAATCTACATCCCAATAACAACGGATAGCAAACGTCAATCGATTTTCAGATTGGATTGGCGGTTGATCCTTCCCTCCCGTACGTTCCATTTTAAGCAGTCTTCATGTTTAATGCGTTATAGGCATAATAAATAATTTAGATCGTTATGCTAACTTTTGGGCTTTGACATAGTCATTTTTACAACAATTATAAAAAAATATACGTTTTATACACAAAACTAATACGACTTTTGACAAATTTCAAATTAAATGTAGTCACCAGCGCAAAACCGAGAGATACGCTCGATCCCAATATGCTAAGAACGGAACGTAATCTGAACTGTTTGACAGACGTATCAGTGTCAGTCATGTCATTTTTTATTTTCAAGTTATTTGTTTAAAATCGAAAAGAAAACTACCTAAAATAATTAATTACCATGGAAAGTGCAGTGCATAAACCCCAGCAAGATATTCTAAATGTTTTATGTGGCTTTCTTGTGTATTAAATTTATGTTGTAACTTGTTTGTGTAATAAATTTTTGTTGTAACTATTATTGAGTTTTATGTTTTATTTCTGAACAGATTTCAATGAAAATTGATGGTTCCTGTTGGATCGGCAAGGTTTATAATAAATGTGAAAGTTACAATCTGTAAAAGCTTTTCTCGATTAAGAAACTCCCATGACATTTTTTACATCAGTCGTTGTAAAATCAGGGATAAAATTATTATGTCTATTTATAACCATCATGGCTTATGCACATTTTTGAGAATGCACATTACACATCTTACTACTTTATACTTTAGAATTCAATAAACTACCTATTGTTTGGGTGGGCACACAATAATACATGTTACTAATATTAATTATCTTTTATTTTAGAAATTAAACAAACAAAAGTAACTTAACGTAAAACTCAACTAGATAACTGAAAAATTACACTTAAAACTGAATTATTAAATATAGTAGCATCATGTGCAGAGCCAGGCCACCGAGCCACATCATTCATCAGTTTTAAATCAGCATCACAGACAGCTTGGACATTCAATGAAAAGTAACCCTTTCGATTTCTAAACTCTTCACCAATAGTTTGATCTGAAAAATAATTTTAAAAGTACATAAGTCTATGCCAAAATAATAAAATGATTTGATTATTAGCCTTGAGTTACTTGGAGACTGTATGCGTATGTGGGTGCAGTCAATTGCACCTAGTACACGTGGAAATTGACCGTATTGGTAAAACTTATCTACACTATTTAGGTGCATTACAACATATTAGTTGTAAAGCATGGCTATAGCTTCAGAAACATTTTGCACTATTCTGCTGGCAGAAGATTTTGACACTCCTACAAAATCCGGTACAGAAATCAGCATTGAACCCAATGCATAAAATCTGAGCGTCAAGAGAAGCTGGTGAAGCGGTGCAACTCCATTATTTCTGTAAATAATAAGATGATTGATTAATGTTCATGCTTTCCTACACCTCTCGCAATGTTTTTACACTCTGCAGCTTTAGCTATCAGTAGCTTGGCCATTGTTTACTTACCGTTTTGATGTGACTTTAAGATGTGGTAATATTTCTAACAGAAGCAGCTCTACCGCAGCTTTGTTTAATCTAAATCTGAATGTGAATTCAGCATCCGTTAGGCACTGTATATGGTTAATACGACAATATCGTCGTGGTGCTGATGGACCTTCGTTTTCATCAGTATCCCAGTCTGAAAGAAGTTCCAAGACTTCCAAATCACTGTCACTATCACTAGAAACTATTGTTGTAGACATTTTTTATTATTTTAGGATGTTTTAATCTAAAATTACTATAAGAAATGCCTTTAATCACAGTTTTTATTTCGAAAGATTGCGCTTAATCCATCAATTATCAAGGATTGCCAAAATGGATCGTAGATAGACGAAAAAGGATTTGTCAAAATCCAAAGATTTGTTATTGAAACCCAACAACTGTCATTTCTGAACAGAGGCCGATCCGAAAACCGTTAAAAATGGATTGGTGCCCTCCGACGGATAGATCGCATTATTGGATTGACATTGCAATCTGTAGTTTGGTTATTGAAACACTTTTTGTAACAAATGGATTGAAATTTCAATCGCAGATTGGTAAAAATGGATTGAGATCGTATATTGGGACCGGCCGTTAGTCTGTAGACACAAATAAAAAAATTATTAAAAAAAAACTTCCCCCAGGGTCTCAGCTAAGTGGTTGAAGTCGGCTCCGCATGTTTTTGCGTACAGATTTTTTATTGTGTTTTGTTCTTATTAAAATAAAATCGCCGGTGTAGGTGAAAAGGCCGCTAAGCTGAAATGGGATTGGGCTGGTCACGTCTGCCGCATGCCTGACACGCTGTGGGCCAAAATTTCCACTGTGTGGCGCCCGGAGACAGCCAGACGGCGATGCGGCAAACCGCGCATACGGTGGCGGGACAAACTGGATGCCTACAAGAGGGACTGACAATTGGTGGCTTCGAATCAAGAAGAGTGGCGTAAATGGGGGGAGGCCTTTGCCCAACAATGGGATGATACAGGCTAACAGTAACAGTAACAGTAGTTCTTATTAAAACAATACATATATAGTCCAAGCATTTGGTAAAAAAAAAGGGGGTTACCTGGAAAGTTTTCCGGGAGTTTTGAAAATTGGTTTATTTATAGATTTGGGTATGCTCTTTTCGAATTTCAACTTTGCCACCTCGTAACCCCGCCGCTCGCGCCGCCATATTGAAAAAATGGCGCCTAAAAACGGTTTTTTGGAAATATCTCTTTTCCGACGCATTTTACGACAAAAATATCTATGTACAAAATTAAACTAGAGAAAATTTCCTACAATTTATGTATTAATAATTTTTTTCATAAAATCAATCATCTTTCATCACTACATATTATAAAACAAAGTCCCCGGCCGCGTCTGTCTATCTGTTCGCGATAAACTCAAATACTACTGCACGGATTTTGACGCGGATTTTTTAAATAGATAGAGTGATTCAAGATGAAGGTTTATACGTATAAAAATTCCCGATATTCCCACGGGAACGGGCACAACGCGGGTAAACCGCGGGCGGTGCTAGTCTTTCATGATTCATAATTTCATTTGGTTTACTCAAAGCACAACCGGGTCTTGTATACATTAAACAGTAGGTATAGTACATATTAACCGCGAGTTAACGTTACTCCGACTTTATATTAGAACTCTATTGACCTACAAACGTCATAACTATCCCGGTTTTATATATGGAACAATTACACCATCATATGTTTGTATACACTAGCACCGGCCGCGGTTTTACGTGTTGTATCATTTCTGAAGGAATTTACGGATAAAATATCCTATCGTAGTAATATTATAAATGCGAAAGTTTGTGAAGATGTATGTATGTATGTTTGTTGCTCTTTCACGGAAAAACTACTGAAGAGATTCGTATGAAACTTTACAGTAATATAGGTTATACATTAGAATACCACATGGGATACATTTTATCCCAAAATTCCCGCGGGAACCGGTACTAAGTGGTAAAACCGCGGGGCGCGGCTAGTTGATAGATATAACTTTGACATTTGTAGTCACTGCAAAACAAACAATGCTTAGATCTTTAAAACTACGCAACGGATTTTTATGCAGTTTTTAAAATAGATAGAGTGATTCAAGAGGAAGGTTTATATGTATAAAAATTCCCGAAATTCCCACCAGAACTGCCACAACGCGTAAAACCGCGGGGCACAGCTAGTTTCAGATAAAAATGGTAAAAAAAAGCGAAGTGTGTCCGTCACGTGTTGTTACGCGCGTTGTACCTATTCCCGCGAGAAATGCGGGATAAAAAATATCCCATGTGTTATTCTGATGTATAACCTATATTTCTGTAAAGTTTCATCCAAATCCGTTCATTAGTTTTTGCGTGAAAGAGTAACAAACATTTACATACATCCTCACAAACTTTCGCATTACAATTTTGTTAGGATTACCATAGTATACAATGTACAGTGAACAACGAGATCATAATTCCATAAATACTTCCGAACACAACGCATCAAGGTCGCTCTAACAAGGCATTAACTAACAGATTGTAATAATTATCCCACGTGAAATCGATTGGACTCGACTGGATTATACTAGCAGTGCCCCGCGGTTTTACCCGCGTTGTACCCGTTCCCGTGGGAATTTCTGGATGAAAAGTATCCTATAACCTTCCCGTTGAACGTGGCTATCCATTAAAAAAACAATTATTGAAATCGGATCGGTATTTTCTGAGATTAGCGCGTTCAAACAAGCTCTTCAGATTTATTATATAAGTACTAGCAGTGCTCCGTGGTTTTACCCGCGTTGTACCCGTTCCCGTGGGAATTTCTGGATGAAAAGTATCCTATAACCTTCCCGTTGAATGTGGCTATCCATTACAAAAAGATTTTTTTAAATCGGACCAGTAGTTCTTGAGATTAGCGCGTTCAAACAAACAGGTGGTGTGGAAATGAGTTTTTTTTAAAAACGTCTATTGAAATCTACTTTGAGGCGCTCGTACGCCAAAAACTATTGATTTTATGAAAAAAAATATTAATACATAAATTGTAGGAAATTTTCTCTAGTTTAATTTTGTCATAAATATTTTTGTCGTAAAATGCGTCAGAAAAGAGATATTTCCAAAAAACCGTTTTTAGGCGCCATTTTTTCAATATGGCGGCGCGAGCGGCGGTGGTACGAGGTGGCAAAGTTGAAATTCGAAAAGAGCATACCCAAATTTATAAATAAACCAATTTTCAAAACTCCCGGAAAACTTTCCAGGTAAAACTACCAAATGATTGGACTAATATAGTTTTCCAAGTTTTTTTCATTCTTCATACAGTATGTTCTAATTACCGTCATTTTCTTCGGTACTGGTTTCATAAGGATTAATTTTATTCTCATTGTCATCACGATCACCATGTACTTCACTAGAATCCTTTTGGACGTTTTGATTTCCAGTATGTTTATTGTTTATAGTATACCATACAGTATACCCTTTCCTCATCATCTTCGTCAAACAACTCACATGTCTTTCCAGAATAATTAGATTGAGGATTATCATTATTCTCATTGTCATTACGATCAACATATCCTTCTCTAAAACCTTCTTGGTAGTCTCTTTTTCCGGCGGGAACGCTGGCCACCATCGCGAGGCATACTAACAGGAGCACCAGCTGTAACACATAATTTTTCACTACTCATAAATATATACTTTAAGCGACGAAATAGGGAAGTGACAGTAAATACTTCGCTCTTCCGTGCTTTAAACCAATGATGTTATGAAGTTTCGTACCTAAAGTAAAGTAATTGCCTGTAATTGCCCTCTGCTGGGCAAAAGACTCTCATCTCACCCTACATTGAGGAGACGTAATTGCCACGCGAAATAAAAAGTAACGGACAGTCCTTTACTGTAACCTGTATTCCAAGGAATCATGGAAAGTAGTGTGCTTGTTATGACACGCATAGAAACACGATCCTACTTTCGAAAGCAGGTGAAGTTGACGTTGATAAAAATGACGAATCTCAAGTGGAAAAGGGTTATACTGGTGGGCAATAATCACATCGCAATGAGTGCCGGAGGTATTGAGACATAGAAACAGACCCCGGAAGAAATGACGTGACGATATAGATATCCTCGACAGGGATTGGCCAAAGAACAGTAGGCAAAATTATATGGAGCTTAGTCCAAAAGCCTCCACAGATGAGACATACACCAGTCGATAGAGCAGAGTCGACTCTACTGCCGAAGGGCATGAAATTCTGTCCGAGAGTCCCGCAAATGTCAATTTAATCTTCGGGACTAAGAAGTGATTCAGTATAGGTTAAAGAAACTGTAACCGAAACCAATAAAAAAACATTTATTTGAGATAGTGAAGGAAACGGCTGACACGAGGGAACTAAGTTTAGATTGGAAAAAATCATATCAAAATCAACAAGGTTGTAAAAAAACTAAGCAAAAAAATGCCTTGAAAATAAAATTGACAAAAATAAAATGTATACTTACGAAAGAGAAGAACTTCATGACGATTGAGTTTCGAGTCAAAAGATGTTACTATAGAGTCAGTGACAGGAGACGCTCCCGCCGTTGCTTATATACAAGAAAGAACAATACTTGATCAAGAAAAGAATATTCAGCGATGGCACCTAATTAGATACCCCTCAACAAATGTATGCGACATGCATGAACGGAGATTATACAAATATAAATTAGTGTCAAGTATTAGGAGCCGTAAAAGTGCTCGTGGTTGAAATCTGAACTATTTATTTGTAGTTAGATGGCGTATACTTTAAAAAAATAATTGAAACTACCTTTATGGATACACTTCACTTTTATTTTTTATATTCTCAAGTGAAGACTAGACCAAATGAAAAAATGGAAAATATATCAATATAAAAAATAAATATATACTGGGACAATTTCACACACGGTTAATTAGACCCAAACTAAGCTCTAAGTTTGTAATATGGAATCTATTAACTAACTGATACTACTACTTTTACATACACTAATACTTTATAAGAATATAGAAATGACACCCAGACGTCGTCACCAACAACTACGTCAAAATAAAATACTTGTATGGAAATGTGATCAGTGGCGCCCTCAGTGACCAGCAAGCAGCCTTTTCTGGCGTTAACCTCAGATATTTACGATTACTTATGAAACAAACTGATTACAAAAACGGAA
The DNA here is from genome assembly GCA_951394245.1 of Cyclophora punctaria. Classification (NCBI taxonomy): domain Eukaryota; kingdom Metazoa; phylum Arthropoda; class Insecta; order Lepidoptera; family Geometridae; genus Cyclophora; species Cyclophora punctaria. The sequence continues at coordinate 4,934,923 of OX596189.1, forward strand.
CTAATCCTCTTGATTCTTATATAGCCTTATTATTCAGTACGTCGATGGTAATTGTAAAATAAATGGAGATACTTTAACTCAACTGTGACCAATTAATTGTTTTTACTTTAACTCAACCGTGACCAATTTGGTGACCATGGTAATAGAATCTAACACTCTAAGACGGTTGCAAACGTTCATGCCTATAATAGCTCATGGCCGATGTGACTGTTATGTGGTTGAATATGTCACATGATGAATTACATAATACATGCATAAGCTAATCTAAAAATGAATTTTCTTGTCTTTATTAATTTGACTGATAGTCACGATTAAAACCACCAGAAGCCATTTTGAAAAAATGCCACCGTACTTTATCGACGAAGGGATCGTCAGGGCGCTAAGTAAGACTATTTGTAATTTAAGATTGCCTTTTATAATTAACTAGCTACTGTCCACGACTTTGTCCGCGTGAGAGTAGAAATAGTTTAAATAGGAATATTAATGGTCAACAGCCTCCGTGGTCTTGTGGTTTGAGCGCCCGGCTCACGACCCGGAGGTTCCGGGTTCGATTCCCGGTGGGGATATCTCACAAAAATCTATTTGTGAGACTTTCCTCAGTTTGGTTAGGGCATTGCAGTCTGAATCACCTGATTGCTCGAAAAGTAAGATGATTCCGTGCTTCGGAGGGCATGTTAAGCCATCGGTCTCGGTTACTTTCTACGGATAGTAGTCGTTATTTAAGCCATGTCAGAGGCCTTTGGCGGCTCAATAACTCTGACACCAGGATTGGTCAGGTTGGCCATCCACTCGATGAAGAAGAAGAATGGTATTTTTATGTCACGAATTTTGTTATTTAATAATTAAATTCCGTTAAAGTATGTGTATGCAAAATTTAAAGAAGATGGTTACGTCATAAAAGAGCACACCCTCCCAGTTTCAAGGCTACTGAACAAAGAATTAAGTTTGTCCTGTGCATGCAAAGAAATGTCTGTGTATGTAATGCACACAGGCATTTCGCGGAATCAGAGAGATAGGAGTATCGTATGGGCTCGCTCAAACTTGGAGCGCTCATGGAGCTGCAGCTCAGTATCTTCAAAACTGAGGTATCCGATGTTAGAGTAAAAGCAAAAAAGTATTAGCATATAATTACCTATTGCGGGGCAAAGGTCTCTCGTCCCACCGAAGATATCAATCAATACAGTGAGCAGGATTAGGCGTAATCACCACGCTTACCTAGTGCGGGTAGGTGTCCACCAATCCGATTTTAACAAAATAATCTACTACGCTTGTGGTACTGTCTAATTAGTTAGAGCTAAGATATAGCGCTTTATTTTGGTGGTTATAATTCCCACGGGTACGTGTACAACGCGGGTAAAACCGCGGGGCGCAGCTAGACTATTCAAAAAACTGCAACCTTCCATTGAAAGAAAGAAACACAATTGTATTCTAACCGTCGCCCCTTATGGACAAACAATGCTTCTAGTTGTCTTTACATATACTTTATACGGTCCTGCATTATCAAAAGGATATACAATCGTAAAACGTTAACGTCTGTATTATCGCGATGCCCGGCGTTGATGTTAAAAAATGAAAGAGAAGAACAGTCGAACGCATTAATGAAGGGTTCCATACAATTTAATTTCTTTTTCGAAACAGCAACGGCGCGGCAATAAAAACAATATATTTTTTAAACTGGCCCCCCTTCTTTATTGAAACTAAAATAGTGCAATAATAGTCAAAAAAAACATTAAAATCCCTTAAAAATATTTTGTCAACTTAGTTCAACCCATGTAAAAAATAAAAACCGCATTTTAGTTCAATCTATAATTTTGCAGTTATCTTACATTATTTTCGTGAACCCTTACTGTTAACTGTATCATTCCATTATGGGGCTGAAACCTCTCCTATTTCCGCCACTTTACTTGATCTAAAGCCAAATTATAGGATAGACTAAATTCGTGGAACAAACTATTGACAGACGAGCTAACAACAAGAACTTTTAGCTACAATACTAATACAGATTTCTGTTATACTGAACCCTAAAAGGATCTCATCTTTGCAGTAAACTTTATTTTCTTCTCCCCCCATACATTGTATATGAGAGGCCATAATTTTCAATCGACACCCTAAAATAAGCTCATCGCAACACCGTTCATGAATAAAAATAGAGTATTTATACGTTCAATGAATGGTTTCAGTTACCATGGAGGTTTTGTTTTATGGTTTATTACCGGGAAAATGGGGCTATTTATTTACATCTGTGGCGAGAAAAGAAATTCGCAAGAAGGTTACAACTTTAGCGATTTTCTAATGCTGTTATAAAAGAAACATTTAAATTGATGATATTGTTATTATTTTTGTATATGAGATGGAGTATTGACCAGAGCAACAAATTTTAACACTATCTTCACTTTATTAAATGACTCTGATTATACTGATTAAAGGAAGTCTAGATTAAACACCTACCATTTAACATTCAAACCCGATATTAGAACACGATGGACGATCAAATAGTTCAAGGAACTAAATAGAACATGTTGTGAATGTGTGAGTTGGCAACTTCAATAGATAGGATACGGATACACACACATCAAAGAGCGAATAGTATTTTTTTCATAAGATGGCACATGGCCTACTCGCTCATGTTTTATGTGCTACATACTTGCTGGCTTGCCACATCTCTTCTAGCATCTAGTGATTGATTGATTGAAATTATGCACAACTACTGGTTTCTTAAGATGTCTTAAAGGGGCCGAAACGTCAGATAAAAATGTAAATTAAAAGCAAAGTGTATCCGTAAACGTAGTTTTAATTATGCACAACTTTCAACACATCAGTTACAGTAATTAGGTATCTTACGTCAATAGAAAAAATGCATGAATATTCAATCCAATGAATCTATCATCCATCACAAAGTATTACGTCTAAACAATATACTAGCCTTAAAAACAACATTAGATAAGATTGATAGCCCTGAAGTCCTCAAACACGAGCGACCCCTGTTTTTATTGCGTTATAAAACGAACAATTTATGAATGAAATCGGCTGTTACGTATTTTAGCAGTGACCGCGGTGGATTTGATTTAGTAAACCGTCCGAGATAATTAATGGACGAGGCTCTGTAATAAAGCTAGTTCCAAGTTAGTTAGGTAGCGGTAGAGGGCTCTAGTATCGCAGATTTAATGTATTATTTATTTGGAGCCCCTATACAAAAAGAGGGATGTTGAGATATAAGTTAATATTGCTTGTCTTTAGCATCGGAGCTGTGAAAGTGATAGCGAACCAATTTCGTTGCGGTTTTTTACACTCTAAAGTCAGTTTCCTTGCGGTGGTTCTTAACCAAGTTTGGTATAAATCGGTCCATCAGTTTTTTTACTTAGGGTACGGTTTTTTTTTAAATTAACTGCTAGATAGCCTGAATTGTCCCATTGTGGGGCAAAGGCATCCCTACCTTCTTTCTACCTTTCATATCTCTTTTTTCTTTGGAATGCAATAAGATGAACATTGTTCTGCTCAAAACAAGTGACTATTGTTAGGAATTTTATATCTTTGCCAACCAAGTCACAGAAGAGTAAAGAAAATACCTTCTCTATTTCGTGTTTACAGTCAATATTACTGCCAATTCAGAGACGTCCATTATATGGACACTACCTAATTGACGTATTTTTTCATACAATATTTTTCAAAATCACTAATTAAATCTCTACTAAGGAATCATTTGACGTCTCTGAGTTGTTGTTGAGGCGTTGTTCAGCGAATTGTTGTTTGGATAAACTTACCAACCAAACTGGATAATACTTACGTCATGGCGCGATACAGTAATTCCTTGGCTGCATGCAACATGCGGTGACTGCACAGTGAAGAAATCGTAGTTGGCCGCAATCAGCGAACGACTGCAGCTGGCAAATAACTATAGTTGTCGGTGGTTGGCTGACAGCCTAATGTGTAGATGGCGTTTGGTGATCGAAGTAGATTGAAATGGGAACAGCGTCTGCTTAAGAAGATAGATGTAAAATTATAAGTGAATAGGCTTCTGTATCGTCTATATTAGATGACTAGCAACGCCCCGGGTTTTCACCCGCGTTGTACCCGTTCCAGGATAAATCAGTAACCTTCTTCATAAATCAGGTTTCATAATACAAAAATAATTGTTCGACTACTATATGTTATAACTAGCAGCGCCCCGCGGTTTTATTCCCACAGGAATGGACACAACGTGGGTAAAACCGCGGGGCGCTGCTAGACAGTTATAAACTTACCACCCACCCATATTAGTCCTTACTTGCATTACGTATTCTACTTACCTCCCCGTAATATTTAAACTCTCTCCCTAGTTATCAGTTACGTGATGCATCTAGAATAAGTTTCTAGTTTCATTAATTAATTACTGCAAACTGAGGAACATCGCAACATCGCTGCGAACTCTGCACTATAAGAGTCTTCGCAATAAGTATTAAGTAACTTCCCTGTTTGCTAATTGGTATAACTTATATTATTATTTGCACGAGTAGCGCTCGTGCCGTAGCTTGACTAAGCGATTTTAGCTTATTGCGATTGTTAAGCCAACGTGCAGCTTGGCCCTTACTTGGCACGTGCAGCTTGGTCCTTACTTAGCACGTGCAGCTTGGCTATGTCGTCCACATACTGGTCTGATCTACGCTCTATCGGTGTTTACGTTGCAGTTGTCACATGCTGTCACTGTATGTTGCAAGTGGCAAATTTCCTACTGCAATAGTATGCCCTACTATCATTTGGGTCTCAATATAAAACTCGAAAACGCCGTACTACACAAACCGTGTGTCATAGGTTGTAGACCGTTGTTAAACTGTTCTCAAAAGAGACGACAACACCTGAATGATTGCATTGAAGTTAGTTTAGCTCTAAACCGCCCCAACCCTAAAGACCCAAATGAGATTTGTAAAAACTTATTTTCGATTATATCGCGAAATGTTAACGCCGTGTTTCCAAAAAGACAGTTTACGGTTAAAGATAAAATCAGTTTTAGTGATTGGGCTACTGTAGGTATTAGAAAAAGTCGAGATGTTTTATTTGAATTATACTTTAAAAGGTCTTACACCAACGATGAAGCTTTTCATGCGTATGTTAGAAATTACTCAAAAATGTTTAAGAAAGTTTGTCTTTTAGCAAAAGCAAACCATACCGCTCGCAAAATAAAACAATCAAATAATAAAATAAAGACGATTTGGAAAACGGTTAACAAAGAGACTGGAAGAACTTCTTCCAAGGATACCCCTTGCACTTTGAAGTGCAATGACGGAACACTAATTACTGAACCTATTTCTGTGGCCAACCATTTTGATGTGTTTTTCAGTAGTATACCCAAAGAAACCACCAAGAATCTAGCTTCTTCTTCAGTTAAAGCTGAAATTCTTCTTAAGGAAAATTTTAAACGGTCAATTCCTGGATTTGGTTTTAAACCAGTCTCTATTTCGCAGCTTAAAAAAGCTTTTAAATCACTGAACATGAAAAACACGGAAGATCTATGGGGTATTTCTGTAAAAATGTTAGATTCTGTTATTAACACTATTGCTCCTGAACTTACGAATCTCTTCAATCTATGCCTAAAAGCAGGTACTTTTCCAGATCTAATGAAACATAGTAAAGTCACTCCAATTTTCAAATCCGGTAGTAAGGATGATCCCAATAATTATAGACCTATTTCAGTTCTTCCAGCTCTTAGCAAAATTTTTGAAAAATTAATCCTAGATCAGTTAATGTCCCATTTTGATGAGCATAAGATTCTACATAAAAATCAGTTCGGCTTTACAAAGGGTAAGTCAACCATAGATGCTGGGACTAAATTAGTTTCTCATATTTTTGACGCCTGGGAAGGTTTGCAGGATGCTCTTGGAGTATTTTGTGATCTTTCCAAGGCTTTTGACTGTGTAGATTATTTAACGTTAATTTTGAAGTTAGAATGTTACGGCATCCGTGGTCCTGCCCTTGAACTCATGAAATCTTACTTAGGCGGTCGGCGACAAAAAGTAAACGTTAACGATAACCTTTCGGAAGGGTCTAATATTGAGTTAGGCGTGCCTCAGGGGTCAATTTTAGGTCCGTTTTTGTTTCTAGTCTACATAAATGACCTCTCGTATCTAATGGAAAGCCTATGCGACACGGTATTATTCGCCGATGATACCTCGTTAATTTTTAAAGTAGATAGGAAGGATAGGGACCTTGTGCAGGTTAACAAAGCTTTGGCTATTCTCCTAGATTGGTTTTCCACTAACAACCTACTTCTTAATGAGGCAAAAACTAAATGCATTAAATTTTCATTACCGAATGTCCCAGTAGTAGATTCTTGCGTCAAATTGGGGGGTACTCGATTAACTCTTGACAGTAGCACTAAATTCTTAGGATTAGACATAGATTCAAAATTACAATGGGGTTCTCATATAAATTCACTTTCGGGTAGGCTAAGCTCAGCATCTTTTGCGGTCCATAAGATTAGGCAAATAACGAATGAAGAAACGGCAAGAATTGTTTACTTTGCCTATTTTCATAGTATACTATCCTATGGTATACTATTGTGGGGAGGTGCCGCCGATGTTCAATCAATTTTTTTACTCCAAAAGAGAGCTTTTCGCGCAATTTATAAATTGGGGTCACGTGAGTCACTAAGGGAACGTTTTAAATCCAGTCGAATTCTTACCGTTCCTTCGTTATATATGTTTATTTGAAAATATAATGTATGCCCGCCGAAACTTGAGTAACCTTAAGGTGCGCGGAGATCACCACAGTTTTAATACGCGAAATAGAAATAAGCTTGCTGTTGTTAAGTCCAGGTTAGCGCGAACCGGGAAGTCTTTCATTGGTAGATGTATTCAATTTTATAATAAAATTCCCAAGGAGGTAACTGGGCTTAGTGAAGGTAAATTCAAATCGTACGTTAAAGACGTTTTATTGACTAAAGCATACTATAGCGTTACTGATTACATTGAGGACAAATATGTCTGGAGTCAAATTCCTGCACCAGCAAGTCAAGCTGATTTTGACATGTAATCTATACTTATAAGTATTAAATTGTATTATACCTTGACTTAAAAAAAAAATAACCAGCAGAGTTTCTTGCCCATTCTTCTCTGCTGATATTCTTCCGAATGGGTGGTACGTTCAAAAGAGCCTCTATGGGGCCAAAACTGAATAAAAATATTTGACTTTGACTTTGACTTTGACTACTTGGAAGGGTGATCGATAGTAGCATTTCTGTTCGAGCGCTACCGTCCTTCGAAGGGCACGTTCAATTGTCAGTCTCGGTTGTTTCAATGGATAGACCATGTCTTTCAAGATGGAGGCCTTTAGGCGGTCTAAAAACTCCGACACTAGGGTTGGCCACTAACCTACTCGAACATACCTACTTACATAAATTAATTTTATCTGCTGTGTATACATTTCTTGGAAATTTTAGATTAAAAAAAAATACTCTTTTACTCTTCATTGTGGATATCGTATTCCAAAATTTTGTAAAGATTCCTCAAAAAATGGGAAAAATCGGGTATTGAACATGAAGTATTAGCATGTAATGTCCCACTACTGGGCAAAGACCTCTCATCTCACTGAAGATATCAGTACAGTGAGGAGTAATAAATAATCACCACGCTTACCAAATGCAGATTGTGATCTCAAATCAGTCATATAAATCAACACGGGAATCGAACCCGGCATCTCAGTCTTGGCAGATGAGTGGACATACCACTAAACCACCGAGGCGTTATTTTAACCCCGAGTATATTTATATTAAAATTTTCAGAAATTCGAAAAATATATTTCATGATTTCCTACCATTCTCTCGTGTTAAATTTATCAAGTAATCCCTAAAATTGTGTATTTTATACGAATTATCATACAGAACCAATAAAACAAAAGAGCGCGCCCACCGCCAAGATCTCTATTTCAATATAAATCACTATTTGTCTTCCTTCACTTTCAACCCTTTTCATTCAACTTTATAAGAGTTTACCTACTTACTTATTCTTGTAGATTTATTACGTATTTTTTGTAATAAACTGCTCGGATTAAGTGTTTGTGTTGGAAACGTTGTTTATTTTTAAAACCCTGAACAATTATACTGGGTTTAAGATGGAATTTGTTTGTTGTTTGAGGACAAACGATTCACCTTTGTGTTTTGTTAGCTAATTGAATTATCATGGCGGAAAACTGAGTAGGTATAACAAGGCTATAGAATGGCATGGATTACTAAATATTGTTCACGACTTAGGATCTTTAATTGGTTATTTTTCGTATTTAAAATTGTACGAAAAAATTGTACGAAAAAATTAAAATTGTAAAATACTAAACACGTCTTCCTTAAATTCCGTAAATAATGTTTAGGCAAATTCGAAGACGATTCTAAAAACAAATTACACTATCCTATTCAAACATTGCCCCCCTTTTCACCGTTTTGGAAGTATAATTTCGAAAGATCCTTTCTTTTAGAATGCCTTCGTCATACACAGAGCACATACACAGTTTCAGGTATCTACGATCAGCAGTTTGGGCTGTAGGTTGATCCATGAGGCATTCAGTGGAGCTTGTAAAATCTCTATAAAACAGGACTTGAGAAGAAGAATCCAAGAAAATAAGTTTAAAAATTTATATTAAACTGATATCTTTACAAAGAATCTATTTCACATGAAAATCTTTATACAGTTTGATATTAACAGTTGACAATTAATACAGATAAAAGATGTTATACATCGTTTCTACTGTATGTACAGCTCTATTTTTTACAATATATACAATTATTTTACATTTTAATACATCTAATATTATCGAAAGAAAATAAATTCGATAACTCTTTGATATAACAATACCAGAAGTATAATAAAATAATCACAGCCAGTAAAATTAAGATTTTAAAAACTCATACAAAACAATGGAATAAGTCTTTTAGATTATTTGTTGACATGTTCAAGCATTTCGGGCAGTGCGTTATATGCGACCATATTGCCAAAGCCTTTAGGTTCTTTTTTGGTTATAATTGCAACGATTTCTTCTTCAGGGGGAGGTGGGGGGAAATCAACACTAGAGTCCATTGCTGTAGTCACTTCCTCAATACTTAATAACACTTCTCTATTATCAGTTTCCACTCTACGATCAACCGAAGTGTCCTCCATAATACTGTACAAATTTTCACTTTTATTCTTATTAAACATTTGTCAGGAATTCATGTAAAAGGGGTCGTTTAGGTTTATTTCGTCATTGACAGTGTTACCTTTCTGAGACCATTCCTTTTGTTGGTGCTTTAACCTATAAATTATTTCATCATGGATGACTCCGAAACACATGGCAGTCAAGGCTAGTCCAGTCAAGGTATATCCGGAACAGAACCATAATGTTGTTGAGTTGATAGTGTAGTATCTGACACCATTGATGGTGGAATAGCTCATTCCAGGGATAATGTTGCCGAAACCAATTGTACTGAGTGCCATGAAACAGAAGTAGAATCCATCAATGATACTCAAATTATCCAGTTTGAATAAAACTATCGCACCAATTACAATGTAAATGAATATTGCTGTTAGACACAAGAGTACTGGCGCTAGAATACTCAATCCGTGCATTGATAATTTTGAATCAGTGTCCGGCCAACTGATGACATCATCTTTTGCTGTACTTGTGGTTGGTCTTTCTGATATGGACAAGTCTTTTTGGCTATCAGGCTTCAAAACGTAGCATTCTTCTGTAGGAGTTTTGCTAGTATTTTGGCTGTTCAGCATTTCCTCTTGTTGTCTCTTTAGCTTCATTCTTCTCTCTTTTTCGGCCATTCTCTTCTCGTCGTAGCAGCAGTAGCCACAGTTTGAGCAGAGGCAGCAACATAAAGCTCTGCTGAAGACACTGCGCGCCATTTTGGAGAGCAAAGAGCCAACGCTTGAGAGATACACCAGCGTTATTGGAATACCGATCAATGCGTAGAGTATAGTCACTCCTTTGCCCAGCATCGTCTTTGGAGCGATGTTTCCATATCCTGCAAAAGAAATTCACAATGTAAAATTTTTCAGTAAAAAAATATAAGGAAAAGCGAGAAATCAAGCCAGAACCTTACCTATTGTGGTTAAAACAGTCAATGAATAAAAGAACGCCAGCGCCAAATTCCATTCATGTTCCTCATAATGGTTGGTAAGATCACTCCCTCCAAATTCTCCTAGCGCCATCTCCCTATAACTGACGCCATACTGTGATGCCATTTCTGTTGTCACCCTCTGTACCAGTTCATTTTGGAATTTCAAAATTTCCTGCGCAGCCAATCGTGTCCAATTTTCTCTGTATAATATGTTCAGTGAGACGGTTATCTCCCAAATGTTTTCGACAGCACGACTTCGCGCATCCCAGAAGTAATTGGCGGACAAGGTCATGTTTCCCTCATAATCGTCATCTGTGACTTTTTTATTCGTATTGTTCTGTTCCCTATGACCTAATTTTTGTCTGTCGGGCAGAATCCGGGGTCTGGCGGGCACCTCCGCACCGCCTTCTATAGCTAAGAAAACAAACGAACCGAGAAATGTGTAGGCTAGCAGTATAATGAATATCACGAGATTCGTAAGTGATCCGACTATGAATTGTTTTCTTCTATACTTTGTAGTTTTGAAACAAAAACAGCAAACAACTTTTTGGCGAGTACTTGTTTGCGTTCTCTTTCTACTATTTGATACCATGGAGTCGCCATCTTGGCATCTATCCAAGGGTAAGCCTCCGTTTAGCGATGGTTTTGCCAACGTATACTGTTCGAAACGACTGATTGCTTCTTTATCCAGTACTACATGATCAATATCCATTTTGGGGTTGTCTTGTTACCTTCTGCCTTCGGTCAGTGACGTCATTATTCTAGGATCCTCTTATCTGGAACAACAAATATTGACATTAGTGACTTGTACTACAGCCAGTGTTTAAGAGGTAGTCATTTTTCAAAGTCGCTTCCGTCGGAAATGAGTGACAAATGAACAAGTGCCTACATTGTAGGCAATGATTGATGATCACGTAGGTATTTTATTCATGTTTAAGATACTTGTTCTACTTTACATGTTACGTATTAAATTTAAGGTAGGTAAGACAAGAAAATATTCTATTTTTATCCAAAAACAATGTATTAAAGGAAATTGGAAACTGCAATGCTTAGTAATGGTAAGCTTTATTTGATATTAGGCCAAAGAAAATACCAAATAATACCTTCAACAGAATTTCAGGCTCGAAAACCCAACACGAATAATGTTAACGCAGTATTTTCACATTTCAGAAGCTAATGGCATAATAGAACAAATCGCCAATTATCATTTTCTCTTATTGTCAGATAAACTTAATTAGGTTGGCAAAAAAGTGTTTAATTTGGCAAAAAATAATGAGATCCATAAAGTCTTATGACTTGTCTACAGTATAATGAAAGTCAACATTTTCTCTAAATGTTATTCAATTATTTTTTTGCACAGCGATGTGGAAACTCAGGGCTTTGGGGAGTGACATTTTTGTTTTAACCTAATGGTTCATTCAAGGGGAGGAAAAGCGTGTTTACCTTTATACTTTTATACATAACAAGCAACGCCCCGCGGTTTTACACGCGTTCCCGAGTGGACTTCCTGAGATTAGCGCGTTCAAACAAACAAAAATCATCAATCTCTTCAGCTTTACATATTACTAGCAGCGCCCGGCGATTTTACCCGCATTGTACCGGTGGGGACTTCGAGATAAAAAGCATACATAAGCTAAACACGAGAGGCAGCCATGGCTGTACTTAGTGTATACCCGACTTTAGATCATTCCATCCAATTCTCTGATTCACTGTTCGTAAGCTCGCTCTGTCTAAACAACCCATAACTATTATTATAAAGTGTCGATTTAATATTTAAACGAAAAGAAAATTGAGTAATAAATTGTCTAGCTGAGGCCATACAATTTGATTACGAAAATATCAAATTGAAAACGCTATTGAAAATGTCTTTAATTTGAGTAATGGACAATAGAGAGTAAATTGTTTGCGTAACCTGAAAAGACTCAAACATTTCTGAGAAATAGTTTAACAATAAGTTAATATTTATCGGACTGAATTCTTATACAGTATTTTGTTTCTTGTACTTTCGATATTATTATGTTCGTTCTAAAGGCAGGTCAGATTAGCAGAACATTTTATATACACTCATATTAGATTCAATGAACATTATTTCTAAGCTTATAATGCTCATAAAACTAGGTTACCATCTAACACATAGAAATCGAATCAACTTTAAAACTGGCATTCATAAACAACAAACGCTAGCGCTCGATTGCGGTGGTTGTTTTTTGAATAATGAACATAACAAATTATAGGTTTTGGAATCGTGGTACATAAAATTAATAAAGGTTTTTCACGGTTTTTTCGCGGTAAAAAATATAAAGCAAGTAAACTACCTACTTCCTTTTTATTTCCCGACGTTTCGAGTGGATTGCACTACTTATGATCGCGAGCGAACTGAAGACATTGACAACTCTATCTCGTTTTGAAATGCAGTTTTAAACTCTTAATTCGATATGATAAAGGAGAAAGATTGTATTGAAGGAGTTAATCAGAAACAAAACCGAATCGTTTGTAGATGGTAACCCAGCTAGCTTAAATCTTTATGGCAATGTACGTCTCACCACAATCCCTCCATATTACAAGCTGTCAGAGGAATTTGAAAAATTTTGTATTACAATGAAATATATTTTCGAAACACGTCCGTGCGGTTTGATTTCTCACGAAGACTTATATTTTAGGTAGCGTGTGATGAATAAAAATATAAAAATACACCCGTATTTTTTCGGCACAGATCCGGAAACCAATTTCAGTAGTTATGAACTATGGGGTGAAATCAATCCTGTGAGGGATTAGTTATTTGTATTTATGATACGAAAGAAAGGTTGTAAAAATATGTTGGTGTAGGGCGGAATATGTTTAGCGAAAACATATCTTGTAGGACATACGAGACTGTTGTTGTTGACGCGAATATTTTTCGTCACCCTATTTTTTGAAATTTAGGTTGTCCGCCTCTATTCTTAAGTGCATGCTATTAAATTGTTTTCTATCAATCATGGTCATATGATAAATTGGTAAAATAAAACTTAATGAAACTCATTATAATAGAATAACAGATTGCGTAACGTGTGTCACTTGTTTATAAGAGCTGTCCCACGTCTTTTTAGAATTGAAATTAATGCCTTTCACTAAATTCACAATTAAATTGGCAATTAACTAAATAACGTAATTTTTCAAAATAATGTCAAATATAATTTATTACTCTTGTAGTACCCTTATAGGTATCATTTGACATCATCTTTAATCGGTATTCACCCAATTTCTCCGATAACCTCCAATTATTTTCATATTCAGAAATAGCTCACATTTTATTTCCAACCTACTTCAAACTGTTAATATAACGACATGGTTATCTGTTTGCTTAAGGAGAGGACCTTTTTCAGGTAAATAGTGTAATAAGTGTGACCCTTCTCAGGAAGGAGTTCGACAGGAGATAACTGTACATTGTATTTTGTGCGATCAAGTACATATTGTGTAATATATCGAAGGATCTAGGAACGGCTTTTAGGTCACTTTTAGGTAGAGCTGTAGTGTGATTACTTTCTTCTCTACGTGAATGAGAGGTACGATGTAAATTCTGTTGTTTTAAGGGCCGGTTATTTTGTTAGGGTAACTCTATCCTTACTTACCTATAAATAAAGATGAGTTTGTTTGCTCAGATACTACTCATCCGTATCGAATAATTATTTTTGTAATAGTTCGCACTATTATCGGAAAGGTTATATGTATGCTATTTTTTATTCCGTGACTCTCAAGGGAAAGGGCACGTGGATAAAACCGCGAAACGCTGCTAAGTAGGTATTTGTGATATAATAAAAGTTTTTTTTGAACATGCTATTCTCTAGCGCTATTAGCCGAATTAAAGAGGAAGGCAAAATAATTTTTATCCTAAAATTCCTATAGGAATTAATGATATCAGCTTACATAAAACTATGGACCACGCTTAATAAACATAACAGCAAGCTAAAAGCTAATTCAACATCAACAAAATTTAGTCAACTTGCACTAAGCAATGCAGTGCTGTTACCACAATGGCGTAAATCATAACAATTTGCAACATGCGACGGCACCTACTAAAGGCTTGTCCACACCATCGTTAGCCTGCGTACACAATGCAATCGCTCGCTAATGAGCCTCGCGAATGGACTTCGAAACCTGAATTGCCTCCACCTCGCTCGCTCGCTTTAATAGTGCCAAACTGGTAAATACCGGTTTTCACCGGTTGAAACCGATTTTATCCAGTTTTCACTGGTTTTGCAATTGTGTAATGGATTTAAAGTTTAATCAAATTATGGAGTGTTATGAGTTTAATACTTTATTCAATGATGGATTGGTTAAAAGTATGATATTTTATATCTTCGCTAAACGTAACAAACCAAATCACATTTATGTTATTAGACACCGGCTGAACCTTAGAATATATACGGCTATAGAAGTAGTGAATCTTACGTCATAATTGCTAGAACGGTCAAGAGATATTTAACTTCGCCCAGGAAAGAATGAGACAGAACTTCTAATCGTGCATCCCTTTCGCGTAACCCATTATTTTTACTGTCACAAGTTAAAAGTTGTGACATAGAGTACAAGTGATCGCTATTCTGTTGTTGTGCCAGTGTTATAATTTAAAATACAGTGTGTATTTTATGAGATATAGACTTCATTAGTTAAGATTGTGCTAAAAACAAGTTTACGGTATGGTTGGATGCAGTGTGTTAGGCTGCCGAAAAAATATATTGCTATCTAAAAGGGGCACGCGAACGCTACTTCTATAGCCGGTATATATTCTAAGGGCTGAACCAATCAAGACAAAATATAACATATTTTTTTCAATTACGGTAGATGTGATATTCTATTGTTCATCAGTAGAGTATAACTCCAGCAAATTGTTTGAGACTTGAGTTTGCGTTCGTACAATGTGACTTGGCATATGATATTTTTAAACTATCCCTCGGGCGTGAACGATAGAAGGAATAAACGGAAGTATTTTACAAATACCCTATCCTTTCTACTTATGTGTTACAACATAAGATTACCCCATATACCCTACCCAAACACAAAGCAATAGAAAATTATTGACAAACATAACACCGAAACTGCACAATTTCGTGCAATAATTCCCGTACAGGTATCATCACTGCACGATAAACTTCACAAGGGTCCAATATACCTCACGATACTGCACAACGGTTTCATTACTGAAATTTATGAACCTCCAACCCTTGCTCCAAATTAAGGGCACAAACATGTTAAAATGCATCATTACACAATAAAGAGACTCTCATAAAATGTAGATGGTTTAAACGACGTGGCTTATGTAAATTATAGCCTCTATTCCTATTACCTTAATGCTCAATATTGTGTAAGTGCGTTACGTTTTCCTCAATTATTACCCATTGCTAAGACTTAAGTAATATTTATTGAAAGGGATGTTGTTAGTACCCTTTGAACACTCACCGTATGGGCATTAAGGTTATTTTATGCGAACTGAATAATTGTATGTCTACATTTGAATTAATATTTTCTTATATCAAACATGTTTTTAAGTAGAGTTCAGAAATAACATTGTTTTTAACTAATGTTCGCTGTTGAACCGAATTCGCTCAAAATACGAAAAATAACGTGTTTTCACTACATGAACAGTTGTTTCCTGCCATCGCTGTACGAATATGTTCGCTCGCTGAAATGATCTCTTTTACTTTTACAGGCCTTTGCAACGAAGTCAGCAGGCCAGGAGTGGCTGCGGAGAAATTGACCAATAACAAAGCTTGGTCACTCATTGACTCACAATTTCAAGCATTGATTGGTCAATTCACGCCGTACGCTGCTGTCACTTTGCTGCCGTTGACATCGTGAAGGAGCGAAAAATCGCTTGACCAGAACTGATCATCACTTTTATATTTTATCTCTTTTCTTCATGCAGAAATAGAGCAAGAGATTTATTTAGAGAAGAGAAAGATGAAGAAAAAACCTATATCTTTGCTTGTATCTTAGCCCTGCAGAACACTTATTAGAACGTGTTTAAATAAAGCTTTACATTACAGTACGCTAGAATTCCATTTACTAATTTATCCAAATGTATTCACGCAAGGTCAGATCGGCATTTAACTAATCCCTAAGTTGGAATTAACTTCGTGAATTGCTTTGAGCCCTAATAATATAAAATTGGCAATTTCGTCAAAGAATATCGCTTTGAATACCTTTTTAAGCTCCGTAACGATAAAACGTAAACCCATGCACCTGTGAAACTGATAATTTTAGCATTATTTTGTTGCAATATCACAATTTTATGTAAAGTAATATGTAAAGAGACATTGTTTGATGCAGTTAAATGTTACATCCTTGGTTATAACAGTCTTGCAACAATTGCCCTACATACATTTTCGTAGACTAAAAAACAGTCTAAAAACTGTTTGCATGGTTCGAAGTCTGTGAGATTGGATGATGTATGAATTGGCACAGGCCATTTTGATCCTATGACATTCGCCTCCCTAGCTAAGTGAAAACCATTTCTCGTTCTATGATATTGTCTTCTATTAAAATGTATGGTTTCATTTTGATCGTTTAAGCGCAGCGGCCAGTGTGACCTTTCATAAAACGTCACGTGACCCGCAACCAGCCGCACGCGCACTATGTGTGTCTTGGGCTTTACTAA
Organism: Cyclophora punctaria; assembly: GCA_951394245.1. Taxonomy (NCBI): domain Eukaryota; kingdom Metazoa; phylum Arthropoda; class Insecta; order Lepidoptera; family Geometridae; genus Cyclophora; species Cyclophora punctaria. Next base: position 4,951,620 of record OX596189.1, read on the forward strand.
CCACGTTATACAACGGATTACAAAATATTTCCTTGTAACATTTTATATGCATCCTAGATAAAAACCATGATAAATGTTTTGAAAATAAAAGCATAAAAATCGCTTTAAACCGCGACAACATCTAGTGAAGGTGGAACGACTCATAAATCTAAAGCGAATGCTGAAACGCTGCATAGTGAAAGCACACATGCTGTTTTATAACCACCAGAGCGTGATAGTTCTGAAATATGAATAGCCGCAACAAAGTAACAATGTTCTCTGATTATAAATTTAACGGTTTTTGTATGAATTAATGGTTATGAAGCCACAAATAGTGGGGATTTACTATCCTTTTGTAAGGTTTCCTATGGTAAACGTTTGTGTAGTGGAGTTAAAAAATGAAACATTTTTACTCCAAGACAAAGAATTTCAATGAATTTTTTGTTTGTTTGGACGTGGTAATCTCAGAAACTGTCAATCTGATTTGAATAATTCTTTTTGTAAAGTATAGTCACATTCAGCGGGAAGGTTATAAGTTATGTTCCAACCCGAAATCCCCATAGGCACAAGGTGGGTAACACCGCGATGTAGTGCTAGTTTTTGATAATATGTCCTTCAAATTCGTGAAATAATTTCAAATCACTTTTCGAATTTGGAAGACGTACAAACAGTCACAAAAATGGCAGCTGTATTGTAATGTAATACAATTGAATTCAAATAAAAACAAATTTAAGTTTGTCATTTCTGTAATGGTACGATTTAGTATAAATAAGTACTTAGCTCTGAATTAATCTTCATCTTGTTTTATTTCTATTTACTTAACTCAACAACTATGTAATTTAATTCAGAATCTATCTCAGTCTAATTTTCTCCAACTAATATTTATTTAACACTGTCTCTAATCTCAATAAACTCAAAATTGTCTTGAAAAACGTAATAAAACACGATACTTTATTCATATAACAAAATGAAGTCGACATTTTACTTTAAATGCCCGTTTAAATTTATTGATGCAATTTCTTTCATCGCACCATATCAAATTGACTTTAGTGCTCATAAAAGGAGATGCATACGATGCAATCCTTAAGATTTATACACAGTCTAGTAATTTAGTACTTATTGCCTCTTTGTTGGTCGGTACGCATTTAAATTGCACTGATTTTGTTAGAAATACGGCTAATATTGGCGACGGGAATGCAATTTAGATTCTGGAGCGTAATTTTACTAAGCTTTGAGATAGAATAATCATGTAAAGGGGTTTGAAATAGTAAAATTAAAGTGTTTGAAACAGTTATGTTATTTGATAGATAATGCTTGGGAATTATATTTGAATTTAGATTTTATTAAATTATTTTAAAAGAGTTCTTGTTTCGTCAATTAGTTCATGGAGGTCTGTGAGTGCGGCAGTGTAATCTCTTCGTGTTAAGTTAAAAATAAATTTGATAGAATTGGCTGAGCCAAAAAGTTCGGTACAAAATACTAATAACATTAATGAAAATTGCAAAAAAACTACACCTTTTTTAATTCGGTTGGTAAAAAAATTACAAATTCGAACTATGAATTCACTACAACAACTATGAATCATTGCATACACACCATCAACAGATTCAAACTAAGAACTCTACATTTCCTTAACGTTCCATTCAAACGTAGAAATCCGAATTCGTTCGTAACAATATACGTTCTGTCAATTTGAAATACGAAATCGAATACCGATAGCTGTGAAGCCCATACGCGGATTATCTCATATCTCCAAATGCAGTGTTTCAATAATCTACAAACGTCAAGCGCAGTTGCAGCTCTTCTCTGCCACTGTTGTAACTAAAGCCTTATTTACATTTGCCAAGTGCCTTGATCCAGCTGTTTGGGTACGGTTTAGTAGAATACTCTCATGTTAGTATTACGTGGAGGTTTAATTGGATTTATTTTAATGTTGCGGTGATTTGTAAAGCGACGGTGATTTTGAGGTTATAGAAGGTACAAAATTCTGATGACAAAGTTGAGACATATTTGGTTCTACCAGGTTTTACCTGCGTTGTACCTGTTCCCGTGGGAATGTCAGGATGTAAAATAATCTACAACCTTCCCATTGAATGTGGCTATTCATCTATATATATAAAATTCAAAGTCCTGACTGACTGATAATCAACGCACAGCCTCAACCGCTACACCTAGAAACATGAAATTTGGCAGGAAGGTTTTTCAAGTGACGTAAGTGCACACTAAGAAAGGATTTTCGAAAATTCCTACGGGAACGGGCTCAACGCGGGCAAAGCCGCGGGGCGCTGCTAGCTTAGTTCATTATAAAAATAAATATTCAAATCAGACTGTTACTCTCCGAGATTATACGATCAGACTAACAAACAAACAAAATTACAAATTTTACCTCTTTATAATATTGGAATAGATGAAGCTAGCTTTTTAATGAATTTGCTGATTTCAATGTCAATGACATCGAGTTTATAAAAATGTATTTGTGTGTATGTACAAGTGTACATACGTGGTAGTCATGTGTACACAAGTGTATATGTGTGTATTCGCTTTTGATGGTAGAACTATTGCAAAGAGCCGAGTTACTGAGCTAACTGAGATTTTAAAATCCCATTTCAGATATGAAAAAAGAGTATAATCCGATTTGGTTGTAACTGTTGAGGCTTAACGACCAGATTCAGCACTAAGTTAATTAAGTAACTTAGTATTGAATAATAAATTGACAAGCCCGTTGGCACAGTGGCAGTGAGTTACTGTGTCGGGGGTTGCGGGTTCGATCCCCGCCCGGAGTCAACAATATGTGAAGACATAATTGTTGGCGACGACGCGACGTCTGGGTGTCAATTATATATTCTTATAAAGTATTTGTGTATGTATATGTAGTAGTATCAGTGAGTTGAATTCCATAACACAAGCTTAGAGCTTACTTTGGGTCTAATTAATCGTGTGTGAATTTGTCCAAGTATTTATTTATTTATAATTTCAGTTTGATTTTAGAACCAAGTTGATTTTTTGATCGTCTTTGTTAAAGTCTAAGCGTAAGCGCACTGTATCTAATGCCTCGTGTTACAGTCTAAGCGCACTATATCTAATGCTCTTACTCAGAGACGTCAAATGCTTCCTTAGTTGAGATTTAATCAGCGATTTTGACATGTCAATAACGTCAAATAGTTAAGTGTCAATTTAGTGAACGCCTCTGAGTGCCGCAGTAAGACTTTTGTTAGTCAGTCTTTTGAGGACAGGTCTCTCACACTAGACAAAAAGTCTAACAGTTTTTTTTCTGTTAAAACAAAAGAATTTGTTTTGGGCAACGGTTGTTAAAGAAACCAAAGACAGTTTTGTGTCATAAAGACAGCCTAAAAACTGATAAGACTGTAGTAATTTCACGCAGAAGATAAACCTGCTCGTATACATTAGTACACCTACTGACACTAAACCTCAAACTCCAAAGCTTCATACACATAACGAACTAACACCATTAAGATATCAAATAGGCATCTCAAGTCTAAACTTCACTTAACTAATAGATCAATTTCCGTACCAACCATCGTTTGCCCACAACTTGCAACTAACGCTATAAGTAACTAACCCGATATGAAATGGGCCTAAATGCGTTCTAGGTGGTTATCAAATTGATAACACCAATGAACAGTGTGCTAACTCTGAAAAATATTTTTTTAGTTTTGCTCTTTAAATATGATTACTTTTTTAAATTTTAATATTTCAATTTCTTATTAAATTAATTAAACAGTTATTTTTAAAGGTTTATTAAAACTTAGTTTAACTCGTCTTTAAGCGCGGCACTGTGTGCACTTTTTATCGTACCAAAAATGGGTATATAATGCCAAAAAAACATTATCTTATATCCCATTTTACATGCTGAAAGCAAAGTTGTCTTTTTTAGTAACAGTTTTACCAAAAAGTTGCCATTTTAGAGTTAGCACAGTGTACATTGCTTGTATCGAAGTTAATATTGAAGTGTTATACACAAAGCTACGTATTTATATGATGTGTTTATTATCATGCAAATGAAGGGAATGTAGTGAACGGCTTAGGGTGGCCGTTAAAATTGAACCGTATCTGTAATTATGGGGTTTGTTTGATATACTACGTCTTAATATTCTCTTTAATGAGGTAGGTGAGGTTAAACTTAACACAAAACGGCCTCCGTGGTCTTGTGGTTTGAGCGCCCGGCTCACGATCCGGAGGTTTCGGGTTCGAGTCCCGATGGGGATATCTCACAAAAATCGCTTTGTGAGACTGTCCTCAGTTTGGTTAGGGCATTACAAGCTGAATCACCGGATTGTTTGAAAAGTAAGATGATTCCGTGCTTCGGAGGGCAAGTTAAACCGTCGGTCCCGGTTACTTTCTACGGATAGTAGTCGTTACATGAGCCATGTCAGAAGCCTTTGGCGGCTCAATAACCCTGACACCAGGATTGGTCAGTGTGCTTAGTGGGAGTTTTCCAAATAACTTTACAGTCGCGTAAGCGAAAAAACTCTGTGAGTCTGTTGTTTTTAAGTTGCCATGGTTATTTTTACGCGTTCACAGCGTCAACATTAAGGCCGACGCCGACGATGAACGAGAAACGAGTAGAACTAGAAACTATGTATAAACGAGTTGGCGATCAACAGGAAGTCAGTGTGTAGTTTCGATAGTATTGTAGCTGAATTATATAAAAGAGAGTGCGCAAGTGCGACGAGGGATTACTCGCGCAACTCGTCCGCAGTTGCTCAATCCTGTGCAAACCTACTTCTATCTACTTTCATTGTCGCACTGTAAAGAAATGATAATTCGAGCTAGCATCGTTGAACGAGTATCGCTGAGCGAGTTTATTTTTGAAGCTCCTCGCTCAGCGACAAAACTAAGTAGTAAAACGAGTCGATGCCGGCAGTGTGAACAGTCAGCGAGAAACTTTTAATATCTGCACCTCTTTCGTTTATACGGAATATGCATTTATTGTGCGTTTCTTGAGAGAGAAAATCGCCGAGAGTTACTCGTTTTCTCGCCGGCTGTGGGACCACTGCCTAACTCAGAAATATATGTAGCTAAAAAGCGCCCCTAGTGGTCACAATGCGAACTAAAATCTGCCATCGACTTAGTAAGCGCGTAAATGTACATTTCGCGAGTGTGAGTTGCAAGTTGACAGTTACGCTCACTGTGCGTAAAGTAAAGTTCTCACTTTGAATTTATTGGTGAGAGACGGGCGAACGGACGTAAAATGTAATTGTTTGTTTGTAACTATAGTGATTTATCAATACGTAGTATAAATCAAAGTCGCTTTCCGCTGTCTGTCTGTCTGTCTGTCTGTCTCTATGTTTGCTTAGATCTTTAAAACAACGCAACGGATTTTGACGCTGTTTTTTTAAATAGATAGAGTGATTTAAGAGGAAGGTTTATATGTATAATGATTCCCGAAATTTCCACAGAAACGGGCACAACGCGGGTAAATAAACCTCGGGGTGCTTCTAGTAGTGTTATAAACAAACGATGTCATGGTCAGCATATTATTTTTTCGCTTGGAAGATGTTTACGACCGCAAGAGCTCAAGATGATCTTTGTTATAATGTCCAGTGTTCGTTCTACTGCTCGAGTTCCTAGTGAACCTCTGACGGAATTGACGGAAAACGATTTTTAAAAAAGATATCGCTTTACCAAAAATTCATAATATACGGTTGAATTGAGAAACCTCCTCCTTCTTTGAAGTCGGTTAAAAATGTCATAAGTAAGGAGCTATGGCAACCTACAAACAACAAACAATGTCAGTCAAGTGCGCGATGTCGATGTCATGGAATTAGTATGTACTACGTACAACTAGAAGGTAATTTTTTTAGACATCGACCATGGAATTAGTATGTACTACGTACAACTAGTACATACTAATTCCATGGTCGATGTCTAATAAAATAACCCGCATAAATGTTATATGTACTTTATACCTTATGAAAACACAGTCGATATGGTATATTCAATTTTGCCGGTTTATTGTTTGGACGCCACAGAGCTACCAACTTAGAAATAAAAATACTCACGGTTTACGGTGAAAAAACGTAATAAATGAGTATACTCGTACTCACAGTTATTCGATGCTCACTACGTACAGAGTTAAGAATGGGTTCCCAACCTTTTTTAGACCGGAGACCACTTTTTAATTATTGTTGTCATCAAGGACCTCCAGTCAATTTTTTTTCATTAATTAGCGATTTAATTTATTTGTATTTCACATTGAATGTGCGCGAGTCCGACTTGAGCATTAATTATTATTATCTTGGACCTCAAAGAAAATGTATTTTCGACTTCATTCAATCAAACATTTGAGCGAGCGCGGAACGCGATCGAAGTTTGTGCATGTTTTACTTGGCCCAGCCATTTTAAATCCGACTTTACCTTTTTATACTTACAGAATGATAATTGAGTGACCATTTAATATTTTTTTTCTTAGAAATAAGAATAGAAAAGTTTTCTATTCGATCGAATTTGTGAAATATTATTTCGTTCAGTATTTTATCAACGACTTTCCTTAAATTTTCATAAATTAATTTGATAATGTTCGCGAATTATATTTCGACTTTTGGTGCGTCTGTGGACCACATTTTGTCTTCCGCGGACCATCAGTGGTTCACGGACCACCAGTGGTTCACGGACCACTGGTTGGGAACCCATTTAAACGCAAACGTTAAGTTAAAGTAAAATAATTGGAAAACTCGCACTAAGCACACAGGTTGACCATCTACTCAATGAAGAAGAAGAACCATCTCATAAAAAAAATTACTTACTTTTCTATTTAAGCTACATCAAACTGAGTTCTTGACTCCATATAAAGTGTAGCTTCTAATAACATTCATTTGTTTCTCAATCGAGGTTCGCTTCAAATGTTCCCGTACAAAGCGGTGAACGAACGCAAACTTTCCTCTGCAGAATTGACTTCAAAGAAAACTTTGTAATGTGATACATTGTTAGACTCTTAAGCTTGTATTAAACTCTCTTTTGAATGGTTTAGATGCATTGTCGGGTTGACTGTGTTTACTTTCGTTGTTTTAAAGTTGGCTAGCCGCGACGCGTTGTACCCGTTCCCGCGGGAATCTCGGGATTAAGTGTATCCTATGTGGTATTCTGATGTATAACCTATATTAGTGTAAAGTTTCATCCAAATCTGTTCAGTAGTTTTTGCGTGAAAGAGTCACAAACATCCATCCTCACAAACTTGCACATATATAATACTAGTGGGATTGAGAAACAAAGCATTAATAATTATACCAACTCCTGTCAGAGACGTCAATTAAATTGACAATTAACTAATGATGTGTTTTTGATACATACCTAACATATAAAAAATCGCTCATTAATCTCTCTTAAAGGATCATTAGCTGAGTGGTTACCGGCAGTAATACGTTTTGGGTCTTAAGAAATGAGAGTGTTTTGAAACTGTGAGTCATTAGTTTCATGGTCTCTTGAATCCCTAAGTGCAGACCAAAATTATTTTTGTTTGTTTGTTTGTCTGTTTATTTGTATGCTTAAATCTTTATAATTACGCAACGGATTTTGATGCGGTTTTTTGTAATAGGTAGAGTGATTCAAGAGGAAGATTTTTATGTAAAAAAATTCCCGAAATTCCCACGGGAACAGGCACATCGCGGGTAAAACCGCGGGGCGCTGCTAGTCAGTCATAACACAAAACTATTTCATAGCGATAAATCATAATTTCTAGTCTGAGCCTGTTTACCTGAATGGGAAAATTCTCTTAAGCAACTACCGCAAGCAAGTCTTCTTTAATGAACTAGATAAATACTACATACATGAACTATTAAACTATGATGAACTATTAAACTATATTAATGTCAGTTTGTCATTGATTTTTTAAAACTTCTTAACAGATTTGAATGTAAATATTGGCATTCAAATCTGAGTGGTTCAAGAGGAAGATTTGTGGTTACTTTTCATGCCAAAGTTCCCACAGGAACGGGTACAAACCGCAGAGCACTGCTAGTATGCCTATAAATACATAAAAAAAGTGTAAGCCTGTAATGTCCCACTGTTGGGCAAAGGCCTCTCACTGAAGATATCGGTACAGTGAGGAGATTTCAGGCGTAATCACCACGCTTGCCTTATGCGGGTTGGTGATCTCAAACCCGAGCCATGTTTGAAAAGTAGGAAACATGTTTTCGCTCGACCTGGGAATTGAACCCGGGACCTCAGTCTTGGCAGGCGAGTGCACATACCACTAGACCACTGAGGCGTTAATACATATTTTTAAAAATATTTGAAAGAAACCCTACGCACCGAATGTGTCCTCAAAATATCATCCTACATAACAAAAGCATATTTTTGTTAAAATCCTTCATAATTCCACAAATATCTTTGCCGAAAACGCGTAAAATGTTTCAGAATTAGTAAATGTCGGTACACAATCGCGCCTATTGTAGGAGGACAAAGGGATTTTGCCAACTATAAATGCAATGCTCGAGTTTCTAAGGTTTCACCGTTTAGTCATCCCAGTGTGTTCTATTGTCAAGAATTTCTTTTACAAATGAGCTGACGGTCGGCAAAGTTTTGGTAAGCTGTTTTTGTCAGTAAACTTTTTGGACTCATGATTTACTAGCAGCGTTTCCGACCTAACCCACGTTGTATCCGTTCCCGCAGGAATTTTGGGATAAAATGTATCCCATGTGTTATTCTGATGTATAATCTATATTACTGTAAGTCTGTAACGTTTCATCTAAATCCGTTCAGTAGTTTTTACGTAAGGGTGCTTTCAAATTATGCGTTTCGTGTCGGACCGCTGCGGTGCCGAAGTGGTGCGTTTGTCGTATTGTGAACGTACGATCGTGTGTTTTCATACAAATCGAGCAGTGCGGCAACGGTGCGTACTAAAATTATTTCGCGGTACCGACACCGCACAAGCGAATTCTGCAAGAGAAACCAAGGAACAGTTAATTCTATTCTAAGAGTAAAATTTTATCCAAAACATTGATTACTTACGTTACCGTTAAAAATGAATACGATTATAAAAATAAAAGTAAGTTCCCTAACGTAAGCAAAAAGACATTATGTACAGTAAAACAAAAGCAAAACGCCGTGCGGTCCAACGTGCCATTTCCGCCATAGGACAATAAGGGCCAAGCGTGAGTCCACCTCAAGTACTGACGGTTCCAGTACCTTCAAATTACATAAATGTTTTAAGTTAAACCTACTTGATAGTACTTCATAAGAATATACCAACATCGCCCCGTGGTTTTACTTACGTGATACTTGTTCCACAAATTATTGTCTCGAAAACTATGCCATTCAGATTGTTTTGAATTTTTTATGCAATGTAGTTTTCACATAAAATAGTGTATTAATGTCTAACACATAAATACAATGACTAACACATTAATACATATTTATAATATAGGTAGATTACTGGTTTTTAAATAATATATTTATTTTGAAAAACTTATTGCTAGAGTTCGCTATCAACATACTCACCAGATGCCATAATTATATAATATAATTATTTTATTTCATAAACCGTTTTTCTTCAAAGGCACGGAACCCTAAAAAACGAATGAAAAATAATTCATTACAGAGGCGAGTCATAAACAGAACAATAAAAAAATGTTTATCTTGGTTAAAGCACAATTTAATGTGAACGAATGTATTAAAATTGCAAAATGATGTTATTTTTGTTTTCGTATAAAGAATATTCAATTTTATATCGACTGAGAACAAAGGTAACAAAAGATTATGCAATTGTTTTTTTACGGATGGCATGAAGTTTTTAACATATCGTCATCATCATCATAAATTTAAGAGCAAGGCTCTTGTCGGTGAGTCCGATGCAGACTTCTCCATCTATTCCTATTCAGTGCAAGTTCCTTCACATCTCTATAAGACATGACAGACACTTTTTCTTTAATCTGACTCATGTAACTGATTCTAGGCCTTCCCCTACCTCGCTTTCCTTCTACTTTACCTTCCATGATATTATTTATGAATCTGTCATGTCGTATGAGATGTCCTATCATCTTCCCTCTCCTATTTTCTATTATCTCAAGTAGTGTTCTACTCTCTCTCACCAATTCTAATACTTCTTCATTTGTCACCCTCTCCGTCCAACTAATCCTTTCCATCCTACGCCAACACCACATCTCAAACGCTTCCAACCTCTCCCTATCCCGTTGAGTCATCGTCCACGTCTCACTTCCATACAAAGCTATACTCCAAATATATGATTTTATAAACATTTTCTTTACCCTTCTAGACATTTTGGAAGAAAGTAGATATTTTTTATTGTGAAAAGCCTGCTTTGCTATTGCTATCCTGGTTTTAATATCTAAGGTACATCTGGAGTCTGATGTGATGTAACTACCCAGATACATGAATTTATTTACTATTTCAATATTTTTGTTATTTATTACTAAAGTTTCTTGTGGGTTTATTATGTGTTTTGAGGATATGAGTATTTTAGTTTTATTGGTATTAATCTTTAGTAAAAACTTTTTGAAAACTGAGTCCATAATTTTAAGAATGTGTTCCAGTTGTAGCTGCGTTTCTGCTACAACCGCTATATCGTCTGCAAATCTTATGAATTTAATAGTTTCCCCGTTGAATTTAACCCCTTTATCTATTTTTTCATTAATTTCTCTAATTGCAGCTTCTATAAATATATTAAATATGAGCGGTGAGAGCGGACATCCTTGTCGGACTCCTTGCCTAATCTTTGCTTTTCCCTTTTCCTTTCCTACTTCAATTATCGTATCCTGATTCTTATATAACTGGTATATAATGTTCCTATCCCTGAAATCTACTCCTATATTTTTTAAAATTGCCATCATTTTTTTCCAATTAACTTTATCAAACGCTTTTTCTAGATCGACAAATGCTATATATGTATTTATTCCTAAGTCCAATCTTCTATCCAAAATGAGTCTTAGTGCTAAAATTGCTTCCCTAGTACCTTTGTGTTTCCTAAACCCGTATTGATCATTCCCTAAATTAAATTCTATTTTTGCCCTAATCCTATTTTGGATGATTTTTAATAGTATTTTTGAAGCGTGTGATATTAAACTAAGAGTTCTATGTTCCTCGCATTTGAAAGTATTTGCTTTTTTAGGTAGAGTAACTGTTTTTGTATTTGTAAAATCTTCCGGTATAATTCCTGTCTCGTATATAAATTTTGTGATTTTGAAAATTTCCTCTAGTAATACTTCACTATCTGAATACTTTATAAATTCTATGAAGAGGCCATCATCTCCTGCTGCTTTACCATTTTTTATATTATTTAAGGCTAAATCAAACTCTTCTCTTAAAATAGTTGGACCAAGGTTGTCATTTTCTACTTCTTGTATGTTCTCTATATCTTGTTCCGTTAATCCTTCCCCGTTATATAAACTTTCGACATATCTCTCCCACCTACTAAGTACATCTTTGTTATCTACAAGCAATTTATTGTTTTCATCTAAAATGGCAGTGGATTTTTTCTTGTATTTTTTCCCTAACCTTTTTATAATACTGTAAGCTACATCTGTTTTTCCTATTTTCATATAATGGTCTATGCTATTGCAATCCTGTTCTATATCTTTTTCTCTACGTTCTCTACATTTTAGAGTTATCCTGTTAGTTAGTTTTTTGTATTTCTTTATGCTATTGTCATCTTCTTTATTTCGATATTGCCTTCTCTCTAACATAAGTTCTGTAATCTCTTTGTCTAACCATTTCTTTCTAGGCTTAATTAATTCTTGTTTTAAACATTCTTCGGCACTGTTTTTTATAATATCTCTAATATTGCACCATTTCGTTTCTATATTATTATTATTTAGTGTACTGTTTTTATCTACATATTCATTTATTCTATTATCTAATAAATTACTATATTTACTTCTATTATTGCACTTATTTTGTAATTGTTTGAGATCTACATTTTTGGTTTTATTTGTTCTTTTGACTTTATTAACTTTGATATTTAATTTGCTAATGACTAAATTATGATCAGTATTTAAATCCGCTCCTGGGTATGCTTTACAGTTCACAGCCATATTTTTATATTTGGTTCTGGCTAATATATAATCTAATTGGTACCGACCTATGTTTCCTGGCATTTTCCAAGTATACCGTCTTCTCTTGGGTTGTTCAAAATTTGTGTTCAAAATTGTCAAATTATATTCCCCACAGAACTGTATTAATCTACTACCCCTTTCATTTCTATTTCCTAACCCAAATTTTCCTACAGTATTGCCCTCCCTACCCTCCCCAACTACAGCATTGAAATCTCCCATTACAATTAAATTGTCCTGTTCTTTTACTGAATCCATTATAGTATCTAATTGTTCATATATTTCTTCTATTTCTTCATCTGGATGACTCCCGGTCGGCATGTAAACTTGAATGATAAAAGTATCTATTGGTTCTGATTTTATTTTTAAAGCTGTAATTCTGTCACTAAAATGAATTGTATTTTCTACTTGCATACCCCATTTTTTATTTAGAACTATAGCTGTACCATTCTTTCCCTGTGTTTCCCCAGTATATATTATCCTATATTCATCGCTCCAGTAGTCTCCACTTCCTTATCATATCGTAGACCACATTAAAAGTTCCCTGGTTAAATGAAGGTAAAGTAATGTATTAGCCTGTAGTGTCCCACTGCTGGGCAAAGGCCTGTCATCTCACTGAAGATATCAGTACAGTGAGGAGGATTGGACGTAACCGCTGCGCTTGCCTAATGCGGGATGGTGATCTCAAGCCCGAGCCATGTTCGAAAAGTAGCATGCATGTTCAGCAAATGATGAAAGATTGGAGTGTTGACTGTTTTTTTTGTATGTTAATAATGATTACATTATTTTGTCACTTATGTTTATAGAATCTTTAAGTGTTCATTTTTTTGCTATTGAATGTGTTCATCAAGTTTGTAGTGTGTACACACATATGTTATAAAAGGTTAATGTATTTTTAATATATATTGTCAGCGCCAATTTCACTGTTACAACTGAACTTGATCAATTATCTTAATCTTAGTTCAGAGGGTAAACTGAGATCAGTAATTCAAAATGTATTCTTTAGATCCGAGTTCAGGTGATCGAGGTTCGAACTAGAAACGGCGAATTTGGATCACAGTTCGCGTCAAAACCGTCCCAAAATTGTCCTTGAAGTAGCGGCAGCATAGTAAACGTAGAAAAGTCATTCAATAGTCTTCGTAGGAACTTCACTAAAGGAAATGCAATTCACTTACAATAAATAATAGAACTAATAACGTTCCTTTCACAGTAAAATAACAAAACGCGAGTCACGTTCTGTTATATGAAGATATTCAAACTGAATGACCAACCGATCGGAAAGGCTTCTCATAAAATCGAAACGGTTTGGCTTAAACAGTTTATCTACTATAAAAACACCCAATATTATAGCAATATAAATTCGTTTCCTCTTCTTCGAATCATAAAAGTGTTACGTTTTGAATTACAAAGACGTTTCAATATTGAATTTGGGGTACAGTTACGTTTTACCAGATTACTAGAGAAGGGTGTATTTTTAGTGGGCCCATGCATATTTTATGTTGTGTTAGTGTAGGGATGATTTATTTTCTTTCTGCTTTATACTTATACTTTTCTGATATTCGTGTCATATAAGTTTTGTTCGAACATGGCTTGGGTTTTAAAATACAACTCCCACTAGGCAAGTCTGGTCATTACTCATAACCCTCGCGGTACTGATAGAGATGAGCTAGGCCTTTCCCAGCAGTTGGACAGGTTAATTATATACTGTTGTAAGTATTCGTCATAGTTCTACAGGAATCAAAAACACCATAGAAAATCTGGCAGTTTTACACCAACCGATAATTCCAGTGCTGGACGTGGGTAGGTACCACAATATTACCGAGGGTTCTGTCTGACACCAGGATTGGTCAGGTTGACCATCCACTCGATGAAGAAGACCGAGGGTGACCAACTACTAACAAAGTAATTTTGAATTTTTGTCTCAAAAAAATCGTGGTACAAAAATTTTTTCCGAAAAAAATCTAACCGCCTTCAAAATCTAGTAACTAAAAAGATAGAAATAATCTATTTAGTTGACTTCCTGACAACTTTTAAAGTTGAATCAAAAGTTCGATTCTCGCAGGCGCTGGCTCTGCACCGTGACACCTTCGTATTAAAGAAATCATTATAATGTAATTGATGTACCATAACATTTTCTAAAACGTCTAACATATACAACAGTTAAGTATTTACATTAAAGCAATCTTCAAATAATGTAGGCCAAATGAAAAGAGTTCGCCATTATATGAACATTAACCTAATATTCAATTTTTCAGGATATTCGAAATATTAAAATATTTTTTGCCGTTTTAACGATCAGACGCCATCTAAAAAATCTTAATATATTTTCGGGGTAACGCGAAAAAATCTTATTGTGATTCCGCTCAGTGTTTGTCGTAAAATTCCCTTACCATTAAAATATTATAGCTGCTGGTAACATTATACAGGAAACCATAATTTTTACATCGCCCCCGATTGGTTTGAGGTCAAAGAATTAGATTTTTAGTCCACCTATAATATTTAACTCTAGCCGCAAATGGGTGTTGTGAGTTTGACCAACTCGATGCAAAAATGGTTGTTATAAAGTTTGGACGCAATGTCTGTCTGTCTGTCTGTAGTATTGTAACCTCTAAATGATTTGGCCGGTTTAATTTTGATTTTATTTTTTCGTGAAAGAGTATCAAACATACATAGATGACATACCATACATTATAATTTATAATGCATCCATTCTTACAAACTTTCGCATTTATAATATAATTGGATGCTATTTCGAACTAGAAACTATTCATATAACACTTCTTCTTCTTATCGAGTGGATGGTCAACTTGACCAATCCTGGAACATAACACTTAGAACGAACTAATCGAATTCAGTTTTTATACTAACAATTAAGAAGAGCAACCTGTTGGCTTACTGTAACATTAATTACCTCCTTCACTATAAATGGTTTGTTATACAACAAAAAAGTGGACCGCCATTTTATGAGGAACAATAAATATACTTCATAGTAAAGATTATTAAATTAATTATATTTAAATAAAAAGATCAAAATGTTTTAGAAAAATCGAAAAAAATCTATCATCATAGTGGGTTATCATCTACAAATAATTCGGTCTTGTTTTTAATTAATAAATTCAAATCAATCTTACTTCGATTAGACTTGATTATGACATAGTGATAGTAGGTTCCAAAGTACATATAATTTTGTTTTGCTGACTTGGTATCTTTCCCTTCGGCTCATATCAAACTCAAGCCCTCCCAAAAACCTTGAAACTTCAATTTTCCCCGGAAAAAGGTGCCAATCTAGAATCCGAAAAACATTTCCGTAATACACAATTTGTTTCGTCAAACTTTTGGCTTGTAAGCAACACGTTATAACCGATTCCAGTCTCAAAGAAGTATTGCACAGTGTCTGATTGGCGCCCGAACTGGAAACTTCGACAGAGTTCCAAAAGCATTGTTCTGTTTCTCAAGCCGCAACTATCTGGGCAACTTTCGTAGCAACTTTTGTTTCTTTTCTTGTCTGCACTTTGGAAATTACTGAATTGATTGGTCCTTTCCCTGTTCGCTTTTCGTTCAAAGAACAGGGATTTTTGTTCTTGATTTGTTTTGATGTAGTGATAGAGCTTGTTATGCGAGAATTGGGTAGTAATTACTGGCGAGGAAGTTTTATTTAGTTTTAGTTATGAGGTCGGGGGCTGCTGATATGTATGGGAGTCTATTTTTTTGTGTTGGCTGTTGCAATCGTGATGGTGATAGCATTTAGAGCTTAAGCAGTCTTAAGGCTGAATTGTTTAAATGAAAACTGAACTATTTTTTGTCAGTGTAACAAACCTCTGTAAAAATTCTAGTGTTTGGCTGATTACGGAACAAGATTAATAAGTTATCCCCTAGTAAAATAAATTACCTTTATCCTTAGGGTTTGAATGCACTAACCACTATACGGCAAATGTGATTACGCCTAACCCTCCTCACTGTACTGATATCTTCAGTGAGATCTGAGGACTTGACCAGCAGTGGGAATTTTTAAGACTTTACTTTTTTATTATTTACAATCCACCTTGATGAAGTTGCTTTTTCGTCGGTATAATTAAGTTAAAAAGTAAAATAATTAATAAAGTTTTTTAACGTTGTAAACTAACGTAGCAAATGAACGTAGCAAATGAACGTAGCAAATCAACGTAGCAAAAGAACGTAGCAAATGAACGTAGCAAAAACCGTAGCAAATGAACGTAGCAAAAACCGTAGCAAAGCAACGTAACTAAGCATAGTTTTGGTAAAACACCCTAAAACTACAGATAAAAAAGAAAAAGTATACAATTCAATCTTCATTGTTTAAAAGAGACAAAAACAAACTAGTACAGGATGTCGCATTCTATACATAATGCATCAAACCGTTTCAACAACATTCATGGGCAATCAGTCACCAGTCACCTTTTGTGCTTTCCTTTTAAGCCAAAGCCTTCTTGTAATACACCAGTGAAAAAGAGTAATGACCAAGGAAATAGAGTTAGCACTCTTGATACACTCTTCCGAACCTTCTTGTCTTGACAATATAGCCTAGTTTCCTCGGCACAAAAGAAGAGTAAGGAAATAATGGCGTTAAGTAAACTTATAGCTGAGACAGTGGATATTTTGTTGAGAATAGGTTACACGCGGAAATATTCAGGAATATAAATTAAGCTTTGCTCAATTTGGTCGCAAAAGTTAGATCTATTTACTTTTTAAACTATTACATCATGTCTTCTTAAAACTAAATATTTATACGACGTTCAATGCTATACTCCTCGTATTAAGAACATTTTAACTATAGAATGGTTTGTCACTTTCTGACATACGCAATTTTTCGAAGAGCAAAAGAGACAAAACACAGTGTTTTAGTTATACCGCGTGTATTAATAGGAGCCTCTAAGTCCAGCTTTTAAAAAAGTAAGCATTTTAAGAACACACGAGTAACATACACTTGAAAAGCCTTTGTTCTAGTATGACGCTTTGAACATGCATTGAAAAAGTACACGTTAACGAGGCTTTATTACTAGGAAACCATAACCTAGAACGAATCTTAATAAACAAAGAGCCTGATTCATAAACGCTTACTAGCAGTATTCAGCCTTCGTGGTCTAGTGGTTTGAGCGCTCGGCTCACGATCCAGAGGTTCCGGGTTCGATTCCCGGTGGGAACAATGTCTCACAAAAATCTCTTTGTGAGACTGCCCTCAGTTTGGTTAGGGCATTGCAGGCTGAATCACCTGATTGCCCGAAAAGTAAGATGATTCTGTGCTTCGGAGGGCACGTTAAGCCGTCGGTCCCGGTTACTTTCTACGGATAGTAGTCGTTACATGAGCCATGTCAGAGGCCTTTGGCGGCTCTATAACTCTGACACCAGGATTGGTCAGGTTGACCATCCACTCGATGAAGAAGAAGAAGCAGCATTTTAGCTATCAAATGTTTTATCCCTTTCTGACATACGCTATTTTCCAAAGAGCAGAAACAAAACACTCACTAACAATGTTTTACTTAGAGAGCGTTTATGAATAAGCCAGCTAGTCTATAGCAACCATAAAAGGATTATTTAGAAACAGTTCTAAAATTCGAAAAAGCAAAAGACGAAATAGAACCTTGTATTGTTCATATTATTGTTGCCGAATGTAGTGAGACGACGATAATGTATAGTAGCATCGGTCAGATGTAGGGCTGTCAACGTTCTAGTTGGATTTATAAAGTCTTACCGCATTATTCATAAACGTTATTTGACTAAATC
This sequence comes from Cyclophora punctaria, assembly GCA_951394245.1. NCBI lineage: Eukaryota > Metazoa > Arthropoda > Insecta > Lepidoptera > Geometridae > Cyclophora > Cyclophora punctaria. Next base: position 4,969,367 of record OX596189.1, read on the forward strand.
ACTGTTACGAGATCGTATTTTGTCTCTTTTGCTCTTTGTAAAATAGCGTATGTCGAAAAAGGACAAACCATTTTATGCCTAAAATACTCATTTTGAATCGAAACTACGTTTACGGATACACTTCGCTTTTAATTTACAATTTTATCTGACATTTCGGCCCCTTTACAGGAGCCGTGGAAGAAGACTGAATACTGTTAATCTACACTATCTACACTAATATTATAAAGAGGAAAACTTTGTTTGTTTGTAATGAATAAGCTCAAAAACCACTGGACCGTTTTTAAAAATTCTTTCACCATTTGAAAGCTACATTATCCTCGAGTAACATAGGCTATTTTTCATCCCGAAATTCCAACAGGAATGGACACAACGCGGGTAAAACCGCGGGGAGCTGCTATAAGTTATAATAAGCGTTTATGAATAAGGCCCTTACACGTTATATCTCACTCTTAGTCCAAAGTGAATTATTTTGAAAGACATATTCAGGTATTTTTACTTAACACTAGCAGCGCCCCGCGGTTTTACCCGCGTTGTGTCCATTCCTGTAGGAATTTCGGGATGAAAAATAGCCTATGCTACTCGTGGATAATGTAGCTTTCGAATGGTGAAAGAATTTTTAAAAACGGTCCAGTAGTTTTTGAGCCTATTCATGACAACCAAACAAAGTTTTCCTCTTTATAATATTAGTGTAGATAACATTAATAGGTATCCTAACTCTACTAGTCTACTCTACAAGACAATTACGACTGAAGCTAATCAAATACGAGTTCATCTGCAAATTCTAGATCTATAGTTTGGAAACTCCACATCATTTATCAGACTGCAAATATTGGAGATCAGACAGCGTATTGGAGCGGAGAAATTGTTTATATTGTATCTATCTTGACTTCACTTTATGCACGTATAGCTGGAGGTATATAGTAGACGATAAAAAGCATTACCACTGGATCTTTTGAAGAAGATCGGCTAGTTTTGAATCTGTGGGCCGTTAATATATGAAGTACTGATGAACTCACTCAGACAAAAAAAAAACAAAAGACAACGACTATAGGTATAGACATTAGGTTCCTTCTATATTTTTATTGTTTTTTAAGATTCGAACATGGTGGGGTTGGCATGCCTATTACGTTATTAGTTCTTAAATAATTTTAGAATAGAAAAAATACGGTTCTCAAGAGTGTCCAGAATCATGCGCTTTCTATCGCACACAGATGCTGTTTTATGCGCGATAAAGTGATTGTTTAAAGAGGGTTAATAATTATGTATATGTAAACAAACGGGCTACGCAAAATACTACGTGGCTAGGCAGAACTACACAAGTTACTTTGTAGCTATGCAGAACTACATAAGTTACTACGTAACTACGTACGTAGCACTTCACAAGTTACTACACAGCTACCGTTTTCGAAGTTACTGCTTTCGGCTCGTGGAGACGTGTGATTGAATGAATATTTTTAATAATATGATCTAGAAAATATTGAATCGTGTAATGTTGGTCATTAATTCATCTCCTATAGATTAATGGCCAATGTTGGTGTCAGAGTTAAGTTAGTAAGTTTTGTCGGAGGTTTAAGACCGCCTCATGGCTTCATCCCGCAGAATTGAATTATTATTTTGTTTTTTTAAGACGCAGCCCTACTGCTAAAAGTTGTGTGTTGTTATATCGAGAAAATAAACCTTACCAGACATCGGACGTAGGTTCTTTTAGAATTTCCCCATACGTCACGCTTTCTCGGCTCTTGAGGTTTTCATGAATAATTTACTTTAGTTTTTCGGGACATCTTGAATATTTAGATTTATTTCTAGAATGTATTGGATTTGTTGTTTTTATTACAGTTTCGATATTAGAAGTGTTGATTCAGTAAAAAGTTGTTTATGTAATTAAATAATGGTTTAAATAATGATTTTTCTGCAGGCTTATAACGAGGAGAGTTAGAAGTTAAAACGTAACAACGCACTCGCTGTATTTAAAAAATCTGCACTATTTTCTTATTCCTGTCCTACGCCTATTCTATTTCCAAATCTACATCAAATTCCATTGGTTTCGAAACGTCAAATTCAAAATCATCAAAATAATAATCAAACTGGAATTTTGGGTACGTAATAAAAAATAACTCCCTCTTTCCGCCTTCGAAGCTATATAGATAGACAAGGTCAACACAATCGACCCAAGCATAAGATAACAAACTTAAAAAAGGCCACAAACACAATTATGCGTTTTAAACAAGTGTTTCTAACTTCATCCCTTATAACGGAATCCGGGGCGTAAATTAGCATAATTAACAATTTACTGAAGGCAAACTTGTAGGAAACAATCCATCAATTGGCTGGGGAATTCCCAAAACCAATTATGCGACAAACGACGAAGAAAGAGGGCAAAACTGGGTAACGCTTTGTGTTACAGTTACAGTAACTGTTCCGGTAGCTTAATGGAACGGAATTTTGATGGCGCAATTGCTTACAAATTCAGATTTTAGGTATTTCTTTGTAACTCTGTTTGTAAGTTGGGAAACTTTGGGCTGCAGTTAAATTCAAAAGTTATATTGTTATAGTTTTAAGATGAATTTCATTTTAATGTCCGACTGAATTTACGGAGTTAACAAGTGTTGGGCGATTTGTGGAGTATTCTAAGTGATGACGATGGAAACAAGAAGTTTTCTTAAACACAGCTAATAAAACAGTGATGAGTATTCTATTTTGTTTTTTTTTTGCATTGCTAAAAGAAGCATAAACCCGTTGGTATAATGGCAGTGAGAGCGCTTACTGTGTCAAGAGTTGCGGGTTCGATTCCTGCCCGGAGTCAACAACATGTGAAGACCATGTTGTTGGTGACGACGTACAGACGTCGTATAAGTTAAATCTAATAGATTTACTTATATCTGTGCATTTACATGAAAAACAGCTATTTCAGAATTCAGATGAGCACAATCGAAATACTTCCAGAAAAGGGTTAAATTAAAACTTCTGCCGTAAAAAGAAATTTTAAAGCACGCCGTTAGCTATTAACCTTATAACATAAAACGAAATATTTTTTCTTTCATTTTTCTTAAATTGTAATGTTTTTTCTAATTACCATTTCCAAAGAGAACGAAAATTCAAATGTTAGAACGTAATATTTGATACAACTGTTAAAAGTAATAATCTTGTATAAAACCAGCAATAACGCATTTCAAACAAATAATCTGATAACTTTTAACATTTCTTTTGTTCTTTTATTCAATGTTTATATTTGTTTATTCTTGAGAACTCTTTGCTTGGAATGGAAATGTTTTAATCTTTCCACGGCTTAAATTGTTACTAGTAGCTTCCCGCGGGTTTACCACTTACTTAAAGCGCTATATTTGACGGATCTTCCGTTGCCAATACATATTGACAAGACCGTTGGCACAGTGGCATGTGAGAGCGCTTACTGTGTCGGGGGTGCGGGTTCGATTCCCGCCTGGAGTCAACAATATGGGCTGACATAGTTATTGGCTATGACGTCTGAGTGTCCATTATGTATTCATGCAAGTTCCTTAAATTCGCGCGCAAACGAATGACTTGTCATTTGAGAAAGTTCGTATTCCATTGCAGCCCAATTTAGTGCTCACTCACTCATTCACTGTACACGACACCTTACTTTTTTCCAAACCAATACCGCCCCACAGCTAGGCAAAGGCAACTCCCAAACTTTACTTTTTAACCAATTTAATAAAAAAGGAAAACCTCTTTTTATGTACCATCAATGAATCCAAACCTCCATCTTTCACAAACCGCGAACCTTTTCTACACTAATATTATAAAGAGGAAAGCTTTGTTTGTTTGGTTGTAATGAATAGGCTCAAAATTTACTGGACCGTTTAAAAAAATCTTTCACTATTCGAAAGCTACATTATCCGCGAGTAACATAGGCTATATTTCATCCCGAAATTCCCACAGGAATGGACACAACGCGGGTAAAACCGCGGGGCGCTGCTAGTCATTCATACAAAGCAAAAACACTGTATCAATTCATAAACCCAACATTTTTCAAATGTACGTAAAAACAATTGCTCATTCATTATTTCACTCTCCGCAATACATCTTAAACGGTAGTAAATAACGTTCATACTCTTATCTTGACTTGATAGCGGGTTCAGCCTTCAGCCTCAGTTATTAATCATACCTTCGTCTTATGTTAAGCGAGCGTCATTTATACGTGAAGTGATTTTGTTTCTGAGAGGTAAACGCGGTGGCTTGACTTACTATACGGCTTCAGTGAGATGAGAGAACTTTGCCCAGCATTGGGAATTTATTTTTTTATTTAAGTATTTATAAAGGAAATCTAATAAATTAGGTTAATCATAATCTCGGAAATTAACAACCTGATTCGAATAATTCATTTTGTATTAGGTACATAGCTATACTCAAAAGAAAAGTTATAGGCTATGTATTATCCCGAAATTCCCACAGGAACAAGCAGTATCTCGTGTAACAGAAAACTAATTAGCTATGTCGAGAAGGTGTGTAATTAAATCTTCTTTTTCTAATATTCGGTTCAGGGAAATTTATATCAAGTAAAGTATGAAGTATTAGCCTGTAATGTCCCACTGTTGGGCAAAGGCCTCTCGTCTCATTGAAGATATCAGTACAGTGAGGAGGTTTCAGGCGTAATCAGCACGCTTGCCTAATGCGGGTTGGTGATCTCAAACCCGAGCCATGTTTGAAAAGTAGGAAACATTTTTTCGCTCTACCTGGGAATTGAACCCGGGACCTCAGTCTTGGCAGGCGAGTGCACATACCACTAGACCACCGAGGCGTATTATCAAGAACAATGTAAAATATTTTTTCAATAATTTTAAACCAATCAACAGCCTTTATCCAATTACCAACATATTAATCAATAAAATAATGAAAAAACCAACAAATTCCGAACCAAGTTGGAAGAGGGAATAAATCATTTGAAAATAAATTATAGCCGTTCATAAATTAAGCGGACTCAACACTTCTGAAACTTTTTTTTATAAATTGCTACACGTAATAAAAAACTTCAACTTGTATTACATTGGGGTATAAAAATTACAGCCATTTGTGTCATGTACACTTTTGCTAACCTTAAGGGACGTTAGGGACGATAGTTTTTCAATAATGATGGCACATAAAGATAAAAAATTTGAAGTACAAAAAATATGTTGTTGTGTTTTTGAGGATTATAGAAATTACTGGCCGCACCCTGCGGTTTCACCCACGTTGTACCCGTTACCGCGGGAATTTTGGGATAAAGTGTATCCTATGTGTTATTCTGATGTATAACCTATATTACTGTAAAGTTTCATCCAAATCCGTTCAATAGTTTTTGCGTGAAAGAGCAACAAACTTACATCCATACATACATCCATCCTCGCAAACTTTCGCATTTATAATATTAAAAATAAATATTAAAATTAATAGGATTAACGACCTAAATTAATTACTAGTCCTCGCTTTAAAAGTTGTAAAACAAGAAAAACAAATAAAAATTGTCATAATTAAACTAAGCACCCTTATCAACATATCACCGCATACGATTACAAAAAATGCGTATTAATCGGTCTACCGTTTTAAAGATATTATGTTTGAACATATTAAAACACACACACGTACACACACAAATTATCTATCAGCGTTAACTTTGTGCTGTACCGTTAGGTAAAGATGTAGTTTCGCAGATTGCACCCTTTTTGCTTTCGCTTACAAAACTAAGATACAGAGAAGAGAATAAAGAGTAATCGTCACTCTTTGAATTAAATTTAGCTTTACGGATTCTCTGCGTTTTTTACATTTTTCTTTTACTTATCGTTTCAAAAACTGTAATTAAAGCAATTAAAGTCTCGGAGTACGGGTTAGTAAACGTAGTTTCAATTCAAACCATGTAGTGCTCGCTTTATCCTAGGAAGCGAGTAAGTTATCACCCCGTTTCCCAACCGCGTTGATAAACTCAAACCCAATCCATGTTTTATTCAATACCAAAATTTATATTAACACTTCACCATTCATAAACTTGAGAACAACTTTCAGACCAAACACGCCTAATATCAATAAATAATAAGGTACAAAGTTCCGTAGCAAAGTTGCTACCTATAATTTTCAGATAAAACCTACAAGACAGCGAACAGTAGGTACGAAGAGTGAAACTTATTGGAACTTCTTTGTCGGAAAAACGTAGTTTGTCGACAATATAAATTATATTCTATGAGATATAACTCCCGTTCACTCCCGATTCTTTCAGTGAGTTGCTATGATCTATGTTGGTTAGTTCTTGGTTTTGTTTCAGCTGAAACTTTTAAGTTTAGTCTTGTAATTCGTAAATCTAGTCTTCGCATAGGTCTATTTTTCACTTATTTTAGTTTTGTACTACATTGATATAAAAATGGAGATTGGCGCTCAATTTTGAAAATTGACTGGTGAGAGAGAATATTTCATAGCTAGCCCATGATTTTACTCACGTTTTGTCCGTTCCCGGAGGAATTTCTGAATGAAAAATACCTTATAACTAAACCGTTGAATGTGGCTGTCATTAAAAAATAATTATTTAAATTTAATTGGAAGTTTCTGAGATTAGCGTGTTGAAGAAAACAAAAAAAAGTAAAGTAAAAGTATACACGTAAGTAGATAAGTGGGGACCATTTACTTGCAGAATATACAAACATAATTACGACTAATACATAACATTTTCCTTGTATTCGTTTTTTAAAACAACCTTCATCAATTCCTAACAGGACCAACAAACTTCCAAGCACAAAAAAATAAAGTTATTAAAACAAATTCATTTTTACATTCGTTATTTTGCTATTAACAAGTTTTCAAGTGAGGTTCCGAGAGCTCTTAACTGGAGTCGATTCAATAAATCAATGTATGAACCGGTCTCATACTGGCCGCACAATTTATTTCAACCTAACAAGCTCCCACGAGTGTTTGGCTATAGTTTTGATATATGAATAAAGGTAGAAATGGGAGCAAAATTTTGGTATAACAATGATTTTCTGAGTGGTGTTTAGTTGGAATAGCTCCGAGGTAAACAATTTGCTTGTTGCTGTATTGGAAATGTGAGCTGAATTTATCTTGAAGGGCGTGATTGTAAGTTATTAAAAACTTTTTTACATTTGTCGAATAAAATAATTGTTTGTATGTAGAAATGCTTTTAGGTATTGCGCTTCAGTGTGATGGAATAAATAATATTTTGAATTCGTTTAGGGGACATCCAGATGCATCTATAATTACTTCATAATCTTTTGAAAAAGAACTCGATATTATTAAAAATAAAACTATAAATCATAGAAGTAAGTCACACGACTAAATTTATTCACACTTCTTATTTCAAAAAATTAAGATAAAAAACCATCCGTCATGGATCACATCAGGAATCAAACCAGATTATATTAAGATGGTAACCCCACGGTCAATATTCATACCCACCGAGAGAACTCAATTCATAATACTAAGCCTGATTACAGTAATACCTCAACCCAAATATTTATTAGGTGTGATTTAAAAGGTACAAATCTGGCGTTGGTCAGCGTGATGGATGGCAGCCATTACAAGTCATTCCGAGTGTAATATAACAAATGAGGTTGGTAATAAGACAACTTGGATTATTAAGCCCCGTTCTATGAGCTGTTTAACGATAGACGGAATTAACACTAATCTATACTAATATTATAAAGCTGAAGAGTTTGTTTTGTTTATTTGTTTGTTTGTTTGTTTGTTTGTTTAAACGCGCTAATCTCAGAAACTACTGAACCGATTTGAAAAATTCTTTTTGTAATGGATAGCCACATTCAACGGGAAGGTTATAGGCTACTTTTCATTCCGAAATTCCCACGGGAACGGGAACAACGCGGGTAATACCGCGGGGCGCTGCTAGTATTTTATATAGAGGTTATAATAATTATTATTAAAGCCTAAAGTGTCCCATTTTTGGGCAAAAGCTTGCCCCCCATTTCTTAAAGAAGATTTTTTTTGAATTTTGTTTGTTCGGGCTAATCTCGGGAATTACCATTTCGATTCGAATAATTATTTTTTTAATGGATAGCCACATTCAACAAAAAGGTTACAGGTTATTTTACATCCAGAAATTCCCACAAGAACGGGCACAATGAGGTTAAAACCGCAGAACGCTAGTTGTTGAATGTTAGTTGTATATACTACTTATGTGGAATTGAATGATTTTATCTTGAAGTAAATTTGGTGACAAAATTGGGTAAATGATTTAATGAGAGGTTATTACTGCATATTATCAAAAAAATCCCCGGCCGCGTCTGTCTGTCTTCGCGATAAACTCAAATACTACTGCACGGATTTGGACGCGGTGTTTTAATAAACAAACCAATTCAAGAGAAATGTTTATATATTATTAAAATCAACCATTTAACCTTTACTTAGGAAGCATTAGAAGAAACTGAGTACCGCCCGTACTCATCACTTCACATGATAGTATTATCGTAATCTACTTTAAAGTAGTTCTATGTAACAATCTTAATTATCTCCCTTATGGATATTCTCGAAAGAAACTCCATTTTCAAAGCAAAGATGCTAATATTGGATGTTTTGAAACAAGTGTTCTTCATTCAATCGATTGAAGCTTAATAGAAAGCCCCTTTTGTAATCGAACCGTTCAAACAACATATTTTATTACATTAGAAAATGTATAGGAACTTCTACAGAGCCGATAATTTAAACGTTGCCAAGTTAAATTAAATGGTTAACAAAGGGAAATGTTTGGTGTGTGAATGGAAGCTACGGTGGTTATGTTTATTTTTAACCCTTACGTAGAAGAGGGGTAACTTTGATGTAAATTACTGTGGTGTGTGTGTGTGTGTGTGTGTGTGTGTGTGTCTGTGGTACCGTAGCTCTCAAACAGATAAACCGATTTCGATGTTTTTTTTTTGCATTTGAAAGCCAGTTCTTGCGGGGATTCTTAGCTAAGCAGAAAGCAAATTGATTCCGTGCTTGGGAGGGCACGCTAAGCCGTCGGTCCCGGTTACTTTCTACGGATAGTAGTCGTCATTTGAGCCATGTCAGAGGCCTTTGGCGGCTCAATAACTCTGACACCAGGATTGGTCAGGTTGGCCATCCACTCGATGAAGAGTGAAGAAAGCAAAGAGAAGCAGAGGAAGGGAGCAAAATCGTATCATACCAACAGTTAAACAGGCAGAAGGTAGAGAAAAGTGGTAAAAACTTCATCGACAAGGCGCCAGAAGACGTTGATAAATGACAAATGACAAACTAGTACCATCATAATCAATTCAAAAACAAGATAATCAAACTACTTAAGGTTGCTTTGAACAGGTTCATCTATCACCCGACTAGTCCGTAATGATCTTTGATCTCAACATCAATCTTTAAGGATTTCAATCTTTCTATTCATCTTGAACCTATTGACTAATTGATTGATTTGTTTCAATGGAATGCTTTGGAAATCCCACTTTAATGGGAATGTGACTTTGTGAGCATACTTACTACATCTAGGAGTATATTATGTGTTGACGTATGTTGAGATGTATGGAGATATATAATATACGAGCCACGTCCCACGGTTTCACTCGCGTTGTACCCGTTCCCGCGGGAATTTCACGATAAAAAGTAGCCTATGTCCTTTCTCAAGCTCTGGACTAACTGTGTACCTAATTTCATTTAAATCGGTTCAGTAGTTTTGGCGTGAAAGCGTGACAGACTGACAGACGGACAGAGTTACTTTCGCATTTATTATATTAGTTAGGATTTGATAATCACATGTATGTTTCATGTTGCAATAGTTATGACTAATTTGAATGATATAGACCATTCTGAGAGTATACACTATTATATGAACGAAACTAATTCTTAAAGTCCATTCATGATCGACGACAAAATAAGGTAACAAACATTAACAGGTAAAATTCAAAAAGCCCCGACTCAAAAATTGCTGAACCGATTTTTAACGAACATAACTCAGAGCCACCGCAAGATGACTGGTTTTCTAAATTAGAACACATTTAAATTGGTCCATCCGTTTAAGACGCACAGACATATGTAGACATCGACGTCAAATTTAAAACACCTCTCTGTTTTGCCGGGGGTTAAAAATCATAAGTAAGTTAGTATAAGCCTGTAATGACCCAGAGCTAAACAAAGGCCTCTCGTCTTACCACAGATACCGAAAATATCAGTGTCACAGTGAGGAGGATTAGGCGTAATCACCACGCTTGCCTAATGCGGGTAAAAATCATACGAATTGAAAATCTCCGCCGTTTGAGAGGTCGATAAAAACAAAACAGTACAAACATACATTTTAAACTCACACGATTTGCACTCATTATACTAAATGAAACGGGTCTGTATCGCGTCAGTTGTCCCGTGACCACGATAAGTGCAATGCGCTCGAAACGTCGGGTACGTATTTTAGTAAAATACGTCAAATTATCTAACGCGATACAGACCCGTTTCATTTAGTATAAAAAAGTACAAACATTAATAACCCAAACATATTTAACACAGCAACAGCCAAGTTAACAATTGTAAGGTCACAGATGTTCGCATAACACGGAGACAAGTTAAATCTTTGTCTGCCAAGTTACTTCCTCTAATTGGATAACTTGAAAGGTGTGTGAGACAAAGAACAATTGAATTTCCCTTCTTACACATACTAGATAATACTTGTTTGTGGTTTGTGTTACGTCTGAATTTAACTCGGTTATGATAACGTGTCTGTTTTATTTGTAATACGATTGTTGCGTAAATTTTATCATTTTGGTATTATGGCAAAGCGAATTTTCAATGTTTTTGCGTAAATAATCAAGTAGGTTACGATTTGGTTATCATACATGGTTCGTCTTGAATTCTTTTTTTGAATCTGCCAAAGGCAAGCGTGAATCAGCAAAAAAATGTTTCGTACTTTTCAGACATGGTGCGGGTTTTAGATCACCAACCCAAGGAGGCAAGCGTGGTGCTTATGCCTAATACTCCTCAATGTACTGATATAATAATATACTTTCAGTGAGATTACAGTCCTTTGCCCACCAGTGGGACATTACAGGCTATTTTTACTCACTTTTAATGAAACAAGCGTGGTGATTACGTTTAATTTAACTGACTGTACAGATATCTTTAGTGAACTGAGAAGCCTTTGCCAATTCCTTTGTTATAAAGCCATTATTTTTCATGCGTAGGCGTTACCAAGGAAAAATGTGATATATTATTTAAGGCTAAACTTTTTTGATTGGTGAGTGGGTGAATTGCCTGAAACCATACTAACAACAACCAAGTATTAAACAAAATTAATTTTCTTCGAAGAAAAAAAAACAAAATCCACGTGTTGTGCTTTTTCTATGAAAATTTGGAGTTAAACTATGTGACAAGACTTCGGTCATTTGATACGTCAATGAAATCAATTTCGGTCAAACGTTACGTCGTGTAAATTAAATTTACCCGTTATAACTAACTATGTTGACAGAAAGTAACTCTATGATCCGCACTCAGAGATGTCAAATACTTCCGTTAGAGATTTAATGAGTGATTTTGACATTAATGTATGAAAAAATAGGTATCGATTAAATGGCAACTCTAAAACTCTGAGTGTGGCAGTATGTCTCCAATACCCTCCGGTTATAATATTGCCATAGTGTATACCATAGTGACAATGACACGACAATGTTGCCATATTCGATTAAACAGAGTTATGAACCGCCCTGCAGTAGCGATGTCCGGACTGTCGGGTGTTTTCCTACGAAATTGTTGTAGAGCTCATTATTTTTACAGGTGACCACGTTTTATCTCTAACAGAGATTGTAGTACTCTCTCTTTTAGGGTGCTCTGGTACATTAAATCTCTCTCAATTTATAGAGTTGTGTTCTTTTTAAAAAAAAAAAGACGTGTGGCACTCGGGGACTGCCACGGTGAAGCTATTGCATAGCATTTTGTATCAACTTATGCAATTATATTTGATATATTTGATATCTCTCCTCTCTCACCCCTCCCGCTTCTTCTCTCTCACCCCTCCCACCTACTCTCTCTCTCACCCCTCCCGCCTCCTCTCTCTCTCACCCCTCCCGCCTCCTCTCTCTCACTCCTCCCGCTTCCTCTCTCTCACCCCTCCCGCCACCTCTCTCTCTCACCCCTCCCGACTCCTCTCTCTCTCACTCACCCCTCCCGACTCCTCACTCTCTCTCTCTCACCCCTCCCGCCTCCTCCCTCTCTCACCCCTCTCTCTCACCCCCACTCTCACCCCTCTCTCTCACCCCTCTCTCTCACCCCTCTCTCTCACCCCTCTCTCTCACCCCTCTCCCTCAACCCCCACTCTCACCCCCCTCTCTCACCCCCCTCTCATCTCTCCCACCCCTCTCTCTCACCCCCTCTCTCACCCCTCTCTCTCACCCCTCTCTCCCACCCCTCTCTCTCACCCCTCTCTCCCACCCCTCTTTCTCACCCCCCTCTCTCACCCCCCGTCTCATCTCTCTCTCTCACCCCCAACGCACAATCGCACACAACGCTTGAAGCTATGCAATAGCTTAAAAACGATAGTCCCTCTGCTTCGGACACGCTTTAGTTTGTTCAAGGTGCTATCGTGAACAAATACGACTAATATTAGTACGCTCTATAAAGTGGTGTGTCTCTTTTGCTCTTTAGAGAATAGCGTATGTCAAAAAGGGACAAACAGTGAAAGGATAAGCGTTCAAGATGAAGATTTGTAATTACTTAATTTCTAGAGGAACGAGTGACGCGGGCCACTGCTAATGTATTTATAACCTACAAAAACTAAGCTATTTATCATGTCATATAAAAAAAGACAGTATAACTTACAAACGAAAAAGAAAATGGCTCCCGGCTGTAAAAAAAAATGGCCGACAGAAAAAGGTTGGAAATTCTACAACTTTGATCGCTCTATAGCCAGTTATCGTAGTCGCAATTTGCAAGCGACCGACCATTGCCCTTTGACGAGTAGATTGCGTCCCTCAACTTTGCAGGATTAAACCTGTATTAGATTTGGTCAGGTACATTCTGTGAGGTCAGTTGGATGTAGAACTATTGACCGAATAGATGGGTAGTGTAATGTTGTTTGGAACTTGATTGCAAGGAATTTCGAATTAATATATATACAATACTAGCAGCGCCCCGCGGTTTTACCCGCGATGTGTCCATTCCTGTGGGAATTTCGGGATGAAAAATAGCCTATGTTACTTGTGAATAATGTAGCTGCCGAATGGTGAAAGAATTTTTAAAAACGGTCCAGTAGTTTTTTAGCCTATTCATTACAACCAGACAAAGTTTTCCTCTTTATAATATTAGTGTAGATTCAGATATATGTATGCTCAACACTATATCTATCTATACTAATTATGATAAAGCATTATTTTTTGTTTGTTTGAAAGCGTTAGGGTGCTTTCAAATTATGCGTTTCGTGTCGGACCGCTGCGGTGCCGAAGCGGTGCGTTTGTCGTATTGTGAACGTACGATCGTGTGTTTTCATACAAATCGAGCAGTGCGGCAACAGTGCGTACTAAAATTATTTCGCGGTACCGACGCCGCACTGTTACCGCACTGCTCGATTTGTATGAAAACACACGATCGTACGTTCACAATACGACAAACGCACCGCTTCGGCACCGCAGCGGTCCGACACGAAACGCATAATTTGAAAGCACCCTAAATCTCAGAAACTACCAATCCGATTTGAATAATTATTTTTGTTATGGCAGTCACATTTAACAGAAATGCTATAGGCTATTTTCATCCCGAAATTTTCAAGAATATAAAATTAACACCCAGACATCGACAATAACTATGTCTGCAAATATTGTTGAATCCGTGCGGGAATCGAACCTGCAACCCCCGACACAGTAAGCGCTCTCACTACCACTGTGCCAACGGGCTTGTCAATAGATACACAGCAGGTACCTTTGTTAAGCTTTCGAGTCGCTCTAAACTTGTATCGCTGTTACCGAGACACTTCAAGTATAAATCATAAAACTTTTCAAAATATCTTGCGTAACTTTGTCATTGGAATACTTTTGTGGCATCGATATCACGTTGAATGGCTTCAATCAATTTGAAAACATATATCTGATTTGTTTACTTACGTTTTATTATTTTTCCTTTGAAATATTTGAATTGTTTATCTTATTTATTGTACTATATATCAATACTACCAGCGCCCCGCGGTTTCACCCGCGTTTGTGTTTAACTTTTGGATGAAAGTAGTGTATAACCTTTCCGTTGAATGGGGCTATCTATTACAAAAAGAGTTATTCAAATCGGACTGATAATTCCCGAGATTAGCTCGAACAAACAAACTTAACTTAATCTCAAAGTTTACTTCTTTATACATAATATTAGCATATGGGTAGAACTTATGATTTGAAGCAGTAATTAAGAATACGCGCACTTTAACTTGAAATTTGAAGTGAAATCAACTTAGAAGTATTTCTTGGGACTTGAGACTTTTGGTTGCAGGGTATTTGTACTTCAGTGAAATAAGATCAGACATTAACATTTTTTTTTTATAAATAGCTTGTCTATTGGCAATCTATCCTGTACTTTATATATACCTTTACATACGCTATTTTATTTTACAAAAAGACTTTAAACTTAAAGCTCATATCAAACATTTATTTACAGGCTCTGCGCCAAGTTTCTCAATATAACGAATTTCGAAATGAGATCTTTTAAATAAAACATTTATATAAATAAACCAATACCATAAATTGACTTCTAAGACAAATTCAATTTGACATGATTCCCGAAAGAAAATGTTTCTTTAAAATATATTCCCACATGAAACCAAAGAAACCCGGATACATGACTCGAGGAAAGTACTTCGAAAATGTTGAGCGATAAACGAAAAACGATGCGACATCACAAGTAAACAATTCACTGAATCTTACCTACAAATTCGTCCATATTTCAAGGAAAAAAAATCCTCAAAGTGCTGGGGTGTGTGGGGGAAGAAAAAAGGTTTTTCTTGTTATTCAAATGAGTGACAAAACTCTAGCAAAAGTGGGCCCGGTAAGACGACTTTTGCACTTGAAATTTTTAAACTTTTTATTTTTTTGCCACCAAAATTGTGACGTTTCAAAGTTATTGTGGTGACAGGGAGACAAATTACGGGACCTTAATCATATTTTACTGTCCCCTACCGCCATCAAATAATACCTACTTTATATATAAGGAAAAGAAACAGTATTCTAAGGAATGAGACTCATGTTGGTCCGTATTTATGTCCGTCATGCTAATCTATTTTCTCATTGAATGACGTGACGTAAGCAGTTCAGTTATAAAGAAGATAATTACCTTTCTCTGTGTTTTCTATGACGCCGCCAACATAACTGAAACAAGAGGAATTAGATATTAGAAAACGTGTCATAAATACGCGATTTTTTTGTTGAAGAAGGCGTATGAAGTTTAACACAGTTTTAAGGTATACATTGGGAAGAAGTCCAAAGAGTTATTAATACTCGAAATCATTAAACTATGCCATCACTATTAAAAATATAAAACACACTACTATACTTTTCCATGTGTGCGTGTCAACACATACTGTAATGACATCAGAGAATTAAATTTAAACTGAAAAGACATTCAAAAAGGTTTTACATGCCTATTGTCAAACGAATATAAATCTCTATATTTAATCCATGAAGGCTACTAACAGTATAATAATACACCATTCAATTTGAATTTAATAAAGAACTGCAGCGTTTACATTCCTTTTTCAAACCCACTTCCGGAAAACAAATGAAATTCACGCATCGACAACCCATTAATAAATCCACATTATTTCAAAGTTACAAAAGAGGCACGTAGCACCACTCGCTTTGCAAAATCCTTTGGTTCAAACATTTGAAGCTTGAGTAATCGTAGACTGGGTTATCAAAGGAACGGGTAAACAGTGGGTAATCCTGGTCAACTTCAACTGGGGAATGCAAATATTTACCCCTTTTCGTAGTCTAGTGATGTACTAAACTTGATTCGATCACAATTTCATTTGTTTCTTGGAAATTTTACTTGAATGGATTCAGTTGTTTAGTTATTAGTTGGTTCTTGGGTTGTTTAAATGTTTTGTTGTTTGGATCGCTAAATATTGTTTTTTCCTGTACTAATATTGGTTTTACCAATTAAATTATAGTCAAGTTTTTTCTAAATCTATTAAGATGTTTCATTTTAAAGTAATGGTAGTGAGAGAAGTAGATCCTATTTTTCCTTTTACTACAAATTAGCTGGTTTAAAAAAAAATCGTCATTAATACACTCATTTGTTTTTCATACAAGGAATTACGAGTAAAAACATCAACCTACTTCTATCACCTATAAAAAACTTTGTGTTGAAACAAAACATTGTTTTCACATAAAAATCTTCAAAATTTAGGCACTCTACCTTTATTAATCGATAAAATAATTCGACATGCATATTGTTGCATGTTGTTTATAGACTGTTTGGCACTAAAAACAAAGTTCGTAAACTCATCAACATTCATTTGTTTTTCACAAAACCACCTTGTTTTTAAACATGTTCTAAATTCAAAAACACAATTTCGCCGCAGTGTTATCACACAACCAACAAAAAACGGTGTAAATAGGAGTAAACAGGTCGTCAGTACTGTCATTTATTTTGTAATAATTTAAAAATTCTACAATTCCGGGTGAGAGCGAACGTTGACAAGCCGTCTTGCTTAATGCCAGCTTTCGTGTCCCGGAAAACCTACAGCTAAAAGGTCGGGTGAACAAGTCTTAAGCTTACAGCGGAAGCGGTTAATAAAAAAGGAAAAGTCATTTAAAAAAGTAAAGTAAAGTATTAGCCTGTAATGTCCCAATGCTGCAGCTGTGGGAATTATCAGTACAGTGAGGAGAATTAGGCACAATCACCAAGCTTACCAAATGTGGCTTGGTGATTTCAAATTCGAGCCATGTTTGAAAAGTAGGAAACATGTTTTCGCTCGCCCTGGGAATTGAACCAGGGATCCTTAGTCTTGGCAAGCGAGTGCTCATGCTACTAGACCACCGAGACGTTAGTCACTTAAGACAGCTAAAAGATATGTAGATCGTTTTTATTATTATAAAAACTAGCAGCGCCCCGCGGTTTTACCCGCGTTGTGCCCGTTCCCGTGGGAATTTCGGGATTTTTTTTACATAAAAGCCTTCCTCTTGAATCACTCTACCTATTACAAAAAACCGCATCAAAATCCGTTGCGTAATTTTAAAGATTTAAGCATACAGACAAACAGACAAAAATAGCGACTTAATTTTATACTATGTAGTGATGAAGTATTTATTTCCACTACCAATAACCGCGATCGCTTAAGACTACATTAACAAGTTCATACCTTACACCACACCATTATGCATGTTTTCATAAAACGTTATTTCTTTTTATTCCAGCGTTGCATACAAATTGGCCAGTGATTCGGGTGGCCAACTGATTTATTAATGCTGACACCCTTGACTTTTCATTACCGACAAGTATTACTGCAGCCTTGACAAAACGGTTTTAAATGCCATGATAAAATTTCCCACATCCTACTAGTATCATAAATGCAAAAGTTTGTGAGGATAGATGTATACGACTCTGTTTGTTACTTTTTCACAATAAAACTGGACGAATTTGGATGAAACTTTACAGTAATATAGGTTACTAGCTGCGCCCCGCGTTGTTCCCGTTCCCGCAGGAATTTCGGGATAAAATGTATCCCATTATGTTATTCTGATGTATAACCTGCATTACTGTAGAGTTTCATTCAAATCAGTTTAGTAGTTTTTGCGTGAAAGAGCAACAAACATACATCCATACATACATCCATCCTCACAAACTTTCGCATTTATAATATTAGTAGGATAGGATACATCAGAATAACACATGGGATACATTTTATCTCAATATTCCTGTAGGGACGGGCTCAACGTCGGTAAAACCGCGGGGTGCGACTGGTCATGAATAAATTCTTAATTCAAATGACTAATTCTTAATTCAAGTTTTCCACCAATCAGCACATTGTTTAACATTATCATGTCTTGTCATTATGTAGTCACAGTCGTTGTTCTAGGGCAGTGAATTGCGAATATGTGAAAAGACATGGCATGATAATAATAATGTTTGTCGTTGTTGTAGAGTAGCCTTTACTATGAGAAAAATTGCCATGTGACAAGACATAGTATGATAAAATGTTGAGTGTTTAAAGTTCTTTTTTACAACTCATGATCATTTATGTCACAAAGAATAATTATGAAGTTTAGTTATAAAATACCTTAAAAATCCAATGCCCGTAATAGAACAACCGCACTTCCACTGAATGCATTAACAAAGTAATCAAATTTAACATTTCCTCCCTTATATTGCCTCACAATAACCTTAAATACATGTTGTTTAATCATAAACAATAGAACACCAAGAGGCCTGATAATATTCTACACAATTACCGGGAAACATATACGCTTTCCGAAATAAAGCGTAACCTTATAAATTGAGGGGAAATTGGTTTTTAGTCATTTCCTTATAATACGAGTATACGCAATGTCAATACGTACTTATTATACATACTCGTATATTGTTATAATATTTTGTTGCTCCTACTAAAATTATAAATGCGAAAGTTTGTGAGGACGGATTTTTGTTTGTTGCTCTTTCACGCAAAAACAACTGAACGGATTTAGATGAAAGTATATAGTAATATAGGTTATACATCAGAATACCACATGGGATACATTTTATTCCGAAATTCCTGCGGGAACGGGTACAACGCGTGTAACACTGCGGGGTGCAGCTAGTATTTTATATTTTAGAACTGTATGTACTCGTTACCTTTAAGATGACATCTCCC
This sequence comes from Cyclophora punctaria, assembly GCA_951394245.1. Classification (NCBI taxonomy): domain Eukaryota; kingdom Metazoa; phylum Arthropoda; class Insecta; order Lepidoptera; family Geometridae; genus Cyclophora; species Cyclophora punctaria. The sequence goes on from OX596189.1 coordinate 4,988,148, forward strand.
ATACGTTTCATATTAAACCATAATAAGTCGGTGTATACCTTCAAGATACATCCTTCATACTTAATACATAGATTCACCGTCCACCTGTAAATCATGGCCACAAACAAATCATACGCTGAAGCAATAATTTCCATACTAACGTTTAGTTTTGACACTTTAATTGGTATTTACGATCCGGTCTTGAACAACTCTGAATTTACCTGTTATCAGACGGGAGTTTAACCGCATAACAGGACTAGGGCACCGCGAGGTTATGAATTTAATATAGTTAAACTAGCCGCGCCCCGCGGTGTTACCCGCGTTGTACACGTTCCCGCGGGAATTTCTGGATAAAATGTATCCCATGTGTTATTCTGATGTATAACCTATATTACTGTAAAGTTTCATCCAAATCCGTTCAGTAGTTTTTGCGTGAAAGAGTAACAAACATACATCCTCACAAACTTTCGCATTTATAATATGTATTAGCAGGATGTAAGTGTCCCAGTTAGTACTGGATTCTTAAGTTAAAGCGAACACTACTCATTTTGAATTGAAACTACGTTTACGGATACACTTAGTAATTTAAGGGTGCTTTCAAATTATGCGTTTCGTGTCGGACCGCTGCGGTGCCGAAGCGGTGCGTTTGTCGTATTGTGAACGTACGATCGTGTGTTTTCATACAAATCGAGCAGTGCGGCAACAGTGCGGTGTCGGTACCGCGAAATAATTTTAGTACGCACTGTTGCCGCAAAAAATATTTATCTTTGATTACAGGCGTTAAAGAAACTAACCCAGTGCTCATATTAGTTTTTTAATCGATTTCAAAACGAACGGTGATTCTCAATAAGATGTTTTCTAGTCATTAAACTTTTAAATCTAATTTAAAACAAATATGAATCATATTCGATTCAACATCGATTTCGCGTTAAGGTTTCAATTTCTGTTTAATAAAAACTCGTTAATAACCCCAACCTCAATGAAGCTGTTTACGCAATATAATTTAAAGTCTCGTTACTTCCATCCGCGAAACTCCGAGCAAAAATACGTCTCAAAAACTTTACTAATCAGCAAACTCGACCTTAGAATCCTTAAATTGTCATCCAAATTACACCACATGCAAAAACATCTGTACACAAAACAAGGACCGAAAACTTCGCAAATACAGTCTTTATCTCGTACGTATAAGCTTTAAAATCGCACATTAGGCAAGTCAGAAAAGTAATTTCGCAAAAATGATACCGACCAAAGCTCGGGTATTCGCGAAAGATACGTTAATATACAACAAACATTGTCTCTTATCATTCTATTGTGAAAGCTTTGCTGACAGAGAAACGGCCAGATTTAAGTTATTAGTATCGTCTGCTATAAAATAACACACATTTAACGTCGCCTTTTGTTTATTTTATGCATACGTTAGACGGTACTGCACTTTCAAAATAATGACTGGCTCATTTAAGGGTCTTATCACTATGAAAGTTTGCATACTTGTGTACTTCTATTGTTTTTGATGTAATGATAGACATCAGACTAAAAAGACACTATCGCCAGAACTCTGAGACGTCAAATCCTTCCTTAGAAAGGTTCCTGATGAGTGATTTTGAGATGTTATCTATCAGTTAAGTGTCGATTTAATGAACGTATCTGAGTGCGACAGTGGAAACCTATAAAAACTAATTTAAAATCTACTCATGGCATTTCGTACAAAAATGTACCCCAACCAATTTTCGTAGTTGCGTATCCGTAGCCGTAGTAGAAATCCGTAGCAATTTTCGTAGTTCGTAGCAAAATTCGTAGCCGTAATCGATGTCGTAGCCACGTTATGGTCGACCTCATAAGGAAACTCGTACATAATAAAACATAACTGAATATATTAGACCTTCTGACGTCACTCAGTTACCAAAACAATGTCCAATGTAAATATTTTAGCGTCAACGTCATTTAACTTGGACAAGTGGAAGAATTAACTGTGTTTCTTTTACCAAAAGTATTGCGTCACTTTGTTACTACTTTGTATAGTAGCGTGGTTGCTCATGGCATAGTTTCACTAAGCGATATTAGTTCATTGCGGTTGCTAAGCAACGTGCAGCTCGACCTACTTGGATGGGTGGCCGATAGTGTACATTTCTATCTGAGCGCTACCGTTAGAGGGCACGTTAAATTATCGGTCCCGGTTGTTTCAATCGTTAGATCATGTCGAAGGCCTTTAGGCGGTCTAAAAACTTCGACACCAGGATTGTCCACAAACCTACTCAAACTTACTTTTTAACTATTTTGTATATATTTAACTATTTTGTATATAAACTTGCTTTGGAGTTATTAGTTGACTTGAATATGAAAGTGTATTGTTGCTTGCATTTAAAACGATCGAACTTCAACAGAATCGGATTATACCTAATCTTTCTCAATGAACTGATAACACCATCCATGGCATAAGCACCACGCTTATGCCATGGATCAGTCTTTGTAACTATTAGAAAGGCCAGAAAGTCTTTTCAGTTAATAGACTGTCAAATTGACATTATAACTTTAGCCTTTTCACAATAGTATTAGGCTAAGTTCAGATGGCCGCGCGGACCCGGACGGAACTTTCGACCGCGCAGTACTAGATCACGATAAACAACTAGTGTCATCTACATGAACGCGCGTCATGTGAATGCTCCTACCGCGTGACGATGCGCAGCTCCACGCGGTCATCTGAACTCAGCCTTACTTTCATTCAAATATAAATAAACAAAACCAAACTGTAAACCATATAAAACGTTATCAAACAACGTAAATGCTATGAAAACAAAATGTTCTAAATACAAAATTCAAAAACAATTAACAACTTACTGAGGAAACAAATGACGAACGACCTAGCTTTCAAGCTAACCAATTAAGCCGTGTTTACACTTAATGTTCAGAACTGTTCTGAGCGAGATATGTTCGTTCTTAGGGTTAATGAAAACAATTGAACGAGCGAACATAATCATTCAGTGATGATTGGATTGAAAAAAGTCTTTGATTCATTTGGATTGGCTGGTTCATCTTCTTCAGATCATCGAGTTTAGTTATTTCCTTCGTTCACTTAAAGAAAACAGTTGTATCCCATTTTAAGCGAACATCACAGAACAACAAACATTTGATCAAAACAAACATTTGTTCAGAGACCAAGTGAAAACGTGGCTTCACAAACAGACCTTTTGCTTTCAAAAATCACGGGCAAACATCATAAATACTATAATCCTTGCTCACCAGGGTCGGACAACCCTCATCTCTGAATGATCCTGAATTTAATTGCTAATCGCCTACCGACGATATAACATGAGATTAACTCGTCCTTAATCTATACGTGCCCATTTGTAATGTTCTATATTAATTCTCTGAGGACAAAGATGTTTGTTCGTTTCGATTGAGGTTCAGTTTTAAGTTTGGGGGTGGGGGGTGAGAGGTATTATTGATCAATAGGAGATATAATTACTTAATTAAGTTAAGTAACTTCGAGTAGAAAGTAAGCTGTTAAGCCGTCGGTCCCTGTTACTTTCTACGGATAGTAGTCATTACATAGTCATTACATGAGCCATGTCAGAGGCCTTTGGCGGCTCAATAACTCTGACACCAGGATTGGTCAGGTTGACCATCCACTCAATGAAGAAGAAGTTCGAGTAGGTTTTTTGGCCAAGCTACCGGAGCATTTAGACCGCCTAAAGGCCTCCGACATGGTCTGACGATTGAAACAAATGGAACCGATAATTTTACGTGCCCTCCGACACACAGTAGCGCTCAGATATAAATGCCACTATCGACCACCCATCCAAGTAGGTGTCGAGCTGCACGTTGCTTAACAATCGGTATGAACTAACATTGCTTAGTTAAAACTACACCACCAGCACTAAAATAACATAATCGAAGTATAATCGTATGCTAACTTATTTTTATTTAATACTAGCTGTGCCCGGCGGTTTCACCCTCAGCGCCCCCGTTCCCGTGGGAATTTTGAGATTTTTATTCCTTATTTTTTTTACATAAAAACCTTGTCCTGACAATAGGGAACACATTAAAAAAAGAATCATCCAATTTGGTGTAGTCGTATGCGCTTACCAACACATTTTGCGATTCATTTTTATATTATAGATAACACGTTCATTAACATTAACCGTAATGTGCGAACCCGCGAACTCTAAATGAAAAAGTTGGAAAGTAACATGTAAGTGGTGAAAATGTGACGCTCTCTTTGATTGAAAACTTGCTCCCTATTAAAGACGATGTTGAAAGAGATTACAACAAAAGACTAACTTCTATACTCAGTCACTAATGTTACTTTAAGAGTGATTTTTGACATTAAGGTCGGATCGCACTTGAACTCTCAGAATGAATTGCACAAGAACTCTATTTAGGACCTAAATATGTCTAAGAGACAAAGGCTATTCGTTCATATTGTATTCTGATAAAGTGCTTGTGTATGGTTTTAAATAGTGTTTTATTTCGTGCAACATAAAATATTGTTATTTTAATAAACAGCTTTTTATTTCTCAAATATATTTTAGTACTAAATAGGTTTAAGAGTTTTTGTGAGATTGACCCTGAAAATATGAAAAATTGCGTGACTGTACCGATTGTAAATTTCAGTAAAATCTCTTAAGGCCGACACTGAGTTAGGCGTGCGCCCGCCGCGTGTGGCTTCATACAAAAGTGAACCGTCGCATGCGCCCGTCGCGTGCGGTGTCATACAAAGGTGAGCCGCCGCGGGCGCACGCGACGGGCGCACGCTTGACGCAGTGTTGACCCTTAGTACTTATAAATAAATAAAAGTAACTAGACCCAAACTAAGCTCTAAGCTTGTAATATGGAATCTAACTAACTGATACTACTACATATACATACACAAATACTTGATAATAATATATTGTTATATATAATTGACACCCAGACGTCGTCGCCAACAACTATGTCTCTACATATTGTTGACTCCGGGTGGGAATCGACCCTGCAACCCCCGACACAGTAAGCGCTCTCATTGCCACTGTGCCAACGGGCTTGTCTTATGACTTTTAGTATCGCGACTAACAGTTTAAGAGATAAACGATTTCACACATAAATATAACACCATCACTGTATCCAATAGATAAAACATTATAGCCATCTTAGAGCACTCAAGTCCAATTAAATCTGCTTTAAAGTCCACAACAAGTAATTGGTACTATAAAAGTTATCATCAGTTCACTATCCGGACTGGTCTATAAAAAGTCGAGAACCCAACTAGATATAAAACACCAGACCCAACTAATAGGACGATAAAGTTAGCTTTTATACGCTCTTGTAATTCAACCACTTGGCACGTAAGACTGTGGTCTAGGTAAAAGAATATGCGCACTTGTTTGAACAGGGAACAAGCTTTATTGTACGAACAGGGAATAATATTGAATGGTGTTATGCGTCTATACAAGAAACTTCTTCATACACCTCAGTCTTCTATAATCACAGTTCCTGTAAAGGGGCCGAAACGTCAGATAAAAATGTAAAATAAAAGCGAAGTGTACCCGTAAACGTAGTTTCAATTCAAAATGAGTAGTGTTCGCTTTAACTTAAGAAACTCCGTAGAGAATAATCCTATTAGGGAAGAGCATCTGGGATTCTTCTTGGACAGGTAACTGATAGAAGTTTGTAAAGAGAGATACCGTGTTAAGGACCAGTTTTACGTTCTTAAGTGCAAGACACACATATATTATACATACTCTGGGACGTCAAATGCTTCCTTAGTAGAGATTTAATGAATGATTTTGACATGTTATGTATGAAAAGGCGCGCATGTTTCTCTGTCTGTCTCTTTCTGGCGTGCACATGTTTCTCTGTCTGTCTCTCTCTGACGTAAAAAGTGTCGTTACATTTTTTTCCGTCTAGCCCCCTTTCGCAACGCGCGATAAGGAACTTCGATCCAATATGTCAATTAGTGAGGTGTCGATTTAATGAACGTCTCTGAGTGTAGCGGATAGTGCGGGTGTGACACGCACTCAGCTTTCACCCACATTTTGCGTGTCGTTATAAGATAGTTTTATACGCGATCATACTCGTTGAAGGGTTTAAAACTGTTATAAAACTTCGATATGTAGATTTATTGATCGTTTTAGTACGTTGGCACACAAAGGACATTTTTCAACCATCTCAAATAGCAAAAGGGTTCAACACTAGTCAATATTTTTCTTGTTTAAGTTCTGGGAAGTGCACAAATGCCATTATAGTAATAGTGTTGCACCGACACTTGAATGTACTTCTTCTAATTAAAACGTACTGTGTTCAGATGGTCAGGTTTTTTAGTTAATAGTTCCTCAACATTGGTTTTTCAATATGTTACTTACTTTAGCTCCAATTTCACCATTATAGCTGAACTTGATCAATCAACTTACTCCTGGTTAACGAGCTAATTTGAGATTAAAACGTCTAATAAACCACTAAGCAAGAGTAGTCAGCGCTGGCCTCTTTATTTCATAACTAGTAGCGCCCCGCGGTTATACCCGTGTTGTGCCCGTTCCCATGGGAATTTCGGGAATTTTGATACATATAAACCTTCCTCTTGAATAACTCTATATATTTAAAAAAAACCGTGTCAAAATCCGTTGCGTAATTTTAAAGATCTAAGCATACATAGGAACACACAGACAGTGGAAAGCGACTTTGTTTTATATTATGTAGTGATGAAATGAAATGGAAATGAATGAATGATTTTTTGATTTGAATGAATGAATAAAAATGACATTTTGCTTTCTTTCTGCTACTTTACTTACTCATATGTGCGTTAGTCAAACTTTTAACAACCCTTGTTTGAGTCGTATTAAAGACTGATAAATTTCTTCTTAAGAATTTTCTCTATTTTTCTTTTAATAGTTTTAAGTTTCCTTGTAGATTTTTTGCCATCGTTTTTCTTAAACTTTTCTTTTAAATTAGACTTTGAGTTTAACTTTGTAACAGTTTTAATTTGTTTATCGCTTAGTTTTTTAATAAATGTTATAATCGATCAGTTATAAAAGCTTCGTTGAGTGAGTGAGTGAGTGAGTGACTTGAGTACTTTGAGTGTACATGCTCTGTGACCGATTTTATTAGAGAGAAAACGTCACATATAATAAATACTAGCGGTACTACTAAAACTGCGGTAAACTACTTCACGGATTTGGATGAAACTTTACAGTAATATAGGTTGTACATCTGAATAACACGTGAGATACATTTTATCCCAAAATTCCCGCGAGAATGGGCACAACGACGGTAACACCGCGGGGCGCGGCTAGTATAAATAACCTATAATCTTTCCATGGTATGTAACCAACACCTCCTCATATAATTAACATAAAAACGTATCGTTATAATATTTTTATTTCCTATTTATTCTAAAAAAGAAAACAACTGAGTAATTTAGCCTCGTTATTAAAAATACGACAAATTCCACAGAATCTAAGATGGGTCTTGTAATAAAAAGACGAATACTTGAATCAATGGCTGTGTTTATATTAAATTTGTAATTTTCTTTGTGAACATTACACGTGTTATATCAACAATTTATTAAACGAGAAGGGTCTCTTTATTGCCGATTTCAAAAGCTAGGAGTAAGTTCTCAATTCGTGTGGAAATTAGTACAATCTGTTATTTATCTAAGTAAGAAAAGTAATCGGCCCACTGCTGAGCAAAGGATCAAAATCGGTCAGACAGATTACCATGATACCTTTTTAAAACACCGTAAAACATTAAAAAAGTATTTCAGTAACCTAAACTTTTAAATAAAGAACGGAATGAGGAGACGAGTTCTTAAACGAGTTAAGTCTAATTACGTCCACATTATTCTTTTTTCGAACACGTTGAAGCTCGTAACTTTACTGCATTTTAAAAAGGAGTTAGAATCCCAAACGAGGGTTTAAACTGTTCCCAAAAAATAGGTTGTGCTCTGCCGGGTTACTACCTAACATGATCGAATTTAAACTAAATCGAAATCGAATCAATTTAGGGTCTGAACTAACAAAAACGATAGTGAACTATGAAGAACTATGAACTATGTGGTTTCAAGTCAATTCATCAAAGCTTCAATGACAAAAAGGGTATCGTTTTGGGAAAGTGAATGGTACGATTGAATTAGTATGCTTTTGTGAACCACAAACAAGACCATATCGTTTATAGATGGTAACTCTGACGTTTTAGTTGATTTTTTTGTGCAATCGGATGTATAAATCGGTGCCCAGGTGCAATGTTTTGTTGATCCTTTTCTGATTGGCCATTTTGAAAGCGGATTCAAAAAGAGAATATGTTTCAATGGGTGACCTTTACTAAATTGCTTACAAACAAACGGGCACAATGTTGCAATTCTTGAATTTAAAAAGAGAAGTAGAGTTTTTAAATTCAATTCTTAATTTAAAAATCTGACTTCATTTCTACCGGGCGTCTAAAAAGCACAATGGATAATCTTCGAGAAATCGAGAGAGATAAGAATCGAGAACTAATCTCTAAGAAGGCGAACGAAAAAGGTTAGCTATGGAAGTCATTAAAAACTCTTTTTATTTTAAGCCCCGCAACTTTTGAAGGCTTTTCATAATACTAGCTTTAAAAAACGAACTAATAACACACATTAAAAGCGTAACCCCATCAGAACGTAACGTAAAAGAAACAAAAGACTGGGGTCATCCGGTTCGTACAGATTTGGCTTCAATCCAGAGTGCATTAGTGCCACAGATATTTCGTTAAGTATAAATTTTAGCAAGTACGACCCACAATGTTATAAATACTGGCCCAACCCGATGTCATTGCCAATTCTACGGGTTTTGTTTTGGGCCTCCATATTTTTTTATATGTCATTACGTAATCGTTCTAAGTTTTTACTCATACTGCAAAAAAGCTTAATGTAAAACTTTAGCCACTTGCCTTACTGCCAGAGCTGTACTTTTCGGTCGCCACTTTACTACCAATTATATAAATTGTATCATAGCTATGAAATGTGGCAAAGGTGTACAACAATCCAAAAAGCATTATTAATCTTAACATTAAGGCCTTTGCCACACTTGACAGATCTTCCGTCGCCGATCTTCCGCGACAGAATGCCAATACATATTATTGCATATAATTTCGCTGCGACGGAAAGACCGATCTTCCGCGTAGTGTGCCCGCTATTTGTAATTTGACGTTCCGTCGGAAGATTGGCGACGGAAGATCTAACTTAGCACATAGCTCTGGCGGAGATGTATGTAAACCTAGAAAGCAGGACTGACAATAATGAATTTTACGAAGCATGGTAGAAAATTAATTGAATTATATGTACTTAGAATATTTTTTCTGAAATAGTTTGAGTTCGACCAGCAATCTCAGATTTTGTACCTACATAGCAGAATAAGCTTCCACATTTACGTCTATAAAAAAATGTTTGAACTGTTTTTCCACCCACCAAAATTCGACACTTGTCAGCCGTGAGGCTTTTAGTTCACTACACTATAAGTAATTGGTGGTATGCTTACTTAGTACTGTCACTTAGTTGATGATAATATGAAATAGCGCTCTCGGTTTTGCTCGCGTTGTACTTGTTTCCGTGAACATTTTGGGTCAGAAAATAAGCTTATATCATCCTCTTAAATGTCAATATTCACAACAAAAATATACAATCAAATCTGACTTGTGGTTCTTGAGATTATTCCGTTGAAACAAACAAAAATCAAACTCTAGCTTTATTATATAAGTAAAGATAAATACATACATTTTAATTTTGAATCCACTTGAAATGTAGTGAGTTAGTTTTTAGACCACCTTAAAACCTCCTAACATGGCCTTACTATTGAAACCGGGACCGACTTCAATAACGTGCCCTCAGATCACGACTTTCAGATAGAAAAGCCACTGTCGGCCACCCATCCAAATAAGGCTGAGCTGCACGTTACTTAACAATCGCAAAGAACTAACATCACTTAGTCAAGCTCCGCCACTTTTCAATGTGAGTACACTGAAATCGAAACAAATCCCAAACTCCAACAGACCAGTTTGCAAAACGTCTCTGCAACAATAAAAGTGTTAAACGTAATAAAATTCAAGAGGTAATTGCTTTTGGGACTTGCGGGAGGGAAAAATAAAACGATTTCCACATAGAACACGAGTACAGGAATAACGGGTGATACAAAATGAAACAAACGAATGAGTTGTCAGATTCAACTTTGTGATGTAAATTAGGAGGAATTTTGTAGTAATTATCCTGAATATGTTTTAGTAGCTGTTCGTGGTTTGACCCGATTTCTGTGTTAATTTTGGGAGTATGCGAAGTAAGATTTGTATGACAAACTGTTCGTTGTGGTTTGACTCGATTTCTGTGGGAATTGTATCGAAAATTAAAATTTGTATGGAGAGTAAGATTTGTATGGAGAGTAAGATTTGTATGTAGCGTAAGATTTGTATTGAAAATTAGAATTGTATGAAGAGTTAAGATTTGTATGGAAAATAACATTTGTATGGACAGTAACATTTGTATGGACATTAAGATTTGTATGGAGAATAAGATTAGTATGGATAGTAAGATCGAATAGGTTAGTGGCCTTGAACCTTGGTGTCGAAAGTTTTTGAACTCCTGACTGGCTGTAGTAGTAGTAGTGTTACTATTGTAACAACTAGGATCTCCTACTACTATTCTGATTATTCCGATGTCTTTTTATGAAGACTTAACCACGATTTCATGCTATCTACAGTAATTTCCTGACAAGCCTGCTGGCACTGTTATGCCACAGTGAGAGCGAGCGCTTTATGTGTCGGGGGTTACGGGTTCGTTTCCCGCCCGGAATCAATAATGCGTGCAGGCATGGTTGTTAGTTAGTCTGGGTATCCATTATATATTCATATATTATATTTTTATATAATATTTTATATAGTATCTGTTAGTTAGATTCCATAATACAAGCTAAGAGTTTAGCTTGGGTTTAATTAACCGTGTGTGAATTTGTTCTGCAAAAAATAATTGGTATCTAATAATATTATTGCACATCGTTACAGCCAAAGTCAATATCGTCTCGTCTAGTCTGTGGTAAGCCTTCAAGCTGAATTTCAGTTTCAGTTACAACCGCATGTGAATTAATTTGATCATTTATTTGTTACTAGCAGCACCCCGCAGTTACACCCGCGCTGTGCCCGTTCTCATGGGAATTTCGAGATAAAAAATAGCCTATAACCTTCCCGTTGAATGTGGGTATCTGTTACAAAAAGAATTATTTAAATCGGACTGATAATTCCCGAGATTAGTTCGAACATACAAACAAACAAACTTACAAATTTAACCTCTTTATACTGATAGTAGTCGTTACATGAGCCATGTCAGAGGCCTTTGGCGGCTCAATAACTCTGACACCAGGATTGGTCAGGGTGACCATCCACTCGATGAAGAAGAACCTCTTTATAATATTACGTATAGATTTATTACTTTATCACGATTCTAGACTCTACATTATACTGTATAATCTACCTATAAACCATTTTTGAAGTCAAAACAAGTATTAAGCCGGCACTCAACACTAAACTACCCACTTATAAGTTTTTATGACATTCACAGTTATAAACCAGATGGAAAACTATAAAAAGTTCATATTTCTTCGTCCCTCCTAACAGGTCCCTAGCCGATGATTATGTCGCCAAAGATCTGTTATCGAAATTATACTGTGTTAGTTTATAGCTGAAGACAATGTAACAAATAGACGTATAATATATTTGTTAATGTTTCTACAGTAGTAGGCAATTCTGTGGGCAGATGAGCTGATGCTCAAAAAAAAGTATGGAAATCCCACTGCATGGCAAAGATCTCAATGTATACTTCATAGAATAGTTACATCGGCAGCTTTCATTCAATTGCAATACCTTAAAAGGATGTTTTTTTAAATATTGCTTGGAACACATTATTTGTACAAATATTTTAACACAGATTTAAGTAAAAATTAAATTAAAGATTAGAAATTTGAATTGAATTGAATCTTTCACAAATCGTAAAGTCTCATTTATTGCAGCACTCATGAAAGAGCGAAGTACTTCCTGCGTAACGCTGTAATCAGTTCTTTAAAAATATTATAAGCGAATAAACTCGACTAGGTAACTCTTAAAGTAACTCCTAAAGGCCTCCTACATGGTCTGAAATCTTTGAACCTTTAGTCATCCAAGTGCTTGGCTCGAAATCTAGCCTTCCTGACAAGTTTTATGGTCTCGTATAAAAACTTAAATCTGCCAAATAAATCGGCAACTGCTGTATATATATCTTCTGTTTATTTATCTTTCTACGCCATTTTCATAGTAAACAAGACAATAAAATACAACCTCAAGAGGACTTATAAGTGTGATATTTCGATTTCATAACGAACATACAAACAAACAAATAAACTTACAAATTTTACCTCTTGATATTATTAGTATAGATATTTATATTTTATTATGAAAATATAAAGTTTTAATATGAAGACTTTTAAAATAATTCCTAAATAGTTTATTTTATCACTGAATGTTAACATTTTTCTAAACTACATTGTTTGAATTCCATTTATAAGATGAACATTGAAAAACGAAATGAGTATTTCATTCTGTTTCTTTAAAAATTTAAACAAACTCTTAGCCTTAATAACTCCGTACTTAGAAAAGCTTTTAAAACTTTCCAACTTCAAAAACATAATTTCTTAATTACAACGACTAAAATAAAAAAAGTGTAAAACCATTCACATCTTAACGGGTCCACTTATAAAGAAAATATTTTTCAACAAATGCAAAGGATTTCGATCATCGTAAACTGAACTTAACTGCACCAAAAATAAAGTCGAAAATTTCATCAAATCGAAATGTTACATATACATTCACTTGTGTGAATACAGCCAGCGTATGAAAGGATTTATACAAAAGGAAAAAAAGAAAAAAAATACAATCTTTTACCTGAAAAAGGCATTTGGCGAAAATAAACCGACCAACGTATTGTTGGCCGAAGACAATGCCAGGATTTCACCGACAATCTTCCTTTCTATTAATTTAAAACATAAATGGGTCTTTTGTGTTTCATTCGTTTTGGTTTCAATCAAAAAACTTTCGATTAGGAAGGAGTTTTATTCAAAATTTGTTATAAAAGATTTTCTAACTTTCTAGTCGCGTCCCGCGTTGTACCCGTTCCCGCGGGAATTTCGGGATAAAATATATTCTATGTGTTATTCTGATGTATAACTACAAAGTTTCATTCAAATTCGTCCTTTAGTTTTTTCGTTAAAGAGTAACAAACACACATCCAACCTTACAAACTTTCGCATTTATAATAATAGTAGGGTCTTCATTCCAGATTGGTCACAACGTGGTCATAAAGCGGTGTTTGACATTAAATGACTTAGCACTGTACGTGTTGGCAAGTTCAATATAACGCGGGTGTCACATGTCATATAATACCAAACTTTGTCTCTCCGACTTGCAAATTGTTCACTCGCAATGTCATTGACTCTCACGAAATGTAAGTTCCCCGGCTGATGTAAGAAGGTTTTAAGTACAACTATGTTTAAAAGAATTAAATACGAATATATAAGAAAGGAATACAACGTCACGTGACCCTTAACCCCATTAGTGTGTCTTGCGCCTTAGATATTCAATCTTCACTGCAACGGCTAGACGGATATATTTATGAAACGCATAGCAGAGAGACAATCTAAGCGTATGCCTACTTAACTTTATTTATAAGATATTCAATTCTAAGTCACGGCTTTCTAAGTAAGTGCACTATACTGTAACAGAAGATAGCAATAAGGTCGTTAATTGCTTGATTTCAAGCTGAGACGCTGTTGACGCCCGAATTTGCATTACCAAAACACAGCGGTCGCTACTTTATAAAATGTTTATACTGTAAAGTTTTAAAGCTTAGCTTTTAAACCATCTCTAGCTTAGGTGTACTTAGCGGAATATCAAATTTAGTCTAGAATACTTGAAGATAAATGAATAGAACCTGTGAGTATGCGGGATCTATGTAGAATTAGTTTCGGAGAGATATTTTAAGAGACCAAGTAAATTCGAGTAGGTTAGAGGCCAACCGTGGTGTCGTAGTTTTTGAACCGCGTAAAGGCCAATATGGTCTGACGATTGGAACAACCGGGACCGACAATTTAACGTACCCTCGCTAACACGATAACGTGTGTTGTTCTGATATATTAAGACCAATATTACTGTAAAGTTTCATTCAAATCCGTTCAGAAGTTTTTCCGTGAAAGAGTAACAAACACGTACATGTATCCTCACAAACTTTCGCAGGTATTAGTCGGATTTGTAATATGAGATTATATCAAAGCATGAAATGTGATTAGATAGAGCATATAAATTGAAACTGTAAAACTAAACCACAGGGACATTTCGTTCAATGTATCTTTTCACCTTTAGGAACCCTTTTAACAGATTGTTTCATTAACAATGTAAGCCGAAGGGAAGATCGCAACAATACGTCATTTGTTCCCGAAATCGGAATAATTTGCGAACGATTCAACATAGTCTCTTATAACGAAGTAGGTATTTTGTATCTCTTCTGTTTTTGAATTATTTGTTAATTTGTTCGATAATCTGGCCTGCATTAATTCTGTATCAAAAGGCAGTACTTATTTCTGTTTTAAACCGACTTCAAAAAAAGGAGGAGGGTTTTCAATTCAACCGTATGTACTGCGACCGTATGTACTGTCTCTAATTTATTCAACTTTAAAATTAGTCAGGAAGATGACGAAATAAATTATTTCTATCTTTCTAGTTTCTAGATTTTGAAGTCAGTTAGGTTTTTTTGAAACGTTTTTTTATTAATTTCTTATGGAGTGCGTCCACTAGAACCTCGCAACTTAGTGAACTTGCTCAAATTATAACACAAGCTGTCTTTATGTGCGTAACTATCATTCATGCATTTAACATAACTCACTACGAATATTTTTTCTCCGAATAATCGTAACTATTATGCTGCCACTACTTCAGAGACAATTTTGACGTGAACCGTAATGCAAACATTAGATAATGTGCATGTACAAGTACATACTAACACAAGCATAGCCCAGAAGCGCTCAAGAGATAAAACTACTATTCATCCTACTAATGTTATAAATGTGAAAGATTGTGAGGATGGACGAATATACGAGTATGTATGTTTGTGACTCTTTCACGCATAAACTACCAAACGGATCTGGATTAAACTTTACAGTAATATAGGTTATACATCAGAGTAACATATGGGACACATTTTAATCCCGAAATTCCCGCGGGAATAAGTACAACGCGGATGAAACCGCGAGTCGCGGCTAGTATACACTACAGTCTTGCAATACGTAATTACATCTAGCATTAAAAAACATATAATTTAACTCAAAAAACAAAACACTATCTATTTTACAACTGTTATCTTTTTGAACTATAGTGCAGTTAATTCCTGATCTAATGTATCGTTACAATCCAAATGGGTTTCTTGAACAAATGGGTTGGAAAAGGGTGAAAGTAACAAATGTATGTACGAATCGAGTTGGATAATCGAACCGATACGAAGTCTTTGCTCCGACAATAATTAATTACCATTCGACTGCGGGTTTCTGGTACACATTTGGGAAGGGTTAAGGTAATTTTTTGTTGCGGTGTTACGATTAATTATACTGAATTCTTGTTTGTTTAATCTCTCAATTGAGTTCAGCGTTTGGTTAGATTAGTGAGAAATGTAGTTAAGCTCAAGACAGTCATTTGCGGTCGCGGGCCACGTGACGTTGTGTTCCTTGTATTTGCATGAAAGGTGTCACTGAACTACGAGTAAGCGGGCTGGCTGCGGTTCAGTGTCATTTCAGTACAGTGAAGAGGATTACGATTAATCACCGCGCTTGCCTAATGCGGGTTGGTGATCTCAAACTCAAGCCATGTTTGAAAAGTAGTAAACATTTTCGCTTGACCTGGGAATTGAACCTCAGAACCTCAGTCTTAGCAGGCGAGTGCACATGCTTAGACCACCGAGGAGTTTTGAAGAATTAATTAAATCACTTAGCATTTTTCCTCTTCAGAAGGAAAATTCAGCAGGAATCATCTTCGCCTCGAAAATCAAACACAGTTTCAGTCTCGTAAGAAAAAATATAGTGTACTACCTCTTTCCACACATTGTATCTATTTCGCTCCATATTTCATGTTTCTATTTGTACCGTTGAGCTATGTGAAATCTTTTTCCATTTCTCATGCAGATTTGGTGAATGCATTCCGTCACGTCCTAGGTTTTGACTTGGCATACGAGTGGTACGATTTGTTAAGTCATTTCTCTTATAGGAATCCGTTCAATCAATAAAGGACTTTGTTTGTAAAAGAATAGAATATATTTTCTATACTAATATTATAAAGAGGTAAAATTTTCAATTTTGTTTATTTGTATGTTCAGGCTAACTGATTTGGATAATTAATTTTTTCAATGGATAGCCACATTCAACGGTATGGTTAGGTTTTATAAAAAAATGTAATTTTCTTTCTTTATATGTTTGGTTTCATCTCGGGAATTACCAGTCTGATTTGGATAATTATTTTTTTAATGGATAGCCACATTCAACGGAAAGGTTATAAGGCTATTTTTCATTCCGAAATTTCCATGTATAAATCGCGGGGCGCTGATAGTTATTGAGATTTTACAAAATGTGTAGATATATTTTTATACACATACCAGTAGTATCTTACGAATTTACCCACGTTTAACTCGTTCTTGTAAAAAAAAATGGCCTGAAAATATGACTAACCTTCTGCAAAAAGAAGGAATCTACTCTGTATGTTGGCGAAAACCGCATAGAAATCCATTCTGTTGTTTTTCTAATTTGATATAATCACATAGATATAGTTTTACAAATAAAAACGATTGGAAGTGTAAATTATTTCCTGAAATTCTATAAAAGTATTTTATTCAATGTATGAATTACAAAATTGTACATAAAAAAGGTTTTTAGATCTGTTATTTTATTTACAAAAATATGAATCCATTTCCTGTACACTTTTTTGTAAAAAAATATCTGTAGCAGACGATACTTAACGCATGTCAGATATTTTCACATCCTGGTACAGTCAGGGAAATAAATGTTCAAATTATAAAATGTACGTACCAAATATTTATTTTGGATCGGAAAAAACATAGTCAATTTTTATACCATAAATTAATATACAATACATTAGTGTTACAGTGCTTGAAAGGTAAATAATAAATCACCAACCTTGCTGCAGCTAATATTCTTCATAAAGGAATAATGAGAAAGCTTGTTCTCTCATTATTTCTATAAAACTCGCTATTGAAATCTCCTTTTAATCATTAATAAGTATTACTTAACAGTATCTACGAGCATATTAATAATAAAGCTGAAGAGTTTTTTTAATATGTTTGATCGCTGATCTCAGAAACTACAAATCCGATTTAAATAATTATTTTTGCAAAGATAGCTACATTTATCGGAAAGGTTATATTAAGCTCTTTTTATCTCGAAATTACCATTAGAATGGGCACAAGGCGTGTAAAACCACAGCGTACTGACAGTAACAAACAAATATCTTTGAAATTGGAAAAACAAAAGACAATCGTCTTTTGTTTTTATATACCTATTACATGTTTACGTTCGTTCTATATAATTTTTCACTCCGACAGTACACAACATAATACGTCTTGTACTTTATACTCTTATCATAGAATACTTACACTGAACATACAACGTTAAGACCGAGTTTTCGATAATTTTGTTTGTTGAGTGCGTGCCGCGTTTCAATTTGCTCCAATCTAAAGTAAACATTGTCATCTCGCCCTTCCCGCTTCTTGCATGACATGATATTAGGTAAACATGACCTTTCGTCTTCAAGACATGCTTATTACAAAGATAAATGACTTGCATTGTTTCTTAGATAGCTTCTAGAATTGTGGTTGAAGAGTAAAATCTTGTTCTACGTATACTTGTGATAAGTTTTACTATACTGTTTTCTTAAGTTTAAGCAAACACTAATCATTTTAAATTGAATCCACGTTTACGGATTAACTTCGCTTTTCTCGTACATTTTATGCAAAGGGAAATTTCAGATACAAAGGTTACCTAGGCATGATAGTCGAGAGGAAGTTATAAAGATTTTACCCATGGGAGTTTTAAAACTCCCTTTTAAACTCCCCAAACTCACACGGGTTGTGCCCAACGCGGGCAAAACCTCGAGATGCTGCTAGTAAATGTATATTACGAGTAAGTGTCCAATACCCATTGAAACACTTTCAATCTTCTTCTTCACCGAGTGGATGATCAACGGTCAACCTGACCAATCCTGGTGTCAGAGTTATTGAGCCGCCAAAGGCCTCTGACATGGCTCTTGTAACGACTACTATCCGTAGAAAGTAACCGGGACTGACGGCTTAACGTGCCCTCTGAAGCAGGGAATCGTCTTACTTTTCAGGCAATCAAGTGATTCAGCCTGCAATGCCCTAACCAAACTAAGGATAGTCTCACAAAGAGATTTTTGTGAGATATCCCCACCGGGAATCGAACCCGGGACTTCCAGATCGTGAGCCGAGCGCTCAAACCACTAGACCACGGAGGCTGTTAGACTTTCAATAAAAATGCCCCACTAACACAATCAGGCACTTCGTGACCCGTACCATTTATGATGTATACGCCCATTATTTGATATTGCACATACAATGGCCCCACATTAGTTCGTATTAGGTCTTTGTAAAGGACTTTGTATTATGTACCAAATCGTCAGACCACAACACATTAGGACGATCGTTACAGTAATATGTACAATGTATTATACAACTATTATATTGTACTAGCTTTACCCGTGACTTAGTCTGCGTGGAATGTAACAAAAACGTTAGTTAGTTCGAAGAATTTTTACCTAAAATAAAATTAGCCTAAGTTACTCCTATTTATACATTTCAAAAATTAGCTGAAACAAACAGACGAACAAATAGACTTTTTTTGCATTGCACTCCGGGAGTGCCGGCAGATGTAAAAACTTGAATATTAACGTCAAAACGTCTTACGAATTTACGATCAGGTCACGTGTCCTGACGCGAGTTCAACATTTCTTACTCACCAAAAAAGTGCACGACGCCGCTAAGAATGTGTTCACTTCAAAAATATATAGTTTGCTTTACGTATTGTATATTCACATGTATGAAGTAAAAAGCGGTTATTTTAATATACACTTTTACTAGCAGACACTCCAATTTTATATACATGCATAGATAATATAGATACAGCATTGTGCTTGGAAATTTGCGTTAGTTTATCTTTAAGCTTTGTTAGGAATTTATTAGCTAAGACTTGAGATTAGGTTTTACAATAGGTTTTAGTTGAATCTAATGTCTAAGATAAGTCCAGTGTCTTGGATAGGATTTTAAGAGAATTTAATTAAGTGAATTGAAGCTATAATTAACAGTAAATTGTAATGAGCAACAGTAATCCTAAAAATATCAATAAAGTAGGATAAAGTATTAGGACTAGTATAGTACATACTGCTTCTTCTTCATCGAGTGGATGGTCAACCTGACCAATCCTGGTATCAGAGTTAATGAGCCGCCAAAGGCCTCTGACATGGCTCATGTAACGAACTATCCGTAGAAAGTAACCGGGACCGACGGCTTAACGTGCCCTCCGAAGCACGGAATCGTCTTTCTTTTCAGGCAATCAGGTGATTCAGCCTGCAATGCCCTTCCAAACTGGGGGCAGTCTCACAAAGAGATTTTTGTGAGATATTGTCCCCACCGGGAATCGAACCTGGAACCTCCGGATCGTGAGCCAAGCGCTCAAACCGCAAGACCACGGAAGCTACATTATATGTGCATACTGGTAGTATACGTTTATATATTACGTCACTCATGTATAACGTATAGAGTACTTATCCATATAAGCGTCTATAGTACAAGTACGTAACATGTATAACCTTTTTACGAGTCATGACAAATGACCCTTTTAAGACTAAATGCGGTTCCACACCACACCTTCAGAACATTCACTTAGTGTTTAGTAACAGCAAATAATTCTGCCCGTTAAAGTGTGGAGTACCATTTGTGTTACATTATTGTGGTCTGTGTGGGTGTGTGGGTGTGTGTATGGTAACAGAATGTTCATTGTATGATAACAACTATGTTGTTTTATTTGTATTAGCAATAGAAATGTTATTGTGACAGTAAAGGAAAATGTTTATTGTTACCAAAAAGTATCACCTAGAGTTAAGTATAAATTATTAGCCTGTAATATCCCATTGACGCAAAGGCCTAAATAAGGACATTTGAGTAGGTTAGTGATCAACCTTAGTGTCCGATGCTTAGGCTACCTTAAGGTGTCCAAGATGGTATAACGATTGTAGAAAACGGGACCTGAAAATCTTCCTGTAGGTATATGAATGAAGCACCACCGTGCTTCGGACGGCGAAAATTGTCGGTCACGATTGCTTCATCGTCAGATTATGTTGGAGGCCTTCAGGTGGTCTTTAAACTGTGACGCCAGGAATTTTTGTTGTGTTTTGTTTTGTCAGTTGTTTGGCGGACGGACAGCGAAGTCTCAGTAATAGGGTCCCGTTTTACCCTTTGGGTACGGAACCTTAATAAAAACGCTGTGTAACTACAATCACATAAATAAACTGGAATATTGAATAATTCCGAAAACAGCATTCATTCAAAAATCTACCAATCATATTACTCTAACGAATTTGATTTAAAACGTCAATAAAACGATGCCAATTCAGCTTATTTCATACATACGACTTTATGAATGCCAAAATGTATGTGTTGTTATAAAAATGCGAGTACAAGATTAAACACGGTGTATTTTGAATATCAAATATTGGTGAACGAATCAGAATTCAAATGTATAATATTTGCTTTTGCGTTGCGGAATTATTTTTTTGTAAACACGTTCCGTTTTTATTTGATGTGCATTTTTTTACGTTGCCTTTATGAATGGCTGGTGCTTACCTTGGTGGCTTAGCTGGGTGTGTGGGTTTTGTTTCAAATGCTTTCTTGTTAGAATGGTCATTCCTTTTTTATAAACACACTAGCTGTGCCCCGCGGTTTCACCCGCTGCGCCCCCGTTCCCGTAGGAATTTTTAGATCTTTATTCCGTATTTTTCTTATATAAAAACCTTGTCCTGACAATAAGGAACACATTAAAAAAATAATCATCCAATTTGGTGCAGTCGTTCTGAAGTTATGCGCTTACCAACAGATTCAGCGATTCATTTTTATATTATAGACTAGCAGTGCCCCGCGGTTTTACCCGCGTTGTACCCGTTCCCGTGGGAATTTCGGGATAAAAAATAGCCTATAACCTTCCCGTTGAATGTAGCTATCTATTACAAAAAGAATTATTCAAATCGGTTCAGTAGTTTCTGAGATTAGCGCGTTTAAACAAACAAACAAACAAACAAACAAAACAAACTCTTCAGCTTTATAATATTAGTATAGATTTGCGGTTTAGGAATTGGATCACTTTTCAAATGTGCTTTTGACTGAACGGTAATCTGTTTTTGGTAGTGACTGCAGTAGCAGATACTCGTTGCAACTGTCAACTGAAAGCACTACTACTGTTTCTATGAATGCGGCACGCGAAATGAGAGACGCGACTAACAATCTGTATTAATATAATAAAGGTGAAGAGTTTGTTTGTTTCAATGCGCTTATCTCAGAAATTACCAATCCAATTTGAATAATTATTCTTGTAATGCATAGCCACATTCAACGGGAAGGTATTTATCATCCCGAATTGTTTACGGGAAAGGTCACAACGCGGGTAAAACCGCGGGCGATGCTAGTAATAAGATAATACTATGCACATTTAGCGAATGGTGTTATCACGTCATAGAGTGATGTTATCGAGAGTGTTCTACTTACAAAAATTCGAGCGCGTTTTATTTGTTTTTTATCAAAGTTAACAATGCTCATTCGAATAAAACCGCATGAAACTTAATTGTTGCCAAAACGCAAAGTATAAAGGGACTAATGTCATACAAGAACGTTACGTGAAATATTTAGACTGTATGCTTTGGTGGGTTTAAGCGAAACTTTTGGAATATTACAAATTCTAAAACTTTACACGTTTGGGAGGGAGTTTGTGATAATTTTAATGAAAATTTTAAGGAATGAAACGTTTCACGTGGAATGTAAATTTTATAATAGAATCATAATTGAGCTTGGTTATCTTTAAGTAAGTTAGTGCAGTTTTCAGTTGAATTATGATGTGTTATATGGTTCTTGTGATTGTGAGTTATATGTGTTCTTTGTGATAATGTTGTTCTCTGAGCTCTTAATGATACTCGTATTATGTGTGTGTGTGTGTGTGTTATATCATTATACGTAGATTGTCTTTTGTTTCGGGGCGTGTTTGTCGATTAATGATGATTAATACTTTTCTGAGAGCATTTTGAACGTACTCATTCGAAAGTGTTCTATTTTCAAACAATTCTGACTTTTTTCTACGAAATGACAGATCACACTAAAAGAAAAGAAGCAAGGCGAGGAAACAAAGCATGTTTAGTCATTAATTATTTCATTTTGTACCTTCATCTATTCTCTGTCACTTTGTCTCATATAACTTATATTAAAGACATAGTTCCTGTTAGTGTCCGAAGGGAAACGGGGTTGAAATAAATCACAAAACCTTTGGTTCCTTCACATTCAACAACTATATACTCGTACTGATCTCTAAAATTACTACACAAACCGCCAGAACACAACGTTAGCGTGTGCTAACATTCCTACTAGCGTCATATATTAATGACACTAGTAACTAATTGTCTACATTGATATTTTTATCAATCCCAGCTCCTCTAAATTGAATGAGTTTACAATCTGCAAGTAAGAGAATGAAAAAAAAAACCAAATTGAGTGAACAGTATCATTATTTTTTTAATTAAACCTCATTTCATTCGTTCAATAAAGAAACTAGATACTAGAAACCAGTTAATTGTGTTTCAATCTGATATTTAGACAAAGTTACGATAGTTGAAAGCTGTTATTAAGAACTTAGGCCGTTGTTAACTTAAGCCTTTAGAAATGCTTTGTTAAACCTCTTTATGGGTATTGCGAAGATAATACCTATGCATAATTAAACGGGCCTTCTGTGCTAAGAATGTTATTAAAACTTTTTATTCTTTGACAGTGTTGCTTTATCTAATGACTAGCAGTGTCTCGCTGTTTTGCTCGCATTGTGCCCGTTCCCGTAGGAATTTTGGGATGACAAATAGCCTCTAACCTTTCCGTCAACAGCTTCCGTGGTCTAGTGGTTTGAGCGCCCGGCTCTCGACCCGGAGGTTCCGGGTTCGACTCCCGGTGGGGATATCTCACAAAAATCTCTTTGTGAGACTTTCCTCAAATTGGTTAGGGCATAGCAGGCTAAATCACCTGATTGCTCAAAAAGTAAGATGATTCCGTGCTTCGGAGGGCACGTTAAGCCGTCGGTCCTATTTACTTTCCACGGATAGTAGTCGTTACATGAGCCACGTCAGAGGCCTTTGGCGGCGCAATAACTTTGACACCAGGATTGGTCAGGTTGACCATCCACTCGATGAAGAAGAAAACCTTTCCGTTGAATCTGGCTATCAATTACAGAAAGAATAATTCGAATCGGATTGGTAGTTTCTGAGATTATCTGAGATTCTGAGAGTTCAAACAAACAAACTCTTCAGATTTATTATATTATTATAGATTTATAACCAGACATATAATTTGGATGAAACTTAACAGTGATATAGGGTATACGAGTACATCAGTATAACATATGGGATACATTTTATCCCGAAATTCCCGTGGGAACGGGTTCAACGTGGAATGCGGTTAGTCATTTATAATTGTCAGGTGTTTCGTATTATGTTAAATGTTAAGCTACCTATAAGTTGATCAACTTAATTACCTAAGTTAAGTCAACTAAGTAAACGCAACTTTGGCTGATTGTTACTTAAATTTGAGCGTAAAAAGCTACTAGAAATTGACTAAGGACTTCGTAAGTTCATGATTGGGTAGAATATTCATTATTCATAGTAACAGAAGTATTTCTTGGAATTGAAATGGTTTTGCTGACAAGATCTTTCTACGGTTAAGTTCGAATCCAGTTTGAAGTTGAATTCAATTCTTGGATCACAGAATTTAATAAATTTTAGCGCTGATTCTATAATAAATATTAATTTCAAGATAGTTTACAATGTCTTATTAAAATATTCTAGGATAATAAAATTTAGTGGTCTGCTATATAAGAAAAAAAAAGTAAAGTATGAGCCTGTAATGTCCCACTGTTGGGCAAAGGCCTCTCATCTCACTGAAGATATCAGTACAGTGAGGAGGATTAGGCGTAAAAAGTGATTGAAAATTAACTTACTTTGCTTAAAAAGGAACCTTGATTTACCTATACATATTTTAATTTCCTACTTCTTACCGATTTACCAGTAAAAGAAATAATGCCAGCAGGGCACGCATAGCAAGCAGCTACAAGCGAAGACACATCTCTACTCTTCCTGAAAGATTTGGTAGAGATGTCACCACTAATATAGTGCCTAATAATTCTAAGTTGCCGCGCAGGTCACACTAATGTACACACAAAATAAAAAAGTGTAACAGTAAGTGCTTCGCTCTTCCTTGAACGTAAAATTACAACACCCCTGTTTCTCATTGGTGGTCAAAAATAGTCGATAAATAACGTGTTGTAAAAAGACTAAGTGTGAAATAAATTGTGCCAGACTAAAAGGACCTAAGAAAAGATAAAGCCTACATCTTTAAAAATATGGTGTTCAACATTTTAGTGTCGCGAAACGGAAATCTTTTAATACCTAAGTCGATTATCTAAAAGCTTTCCCATTAACAAATAAGCAACTTGAGTAACAATTAGTTCCACAATAATCTTGATTAAATAAATACAAATACAACCGGATAAATTCATATACGGTTTACGTATCTCAGATTAGATTCAAACTAAGCTCTAAGACTGTATTATGGAATCCAACTAACTGATACCTACACAAATATCTTATTGTATATCTAACTATAAATTCACAAATACCTTATTTAAACATCTATACAAATATTATGAAGATGTATTTTTTTTAAGTTTATATGTTCGAGCTTATCTCGGGAATTACCATTTCAATTTGAATAATTATTTTTGTAATAGATAGCCACATTCAACGGAAAGGTTATGTGCTATTTTCATTTTTCATCATTTTTCATCCCGAAATTCCCATGGTAACGGGCCCAACGCGGGTAAAACCGCAAAGCGCTGCTAGTATGAATATATAATAAACATGTACATTTAAAATCACTCATTCAAAATACGTTATCAGAATACAGAAACTGTCCAAAACATTATTTAAAGCTCTACGTAGAAAGGTAAATTACGATTTTGTATCAAAGGTATAACTTAATACGTACCTTTCATGTTCAAAATGTTTCAAATTCACTGGTTTTTCCACGAAATAAGTCGTTAAACTCGTTGACATAAAATTATTAATTACAAAGGACCTTTGGCTAACAAAGTGTCTGGTATTGGGGTCAGAAACTCATACATTTTCATCCGGTGTTGGGTGGTCACAATAAACGGAGTGGACATCTCAATTAGCCGATGTTTGAAGCTGTTTCTCAGTTAAGAAATGACACCGTTGGTATCAAATGTCGCTGTTTATTTGTGGAAATTAAACCGGCTAGAGTCAATTAGGGTCTTCGTGATTAGGGTGAATGAATAATTGTATCAATTGTCCTTTGTAAGTAAGTACCTTTCATGTAATAGTACCTTAATTTTTAATGTTTCATTTTTTAATTGAATAGTTTATAGTTTTTAGGCGAATTGTACAAAAACTCTTAAATAAATTTAGCAAAAAATGTTTAAGAAACAAATAACGTTCGTTTTAAATTGTGCTCTATTTGGTGGAAGGTAAAATACAATTTTGAACGAACAACTTTTTAAACATTAAATTAAGATTCTTAAACATTAGATTTAAGAGGTTTTGTACAATCCGCCCTAAAACTATAAACTATTCAATTAAAAAATTAAACATTAAAAACTAAGGTACTAATATAAAAGGTATATAAAAGGTACCTATAAAGTTCATTCACCCTAATTGACGCCTGGAGGTAAGTGTGTACAAACAATCAAAAATCCGACTCTTCAGTTTCATTAGTATAGGTAAACACATTACGCCAATCGAATTAAAAAAAATATACACGTCTATTTCTACGTATTCTACTCGTATTACAAAATTGATATCGTATATTTAACTGAAAGCTGTAAAAAATATAATTCAATTTCAAACATTTATAAAACTGTTTGCAAAAGGTATTGTTTTTAGATTTCAGCCGGCTGAAACTGAAGTGAAGTGGACATATTGACGTGTAACGAAAATAAAATTCCAAGTATTCATCTATGTTTTTCAGCTTCAATACTCTGGTAACGTGTTTGACAACATTTTCAGTATGTTACTGATAAAAAGAAAGAAAAAATGTATTAGCCTATAATGTCCCAGTACTGGGCAAAGGCTTCTTATCTCACTGAAGATATAAGTACAGTGAGGAGAATAAAAAAATAAAATAAAATTAGTACCTGTAAAATTTAAGGTGAAATTCAAAGTGTTATCTAATTCAATATCTTCATTTATTTATTAAGCTATTGCATAGCTTCTATCGCGGGCCTTGAGCGCGGGGACCGAATCCAGAAATTCCGTAACGAAAAAACCTCACGCTCTCCACTAACGCCATCTAGTGATATAAAAAATAACTATGCAATAGCTTTACCGCGGCAGTCACCGAGTGCCACACGTCTTTTTTTCGAATAAGTTAGTGGCTGATCCTGGTGTCATAGTTTTAAGACCGCCCAAGCCTCTGACATGGCCTAACGATAACGATTACTTGTTATCGAATCATTGCTTGTGTCAAAACTAGCTATTCGAACTAACTTACTTTTATATGATTTGGTTACTCGTTTCTCACAATTGAACAACCCATATTAAAGTGTCGCCATCTGAACGTAGCCTATAAGTCGGTACCACCTTTAGAAATAGTACAAACTCAATATTGTAATAAAATCAGTGTCACGCTATTTTCAACGTTATTACAAAGTATTAAGAACGCTCTGTTTTTCTCTTTGAACACACATTGTTAATACGAGTCCGTTTTTCTACGAAGGTCCAATTCTGGCAGCGTGCCATATTTTGTGACGTAAATTAAGAACTGATATGGGAGTTTGGATTGTTCAATGAAATCACAGATCGGAATTCGAGTAAGTTTTGCACTTAACTAAATCTAAATTCAGCATTTTTCTAGATTTTTTTCCTTTTGTTTTTAGGTTATTGGGTTATTTGTTCTTTTGTTGTTTCTGAGTAATAATATACTTGGTTTAACACTTTTGTATGCAGAACTTATGAGAATCAGTTATGTGCAAGTTTTTTCAATACTCAACGCCAAGGAAGGGTTATTAATAGTTTAAGGACAAGAGGTAGCGACGTACTGGAGCAAGCTCATTTAAAATTGTTAATTATTGTGCGAAGAAAAAGAAGAAGTTTAATAACCACTATGTATGTAGTTGTGCCATATACCTACATACAATATTAGCATTTCTATCTGAGCGCTACCGTGCATGAGCATGTCAGCTTTCAGGCGGTCTTAGAACTCTGACACCTGGGTTGGTAACTAACCTCTTCGAATTTAGTTCACTTTTAATGAATGAACTTAAGTTTTGTTTTGTTTGAAAAACTTACACGGGGAGTGTTCTTATCTTCATGTTTTTTTATAAATAACTTGCTGTTACATTTACTTGTAGCATTATTTTTTAAAGTTACAAAAGATAAAATCGTTGTCGGGCTACTTATGAAGTTAAGGAAATATTTCTGAATAGAATTCGTTTTTAATTTCATAGGAAATTTTCTTAAACAAATATTTTTGTTTACTCGTGGAAATTATAAAATACAGGGTAATTTTCAATATTATGGAGGAAATATCCTAAAAATACTCAAGATTTTTATAGAAAAAAACACTTGTTAAACACAAAACGGTAAATATTAGTTTAAAATCCGTATATTTCGGTCAAGTTCAGACATACATAGTGGTCCAACTAAAAACAAGTATGTTCGAATAGGTTAGTGTTCAAACCTGGTGTTCGGAGTTTTTAGAAAGACCTCCGATATACGTCTACCGATTTGAATATCCCGGACCGACTCGGATTTAACGTGCCCTCCGAAGCACGTTAGCGCTCAGATAGAAATGCCACTATTAGCCCCATCCAAGTATGGACCGAGCTTTACGTTGCTTAACTATCGCAATTAGGTAACATGGCTTAGCATAAAACCGCCAAGAGCGCTACCATTATATAAATAGCACCCCTCTTTTCATACCCCCTTTTTGAAAAGCGAGTAAAAACAGCATAAATTGCTAATCACCATTAATCAAGTCATAACTTTAAGTTATTAACACGTAAGTTATAACTCAGTAACTTAAGCCGGTATGCCTTTGGGGTTAATAACTTAATCTTGCAAGTCAAAGACTCTCTTAGATAACGCTGTGTGTTTTCAAGAAGGATATCTTATTTGTAACATAAGCCGAAGTTAAGCTAGCAAAACAATTGCGTCGATTCGTTTAGGCCTATCAATATTTTGGTTGTGTTGTAATGTTCTAAACTTTAGGTTAAGCAAACACAAGGAGGTAAGATTAAGGGTGGGTGGTTTCTGACGGTTCAAGGGACGTGTACAGTATACGAGAGGCTAGTACAAGGCTAGCAAAACCGCGGGCGCTGCTCATATCAAATCATGTTATTAGTATACTGTTTCTATTTACTCTACCTAATACGACATGACAGATACATTAATAATATCATGGAAGGTAAAGTTGAAGGAAAGCGAGGTAGGGAAAGGCCTAGTCAGTTACATGAGTCAGATTAAAGAAAAAGTGTCTGTCATGTCGAATAGAGATGTGAAGGAACTTGCACTGAATAGGAATAAATGGAGAAGGCTGCATCGGACTCACCGACAAGAGCCTTGCTCTTAAATTTATTATGATGACAAATAAAATACGCAAGTAACTCTGTATGTTTGCCTGTTACCATTTCAAGTCTAAGGCCCAGAACCAATGTTGATGAAAAGTAAAAAGGTATCATAGACCCGAGAGACTCTCACGGGGACGGGTAGATATCAGGTAAAACTACGGGAAACAGCTAGTTCATGTCATTATTTTTTGGCAAAATTACTTGACATAATAAAAACACTTCAGCGCAAAGAAACAGCGAAACAGTAATAAACTTTGTGACGTCAATTAAAGTTAAAACAAACAATAAACTTTTCTGGTCATTATATTGTTTTTAAGAAAAATTGCGTTCTTTTTCTCAATGGTACTTAAAACTAATGGCTTTCAGTCGGAAATTACCTTTATTACATTTATTTTTGCAACAGTTCACAAGTGTTAACAAACACTTGGATTATTCCGCATTTATAAACTAGCTAAGAATTCCTTCTATAGCGGAAAAAGGTTTAATAATTCCTTCCATTTTTACCCCATCACTCAATTCGTATAGATTACATTTTAAAACTCGGAAAAATAATTAGAATGCATGTAGCATTATTGAGTATCTACGAGTATTATGTATGGCGTAGTAATGGCTGCGGCGTAGCAAATTGTAGTTCCGCGTAGTAGTTGCGTAGTGTTTCGTAGCAAGACTGGTATTGCGTAGTCGTATTACGTAGCTCGTTACGGTAACTATTGCTTCTATTACTAGCTTCACTGTATGTATCATCTTCAATTAATCATTTTATTTTGATGTGCCTCCGAATGTATACCTGTTATGTACTATAATTTACTATTACAATACTAGCCACGCCCCAGCAGTGTCATCCGCGTCGTACCCATTCCTGCGGGAATTTCGGGATAAAATTTGTTATCCTGATGTATAACCTATATTTCGGTCAAGTTTCATCCAAATCCGTCTTGTAGTTTTTTCCTTAGAGAGTAATAAACATACATAAAAACCTCACAATCCTTCGCATTTATAATATTAGTAGTAGGAATTTAAAGCTCCTCTACGGGTTGCATCCTCAATCTTTTCAACACAACAAGTTCAATTATTCAACCCATTATTCATAGAGAAAACAATAAAATAGACAAGTAAGTGGAGAGTTCTTCCCCGTTCCGTGGAGAAAATCTTAATAATAAATACTATAATTATTACGCAAATAATCCTAACTACATCTCATTCAAAGCAATAGACATTCGATAAAACAAATGAAAAAGATTTTTAAAGCCGCAGTAAAGCTGTTCATTGCAATCAAAATATAAACTTTTATTTTGTTTTATCTATTTGAATGCTCCAATAAAATGAAACCGCAAGAATCGAGATCTGAACTTTGTATTAAAAATAGTGAATTAATTGAAACGCGCCAACCAACGCTGTTTACGATCGAATGGGCAAGAGCCTCATTTATTTTCATTGGACATTAAAATGACTGATCACTTGAATATCGTTCATTAATTACCTATTAATCTTTTTATGGTTTTTTATCGAAGCTTAATATCTTCGTTTTACCTAATAAGTATATATATAAGCTGGTACTGTCGACGTAACATGACGTAATGTAACATTACACAGCGAGCATTCGGACAACAGTACGGAGAAACACGTTACGAGCAGTGAGCAACGATCACTCTTTGCTCTACTCGTTGCTCGCTGTGAATGTTACATTACCACCAAAAGTAAACCAATAGTAAAGATATTTTGTGATTTTGTTTCAGATTTAACTTAATGAAAGCAGAAATGTCTTCACCTTGCCACCGTCACGACACCGCTACAACTCCTATGAAACTACGCCACGACTCCAACGCGACTCCGCCTCTACTTTACAACGAGCGGTACACTATCGCAGTATCGTGCAGTGAACGCCAATGTAACATACTTTTTAACTCCAATACGCTGGCATAGTTGGAAATGTGTATTTTTGTGATGATGTGTATACTTTCATACTATCTTTCTATACTTATACAATAAAGCTGAATAGTGGTTTTCTGTTGAACACAGCGCACGTTAGCCGTCGGCACGTTAAGCCGTCGGTCCCTCGGTTAGTTTCTACGGATAGTAGTCGTTACATGAGCCATGTCAGAGGCCTTTGGCGGCTCAATAACTCTGACACCAGGATTGGTCAGGTTGACCATCCACTCCATGAAGAAGACTAATCTCAGAAACTGATAAACTGATTTCAATAACTCTTTTTGTAATGAATAGACATATTCAACAGAAAGTTATTTAAAGCTTTTCATGCCGAAATGATTATACTAATAATACTATAAAAGTGAAAGTTTGTGAGGATGTATGTATGTTTGTTACTCTTGGTAATTAATGACACATGGGATATTAAGCTATTGCATAGCTTCTATCGCGGGCCTTGAACGCGGGGACCGAATCCAGAAATTCCGTAACGAAAAAACCTTACGCTCCCCACTAACGCCATCTAGTGATAGAAAAAATAACTATGCAATAGCTTTACCGCGGCAGTCCCCGAGTGCCACACGTCTTTTTTTTTATCTTGAAATTCCCGTGGGAACGGGTACAACGCAGGCAACTCCTTGGGGCTCGGCTAGAATTAGTATAGATTAGTAAGGCGTATCAAACCATGAATCCTTGAAGATAGCACAAGTATCGATCAAATAAATTGATTTGAACACAATCCGGTGAGGCTGTAACTTGATTAAACAGGTACGGTTGTTGGTTCGTTCGTTACGCGGAACCCTAATTCGGTTTGCGCTTGTATCGCCTGAATTACAGCGGTTCAATTCCAAATACATGTGCCTTACGTGAGAGTATTAACTATTTAACAACTGTTAAATAAACTAGTTATACAGTCGACGCTATGAATATGTTTGTACTAGCTAAGCCCTGCGGTTTTTCCTGCGTTGTGTCTGGTTCCGTAAGAATTATAGTTAGAAGAATATAATTACGCTGTTTAAACTATCACGGTATGAACACATTGTAAACACTAATATAGACGGGACTTAATCCTATTAATATTATAAAAAAACTAGCTGCGCCCCGCGGTTTCACTCGCTTTGTACCCGTTCCCGCGGGAATTTCGGGATGAAAAATAGATGTTGTCCGATTCTCAGACTTACCCGATATGCACACAAAAATTCATGAGAATCAGTCGAGCCGTTTCAGAGGAGTTCAACCACGCACCCCGTGACACGAGAATTTTATATATTACACTAGCTGCGCCCCGCGGTTTCACCCGCGTTTTACCCGTTCCCGCGGGAATTTCGGGATGAAAAACAGATGTTGGCCGATTCTCAGGCCTACCCGATATGTACACAAAATTCCATGAGAATCGATCGAGCCGTTTCGGAGGAGTATGGCAACGAAAACTGTGATACGAGAATTTTATATATTATATTAGATTATGAGGATGTATGTTTGTATATTACTTTTTAATGAAAAAACTATTGGACTGATTTGAATGACACTTTACAGTAATATAGGTTATACATCACCATAACACATGGGATACATTTTATCCCGAAATTCCCGTGGGTTAAACGAGACAACGCGGGTAACACCGCGGGGCGCGACTAATTATATAACAAGGACTGGTAGTTTCTGAGATTAGCGAGTTGAAACAAATAAAAAACAAACTCTTCAGTGTTGTTATATAACTAGTACAGATTGGTCTCAGCTTTATAAAAAAATATTGAAAATCTCTTCTAGGAATCGTAATAAAAACTCGTCCATTGAATTTAAAACTATCCAAACTCGTTACCGGTATTCCAATCAACCAAATGTACACTGAGAGAAACAGTCGTGCGTGATTTCGATACCAATTTTTGAACAAAAAAATATTATTTGTGTTTTTTGTAACTTAGAAAACGTGCTCACACGTCGGTTCACTTTTATATGACACCGCACGCGACGGTTTACATTTGTATGAACCCACACGCGGCGGGCCCACGCCGCGGACACCCGCGACGGTTCACTTCTGTATGGAACCGCGGCGTGCGCACGCTTAACGCAGTCTTCTTCTTCATCGAGTGGATGGTCAACCTGACCAATCCTGGTGTCAGAGTTATTGAGCCGCCAAAGACCTCTGACATGGCTCATGTAACGACTACTATCCGTAGAAAGTAACCGGGACCGACGGCTTATACGTGCCAATGCACTCTCTATAGGTGCCACACAACATGTGCAACTTATACACTACATACATAAAGTAAAAACATGACATGTTTCAAATATACATACAAACATCGTACCAATTTTACATTTATATTAGTAAGATAGAATACGTATAAAACAAGTAATAAAAATATAACAACCGAATCGTGACTTGGAAATTTTAAAAACGTATAATACGTTTTTCATCGGTGTTAAAAAGGTAATAAATGTACTACGTAGAAATATAAAAATATAATATAATGCACCGCACATATTATCAGAAATACACGCGAGATTACTTAGACCGAAAATAAGCTAAAGCTTGTGACATAAATTAAGAGAAAAACAACTGGTTAAGTATTGTATAACCATCATGTCTATAACTACTAACATAAGGGTAGATTGTACAAACATTATTAGTTTTACTTAGCATCTACATATGTTTTAAAATAAGTAAGTTCGAGTAAAGATGTAGTGAATAATCCTTTCCTATCGGCAAAACTCGGAACAACGATAACACCCGAATGGTGCCGATGTGTCTATGAATTACTGTATTATTAAATTACGTGTAGGTATCAAATAAATCGCATACTTTATTTATCAATGTCAAATGTCAAACTGCCCGTTTGACGTTGTCTCGATGGGTACTGAGTGCGAGTGAAGTAGTAAGACAAAAACGAACATTTCCGAGAAAATACGAAAGGAAAGGATTATTCATCTGTAGGTTAGTGGACAACTCTAGTGTCAGAGTTTGTAGACCGCCCAAAGGCCAATTTAGTGTGCCCTCAAGCATGGCAACACTCAGATACAAATGCCACTATCGAACACCCATCCCAGTAGGGGTCGAGCGTTGCTTAACAATCACAACTTAGTTATTAATAAAATAATAATTATTAATTATAATTAAATTTAGTTACTTTATACCTAACTCCTCTGCTACTAATTACAGGCATAGGTAATTCATTTTTTATTCGAACTACTTTAAAGCTGAATAAGCTGGCTGACGATCCTGATTTAGATATATTTAATACTAAAGTATATACCTTCAAGAATGTTATAGCCAGGGAATGGTTTGAACTTTGAACTGCATTTTTGTGTTTGTTTCTTTTTTTTCTTTTAAATTATTATTATTATTATTTTACTCTAACTTTGGACGTGATGTGTTCATAGTCTCTTACATGCGAAAACATTAATATGGTTGTGAGGTTTTTAGTTTTTGTGTTATTTAATAGGTTCAACTGTTTGTTTTCCTAATTCAATAAAATAAAAATAAATAAAAACAATTAACAAACATCGCTAATAATAAAATAATTATATTTTATAAACAAATGAGGATCGTTTTAAATTTTGTTCTATTACGTGCAATTTAAAATACACATAAAAACAAATTGTCTTTTGTTTCTTAAACATATTTCGGTACTTAATAGACTAAAGAACGTGCAAGGGTATCTCAAACAACTCCAATTTGCAGAGTATGTCATTGACTTATCTTATCAGTGTTAAGTGTCTCATTAAGTTATAGAGCGTATTAATGACGAGGAACATTATTAACTGAAACAAAAGACTGCTCTGTCGCTCCGAAATATGCAACTTTAATTCTGGGTACAAACATGGCCTTTGTATCAGCTTTTAAACTGTCATTATTGTGATTGTGTCATTAATTATTAGAGTAAAATCATAGGAACAACAATGATATAAATCGTTACGTAAAGAACCCATTAACGAAAAAACCGATCACTTTCCCTAAAACAACAGAAATGGGGTAATTACGTAAATTGACAAAAATATAAATATAACCTATACTACCTGTAATATAGTCACTACATAGTATAAAACAAAGTCGCAATTTTTGTCTGTTTGTTTGTCTGTATGCTTAAATCTTTAAAATTACGCAACGGATTTTGATGCGGTTTTTTGTAATAGGTAGAGTGATTCAAGAGGAAGGTTTTTATGTAAAAATAATTCCGAAATTCCCACGGGAACGGGCACAACGCGGGTAAAACCGCGGGGCGCTGCTAGTAATATAATATAGTTGAACTAAAGCCGTTTGTTTGAATGCGCTTACCTTAGAAACTACCAATCGGATCGAATAATTATTTTTGTAATGGATAGCTACATTTAACAGGAACAACGGAATGGGCACAATTCGGATAAAACCTCGAGGTACTGCTAGTAAAAAATATAATTATGGCCTTTCCTTTATCCTACTTACTGTGCTGATATCTTCAGTGCGATGACAGACCTTTGCCCAGCAGTGGGACATTACAGGCTAATACAAACATCTATACTACTATTAAAAAGAGGTAATTTTTTAAAGTTTGT
This sequence comes from Cyclophora punctaria, assembly GCA_951394245.1. Classification (NCBI taxonomy): domain Eukaryota; kingdom Metazoa; phylum Arthropoda; class Insecta; order Lepidoptera; family Geometridae; genus Cyclophora; species Cyclophora punctaria. The sequence continues at coordinate 5,023,541 of OX596189.1, forward strand.
TTGTTTGTATGTTCCAGCTAATCTCAGGAATTACCAGTCCGATTTGAATAATTCTTTTTGTAATGGATAACTACATTCAACGGGGAGGTCATAGGCTACTTTTTATCCCGAAATTCCCACAGGAACGGGAACAACGCGGGTAAATCGCGGGGCACTGCTAAAACTATATACGGAACGGAAAAGTATCAAGTAATGTAATGCAAATTATTATGGTAACTAACACAAAATATCCTCGATCGGGTATTTTAACACACACCTTTAACTACGACATTACCTCACCTGGATTAGATGCCATTTGCCTAATTTAACGATACGTTTGAAGGGTTATTCCGTTAACGTAACGGTAACTAAATGCGTACCGATTTATCCAGAGGGATATTGTTAAAAGTACATTTAAAAGGGTTTTTGTTCTGTGTAATGGAGCAGAAGGTGAATTTAATACGGTATGAAAAGGGAATTAGTGTTAATAATGTGTGTATTTATTGTTATTTTGTATTGTTGATTAGAATACACAATGTTGTAGGCTCCTCTCTAAGCTATGACTAGTAAAATGGCTTCCGACTAACTCGATACATTGACTCCGGGCGGGAATCGAAACTGCAACCCCCGACACAGTAAGCGCTCTCACTGCCACTGTGCCAACAGGCTCGTCATCTATACTAATATTATAAAGCTGAAGAGTTTGTTTTGTTTGTTTGTTTGTTTGTTTGTTTGTTTGTTTAAACGCGCTAATCTCAGAAACTACTGAACCGATTTGAATAATTCTTTTTGTAATAGATAGCCACATTAAACGGGAAGGTTATAAGCTATTTTTCATCCCGAAATTCCTACGGGAACGGGTACAACGCGGGTAAAACCGCGGGGCGCTGCTAGTAACATATACTCACATTAACGAATTAAAGAAAGTAAGTCCGAGTAGGTAAGTGGCCAATTCTGTTGTCTTTTTAGACCACCTGAAGGCTTCCGACGATTGAAACAACCGGGACCGACAATTTAACGTGCACGGTAGCGCTCTGATAGTAATGCCACTATCAGCCTTCCATCCGAGCTGCACGTTAATTTTTTTTTTTTTTTTTTTTTTTTTTTTTTTATTTATATCACGTTGCTTAACAATCGCAATGAGCTAACATCGCTTATTCAAACTACTCCACGAGCGCTTCTATATTATAATGAAGTATTGTGTTATATAGGTATACAGTCTGTCTTCCATTTATTTTTTAAATGTTAGAATTGCATAGTGTTGCCTGCAGTTGTTGATTTCAAATCGCACCTTAATTTTTTTACTGGACAAATTCACACATGGTTAAATAGACCTAAACTAAACTTATAAATTTTATTCTTGAATTTATAATAAAAGATTCGTATAGGTAATGTAAAAAAACACTAGCAGCGCCCCGCGGTTTTACCACCGTTGTTACATTTCCGTTGAATATCGCTATAATACAGGAAGAATTATTCGAATTGGACCGGTTATTCCCGAGGTTATCCCGAACATACAAACAAACAAAATTACAAATTATACCTACTCATTATTTTAGTACAGATGAATGAATAACATCGAATTCTCGTACTATTACAATACTTGCGCTTTCTCGTAGCAACAAACCGCCCAAAGATGAAAACAGCATTAAAATTAATAGTCCTATAAATTTGTGGGTACCTTTAGCACAAAACCTCTTTACAGCTTCGTTACTTTTGTTCGTAAGTAAATAACATTTTAAGTGTTATTCCTTTGTAATTTGCTTCGACATTAAAACCACATTTTAGTATCAAAACCGGTTTGTATATTTAATAATGTTTATTTCTTGGTAATTTTCTTTAATTTAATTATTAAGGACCCAGTTAAATATTAAGATATTTAATTAAACACTTCTGAATGAGTGGGACTGATTTGTTTTTGTGAAAGCTAATAATTAGTTTTGATGTTCTTTACTAGAAATAGAACAGTCGGGTCACATCTATACTAATATAACTAGCAGTGCCACACGGTTTTACCCGCGTTGTGCCTATTCCCGTGGGAATTTCGGAATAAAAAATAGCCTATAACCTTCCCGTTGAATGTAGCTATTGTTTACAAAAAGATTTATTCAAATCGCACTTGTTTTTCTGTTAACTCTTAAAAACAAACAAAGTTAGAAACTTTATGTCTTTTTAATATTAGTATAGATATAGCTGAAGAATTTATTTTATTATTATGTTTGAACACGCTAATCTCAGAAACTACCAATTAGATATGAATATAATGATATGTAAGGGATATATTTTGTAATTGATAGCTACATTCAATGCGAAGGTTAAAGGCTATTTTCAGACCGAAATCCCAAGGAGGATAACCATTGTTTGCAAAAGCTCCCCTCCCCCCATACCAATCAGACAAGCGCCCGTCAAGCTCGTCTCGCCATATCCATTTTGGTCTGCCACGGTGTCTTCTGCTCGAGTCCAGGCTCCGCATACTTTTTAAACTCACACGATTTGCACTCATTATACTAAATGAATCGAGTTATCCCGTGACCGCGAGCGGTGTAATTCGCTCGAAACGTCGGGTACGTATTTTTGTAAAATACGTTAAATTATCTAACGCAATAGCAATATCCGTTTCATTTAGTATAATCAGGCTCCGCATGTTGCCCAAAAGTCATTGGGCATGTGGCAAATGTGTATATAGTTCTTGGCATATCTGAGACATATGTACAGTCAGCCAAAAATGTGGTCTACCACCCTACGGTTGAGATTCATTTGAACGTCATGAAACAACAAGGTCAATTTTAATTTAATAATAGAGGTCCAACTAAGTCACCCAATGATGTCAAATGTCAGGCATCTCAGATAACAGACAAAACGTCATAACATAATTGTGCATTGAAAAGTCAACCTTAGCGATCGTTACACCTCGCAGAAACTTTTGTCAAAAGTGGTAGACCACTTTCTTGGCCGACTGTACATCGCCTTATAAAATAAAAGTAAACTAAAGTATAGCCTGTAATGTCCCACTGCTGGGCAAAGGCCCCTCATCTCACTGAAGATATCAGTAAAGTGCCTTATAAAAGCACGTTTTTATACTTACAAATAAAATCGGTATAAAGATTGCGTTGTAAAAGTTTAATCAATTGTATTGCTCGACTGAAATATGTACTTATTTTTGAAAGGTTTATAAACGGTGCAATATTAAAACGTCTGGAGATAAATGTTTATGCTTTAAAGTTTAAAGATGAATAGAGTTTAAACGTAGTGTCTTGAAGATGTTATCTAGTTGATGGGTCGGTTAATATCTTTAAACGGTTTAAAAAAGAGTATGGTTTTAACTTTACAATTTTATTAACTAGCAGCGCCCCGCGGTTTCACCCGCAGCGCCCCCGTTCCCGTGGGAATTTCCTGAATTTTCTTTGCTATAAACCTCACGGAGCCCGAGACCTTTCCAACGAATGCAAAACCGTGGATATCGGTTCGTGCGTTCTGGAGTTATAGCGTCAGGGAGGAAAACCCGACTTATTTTTATATAGTAGAATATGAAGCATTAATTATTGTGTATTACTTAAATAACGAAACAATATTATATCCCACTAATCCTACTAATATTATAGATGCGAAAGTTTGTGAAGGTGGATGTGGTATGTGTATCTGATATTCCCCTGAAAAATTGCCCTGTAAATATTTATGTTACGTATGCTTCTTTGTAACTTGGTGTACAGATTTCAGTCGGTTTATACCAACAGTTGTAGTATAGCCTAAGTAAAGCCTTACAAATAGTCCTATTTTTGTCGGATTCTTTCTGGTATTAACAGCATTAAGTACAACAAAGTCACGCTGCCCATTATACCAAATGTTAATCCAAATCCTAACGACATTTTAAGATTCTCATTTAATTTTACAGCGAATTTGAGTTTATTTGTTCGAACGTGATGCCTGAGTTTAAGTATTATTAATATCTATAACTATACTAATATTATAAAGAGGTAAAATTTGTTTGTTTGTAAGTGCGGACTAATCTCGGGAATTACCAGTCCGATTAGAATAATTATTTTTGACCTTTGCCCAGCGTTGGGACACAACAGGTTAAAAAAAAACCATATTCAACGGGAAGGTTATAGGCTATTTTTATTCCCAAAATTTCCACGGGAATGGGACACAACGCGGCTAAAACCGCGGGGCACAGCTAGTTACATATATGTAACAAAACCTCCAATATCACAACATACGGCCTAATATCGCCGCTGACCTCAGATTAGTACTAATCCATTACCAACCAAAGATTGCACACTAATCGTTTTTATGAATCCATGGGTAAACACAAAGCAAGGTATTAGGACCCAACGAGGGATCGATGCAACAGCTTGTGTCTTAATTGGGTTGGTGTTACGTACAGGCCCCAGTGGTCGACAACTGTGGTCGAATGTCAAATTATAGGATTAACACGATTTCATAGTCAAATGGAAACTAATCAAACGGTCTCGCTATTCAGTATATACAGATGTGTGTATGTGTAATTGTATGGCTGAAGCGGATGGTAATGTTGGCATGTGTGAGTAATTGTATAAGCAAGATAGTGGAGTGGAATTGTAGTGGTATGCTATAGATGTTTAGTTAGATATTTGCGTTTATACATATTCTACTATCTGTTGAGCGTTTATGTGCACAAGTTTAGATACCTATTGGCAAAACTTAAGCGTGTACACTGCATCATAATTGCTTACAAACATATTTTGGTATCTATTTTGTTAATTGTGCGTGTAACACACACACATTGTGTGTTTAGGTATATTGTACGCTGTAAATTGCACCACTATAATAACTTAATACCTACACATGAAAACGAAACGAAATACTCTTAAAAAGTTACACAATAGATGCAACTTTTGGATAGAGACTCTTTTGTAGAAAATGATATTTACCTTTATAGCTAATGAAAGCTAGTTTTTAATCAAAATCTGTTCAGGGTGGTATGCATGGTACCACCGCCACTGTAAATACATAACAGTGTTGATGGATGAAGTACTACCAATGTCAATTCGTCAATCCTACCCATTTCCAAGGCATAAATTCCAAGCAAAAAAACAGCGTAAAACGAATACGAAAAAGAGCAAAATATTGTACAATAAAACCTATACAATTACATCAACAAACGTCAATCAGGGATCATGCGATCTCTTAAACCAACAAAGCGAAAAATCAGACAAATTCATTGAATATTATTTACAGTAACCAGTTTATTTGTAATATTACTCGTTTATTATAAGCTGACAGCTGGTGATCCTTTTTTTTGGTTTATTCTTGACATAGGCTTTGTAGGATTAATGTTGATCTTTTTTAACACAATAATAAAATACAAAGTCATTTTTTTGTTTTATCATTAATAACTAGAATGAGGGAATCCATTTTGATAAATCTATCTATATCTATATATATAAAAATGAAACCCGTTTTCCTTGGTCACGGCATCACGCGTGAATGGCTGGACCGATTTTCACGGTTTTGCATTCGTTGGAAAGGTCTCGGGCTCCGTGAGGTTTATAGGGAATAAAAATCTCAAAATTCCCACGGGAACGGGGGCGCTGCGGGTGAAACCGCGGGGCACAGCTAGTTTTTTATAAATGACAATTCCGATAAAATTAGGATATTTTTTTTTATAAAATTCTTCTCTCTGTATTGATACTTCAGTAAAAGTAAGTAAGCACGAGTAGCTTACTGGTCAGTTCTGGTGTCAGAGTTTACACCGCCTATAAGCCTCTGACATGGTCGATCGATTGAAACATCTGGGCTCGCACACTTAACGTGTCTTCTGAAGCACAGTTGCGCGATCCCTTTAGCAATGAGAGGCTTTTGCGCTTCAGCGGGCTATTTCTTATTTTCCTATCCTTTACTATCGGTTTATGGTTATTAGCCCTTTATTTAATGAGATGATTAATCCGAGATTAGTAATGCTTCGCAGTTCTGCAAACGTTGTATACATTTTATAAGAATTACAGGATGAAAAGCAATTCTTTTGATTCTCTTGAAGGCTTCTAATCTAATCGCACTGGTAGTTTCAGAGATTAGCGTTCAAACAACAACTCTAACTGTGTTACATTAGAGTAAAGATTTCGTTTCAAAACACACTCTTACTCACCTTTCAAGTGCCGAACAAACTGGAAAAACAATAAAATATTTATAAAAATAAAACAAAGAGACGTCATTTGATACCTCGTTTAAAAACAGAAGGCTCCTCCCGTTGTTTTCAAATCAAAAGCCAATATCTGGCTCTGGATCAATAGAAGCTGCTTCGACATATTTGCATAATAGGATTTCGTTCGTCCGCGGAGTTGGAACGTTTATTATTGGACTATACAAACAAGTCAATGTTAAAATATTATGTTGTTTTATTGTTGTATTTAAACGCTGGCTTTAGTGTTAACAAGCCGCATCCCGTTGTACCCGTTCCCGCAGGAATTTCGGGATAAAATGTATTATCCATCTCAATCCGTATCCAAATCCGTTTAGTTTTTTCGTGCAAGAGTAACAAACATACACACATACATACATACCCTCATACCTTTACAAACTTTCGTATTTATAATATTAGAAGGATTTAATTAGTAGGTTCATCATTTATTTCGAGTCGGTTAGTGGCGAACCATGGTGTCGGAGTGTTTAGACCTAACGATTATATGGCCTAACGGTTGTAACAACCATGACCAAATGCTTAACGTGCCCTCGGAACCATGGTAGCGCTCAGATAGAAACGCCACTGTCAACCACCAATAGGGGCTGAGCGGCACGTTGCTTAACAATCGCAATGAACTAACATCGCTCAGTTAAGCTTCGTCACATAATATTAAAAGATATTGGTATAGATCACCATTACAATTACACCTATAGCAGGCAAACACGGACCATTACAGACTAATACTTTTTTGGAATAGGAAAATTGCTAGCTACATTATACAACAAACGTCAACTTTATTGAGAGTAGGAATCCGTAAAAATATCAGTTGGTGTAACTTGGTAATAAAAAATTAACAATATCATACTTTTACAGCCCTTTCCCTTTTGTCCAATGTCGTAAAGATCTTAAGCGTTACATCTTTTCTAAAGCTACGCTTACACGAGAAACTGGAATTATGAATTTCTAAGGATTGATTCTAATTTTTTATGTATTGAACAGCGTCAAGCTTCCAATTGTAGCATTTAAAATTGTTAGCAAAATCTTCAGCCTAGCATTAATTGATAATTAAGCAATTTTTTTTCTTTTTCCTTAACCTTTATCGTCCCACTGCTGGCCAATAAATAATTTACTTAGAAATATTTACGTAACTAGCAAAAACTGCATGCTCTAAATTGACCCGAAAATTGCTCCATTTTATCTTGTGCAATCGATTCAAATGAACACGATCCAATAAGACCACCAAAACTTTGCGACTTCAACGAAGAGTTCCAAATACAAAAACTAGCGATTATTTACAACAGTGGTAGTTATTAGTTACCGGCAACAGTTACCAAAAGAAAATTGCTCATGCAACCCCACCTTAACCAATAAATAACCTAAAATTCATTGAATCGCATCATTGTTAAACTATAAATCTATAGTAACCGAGCCATGTAATCATTCGACACTAGGATAGCATAAATCATTGCCCTTCTTGGGCCTCGGCAGGCCAGCGATCAATCACTGACCCTTGCCTCTTGGAATTATGCTTCATATCTCCAGGGTTGGTTTTATAACTTTTGAACTCATCCATGGTTGTTTATGGTGATGTATATTGCTTGCGAGATTGTAACAGATGATTTGTGACGTTTCGTATGTAGAAATTGGGTTTATCGTTTGATTGGAGATATGGCCAGCATTTTTATTGCGCTGTAAAGTTGACTATTATTTTACTACAATATTCTCTTCTTTTTTCTTACGCCCGTACATAGAGACGTCAAATGTTTGCTTAGTAGAGATTTAATGAGTGGTTTTGACATGAAATGTATTAAAAATTACGGCAAATAGTCGCGTGTCGATTTGATGGCCATCTCCGAGTCTCCATCACCGAGAGAGCGGCAGTAAAAGCTTCGCTAGTTGCCCGTTTGCACTGTAGAAGATGCCTTTTAACCTTAAATTCAAAACTGTCAATAATTAATCACACTAAAGTAATGTACCACAATCACCTATCTTAACATTGTTAGTATTTGTGCATGTATATATCGGTTAGTTAGATGCCACAATACAAGCTTAAAGCTTAATTTGGATTTAATTAACCGTCTGTAAACCTGTCATGTACCTATATATTTATTTATTCATTCATTTATTTCGAATAAGTAAGTAGTCAGACCTTTAGTTAATCTATACTAATATTATAAAGAGGTAAAATTTGTAAGTTTGTTTGTTTGTATGTTCGAGGTAATCTCAGGATTTTTCAGTCCGATTTGAATAATTCTTTTTGTAACAGATAGCCACATTCAACGGGAAGGTTATAGGCTATTTTACATCCCGAAATTCTCATGGGAACGGGTACAACGCGGGTAAACCGCGGGGCGCTGCTAGTTTATTAATATATATGAATTTCCCATTGTAATCATTCCAAATCAATAAGAACAATCTTCATAGATTACAAAACGAAACAACTTCATGTAATTTAATACACCTACTTCAGACGCAAACAAAAACATAATGAACAATAAACATTTGTGGTACATGAACAAATCACCCACTTATCGGTCGAACAGTAGTTCTATAACGGCACGACCGCAGGCAGTTTCATCTGAAGCGTAAAACTCGCTCTGTTTTTTCCCCATCTTTATCGATGCTACATTAAATCGACATGTTTTAGTACCATTGAGGAGAGGTCCCCAAAAAGGTTAGCCCCATGTTGCAAATGTACGAAACTCATTCGAGATCAGGGCTGGATGCTGACGCGTTTTATAAACTCCAATTGTGACGTTTGAAAAATATCCACATACGTCCCATTCGCTTTTGTGAGAACTCCTTAGAAACATAATGTACTGGCCACTTGGGTAAATTGGAATTGGTTGCGTATATGTACGAGTATGTCCGTGTAGCGAAAAACTAAAGGTTGGGATACACATAACACATGCCTGTAAACAGGGCATAACATCTCTCTCTCTCTAAAACTTAACAGCTGGGCTCTTGTCGATGGAGTTTTTTCCATTGTTCTCTATCTACTGACATCCTCTTCAGCTATTCGTACGATACGACTATTGCTATTTCTTTCAGTTGGTCTGCATATGCCTTAGCCTTCTTCTTCCTTTCATTGCATAGCATGCATACACAAAATACTTATAAGCGATTTTCTAGCATGCCAGTTATAGAAATGAATGTTAGTAGATGACACATGTAACTAGCTTGCATGCCAATTATCAACAGGCAAGTGTATTCTTGGCTTACGGGTTCTTTCACTACCAAAACTTTGCAAGCATTAGTCAATATTCCCTTTGAAATCTCTACGAAACCCCAAGTGGTTTGACTAAAAATCTTTACTTCCTCCGATCAAACACTTCTTCGGAATCACCATCCCCTTATTTAAATAAGGTGGTAAATAACGTTTTTTATTCGTCCACCGATCTCCTGACCTTTGTGTCCTATACTTTAGCTTTGAGGACATCAAAAGGGGCATTGGTTAAGTCCGTGCGTGCCTCCGGGCATCGAGTCTTACTAGATAGGTTTCAGTTTAAAGATGTCAAATTTTTAGGAGATACTTCCTACTTTTTAAACATGGCACGGGTTTGAGATCTCCAACCCGCTTTAGGCAAGCGTGGTGACTCGTAATTGTGCTCTCTGTACTGTTATCTTCAGATGAGACGCTTTTGTTCAGCAGTGGGACATTACAGGCTTAATATAATTGGTACGAAGTCATCAATATGCACTTGGTACAACAAGGTTGTTTCAATCGTTAGACCATGCCGGAGACCTTTAGATGGTCTATACAGTTCGACATCAGGTTTCGCCACTAACCTACTCAAAATGAAGTTAAATGATGGTACAACAAACCACAATACTGTCAACAAAGCTTTATAAATACTTAATAGCACTACTACCAACCTAACCAAGTAAAATATAACTTCCACAGAACACATACAAAACCACATCAATATAACATGTCGTCAGTTTAAACTTTAGCTCTGTGGTTACCGAATTTCCATGTCATCCCACAAAACGACTCCCTTGGTTCAAACTAAAGGAGCTAAGTTTTTGTTCTCTCTAGAATGAATTATGCTTGATGTCTGTACTCTTTTATCTCGTCACCTAAAAAGTTAGAGTACATTAGAGTACCGTTAAACTCTCTCGTGGTAACGCTTTGAATAATTTTCGAACAGTTTAGTTACATTGTAACGTTTCATGAACATTTATATCGGATCGTTCCAAATCTGAATATGTTGGTATTTTTTGTAACGATAAGGTTACTGTTATTTTATTGGTTCGTTTTTATCTTGCCAGCTTGATGTTTAAGTTTAATGTGCGTTTGATATTTGTTCTCTTGTGAATAATATTGGAGATTCAGGTTTTAGTATATATCGTAAGATTGCGTGAAGATAGCGTACGGATATGTTCATGTAAATACGCTTTCAAGAAATATCATAAACAATATTATTTTCTGAATTAACGTGCTCCTCAAAAAGTTAAATATAATAAGAATATTTACGTTATCTACAATTATTTAAAGTAGCGACAGCATGGTAGATGTGAGAAAACCGGTAAAAGTCGATAGTTATTCGCAGCGAAGTAATGATCTTGCCAACGGTACTATTAGTTACAGACACGTGTATGAATTTGTTGCTCATTACAACTACATGTGCACCCCTGAACGATTTCAGGGGTGCTCGTTACTATACATAGTCAGGATATTTAAACCAAGTTCTTAATTCGAAAAACCAATAACGAAACATTTAAAACTCCAAACCGTATTCAAATACCGAATACCGTTCCAAACAAATGCCTATCGGTATCAATAAATTGTATCCCTACACTACCGTAGCGGACATCATGCAAACAGTATTACAACTTACATAGTTTCATATAAATTTGAAGCCTCGGGCGTTTTATTACAATCCACAAGAGAACCAAACCTGTTGTATACATGTAATGAAATGAATAATGTAACGTCCCAGCCTCATATTGGATTTAGTAGGTTCTTCTATTGAATTCGAAAAGAAATACGGCCCAAGTTTTATCTTTCAATTTCGTATATACGTTAGGTATGGCGCGTAAAATAATTCATGAAGTAATCTATTTTATGAGTTAAATTACATCGTAAAGTTTGTTTCGATTTTTGTTTACCGTAAAGTGAATGAATCAGTTTTATTATTTCTTGAGAAATAAAAAGACAAACATTGATTTGACGGAAATGGAATGAACGTAAACGTATAAACTTCATATTGTAATTTCATCTCACATAACCGTATCCGTATGTACGTCTTTTGTTTTTTTTATTGTGAGATATTGTCCCCACCGGGAATCGAACCCGGAACCTCCGGATCGTGAGCCTAGCGCTCAAACCACAAGACCACGGAGGCGTCGAGTAGGTTACTGGTCAACTGGCCAAACTAACAAAACTAACAAAAAAATCGGTATCAAACTTATTTCATTTCACTAAACGTGGGAAGCCATGACTGGAAAAAGCAAAGCAATGCCAATAGTACGTAGTATCTTTTAGACAAGGTATAACTAAGTAAGTAAGTTCAAGTAGGTTCGTGGCCAACCCTGGCGTCGGAGTTTTTAGACCGCCTAAAGGCCTGCGACATGATCTAACGATTGAAACAACCGGGACCGACAAATTAACGTGCCCTCCGAAACACGGATAGAAATATAGAAAACTAGCAGCGCCCTGCGGTTTTACCCCGCGTTGTGTCCATTCCGGTAATTTCGGGATGAAAAGTAGCCTATGTTACTCGTGGATAATGTAGCTTTCGAATGGTGAAAGAATTTTTAAAAACGGTCCAGTAGTTTTTGAGCCTATTCATTACAAACAAAGTTTTTCTCTTTATAATATTAGTGTAGATAGAAATGGTACTATCGGCCTCCCATCCAAGAAGGGAACGGGCTGCACATTGCTTAACAATTACAATGAACTATCATTGCTTACTCCAACTACGGTATAAGCTATAACTAAAAATCCGTTATCCGACTCATGGTATCTAAGAAATAGTAAATGAAGAAAAGGCAAACTAAATGAATATTATAGTAGGATTCCTCCTACTGCTCGGTTTCGTACTCCAATGATGAAGGGAGATCGTCCACAAATGTGTAAATAAATGATACCATACGGAATATCTTTTTTGTTTTATTTCTAACTGTTTTGGTGATGTAAGTACGAGCGTATACGGTGGTGTAATTACTACTCGTTGTTGCAATGGACATGATAAAATGAAGTTTAGGATACGATAAAATAATAGAATTAAGTAAATTATGAATTTTATAATATTATAAGTATGTTTTATTCTTTTTATTTCATAGCAATAATTAGAACTCTTGTATGGAAAGATTCAGCAAGTCAAGGACAGTGGTTTGTAAGTGAGGTATTCCAGTGTACTATGGAATTTAAAATGTGTTCCAATGAACCTTTTTGTTTTGGATAAAAAACCTTGATGATATTCTAGAATCTATCTATCTATTTTGCCGTTAATAAAATGTATGCAGTAGCTTTTTCGTGAGAGAATTCCAATTATATCCATCTATAATCACAAATTGCTTTAAGTATTTGTGATATGAGAATGTGAGTATTAGAATGTTTCGCAGTCTGCGCTGTACCTTAGCTCGTACTTACATCGAAAGGCCGATCTGTTTTCATATTTTTTTTGTTTATTACAAAATAACATTCGTATTTTCTTTGATGTAATAGCTTCATACATAAAATATGAACGTAATATTGAGTTTATTTCTACTAAGAAGACATAGTCTGGTCTTTTAGAGGCCTTATCAATTGATATTGATGTTCCCTTGAAGACGGACTGTTAAGCCGATTTAAAGCTTAACAAAATAGGTGGCAATAGGTATTTTCTCCTTTTCATTAAGCTTATGAGTGAAAGAAACATAAATAGATGGAGTACAGCAGGGGGCGAAATGTCTGCCTGTCTACCTAGAGGGAGAGATTCGACGATTTTATAGAGCGCTATCTTTGTCATCCGTTGTCATATCATCATGACACAAACTACTAAGGACACACTTTAGAGTGAGGAGCGGAGCTTTGTGGAGTTGAATCGACCAATCACACAAAGTAATTAGAACTAACAATTTCGCTTTCGTTTACTGGATTTAACTTAGTTATTACGAAAGTACTTGTATATATTATAATGCTCTCTGCTGTACATAATCTACACTAATATTATAAAGAGGAAAACTTTGTTTGTTGTTTTAATGAATAGGCTCTAAAACTACTGGACCGTTTTAAAAAATTCTTTCACCGTTCGAAATCTACATTATCCACGAGTAACATAGGCTATTTTTCATCCCAAAATTCCCACAGGAATGGACACAACGCGGGTAAAACCGCGGGGCACTGCTTGTTATGTATATATTCAAATAAAGTAAATGAACATACCTGATTTAAATCTCCATTATTTTGGCATCCATTAGACGAATCCTGAAACAAATGAAATTCCCGAATTAGAAGCTATAAACTTGCGTAAATTGAAATACACTGAGTAAACTTACTTTTAGGACAAATACCAAATCTAATTTCGCTTGCAAAATATACTAACAAAGATAATATAACTTTCATATCAGTCCAACCAGAACAAACAACCATAAACCAACTTATGGGACAGCCTAATATAACCACGGTTTTATGTCTACTTTTAATCAAGCGTGTTATGTTAAAATGAATGTTGTAATATTTTTAGGACAATATTAAAAGGTGTTTACTTTGATATGAAGTGTAAACATGTTTTGGTAGGCAGGTAGAAATGTCTAGAGGGGGCTAGTGTAAAAGTTGTGAATAGGTCAGTACAACAAAGTCAAATTACTCGCTTGCTTGCTGATGCTGAATCTAATGACATCTTAGTTTATAAGTTAAAGCTCTGCTACTGATTTTTTTTGTTATGTTACTCCCTAATATTGAAACGTGACGTGACGTGACAAGTAGGGATTGCTTACTGACTGTTAAAATTGTATGGATTTTAAAAGTCAACATTGTATGAAATTGTATGAAAAAGGTAATTGGGTTGCTTGAATTTGAGTTGCGCGAGTATTCAGAAGCAAGTCTTATTAATAACTAGCAGTGCCCCGCGGTTTCACCTGCAGCGCCCCCATTCCCGTGGGAATTTTGAGATTTTTATTCCTTATTTTTCTAATATAAGGAAGTCCTGACAATAAGGAACACATTAAAAAAAGAATCATCCAATTTGGTGCAGTCGTTCTGAAGTTATGCGCTTACCAACAGATTCAGCGATTCATTTTTATATTATAGATAACTAGTCTGTAGAGTTTAGACCTGACCAAAAGAAGTGTTGATTAAATCTGAGCACGTATATACATTTGAGTTTACCAGCACCAGTATACTACCTTACCACTTGCCGAAAGAAGCTACAAACACATATACTGACAAAATTGAAAAGATAAAATGTAATAGTATAGCTTAAATAAAGTAACTTCCTCATATCCCTCCCAATACTCTGTTACAAGAGAGTCATAGACATAAACTTCAGAATATTATTACAAACACTGAACCAAACTGCACCTCACTATTTCTCATAAAAAGTATTTGAACCCGGAAGGCTTGTAATAGTCACGGGAATGTCTTTCCATAATAATAAGGAAATATTAAATAGTCATAAACATTGAACTACTAAATTTTGTTATTGTGTAGTATAAATGAGTACCAGAAGTCTGCAGTTATATTGGTATCTTAACAAGAAGCCTTTTCCCAGCTGTGGACGTGATAATATCAAGAGCTTTCAAATGGTTTGTCCCTTTCCAACATACGCCATTTTCCAAAGAGCAAAAGAGGCAAAACACTGTATAAGAGTGTTTTAGTAAAAAGATAAGGTCGATTAGGTTAGTGGCCAAATGTGTCAGAGTTTTTAAAGCAGTACGATGTTTAACATTAGCAATTCTACTTATGGACCAAGAGCCCGCGAACCCCAGACCTTCGTTATTTTATAAAAGCTGAAAGTTTGTCAGCGCATGCTCCCACACACAGGTAAGAACGATGGACTATTATGAAGTTTGGGTTATAGTGGCTTTGGCAGGTATACGGTACTAAATGTCAATGGTCGAAAACACCAAGTTGGCCATCGATTTCGATATCACCGTCAAAGGGTGACTTGTACAACTCCTCAAGAGCTTTCAAATGACATAGGTCATGTCACTGTTGAGCATTAGGATCAGCGTCCATGGCATAGGCCAACTCCAATCTTCGGTGGTCGAAAACACCAAGTTGGCCGTCGATTTCGATGTCACCGTCAAAGGGTGACTTGTACAACTTGTCAAGAGCTTTCAAATGACATAGGTCATGTCACTTAGGATCAGCGTCCATAGCATAGGTCAACTCCTATCTTCAATGGTCGAAAACACCAAGTTGGCCGTCGATTTCGATATCACCGTCAAAGGGTGACTTGTACAACTTGTCAAGAGCTTTCAAATGATATAGGTCATGTCACTGTTGAGCATTAGGATCAGCGTCCATAGCATAGGTCAACTCCAATCTTCAATGGTCGAAAACACCAAGTTGGCCGTCGATTTCGATATCACCGTCAAAGGGTGACTTGTACAACTCTTCAAGAGCTTTCAAATGACATATGTCATGTCACAAATCACACTTAATTATTTGATGAATTTAGATCGGTATTTTACACACCTTTAGTACCGTTTATCTGCCAAAGCCACTATAACCCAAACTTCATAATAGTCCATCGTTCTTACCTGTGTGTGGGAGCATGCGCTGACAAACTTTCAGCTTTTATAAAATGACGAAAGTCTGGGGTTCACGGGCTCTAGGTCTATTATATTATAAATGCTATACTATTAGAAAGGGTTGTTGTAAGGATGGATGTATGTATGTATGTTTGTTACTCTTTCACGTAAAAACTACTGAACGGATTTGGATGAAACTTTACAGTAATATAGGTAATACATCAGAATAATATATGGAATACATTTTATCCCGAAATTCCTGCGGGACCAGGTACAACGTGGGTAAAACCGCGGGGCACGACTAGTGAGTTATAATATCACTTAGCTACGCTACGCATCGAGTACATTTATGAATAAGTCGGTATTACTTTACTTAATATTTTTTGTTATTGCCTTCAACAAAATATGTCACTGAATTAAGTTTTAATTTTAAATAAGTTTCTAGCTAACTAGTTCTATAAAATGCGATTGGCAAACGAACAACAAACCAACAGACTCATTGTCAACGAACGCTTAAAAACAATGTTCTTCCGTAAATTCACAATTATGTTCGAAACAAAACACAACACAATTGGTTTCAAAATCCTATGTTCTTGGTTTGAAACTAAAATGTTTTAGAACCATTGCGGTCGTCGCTGCCACGGAAATTATAAACGCTCGACAAAATATGAATAATGAAAATGTAAGATCCATGTTCTGTTTCCAAATTTGTATTAAAGTCAAGTTACCATTTGAAATGATAAATGAGTTTTGTGGTCTTAATGAAATACATGTATTGCATCTAACTCTTAACCAAACCTCTAAATGTATTTTTAGTGATTTTGACCAAAAAAATAAATGTCCAAACAACCACAAAAAAAAATAGAAAAAATAATTATACTTACATAGAGAGCTTCCAATCTCACGTTAAAAATGTTAAACAGGAGACTCTAGTTTGCCTTAACTTTAGATCGACTAAACAGCCTAAAATAAACATTTAAAAAAATAACTACATTGATTATGCTTCAGATTTTAAAGTATACTAAGCATACATTATACTGTGTCATCCTGTGACCACGAGTGGTTTTGTGATTCCATCGAAATGTTGGGTACTATTTTAATAAATACCGCTATAAAGACCTGTTTCATCTATACTAATATTATAAAGCTGCAGAGTTTCTTTGTTTGTTTCTTTGAACGCGCCAATCTCAGGAACTACTTACTGGTCCGATTTGAAAAATATTTTTTGTAATGGATAGCTGCATTCAACGGGAAGGTTATAGGCTACTTGTTATCCTGAAATTCCCACGGGAACGGGTACAACGCGGGGCGCTGCTAGTTTAGTATATTGAGTGCAAACCGTGTGAGTTTAAAAGTATATTCCAAGCTAAGTTTTGAATGGTAAAGAAACATTAACGAGCATACAATCGTAGATGGAATGTAATATTATATAGACCAATAACAAAACAATGACTTCTAATTTACGTACAAAAGCTATAAACATCAACATTGTAGAACAACCCGTGTTATTATTCTCAGCGAAACAATAACTTATAACACATTCGTATTAGCAAACAAACACCCTTTTTAAGGGCGTAATAATTTCACTAATCTTATGATATCATAAAGTAAATTAGCAGGGAATTATCTATTCTTGAAATTGTTATACCTTGTTGCTATGGGAATAAGGGCGGGATTTGTATTGTATATTGCAGGGAAGGTAAGGTGTACTTGGTATAAATGAAACGTAAAGAAATTTTATCGGAGCTCATAACTCCTGCTTGTATCCTTGCTATAAGCATAACATGGAGACATGGGAACTGTATTGGATACATACTCGTAGCTGTGATATATTGTTTTATTTCATCGCATTTTCTTGTCAATTCTGTATCCATCCTTCATACACCATAGGAAATCCCCAATTTGTATGATTTTCTATATTATGTTACCACTTGTTATCTCTGTCGTTTATGAACAAATTTCCAAAAGTATTTCGTTTTATATATGTCAAAGAGAAAAAAGAAGAGAAAATTAATCTAATAAGCTAGTCTTTTTGGAATCTCTCAGTATGCTGTCGTGTTTTCAGATACAGAGTTTCACTCTTAATGAGCTATAATTAGTATATGAGAGAGATATAATTAGCATAGTCACTTGTCTGTTTGAGCTAGGTAGCATTAAAACCCGTAGTAGGTAGGTCTTAAACTGGTGAACCAATTCCGCTGTTTCATTTAAAAAACATTTATTAACTTTTATAATTATTTTTTTGAAATCACAATGATTGTTGTACTATGTAATCCTATCGCAAAATTATTCTCATATATTATATTCCTACCACATAATCACAACATATTATATAACAATGTCCCCGGCCGTGTCTGTCTTTCTGTTCGCGATAAACTCAAATACTAATGCACGGATTTTGACGCGGTTTTTTAAATAGATAGAGTGATTCAAGAGGAAGGTTTACATCACAGATATACAACGCAGCATTTTGTAAAAAATCACAAGCAGTGAAGACGTCACAAGTTGACATTCGACTAATGGCCGAAACTGGCAACAAGCCGCTTTGCGGCTAGATGCGTTCGCAAGCGCCACGCCTCCTTGCCATATCTCCTGTATTTACTATATCTGTGGTTTACATGTATAAAAAATCCCGAAATTCCTACGAGAACGGGCACAACGCGGGTAAAACTGCGGGACGTTGCTAGTACTATAGATATCCTACCACTTTCGCATTAATTACTTTACAAACATTCAATTTTGGAACACAATAATGAGTTCCATTATTCTCTTTGACACAAAGCAGATCGTTTGCAACAAAGATAAAAGTTGAGAGTAATTTAAGTTTAATTTATTCGGTATTTCCCATTTTTTTCATACACTGTTCTCATTACGAGGTTAACGACCAGGAGTTAACCGACGACTCCCATTAACCACTGAACTGCATAAAGCCAGAAACTTGGACAATTAAATTCTCAACGCGGGTCGTTGCGATCTAAAGACACTGAGGTTATGTAGTGATGGGAAAATGGGGGCTTGGTCTTGAAGTATTATAGTGTGAAATGTCTTTAAATGTTATGAAGTTATGTGTCACTTGACTACCTCAACGAGAACCCACAACCACTAAAACTTCAATTTAACCAAACACTTGTAACTTTAATTTGCAGGAAAAAGTTGCAACACATGCCGTTAAACAACAAAGCAAGTTAACAATACTACCCTACTAAGAACTGTTCTACACTTGTTTTAATAGCGAGAACAAGATCAACATAATGAGATGGGATACTATTGCAGTAGGAATTGTATGTTGCAAGTGGCTACTTGCAACATACAGTGACAGTTACAATGTAAACACTCATAGGGCCAATAATAAACACGTATTAAGTAAGAACGTATTAAAGAAGAATTAAGTAAGAACAGTTAAGATATCAAATGGTTTGTCACTTTCTGACATACGCAATTTTCTGAAGAGCAAAAGAGACAAAACATAGTGCAACAGTGTTTTAGTTACACCACGTTTATTAATAAGGTCCATAGAGCGTAAATAAGAACAGTACGTGGACGACATAGCCAAGCTGCACGTGCTAAGTAAGGACCAAGCTGCACGTGCTAAGTAAGGACCGAGCTGCACGTGCCCAGTAAGGGCCAAGCTGCACGTTGCTTACAAATCGCAATAAACAAAGATCGCTTATTTTGAATTGAAACTACGATTACGGATACACTTCGCTTCTGTCTCTAGTCTAGTCTTCTATGTCCACGGTTCCTGTAAAGGGGACGAAACGTCAGATGAAATGTAAAATAAAAGCGAAGTGTATCCGTAAACGTAGTTTCAATTCAAAATGAGTAGTGTCCGCTTAAACTCAAATCAAAAAAGACGTGTGGCACTCGGGGACTGCCGCGGTAAAGCTATTGCATAGTTATTTTTTCTATCACTAGATGGCGTTAGTGGGGAGCGTTAGGTTTTTTGCGTGAGGTTTTTTCGTTACGGAATTTCTGGATTCGGTCCCTGCGCTCAAGGCCCGCGATAGAAGCTATGCAATAGCTTAAAAAATCCAGTAACATCGCTTAGTCAAACTACGCTATAAAATATGTATATATATTATGAACGGTACGCATAAATTTGGATTATAAAAAGTCGAGACAGCATTAAAAACAAGACCCCTACCACGGCACATCACTAAACAGCTCAACGGGTTACTGTACTCTGATTTACGACCGAATGTGGATTTGCAAAACTTCGATATTTGCATATTGACGATACCATGTAACACCCTCGAGATTGCGTAACCAGTTTTTTGTTTTGTTACGTTATTGTTCGAATTTGTAATGTCAGTGAGACCTACACGCATTGACATGTGCCTTTTATGAGAAGAGAATTGTTCTTATTTTGAATTTCCATTGTTTGTTATTGTATTGTTTCCTCTGAAAAGGAACTATGCTTGTGTGGTTTACTTGTATGAAAACTCCTTACATGTGCTGTTAAGTATGTATTATGCTACTCAATTTATGTAAGCATTTGCTTCATTTTACAGCTAATAGTAATAATTGTTAATCAACCAATTTAAGTATTAAGAAACTATACCAGAGGTCATTAAATATACAAGATACCTTTACGTATATTTTACTAAATTTTTTAAAATTTAACACAAAAAAACAGAAAGAGCCAAATAAATAACACTAAACATGAGTTAATTCCGGTGCACATAATTTCTACACCCTTCTTAGTTGAATAAGGCCTCAGCCACACTTACTACAGCTTAGATGGCTTACTTTAGTAGGTTAAAGCTTTGAATAGCTAACCTACATATAGTCTACAAACTTCACCCTGAGGTTTTGCCCGCATTGTACTAGTAGTAAGTATATCTTACTACGAATTAGCCTCCAAACATAGCAAGCCTACGTAACATAGAAGCGTCGTAGCGCGGAGTCCCGTAGCGTCTACAAGCGTAGCAAGTCGTAGCAGCCGTATCAAGCAAGGTGTTTCAAAATGTATTAATGAAATTATTGGTTTTCATTATCTGAGCGAACACTAGAATACAATACAGATAAGTAATTACAGAGTGGAGGTATGCTTTCAAGCTCGTTTGACATCACCTCTAATTGAAATGGACTTAATATGAAGAAACATTAAACAACTACGAGTCGAAAACTAATCTATACCAATATAATAACGCTGAAATGTTTGTGTTTTTGTTTGAACTCACTCATCTCAGAAACTACCAATCTGATTTCAACAATTCTTTTTATAATAGATAGCCATATTCAACGGGAAGCTTATAAGCTATTTTTGATCCCGAAATTCCCACGAAAACTGGCATAACTTGGGTAAAACCGCGGGGCGCTGCTAGTCTCTAATAAAACCTGTCTAAACACAAAAACAACGTTAAGAAGCTCCAAACACTGAAGTGTAGTAGATCCTTTACCAATGTGTCACAATACACATAAAATACATACGTGTACTCACGATACGTCACAACATTCTCGTGGGAAATTGAAGAATCAAAGGACAATAGGCGCGAATAAAGTAACAAATGTTGGATATATATTGCAAACGAAAAATGAGCTCATAATAACGACCTATGTACGAGATATGGGCGTATGGAATCGTACAGATTCTGAGTTGGTTCGGTTATTTTCGCTTTTCTTAGATTTGTTATTGTTTGCTGTGAGAATAGTTGTTGAATAGAATTAGTATGGAGCTTCTGGTTTCTTAGAATGTTGTGGAAACGAACTGTTTATATAGTTTCGCCTACATGCGCTGAGACTAAAATGTTTAGTGATTGAGTTTTTAGTTTGCTGGGAAAAAAATATTGGAGACAAGTTTTTTTTCTTCAATATTTTGCATATTTTTATGATGAAAGACAAAACTGTTAAATCCACACTAAATTGTATTACGATGATAGAGATGTGACAGTACTTAGTGGTTAAAAATTTAGTGTTTTTAATCGTTACTGGAAAAATTGTTTTTTCCCTGTCATAAAAACCTTAAACCATCTTCTCTTCTTCTTCTTCTTCGAGTGGATGGTCAACCTGACCAATCCTGGTGTCAGAGTTATTGAGCCGCCAAAGGCCTCCAACATGGCTCATGTAACGACTACTATCCGTAGAAAGTAACCGGGACCGACGGCTTAACGTGCCATATTAAAGATACAGATAGTTCAAATGGCAAACTAAACTTAGCACTATTCACGGGACCGCTTGTTTAATATATTCCTCGGCGTTTATCAGATTTTCCAATGCTTTTTGTGTAAATAGACGATTCATGCTCTATTGCTAACGCCCAGGGTTCCAATACAACATCACAATCCAGTGTTTTCGAAACGCTACATAGTATTTGAACGCATATTAACGCTTACTCTTTATTAACGCGCCTTAGTAACGCGTGGTAAATGAGCGCTCATGCCTTTTAAAGCTCACAGACTCACTAAAAGATAAAACAGTATAGACAAATTCTTTTGACAATACTCTCATTGATTATAGCAACAAATTAATATTAAAGTTGCAACGTAAATGAATACAAATTACAATTAAGTATGTGTTTTCATTAGCGTGCTGTCGGCCTGACAAACAAGATTAAATGAACGACCAAATAATACTTGTGGCCCGTTAATCCACACATCTGTATATATATTGATATGTCTGTGTAAAATTTTATTTCATATTAAACTAACCGATTTTCACTACATGCATATAATACGAGTATGTACGCTACTTTTACCTTTTTTTTCACATTTTTTGTCTGTCTGTCTCTGTTTGTTCGGGCTAATAGCTAAAAAGGCTGGACTGATGTTGACGGGACTTTTACTGGCCGGTAGCTGATGTGATAAGGAGTAATTTAGGCTACTAGAAATCATCCAAAATTCCACGCGGATTAAGTCGCGGGCTCAGCAGTTAATAATTATTATCATGAAACCCTACGCCGTTTATTATTACAAAACCACATAGTGGTTTAATATAATCACGTATTGACTTATATTGATTAAAATCTTGATTAACGCCGCGGTGGTCTAGTGGTATGTGCACTTGCGTGCCAAAACTGAGATCCCGGGTTGAATTCCTGAGTCGAGCGGAAACATGTTTCCTACTTTTGAAACATTGCTAGGGTTTGAGATCACCAAACCGCATTAGGCAAACGTGGTGAATACGCCTAATCCTCCCTATAAAATATCTTTTGCACAGAAGTGACGCATCTATACTAATTTTATACGAATATAATAAAGCTGAAGAGTTTTTTGTTTGTTTGAGCGCGCTAATCTCAGAAACCACCAATCCGATTTGTATAATTATATTTGTAATGGATAGCTTAACGGATCGATCATATAACTATTAAATGAAACGTATGTTAATATCTTTATTATATTTTGTTGAATCGGATATAGGCTATTTTTTATCCCCCCGGGAACGGGCACAACGTGGGTAAAAGCGCGGGGCGACTTTGACTTATAAGCGCTTACCGGCGCTTGACAGCGCTGGTAACCCACGCAGGAAAATATAGGAACGCGCGCCGGATAAGCACTGAACGGTGCCTACAAGTTCCAACAAGCTTCAACACGCGCTGGTCAGCGCTGGGCGCTGCCATTTAAAATTCTAACAAAACCATTTCTAACAAAACAAAATAATCGTCTAAGGCTGCGGCTCCATTGAGGCGGAGACGAGCGGAGCTGAGAGGAGCAGAGCTGTGAAAAGAGGTATGTGATTCCACTGAGGCGGAGACGAGCGGAGCTGAGATGTGGATTTCACGTAATATATGATTGGTCGATCCCCACACGTCTCCTCTCAGCTCCGCTCGTCTCCGCTTGACTGTTTCCATTGAAGCGGAGTGGAGACTAGATGTGGATTTCATGTAATACGATTGGTCGATCCCCACACGTCTCCTCTCAGCTCCGCTCGTCTCCGCTTGACTGTTTCCATTGAAGCGGAGTGGAGACGAGATGTGGATTTCATGTAATACGATTGGTCGATCCCCACACGTCTCCTCTCGGCTCCGCTCGTCTCCGCCTCAATGGAGCCGCAGCCTAAGAGTCTGACATTTTGCTTGTTCTGCTTTAACCTGCTTCCTTTGTGTAGAACGGACCAGCCAGCTCTGTCAAGCGCCGGTAAGCGCTTATAAGTTTCTAGCTTTCTTTCTGTATACGGCCTAACCTACTCGAACTTACTCACTTACTACAACATATGACTACGAGATTACTACGCGTGTAGCGCCGTAGCAACGTAGCAAACTGGGTAGCGAATTGGTAGCAACGTAGTAATTTTATTCTATGCTAATATTATAAAGAGCTTTTTTCTAATTTTGTTTGTTTGAGACTAATCTTGTGAATTACCAATTCAATACTTACTTTAAGATTTGTTGGAAGAAATATTACTGTACCACATAATTACAAAATACAAGCTTGAAATAAATACTTATCATTATGAATACGAGGCCCACAGTTGGCAGGTTAAGACCCGATAAACCGATATTCGGCGTATTAAACCAGTAATTGGATTTTCAATTAATTTGAAAATGCAACTGATGGAAAATTCCATTAAATTTTGAGTAAAGTTGGTGTTGTAAATGAAACGTTTTTGGATTTAAACGTTATGGCTGAAGCAGTATTTGTGTGTTGCAAATAAAATGCAGATAATTAAAAACAATTTAATTTTGTTTTTTTAATAAAATACAGAAAAACACATCAAACATGAAGCAGTCTTGGTGAAAACGGCCTACGCAAAAATGGCTGCACCGATTATTACCAAACATAGCTACGAAACACCACAAGGACAAAGGCTATCAATTGAAAAAAACGCATCAAAATCGGTTCATCACAAACTCACTCACACACACACACACTAGTATATCGGAGATATTAATCGTAACACCCATTTGGAAACATCAGACTCACTATTCTAGAAAACTATACATAGAAAAGACGATCACATCAGGCATAACTGATACAGTTTTAGCCTGATCGTATTCATATATACATACACGGAAATATCGCCTCAGTTCACTTGAGTTTCGATCCGGCCCAGTGACGTTAGTTTGCCTTAAGGCCAGATTAAACACACACGATACAAATTTGAATTCGGTCAGTTAAAACTGAAGGCAATACTGTTCTTCTATGGTACTTTTCACGAAATAGAGATAGTCAGTTCGGTCTTCTGGTACCCTGTAGATTTTTCAAGTCCAGTTTTAGAGCTACCGTGCTCTGGATATTATATTAAACTGTTCGGTTTTGCTCATTAAGCCTTGTCAAAGGCCTTTAGGCGGTCTAAAAACTCCACCACCAGAGTTGCCCACTAACTTCCTCGAACTTATTTTATCTCCTTTTAAATGTTACTACAGTTTTCGAGTATTTGCTACGACAACGTATTTCGTCGAAATGATTAAAATTAATCCGCATTAATTAAATTAGAGGGCTTAATCTGCCGCCATGTTTATCAATTTCGGTGAAAATGTATGTCTACTTATTGGTATTTTATATACCTATTTAATACGTTTCTGTAAAATACTTAACTGATCTCTCACAACATAATTCACATCTAATATATAAGATTCTCGTGTCGCCATATTTGTTTCGAAACTCCGCCGTAATGGCTCTACCTATTTTTATTATTTTGTTGTGGTTAGGTCTATGAGTATCGGTCAACATCTATTTTCATACCCCTTAATGATAAGGGTGGTCCACCCCTTAATTTAAAAAATAATAATTTATATGGCCAAACAACGTTTACTAGGTCAGCTAGCAATTACATAAAACACATAGATCATTATGCTATTACTCGAGAAAACTAGGGTGTGATGAAAAAGACATCTTCACCCTACAGTCTACTAAAATCTCAACTTCAACAAAGTAGAGTGCTTCCAACGAAAACAAAATGAGCCTTATTAATAAACGCGGTTAACTAAAACACTGTTATACTGTTTTTTGTCTCTTTTGCTCTTCGGAAAATTGCGTATGTCAGAAAGTGAAAAACCATTTCATAGCCGGGCCCGTTAAGCCGTCGGTCCCGGTTACTTTCTACGGATAGTAGTCGTTACATGAGTCATGTGTCAGAAGGCTTTGGCGGCTCAATAACTCTGACACCAGGATTGGTCAGGTTGACCATCCACTCGATGAAGAAGAAGAAGCTACTAACTGTTCTTAATAGGTAAAAGAAAATTGCGACATCAAAAATGAAATGCATTTTCACCTACCTATTAGTCCTAGGGCCATTTGAACCTACTCATTCTACGTTCATAATGGGCAAGTGAAAATCAAAGACTCATTCATTGAGATAATGACGGAGCAAAACTACTCTGTGATGTAAGCCTGTTAGGGTAAATTCGAATTGAGACGTTTTCCAAACTCAAAGAAAAAATTCTTTTTACATTTACGCCGTTAGGTTCTCTGTGGTTCTCAAAGTGATATTGATTTCAGAGGCTCAGACAGGCAAAGAAGGTTTATACAAAAGCAAGTTACAAAAGTAAAGTTTTGTTTTATTAAAATATACAGTACTCAACATGCCCTGCGGTTTTACCCGCATTGTGCCCATTCACGTATGAATTTCGGGATAAAAAATAGCCTACAATCTTGCCGTTGAATGTGGCTATCCGTTACAAAAATAATTATTCAACTCCAATTGGTAGTTACGAAATTTTCAAACAAACAAAAAATCAAATTCTTCATTTTTATTTCATTAGTATGGATGTATAGATAAAAAGCTCTTTAATTTGAATAAAAAGGTCAATATTGCACCTTTATGTTTACCAAAAAAAGTTGCTATTTCATCTCCAAAAACTTTCTTCAATTTCATTTATTTGCGTACAGACAATGCGGGTAACACCACGTACTCTTCACATACCAAATCTGCAGTGTAAATTCGTACGATGCCGAGTCCCAGTTAGAATAACTAAAGATAGACGCTACCAACTACTGACTCAACTAGTTTACCGATCAGTCGCCCAACGCGTCGAAGAAACGGACGGTGAATTGAAAATGATTTCGATCTTTTGTTGGTGCCAATACTACTGTCTTAGTAGTTCCACTTTTGAAACAGTGACTCTGTAATTAAAAGCTACCTTGGTTATACAATGTTATGATTGTTTTTGTCTTTCGAAGAGAGTAGTTTGCGAAGGGATGCAAGCCCAATTATTTTTTCTCTGCTTCTTCTTCTTTGGTGATGTTGAATAAAACTGATACTTAAGTACGCTACATTACTAATTTGATTATGTTATGTTTTGACTATTGAATCTCAGATAAGTACCATATCGGCCATCTCCTACTTCAATGGGTGTCGGTTCAAATCGATAGACTATGCAGAGCCTTTAGGCGGTCTAAAAACTCCAACAAAAGGATTGGTCGGTAACCTATTCAAAATAAATAAGTTCCATTATTCACCAGCCAAATAAGTAGATAATTAATTAATTTATTTTGTTTCGTGTTTACGGCTCTTTGTCCAGCAGTTAGACACATCAGGCTAAGAATAACAAAATAATAATACCTAGTTTAGCAAATCCTATCATTAGATTTTCTTGTCATTCCCAGCAGTAATCGCCAAACCTTACTTAACCAACACCGTTCAGTACCATCCCGCCACGCCCAAAGCGTCAAAGCAGAACATTTCTTCCGGACAAAAGGCTATTAATCATCTAAAATGGACAAACAAAATCATTAAGTGGAATCCATCGTTATGGATGAACAGTATAATATAGGGCTGGTTTCTTAACCTCGTTAGGTTAAGAATCCAGCCCTATATTATACTGTACGATATCCATAAACGGACGGACCGTACAACAAAGCAAGAGAGATTCCCTTTTTTGATTAATGCTATCAGTAAATCACGACTAATGTGCTAGATGCCGACCAAAGGAAACATTGGGTTTCTTTCATAAACATTTCGGTAAATGCCGTGTTAAGGTAGAAAATAAATTAGAAGACCTACCGCTATAAAGCTGTTAATGTTTCGCGAAAAATGGTTTTTGTTATCTTCTGTTCGGGATTTGTATAGATATAACGCTTTTGTGAATGATGCTTCATTTAATCAATGCTCGTTTAACTTTTCTGCGTCAGTGTACTGAGAACTTCAGTGGGTGAGAGGTCTTTGCATAGCAGTGGAAATAAGTATCACACACACGCAAACACATACAAAACACACACACACACACACGCTCGCTCGCTCTCTCGCTCGCGCCAAACAAGACAATTAAGCCGTCCAATTTATAGACTTGTATTAAGTAAATATTCTGTAGTTTTATATGGAAACCTGCTGAAGAAATCACTATGATACCTATAACACAGGTATTACTAGCTTAGGTATCAGTTGGTCATCCTTAAAGGACAAATGTGAAACATTACTAACATCTGTATAATCTCTTCTGTCTTATTTCAATTGTGGTCAACCAACTAAGCAAAATATTGTGTTACATTTGTCTACATGTTGATGCATATTAATTTTTATTTATTTATTTATTTATATATTTCCATGTATCGTTAAAAAAATATTTTTGGGTTCAAGTAAATTATACTCACCCTTCAAAATACCTTTATTTTTACATCGTTGATCATGAAACATCCCATGAAAACATGATCACAATATTATACATCGTTATTGCTTTTAAAAATAACAAACTTATATAATTTTTCCTTGTCCTACATAATTATATTAAACTCGGAAACCTGCCTTCCTTATTTACACTACGTTAGAGTTCAGCTTCCGTCACCATTCCCTACGAATAAATGTATTTCCTTAGATTTCCACACACCAAAATATAAATGAAGTATAATTTGGTGAGAGTTATAACCGTAGGTAAATTAAGCAAATAAATGCGTTTTAATCAAAGCACAATATCTTCAGAACATTCAGTACATGTTCACAGTTAATGGACATTGTCTTCTGTTTCAATCTATACTAATATTATAAAGAGTTAAAATTTGTAAGTTTGTATGTTCTTACTAATCTCAGAAATTATCAGTCCGATTTGAATAATTCTTTTTGTAATAGGTAGCTACATTCAACGGCAAGGTTATAGGCTAGCTTCATCCCGAAACTCTTATGGGAACGGGCACAACGCGCGTAAAACCGCTAGGCGCTGCTAGTATAAAATAATAGCTTAAAAAAATGGACATCAGAATTTAATTTTTTTATTCCAAAACACCTACCGGAATTGTTAAACATGAGTAAGTAATAAAGCGCCATCTACATATTTGATCACTTTATCAGCATTATTTTATCACGCTATAACAAAAACGTTCTCTATTCAAAAGTAATTAAGTCCGCTCACAATAAAAGTCAATACAGCGCTCGTTAAGATATAGTACGCCAATCTCAATAACTTGATATCTGATACGGAGACGTAATTTTATTACTACCACCGTTGGCTGCCATCTTTACTCCGCTGGGATATTACAGGGGGCTATTTATTTGAGCGTCTTACCTTCGCGGGGACTAATGTTCATGAATTATGGAATATACGTATATTGAACTCAACTTGACGTGAAATTACTAAGTTCCTGATGTGTGTAATGGAGCTCCCTTAGTTTAGATACTGCAGTGTCTGAGTTGAAGGAAAGTTATGGTGTTTAGTAGCTGCAGACCGATTTATTGGATGTGTTGCCTGTGTTGTGCTTTGTACAAGGTTGTTAAAGTTTTCGGGAAATTAATTGATGTACTACATAATCATAGTATAGGTTACTAGCAGCGCCCCGCGGTTAAACCCGCGGAGTGCCTGTTCCCGTGGGAATTTAGGGATGAAAAATAGCCTATAACATTCCCGTTGAATGTGGCTATCCATAGCATTAATTATTATTAAAATAGGGCTGGTATTTCCGGAGATTACCTCGAACATACATACTCACAAATTTTACCTCTTTTTAATATTAGTATACTTAGATTACTTATAGCAGATTTTACTACGGACATTTTGCTACAATATGAAGCCATTTTTTTTATAGATATAGATAAAGCTTTTTCCTTTTATCTTAAGCGTAAGAAACACATAGTGCAGTTGCGGGTCGGTTGCAGATTGCGTAACGTTGTATTCCTTGTATTTGTATGAAAGGTCACATTAGCCCGCAACGGGAGACTGACATTGTGTATTAACGTTTAATGATACGTAAGAGTAAGCTGGAGGATAAGTTAATAACTAGATAGTAGATACATTAAATATAAACAAGTTCTACTCCACATTAACCCGTCACAAACTCGAAACAAACTGAAAAACCATGATAAAGAAACGAGTTGAACTCAGAACTAAGTTGGAAGTTCGTCTCGCAAAATTAACAGTGGTGAAAGTTTGTGAATTCCTCCCGCTCAGTGTCCTGCAAACAAAAAGTTTGGTAGGCGAAGGGGAGGAGAGGGGAAGGGGGGAAGGGGACGACCGCAAACTAGCCCATCGATCAATCAAGTGGTGACAGCTGAATTTGTACCTACATACCGAACGAATTTAGCGGTTACGTCTCTTGCCATATGTAGGCATTCGGAAGCGTGATTTGTCATCCGTTGTCTTTAGTTTGAAATGTACTGAGAATAGATCGTAGTCAAGAATGTAGTAAGACATTCTAGTGTATGATAAATATGAAGAAGTAGTAGAGACAAGTCGCTTTACAATTTATCAGTACAACATATATACATTTTTGTCTCAAAAAACTTTTTTTAACACACCCTATTTTGATTTTTTTTTTGTAACGGATAGCCTCATTCAATTTAAATATCATAGGCTATTTTCTATCCCGCAATTCCCACAAGGACGGAGGCGCTGCGGGTGAAACCGCGGGGCAAAGCTAGTATGTTATAAAGTTAGGAACACTTTATCTTACTGTCTATACACGAATAAACAAATGACAATCGCTGTGTATTCCATTTTTAATGTAAATTACAAAATGTGAACGTGTCAAGGCCGTTGGTATTCCTATACATTTTGATAAAAGACAATCATTTGACAAATAGAACGCGAAATGATCGTCATTTATTTAAGCGTCTCACATATCCTGGTTTTATATTCACACACATATAAGAATCATTCATGCGGCATTAAGACAGCTAAAAATAGCCCGCATGACAAACGTTATACTTTATAAGGATATAGAAGAACATTAGCAGGCAATAGAAAACCTTTTCTTTCGGCAGCGGCTCAATAGACCTTCCGTTCGCGGTGTATAATACCGCAATATGTCGTCTTTGTCCGACATTTTGGTAAATCAACGGTCATCAATATTATGCCTTAGTCCATTAGATTGAATGTCCAAAAAAAGGTATTTATTACCTTCAAAACGGGGCATTCATAAATTTGACCTCCGCTCAAAGTTGGCAACCTTACCCTGTGATTGACAGATGCCAATGAATTATTAATATCATAAATATTATCGTAGAAATGTCTTTTGAAATATATTTATTGGTCAGTAAGTAGTGTTGTGTTTGTGTTAATGGAATAAAAAGGTTTTTACGGCGTTTGAAAACGGTCTTTGAAAGGTTTTTCTGAGCTTTGCACTTTTAATTTAAAACTTCATTTAAAAAGAAATAAAATTATTGAAGTGAAAACATCTTTAGCGGCGTTTCTTTGTGATGGGAAAAATATTAATCTCCCGTCAGGTTACGTGACCCTGATCGATTCGTAAGACGTTTTGATGTTAATATTCAAATGTTCACTTTTGCCGGCACTCCTGGAGTTCAACCCGTTTTATTTATATAAGAAGTACACATAAAATCTTTGATCAACAATACACAACTAGATGTCGTGTTTAAAACACTGTTAGACAGTGTTTTGTCTCTTTTGCTCTTCGGAAAATTGCGTATGTCAGAAAGTGACAAACCATTTTATTGCTAAAATGTTCTTAATATGGCCTGTAGTATCTAAGTATAAACCATAGGTATGAACATATTATTATACTTGATCCACAATGAGAATGCATTAATACTCTAACCACGCTAAGTCACGGTCAGTAGCCAGCGCATTAAACATGCATTGTTGGAACAATAAATAAATAAATAATGTCATTCAAGTAGACATATGTTCTCTAGAGAATTGCAACTCCGCCGGTCAAGGCTAACACTGAATACCTACGATATTCGTAGTGCATGAAATAGCTAGAACTGACATCTTCTATTTCATTCATATGCTAAGGGAGATTCACCATCTATATAAACTACTCGCTGTGC
The DNA here is from genome assembly GCA_951394245.1 of Cyclophora punctaria. Taxonomy (NCBI): domain Eukaryota; kingdom Metazoa; phylum Arthropoda; class Insecta; order Lepidoptera; family Geometridae; genus Cyclophora; species Cyclophora punctaria. Next base: position 5,055,459 of record OX596189.1, read on the forward strand.
TTCGCGGTTTTGCCCGCAGTGCATCCGTGCCCGTGGGTATTTTGGGGTTTTTATTACTTATAATAGGCCTAATAAAAAAAGAATCATTAAAGCCGTTCACGAGTTATAAATGGTGTAACTAACATGACTTTCTTATATATATTTAGAACTGGACGCCTACAAGAGGGACTGGCAACTGGTGACTTCGAATCGAGAAGAGTGGCGGAAATGGCCTTTGCCCAACAGTGGTGTGATACAGGCTAACAGTAACAGTAGATTTAATCTGTAACAAACTGAGTTGTTACAACCGTTTTTGTCTGCTTTAATCATTTCTTTGAGCGTCACCATATTATGTTAAACTAAGAGCGTCCGATTTTACCCGCGTTGTGCCCGTTCCTATGAAAATTTCGGGATAAAAAATAGCTAGTAACCTTCTCGTTGAATGTGGCTATCAATTACAAAAATAATTATTCAAATCGGAGTAGTAGTTTTTGAGATTAGCGCATTGAAACAAAAAAAAATCAAACTCTTCAGCTTTATTATATTAGTAATAGCTGCGACCCACGGTTTCACTCGCGTTGTACCCGTTCCCGCGGGAATTTCGGGATGAAAAATAGACGTTGGCCGATTCTCAGACCTACTCAATATGCTCACAAAATTTCATGAGAATTGGTCGAGCCGTTTCAGAGGAGTTCAACCACGCACCCCTTGACACGAGAATTTTATATATTAGAAGATAGATATAGATTGATTGAAAATTGATTGAAAATTGAAACCCACCGAGCACATAACATAAACTCCTTAAAGATAAGGGCCATACGCTTTTAAGACATTTAATATTGCTTTTATAATATTAGTAAATTCTACAAATTAATTTCTGAAACTGGCGTCGCGCGGCTGGGCTTATTTGTTTGCCCTTAGGTTGAGCGGGGACATCTTTTATGAAACAAAATTGTTTACAACATCTTATAACGTTAAACGGATATTATAGCGTTTTTAAGAAGATTTTTAATGGAATATTCTCTCAGATTATTTTGCTTGAGCTTGGAAAATATACAAGACATACTAATTTTGGTTTATGACAGGAGTAAATTCGGCTCCAATCTTTCTTTTAGGAGTGTATTTATAAACGGTGAATTTGGAACACAGATTCATTCTCAGCTTAGATCCAAATTTACCTTTTCTATTTCGAACCACGATGAACTTAACTCTGTTTTAGAGAATACATTTTGAAGGTTTGATCACACTTGAGCTTGTGAACTAGGAGTAAGTTTATTGATCCAGTTCAGTTGTAACGATGAAATTTGGGCTGAGTTAAAGTTAAATCACCAGCTCGTTCGATAAAGTGGGCTGCATTCGACGCACGACAACAATGCGACTTTCACTTGTTTTGATGTTCAACAGTCTAAGCATAACACTTAACATTAGAAACTGGTTTCTTAAGTTAAAGCAAACACTACTCATTTTAAATTGAAACTACGTTTACGGGTACACTTCGCTTTCATTTTACACTAGCAACGCCCCGCGGTTTAACCCTCTTTGGACCCGTTCCTGTAGGAATTTAAGCTTGACAAGTAGTCACAAACCTTCCTCTTGAATGACTCTGTATGTTGATGAAAACCGTATGAAAATCTGTTGAGTGGTTTTTGGGAATATCAATTACATACCGGATAGCTTTTAGGTACTTTCTTTATAATATGTTAAGATTATTTTACTTAGTATGTTGCGTAGAAAACAGTAGATTTTAGTTAACCATAAATCATTGTACATAGGCGATGTATTTCCTCATAGCTCGAAAACAAATAGTCGTCCGGGGAATGACATCGACTACTTTTCTTTCGAGAAAAGGCAAAAATGAGAAACCAAGCGAAGGAAAACCTATTAATTACTGAAAACGGAATTGGAGAAAACATCACATTCAGACTTCCTTATGTATACGTTACATTTTAGGGTCAACATTGCGTTCAGCGTACGACCCGTCGCGTGCGCCCGTCGCGTGCGCCCGTCGCGTGCGCTCGTCGCGTGCGCCCGTCGCGTCGCGTCGGTTCACTTCGGTTCACGCGTCGTTTCACTTTTGTATGACACCGCACGCGACGGGCGGACGCTACGGTTCACTTCGGTTCACGCGTCGGTTCACTTTTGTATGACACTGCACGCGACGGGCGGACGCTACGGTTCACTTTTGTATGAATCCACACGCGGCGGGCGCACGCGGCGGGCGCACGCGGTGTGCTCACGCGGCGTACTCACGTGGCGTGCGCACGCCGCGGGTGCCCGCGACGGTTCACTTTTGTATGGAAGCCCTTAGAGTCGGCCCTTAGAGGTAACGAGGTACCTTTTTAGGTACTTCAAGTTTAAGTAGGTTAGTCAACCCTAGTATTTATTTTAGGACACGTTTCGATTGAAGCGGAGAGGAGCTGTGCGGAGCTCAACTGACCGATCACAACGCATTACGAAAAGATTTTGACAATGTCAATGCGTTGTGTGACAATCTTAATGCGCTGTCATTTTGTTTCAATTCAAAATGAGTAGCGTTCGCTTAAGACACTTAAGAAACCAGTATGGTGTAGTAGTTAAGTGGCGTTTAGACTAAGTTTTAAAAAGTGACATGTATGTTCACACTATTCGAATTTCGATTTCAATGTCAACTACACACAACAGATGAACATTGACATGTCAGAACATGAATAGTGTAACCAATCCATGTGATCCCGCATATACAGTCACAATGATAGGAGTACCTTCAACAAAGCTCACAAAAGCACACACAAGAACAAAAAGCTTTCCAACACTAAGTACTCTTTGACACTACCTATTTAGTGAACTTGCTTCGTGTTGGTTAAAAGGGAGCCTCATTAATTGGTATCGCGGCAAATTAATTAAAGTCCAACCGAGAGACAGTTTAGGGGACTCCGAGACGGGCGACTCGTTTTAAAATTTAGTTAAAATCTTCAATTTACCAAAAGTCAATTTAGGACGTTCGCAGAGTTGGGAGTTTTAAGAATAACTCATTTTGGAAATATTTTAATTGACTTTGTTTAACACTATTTATTCTGCAATTTATATTAACTTTCAAATTTCAAATTGTTAATTTTCATTTACGATTTTCATTTGATTTCCAGGTTTAATGTTTATTTTATCATCGCATGGAGTAATCACGCCTGTATAAAATATAGTTTCACTAATAAATAACAGTCGTAAAATTGATACTGAATAAATATACCATATGAAAAATACATATCGAATAATGTCAATTATTTGTGAACAAAAGCCGTAAAACGAAACGGCACCAATAATTCCATAAGTCAGAACCTTTAATAAACATTACTCATGTAAAAAAGTTGTTTTCGACAGAAAGTGATCGTACAGCGGTTAAACAATTCAGCCGGTTAGGCCTTTTAGATGAGCCTATTTTTATTTTGAAATTTCATCACAATTTATGTTGGTCGCGGTGCCGAGCGGGGCTTCAACTTTGTTAATTTCACTGAAAGTTGGCCTCTCAAGTGGGTTATTACACTGCTAGAGTAAGGCGTAAGGGAATTCTCAAGTTTGAGTCGCCAATCGACTTTGGATATTGGTGAGCTACCTTTATAATTACATTCATGATAAGTTTAATCGTTGTTTTAACATCAACTTTATGAACGAAGATAACGGGAAGAGGGTGACAATTTTGCTTAGAAATGGTTCTTATAGAATATGAAACTTTATGCCGGCACATCCTTTATATAAGTACTGGATTAACCCTATTAACCCTGTTTTTGGTAATAAACTAGCAGCGTTTCGCGGTTTTACCCGCGTTGTGCCTTTTTTATGGGAATTTCTATAACCTTGCTGTTGAATGTAGCTATCAATTAAAAAAAGAATCATTCAAATCGGATTGGTAGTTTCTGAGATAACTGCGTTCTAACAACCGAAAAAAAATCTTTCAGCAATATATTAGGATAGATATTGATCACGCACCTCCTAAAACTCATACCATCCGAATTGAATTCGGAACATAGAACAAGATCATTTTAGCAGTAAACAGTGCTTAACCCAGATAATATCAAAAGACACTAACTTAATAAGCTCGGCAGCGTTCACGTAACGAAACTAATCTAGAAAATGAAAAAAACACCCGCCGACCGCCCCGAGCCGATGCGAAATGAAGGGCCAAGCGTCTAAAAAGATTTTTTCTTGTCTCTTCTTCGGCTGAAATGAAAAATTGCATCAATTTTCACCGTGTAATTTTCTTTTTCAGTTGTCCTACCTTCTTTTATTTATTTTCTTGGAAATCTGTTGCTGGCTGGATATTAAAACGATAATGAAAATTCTTTACGTTTTAAATTGAATAGTTGTGTTTCGCTTTGACGTTTATATTTTTAAATGGATTTTAATTATGCTTTGACTTCCTTCATATTTTGAAAGGGAATTGGCACCGTGTTTTGTTTTTTATTTTATTTTCGGTAACTTCAATTGTTAACTGATTTAAATATTGTGCGATTTTGCTTATTGCATCTACCGCCACGACTCACAATTATTATCACTATCACTATTACATAGTATAAAACAAAGTCGCGTCTGTTTGTCTTCTGTTTGTCTGTCTGTATGCTTAAATCTTTAAAATTACGCAACGGATTTTGATGCGGTTTTTTGTAATAGGTAGAATGATTCAAGAGGAAGGTTTTTATGTAAAAAAATTCCCGAAATTCCCACGGGAACGGGCACAACGCGAGTAAAACCGCGGGGCGCTGCTAGTCAATACATAGTATAAAATAAAGTCGTCTCTGCGTCGTGTCTGTCTGTCTGTCTGTCTATCTGTATGCTTAAATCTTTAAAATTACGCAACGGATTTTGATGCGGTTTTTTGTAATAGGTAGAGTGATTCAAGAGGAAGGTTTTTATGTAAAAAAAATCCCGAAATTCCCACGGGAACGGGCACAACGCGGGTATATGTAACCAAAGGTATGAAAAACATGCCTAAAAAAATTGGTTATTGGCGTGCGCTACTAAATCTATTGATGATAAACAAAAACAATGTTCTACGCAATCAAAGTACATATCATTGCGAACAAATAAGTTCGCGAGGGCATATGTCTAACTATTATAGTTAAGCCGCAATAACCGTTTTTAGTTAAAATTAATTAGTTAAAAAAGGAGTGTAATTTTAAGTTGATGATATTCTTATGATGATATGAATCTACATCAAAATAAATGGCTCTACAATCAAGGTTAATTATGTTTCTTTGTATACCTCTTTAAATTATTAAAATCAGACAGTTAGTTTCAGAGTTATGATGAGAAATATCACTACATAGTATAAAATAAAGTCGTTTCTGTTTCGTGTCTGTTTATCTGTTTGTCTGTATGCTTAAATCTTTAAAATTACGCAACGGATTTTGATGCGGTTTTTTGTAATAGGTAGAGTGATTCAAGAGGAAGGTTTATATGTAAAAAAAATCCCGAAATTCCCACGGGAACGGGCACAACGCGGGTAAAACCGCGGGGCGCTGCTTACAAAATAATAATGCTCGATGGCGGTTCTCTTATGGCTACTTACTGTTTCGTGCGGTCAAAGCGCGCGGGGATATACCTACCTACCTACGAACTACGAACGACGAAGACGCGCTATGTAGGTATTATTCCGAATTCTTCTTCACATGAAATCTTGATTGTGTATACATACCTATATACTCGCGCGAGACATGTAATATTTTATCCCCAATTTCCCACTTGAAATTTTGATTGTGTATATTCCTGCGGGAGACACGCAATGTTTTATCCCGATTTTCCTACATGAAATCTTGATTAACCGAAGCGAAGCGAGGGCGGGTCGCTAGTATATTATAAAACAAAGTCCCCGACCGCGTCTGTCTGTCTGTTCGCGATAAATTCAAATACTACTGCACGGATTTTGATGCTTTTTTTTTCAATTGATAGAGTGATTCAAGAGGAAGGTTTATATGTATAAAAATTTGCGAAATTCCCACGGGAACGGGCACAACGCGGGTAAAACCGCGGAGCGCTGCTAGTATAACTTAAAATAAACAAGTCAAATTCAACACAAAGAAAATTAAAGAGAAAGTATCTAACTGTAATAAAAATAGGAACTTTCGAATGAAATGAAATGGAAGTAAAGTTATCGGTTCCGTTTCCTTTAGTGAAGAGAAAATCGGTCACTTTATGGTAATAGACATTTTATTGTCAAGATATTTTTGCCTTTACGGAGTAGTTTTAGGTATTTGACGACGATAGTTTTGAACCCAAAAAGTTGCGAAGGCAAACTGAAAAAGATAGATATTTTATTTGCATTAAGATTGTATATTTAAATATTTAAACAATTAATAAAAGTAAATGCGATTACAGTTGCGGTTTCTTAGGTTTACTCGTAAGCGAACACTATTCATTTGTATCTGACGGTCTGGCTCTTTTACACGAACGGTTGTCACAGAAGATCAGTCTCATAAAAAAACAGTTTAGTTAACTAACACTTCATAATAAAGCGAGTTTATTTTATTAACAATCACATTGTTTTTTACATCCTCAAATGTTTGCTTTATGCTAGCGCACTTATTTATTTACATAAAATCTAATTGTTTCGTGTTAGTGTTACCATAAAATGGCTAACAGCTCAAATGTCAACAAACACACTTAAATCTAACGTAGTTACCATCTATACACTATTGTGTTTTAGATACACAAATAAAAATCGATCGAAACTCAATCGTGAAACAACACCAATCCTAAAACGACATCTTTTTTGGCATACTATAATTACTCTGGACCACCTAGTCGGTCAGGAGCTTGTGTTGTCCTTATGTGACAGTTTAGAAGCTAAGTCTATTCTATTTAGATTTGATTCCAATTCAAATAGTAACCCCCAAATATTTCAGTTTCAAAAACGACAATCCATTAAGCGTTCCATCGTTTTCGCTCACAATATTCACAAATTAAACACCATCAAAAATATGTCATTCCCTTTTAAAATACCAATATTTTTCAGTCGCAAACGATTTCGCCGTCACTATTTCAAATAATGTACACAGAATTCTCGACTTTCGAAGCCGGTTTCAAGGGTTTAAGTCGTTTGAACGACTTTATTTGAGTGCAGCTCTAGTGAAGAGTTAAGTAGGAACCTTGCCAACATAAATATCAACTGTCTTAAGTCTTCGTTAAGTTTCGAGCTTATAGGTAACTATTAAGGATTCGTATAATGACCCTATTTCAACTTTGAGATGCTATTGTTCTTTTGAACAAGAATAAATGTTTCAAAAAGAGATAATGTTGCCTTTGAGTTTGTTGGACTCGTTTGATTTAAGACGTAGGTATCAAGAGAAGCTTTAGAGCTTTGTACTATCTAAAATCTAGAATATATTTAGAATCTAGATAGTACAAGTTAAGAGGGTAGTGTCGTCTGTAACCAATTGTTACTTCCAATACTTACTTCAGAATATTTCAGTTGAATCTGTTTCAAAGGTAGAGACTAAAATAATGATGACAATATCGCAACAGACTTGTAGAAATAATCTTAATGATCCTCAATAAATTGGTGTCAACCAAAAAGGTTACTAAAGACGTCGTCGTTTAGTTTGAGCAAGTTAACTAGTTTGACAGTTTTGACAGGATTTTGAAGTGGACCATGATGCACACTAAGACAACGTGTATGTGCAATTACCTACACAAGTATGACTCAGCGGTGAACGTGAGATAAAACTACTAATATAGAAAACGTCAAAATTACTTTGTATCTAGAGGTTAAGTTTCTAACCTTGTTTGTTTGTATGTTTGTAAGGGCTAATCTCAAAAACTACACATCCGATTTGAATAATTCTTTCTCTAATAGATAGAAACATTCAACGGGAACGTCATAGAGTATTTTTAATCCCGAAATTCCCACGGGAATGGGTACAAAGCAGGTAAAACCGCAGGGCGCTGCTGCTATAAATATCGCCAGCCATATTGCTATAAACATCGCCAGTAACGAATACAAATTAACATTCATTGTATAAGTGAAGGGAATCGATGTAACTGATTTCAAATTCATCGTGATAACACTCTCAGGGGCTGGATCGATAGGGCTTACTCGATACTGCGATCTCGAGGGGGAACCATTGATATGGTTTCAAAATGTTACAGGTTATTGCTGTCCTGTGAGCCTTAAGAGGATTGTTTGATATAACAATTGTAAAACTGTTTTGTGATCTATTAGGTACTTGTTTTGTAATAAAATTGAGCTTTGATCTGTTTTGAATAGAAAATAAGTTAACGGATACGTCTTCTGTCTTCTTGTCGAGTCAATATGGTTATTTATTTTATTTATATGTGTCCGGACCAGAATTTGGCCACCTCTATCGCATTGTTATTGGCTTTCCATAAATCCTCCACAGTGCAGGACATGGGGCAGTTAGGGCATTGTAGTATGTGTTTCATATTCTGGATGGCGCCACAATCACAATTTCCGTTCTCTGAGAAACCCCACTTGACACGGTTTTCGTGGCATCTCCCAACACCAGTTCGGAGTCTATTTAAAGACTTCCAAACCGTCCAGGGGAGATCACCACCCGGAGGGAGCTTCTCAGAGAGCGGAGAGAGATGAGATGCAGGAGGGAACATCTTTTTCCAGAGCTCCAACCTAGCTTTTGGAGCAAGCCTCTCACTTAGGCTAGGCTGTCTAAGGAAGCTGTGACGGCTGCCCAGGCGCGACGGCGGTGGAGACAGATTGTATAGGGGATGCCTGCTGTCCCGCATCTGTTTGTGTTTCTCCACAGAGCAAGCGATTTCCCGTCGGACACTAGGTGGAGCTATACCGGCTAGAGAATAGATGTGTGGGAGAGGAGTCGGTTTAAGAGTCCCCGTTATGATGCGGCAGGAGGCATTGAGGGCGACGTCTACCTCCTTTGCATGTGCAGACCGAGCCCAAACTGGGCATGCATATTCCCCTGCCGAATAGCATAACGCTAAGCTGCTGGTACGGAGGACCTTCGGCGATGCTCCCCAGCGGGTAGATGTAAGACGGCGCAGAATATTATTCCTGGAACTGACTTTGGACTTCAGTTTCAGGCAGTTTTCCCTATATGTCAGTGAGCGGTCCAAAGTGACGCCGAGATATTTTGGTGTTGGGTTATGCTTAATTTCTACGCCATCCCACATGATCTTCAGTACCCGGTTAGCCTCTTGGTTGCGTAAGTGGAAAGCACAGGACTCTGTTTTTGATGGGTTTGGCTTTAGCGAGTTTATTTTGTAATATTGTGTTAGGTTTTGTAGTGAGTCCGATAGATTTGCTTCTACTTCCACGAAGGTTTTTGCCTGTGAGGTGAGTGCCAAATCATCAGCATAAATGAAACGGTGGGTCAGAGGGTGGTGTGGCTGGTCGTTTGTATATATGTTAAACAAAATAGGTGCAAGGACACTGCCCTGTGGTAGGCCATTCTTTTGATTTCGCCATCTACTCTTATGTTTATGTAAGAGGACTTGGAAACGCCGGTTACGTAGCATTTCGCCAAGGACTTTGACAAAGAGTTGGTCTTTGGTTAGGATGAATACTTTTATTAAGAGTAAGTTTATGTTGACAGTATCGTAAGCTGCACTAAGGTCAATAAAAGCCACCCCAGTTACCAGACCTCTCTCATAACCATCCTCAATGTGTTGTGTTAGGTTGAGTACTTGCGCGGAACAGGATTTGCCGGGGCGAAAACCTGCTTGTTCTGGTATTAACTGAGGGTCAATCAATGAGGTAAGGCGGTTTAAGAGCATGCGTTCAAATAATTTATATGTATGACAGAGTAAAGCAATCGGACGGAAGTGTTTTGGGTCGTCAGGTGACTTCCCTGGTTTGAGTAGTGCAGTGATTTTTGACTTTCGCCACATTTTTGGTATTTTCGAAGAGGTAATGCAAGTATTGAACATAGCTAGTAACCAGGCTGTAGCTTTTTTGCCAAGATGTTTCAGCTGTTCCACGGACATGTCGTCGATACCAGCGGCTTTCCCATTTTTAAGCTGTTTTATGCAGGTTTTGATGTCGGCTAGCGTAAAACGTTTACTAATTGGTTGGCAACTGTCAATAGCTGGATTACTGGGGGGTTTGGGTAGAGAGATTTTATGTGTTGATTTGCCATTTAAGAGAAGTTGGTGGGCTACCTGGTTGGCAGTCACTGGACCTGGCTGCAAGGCTGCTGGTGGGTCACTTGTCAATTTGCGGAGAGTTCCCCAAGCTTTTTTACTATTGTGCGCCATATCCACAGACTCTACGAGTTGAATCCAGTTATCTTGACGGTTTTTTGCTATGTGGGTGATGACTTCTTCCCCGAGTGAACTTGTAGTGGTAGAAAAGGGGTCTTTGGAGAAAGAAGATGCATACTGATCTAGTAGTTTAGCGGAGTTATGGTCAAGGCCAGGGATATATGCTGTGCTGCATCCACGTGGAATACATTGCCGTGATACCACCCTTATCACTTCGACAAATTTGTCGTAGTTTTCAGGGATTGAGGGTAGATCTTGCAGTTGTTCGTCCACTTTTGCAGCATATTGGTCCCAATCAGCCTTTTTAAAGTTAAACCGTCGCTGTAACGGCACTACATTTGGCTTGATGACGGCCTGTACCGTACACATTATCGGTCTATGCTGAGATCTAGGTATGGGTTTGCAGGTAGACTTAACAGTGTTAGAGGCTATGTCTGGACTAGCAAAGATGAGGTCCGGGTTGTAGCCGCGTTTCCACCGTCCGCTATTGAAGGAAGCCGGGAGTTTAGGGTTGTGGATTAGTTCCAAGTCATTTGCTTCAGCCCAAGCCTCAACCGACTCCCCACTGTCATCTGTGCCAGTATATCCCCATGTGGTGCTGTGACTATTGAAATCTCCTAACACTATTTTGGCGTTGTGTTTTGTGAATTCGGGTGTACATTTAAAGTCAAAGGTTTCCCCGGGGGGGCTATATACTGAGGTGATAGAACAAGAACCGATATCTATTGAGAGGATTTCCGTATGATTTGGGGACAAGATGGTAGATGCTGATTCTATGAATAAGTCAGGTCTGGCAAATATTGCGCTGCCGTGTTTGGGATCAGGAATTTCTGCAATAAGGGACATGCCGGGTATTTGAGGTCTTGTAGCCGCCAGGTCTCTATGCGTTTCTTGAACGCATAGGACATGGCACCGGGTTTGTTGACATAAGTTGGATAGGAGGTCAGCTTTTGTTTTGGAAAATCCTTCGATGTTTATTGAGATGCCTGTGAAGGCTGGTTTTAACAGTTTTTTATTGTTTGGCGCTGAGAAGTGCCTTTTTTGTTGATTTGGCTCTGAAAAGAGCCGTTTGTTATTAACCATATTGTGGTGAAAGGATCAGCGAATCTGCGTTACCGACTACACTGTCCTCGCAGACTCCCCAGGGCGCGCCGGGCGTACAGGATTTTTTAGTACGTCACACGTGGAGGCTCCTTTCGTGTACGTCTTCTGTGACCACGGTTCTTATAAAGGGGCCGAACGTCAGATAAAAATCTACGAGTATACTAATATTATAAAGAGGTAAAATTTGTAAGTTTGTTTGTATGTTCATGATAATCTCGGGAATTACCTGTCCGATTTGAATAATTCTTTTTGTAATAGATAGCTACATTCAACAGGAAGGTTATAGGCTATTTTTCATCCCGAAATTCCTACGAGGACGGGCACAACGCGGGTAAAACCGCGAAGCGTTGCTAGTGTAAAATAAAAGTGTAGAAAAGTGTATCCGTAAACGTAGTTTTAATTCAAAATGAGTAGTGTTCGCTTAAACTTAAGAAACCAGTATTGATCTTTTCTAAGCGCTTATATTAATGACTAGCAGCGCCCCGCGGTTTTACCCGCGTTGTGCCCGTTCCCGTGGGAATTTCGGGATAAAATGTAGCCTATAGCCTTCCTCGATAAATAGACTATCTAACAGTGAAAGAATTATTCAAATCGGTTCAGTAGTTTCTGAGATTAGCGCGTTTAAACAAACAAACAAACAAACAAACAAACAAACAAACAAACAAACAAAACAAACTCTTCAGCTTTATAATATTAGTATAGATTTTGATACGAGTATATGAGCTGCTTTCTCATTGGATAAAAATTTTGGAAACACTTCTGTTCGTTCAAATTTGTATTTTGAATTGCATCAAATAGAACACTATTTAAAACGAACGTCAATTTTTTTAAACCTTTTAGCCTCAGCTTCACCATAACACCTGAACTTGACCAATCAATTTAATCATAGTTCAAGAGCTAATCTTCGATCAAGACCAATATTCACTAACTAAAACCAACTTTAAATGATCATGGTTTGAGAGAGAAAAAGAGATACTTAGATGAATAGTTGGCTTAGTCGCTAAACGAAACTAAGAAATTCTTCTGCAATATCCCCTTAACTATCAGAAGTTAAGTCAAACCGTACCAGAGTTCAAATGCGGACGTCATTAGTCCCGAATCTTTAGCTGTAACGCGTGACGTCATTGATATGGAGCGGTTAAATGGAAGTAGAACGTGACACTCACACCACGCTCGAGGTTAAGGAAATAGTGGCAAATTACAATTTACCTTCTTACCTAACCTGGAAAGTTGAATTTAGGAGTTAACTTACTATTTATTAGGCTTATACGGTTTTATAAGTCACTAGCAGCGCCCCGCGGTTTTACCCGCGTTGAGCCCGTTCCCGTAAGAAATCCGGGATAAAATGTAGACTATAGCCTTCCTCGATAAATAGACTATCTAACAGTGAAAGAATTATTCAAATCGGTTCAGTAGTTTCTGAGATTAGCGCGTTTAAACAAACAAACAAACAAACAAAACAAACTCTTCAGCTTTATAATATTAGTATAGATTTCAAAAAGTTTATACGATTTTTAAGTCACTTATGAAATTCAAAAATTTAAACCATTTCAAGTCACTTAAAAAACTCTATTCGGTTTTAAGTCACTTTAAAATTATACAGTTTTTAAGTCACTTAAAAAAGGTCTATACGGGTTTTAAGTCACTTCAAAATTATACGGTTTTTCAGTCACTTAAAAAGGTCTATTCAATGTTTAAGTCACTTCAAAAAGCCTATACGGTTTTTAAGTGACTGCAAAAAGTTTATAAGACTTTAAGTCCCTTCAAAATGTCTATACGGTACCTATTTAAATCACTTAAAAATTTAAACGATTTTAAGTCACTTCAAAATGTTTATACGACTTTAAGTCCCTTCAAAATGTCTATACGGTTTTTAATTCACTTCAAAAAGGATATATAGCTTTTAAGTTACTTCAAAAAATATATTCGGTGTTTAAGTCACTTCAAAAACTGGCCCCACATTAGTCTCGAAATAACAAGATTAAACCCATATTCAACCGCAAGAATTCCACCCCGCATAAACCAGGAAGCACAACTAATTCTAATTTATTAAATCCCTCTCGTTGGCACGGTATGCATCGTATGTAAAACGGTCAGAGCATCCAATCGGCGAGTCTGCGGTGAACATGAGAGGTATCTGCAATCCCTGCTCACATTCTACCACTACAAGTGACCGGTCACATGCTTCAATTTAGTGAGCTGAATAGATAGATAGCGTATCGTAGGAGACTTTATTACTACATGGTCATAAAATATATGAAATGGCTTAATAATGAAATTTGCTTTAAAATGCTTGTGAATTGTACCGATTACGCTTATTCGTAGTTATAGGTTATGAGGTCAATTTTAACATCATAAAATAAATAAATAAATATACCTGGACAAATTCACACACGGTTAATCAGACCCAAAGTAAGCTCTAAGCTTGTGTTATGGAATCTAATTAACTGGTACTACTTCATATACATACACATATATTTTATAAGAATATATAGGTATAATTGACACCCAGACGTCGTCGCCAACAACTATGTCTGCACATATTGTTGACTCCGGGCGGGAATCGAACCCGCAACCCCCGACACAGTAAGCGCTCTCACTGCCACTGTGCCAACGGGCTTGTCGAATCATATGAGATATGAGAACATATGAGACAACATAGCCGATAGCATCATTTCTATCTGAGTGCTACCGTGCTTTGATAGGTACGTAAAATTGTCGGTCCCAGTTGTTTCAATCGTCAGACCATGTCGGAGGCCTTTAGGCGGTCTAAAACTACGACACCAGGGTTGGCCACTCGAACTTACTTTTTTACCTAAATTAAAGCAATACCTAAATGATTTTTATTTTATTTTTTTATTTTTACCTTATAGTTTACCGGAGTCAATATCAGCAAAGCTTAACTATAATGTAATCAAAGAAAAATACTTTAAATCGCCTCTATTCTATATTCATATCGCATACCGCCCATACAGTAAACAGTACAATTTTCCCAGGACATTATCAAAGTATACGTTTCTTACTATACGGCGTGGTCTTCCTATTGCATTATAATGTACTGCGCAAATGTTCCTTGGCACAAGTTTCAATATTTCTACTTGTTTTACTGTGTTTGTACGCGGTATATGATAGTGAAAATATTGAGGACTGAAGCGGCTGTCAATTGTTTTTCATTCATCGGTTTGTTGAGCTTGAAAGAGATTTTGAAAATGGAACTGTGTGAAGAAGGATACTCATGAATATCTAACGCCCATACTCAGAGACGTCAAATGCTACCTTAGTAGAGATTTAATGAGTGATTTTGACATGTAATGTATGAACAGTAATGACAATTAGTAAAGTGTTGATTTAACAGATGTCTCTGAGTGCGCCCAGTTAGAACTTGATAATATTACAATCATGACAATAGTTAGACAGTCTTCTGATATATAAAAACAAATGAATGAGCGCACACTAGAGACAAGACTCTTTGTCCATGAAATTTAAAGAATTTGTAACAAAAATCGTTGAAGAGGGACAAAAAACTATTTTGTTCGCATCCAACAGTCAGTGTCATACTTAAACGCCACTCAAAATAATCAGTACCCAATTTAAATGTACGAAATTAAGAACCAAACTAAAGCATTGCCCTTATAAGTAAACGCTATATACCTATATGCCATAACGTTGTTCAAAAAATCTACCACAATATAGCCAATAACAAACTACTTATTAAACAACGGAAACACTCACCGCAACATAGACACTACACACATAGACTCCACAAATGACACTTCGAAATATATCGTTTATTTGTACCTGTGTGTGTGTGTGTGGTCTCTCGATCCATATTCACAAATCATCTAGAGTCATACTAGTATCGGATCCTATTGTCCAATACCGGTTTTAATTGATACCGGACTAAGTTAGTCGACCCGTCTCACGGGAAAACCGTCGATTCGTAATTGGTTGTTAGCTTTGCAACTTTGAACCTTAGGGCTTTTCAAGTTATATTGGCAATAACTTGATTAACTGTTTATTTATTGGTTTTGATTTGAAAGTATTCATAGTATATAGTTTAGACTTCTCCTTCTTCTTTATTGAGTGGATGGTCAACCTGACCAATCCTGGTGTCAGAGTTATTGAGCCGCCAAAGGCCTCTGACATGGCTTAGTTTAGACTGAATTTTTTCGATTTAGAAAGATAGGAAAAGCACACTTAAACAAAATCCCCACTGGTGTACTGAGAAACAGGTTGAGATTTTGTATAAGTGTGCGTGCGGTGACGCATAGATTCTTTGGCGCACACATAAAAACCGCGTGCGGTGCGTTTGCATGAAGATAACCTAGTTACTCCCCTCTCTTTATACTATGCTTTAGGTTCCATAGTGATTATCTAATATCCCTAGAGATTTCACTAAGTCCTTAGTCCAGCAATATTCATGAACCTATTAGTCCGTATATCCATAGTTTATAACACAAACTGGTTATTTCTATCATTAATCTTCATTACAACCAAACTAAACTAGGTTAGTTCCTAATTTGATGGATTTATTCGATTTCCAGTGGACAGTCTAATTATGGAAGCATTAGTTTGTCATCGGGTGCACTAATTGTGTTTTGTAATATGTGCACTCATTAATTAACGTTTCATAATACACGTGGAACTGGTATTACAACTCAATGTAGTGGCGTGTTCTATGCAGTGTGCTGTCTCTTATAAGGTACTAGCTTTAATTATAGGGTACTAAACGTGCCTTGCGTGGTTACCTACGATGTACCTGTTCCCGCAGAAATTTCGGGATAAAATGGATTTATATAATTGTATCCCATTTAAGTAATAACAAGTAGTTTTTTTCGTGAAAGAGTAATAAACATACATTCATCCATACATCCTCAGAAGCTTTCGCTTTTATTATATTACTAGGATTCTCGTGTCACAATGTTAGGAACCATACTCCTCCGAAACGGCTCAACCGATTCTCATAAAAATTTTGTGCATATCGGGTAGATCTGATCAATCGGTCAACATCATACCTCTAAATGTTAAGGATGGTCCATCCCTTAACTTTATATTGCAAAACAACGTTTGCCGGGTCAGCTAGTTTCTGTATCTACAAACATTCTCCATTGAAAGCGCAACGAGCTTTGAAACCATATGTTAAGTGAAACAGATCGCATCAAAATGTCAGTCCACATTGTTACAATTGGCTGACCAATTGAATGACCGTGACAGAAGTTTGATAGTCGAAAAACTCCATTAAAAATAGTATTCTTTTACCTTGTACTGTATTATGATTATTTATTTGGGTATTTAGTAATTAATTACATGAGCCATGTCAGAGGCCTTTGGCGGCTCAATAACTCTGACACCAGGATTGGTCAGGTTGACCATCCACTCGATAAGAAGAAGTAATTAATTAATTTGGAGTAGGTTAGTGGCTAACTCTGATGTCGAAGTTTTTAGACCGCTTAAAAGCCTCCGACGTGGCCTAACACCTGGGAGCGACTGCTTAACGTACCCTCCGGAACAAGGTATCGATTAAATAGAAAAACCACTATCGGCCACCCATTCAAGTAGGGGATGGTCTGAATGCTTTAAAATCGCAATGAACTTCCTGAATTATATTCCTGTTGGCAGATTTAAACATAACGTATCTTTTTCAATAAATCCGGTGAACTTTAAAAATGCTCTTTAACTAAAACACTATTATAGGGTATTTTATCTCTTTTGCACTTAAGAAAATACCGTATGTCGGACAGAGACAAACCATTAATTGATAGCAAAAATGCTGTTATTAAGCATTTATGAAAAAGCCCTATATATTTAAGTTAATTGTGTTTCTTTTAAAAAAGACTATTAACGCATTCATTCTAAACTGAAGTAATTTATTCAAGTTTAATCCTGAATATTTTGAATTCAGACCGAATCAAATCTCAGCCAAGTTTGAAATTAATATTGTAAAAAGTTGGCACAGCAGTGTACTAAGTTTGGCGCAATAAATAAAAATTATGTTTAGTACATGGAATAATATTTTGATGTAAAATTATGTAGCTTTTGATGTTAATTTTATTATTTAGAATATATTAATTATCAACTTAATTATCAAACAAGATCATCTAACTCTCGCACTCAGAGACGTCGTTGAAATCGATATTTAACTAATTGGCAAATGTCATACATTACATGTCAAATCACTCATTAACTAAGGGAGCATTTGATGTCTTCTTTAGACTTGTTCAACGCGAGCAAAACTGTTTGTTATTAGTATGACGATAGTTGTATTATTTCACTAGCACCTTTGAGTTTACTGAATTAAACTATCAAACAGACAAAAGACGGTTAAACAAAATGACTCTATCTATACAAATATTATAAAGAGGTAAATTTTTTAAGTTTGTTAGTTTGTTTGTTGGTAATCTCAGGAATTATCAGTCCGAATTGAATAAATCTTTTTGTAATAGATAGCCACATTCAACGGGAAGGTTATAGGCTATTTTTTATCCCGAAATTCCCACGGGAATGGGTACAACGCAGGCAA
The DNA here is from genome assembly GCA_951394245.1 of Cyclophora punctaria. Classification (NCBI taxonomy): domain Eukaryota; kingdom Metazoa; phylum Arthropoda; class Insecta; order Lepidoptera; family Geometridae; genus Cyclophora; species Cyclophora punctaria. The sequence continues at coordinate 5,073,280 of OX596189.1, forward strand.
AACTGCGGGGCGCTGCTAGTACTAAATTAAACGGGTCTGTATCGCGTTAGAATATATAACATATTTATTAAAATACGTATTGCTGGAAACGTTTGGGTCCGTATCGTGTGAGTTTAAAAACTTGTCTCTAGTTCCCGTCATATGTTTTCATAGACCAGAAAGCTGTCTAAATCGAGTCTTGACAACAGTATGCTCACACAACAACCACATTCGACTGACCCAGACTTGAACACGAATTTAAACCAAATGGAAATTACTTCACAGCTTAAACGTGGGTAATACTTACACCATCGACAGTCCCTTAAAGATCTTCGTAACAAATTGGTGTTCGGAGAAAATAATTACTTACATTGTCAGTAAATTGCCACTTCTGTTATATTTAATTACAGGGGATATTGATTATCCTCTTAAGTGTATTACTGGTCGTTTATTCAATAGGGCTTCACCGTTTGATTTACAACGTTACTGTTGCCTGCGGTTTTGCCGGTTTTGTACCAGATTCTGTAGGGATTTCGGGACAAAAAGTACCTTTTGTGATTTATTAAATACTAGCAGCGCTCCGCGGTTTTTCCCGCGTTGTGTCCATTCCTGTGGGAATTTCGGGATGAAAAATAGACTATGTTACTCGTGGATAATGTAGCTTTCCAATGGTGAAAGAATTTTTATAAATGGTCCAGTAGTTTTTGAGCCTATTCATTACAACCAAACAAACAAAGTTTTCCTCTATATAATATTAGTGAAGACTAGTCTACTTCTGTGCTAATTTCCGTTTAGAGAAAACAAACTGTCAAATTTTGACACTTCTTTATAATATTGACCTCTTTATAATATTACTAGCAGCGCCCTTCAGTTTTACCCGCGTTGTGCCCGTTTCCGTAGGAATTTCGGGAATTTTTATACATATAAACCTTCCTCTTGAATCACTCTATCTATTTAAAAAAACCACAACAAAATCCGTGTAGTAGTATTTGAGTAAATCGCGAACAGACAGGCAGACGTGGCCGGAGACTTTGTTTTATAATATGTAGTTAAGTATAGATATGTAGAGATGGTAACAGATAGCTGTAACAGGTCATGTACTCATCTTTGCGGTAACAGCCTCCATGGTCTTGTGGTTCGAGCGCCCGGCTCACGATCCGGAGGTTCCAGGTTCGATTCCCGGTGGGGACAACTCATAAAAATCTCTTTGTGAGGCTGTCCTCAGTTTGGTTAGGGCATTGCAGGCTGAATCACCTGATTGCCCGAAAAGTAAGATGATTCCGAGCTTCGGAGGGCACAATAAACCGTCGGTCCCGGTAACTTTCTACGCATAGTAGTCGATACATGAGCCATGTCAGAGGCCTTTGGCGACTCAATAACTCTGACACCAGGATTGATCAGGGTGACCATCCACTCGATGAAGAAGAAGATCTTTGCGATACACCAATTAGTGTAAAACTTATTAGTAATAGAGCAATCGAAACAATAATAATACCCTGTTATTGTTTACATGAAACAATTCCTCTCCTATAAGGTAAACCTTGTTATAATTAATATTAATCCAATAACGCACGTGTGATGTGATGTGTTTAATAACAACGTACGTGTTAATTACACTGTACAGATATTTGAGAGCGGAGTTAACCCATTTCTTGTTACTTGCCTTGTAAATTGTCGCTCCTAATTCGGCGGTTTACTTCCTATAATTGCTTTATACATTTGTTAATTACTTTCTGTTAAGTCGATAACTGACGGCTTCACTTATGTTATAGTAACTAGCGTTTTTCGGTATTACCGCGTTGTGCCGGTCCCGTGCGAATTTTGGGATGAAAAATAGCCTATAACCTTTCCGTTGAACGTGGCTATCTATTAAAAAAGAAACATTCAAATCGAATTGTCAGTTTCTGCTATTACAACCGCCTAAAGACCTTAAAAATGGTCTAACAACTATATCAGGACCAACAATTCTTTGGCCCTCCGAAGCACGGCAGCGCTCAGCTAGAAATGCCACTATTGGCCACCCATTCGAGGAGTCACCGAGCTGCACGATGCTTAACAATCATGATGAGTTAACATTACTTCGTCAAATTTCGTTACGAGGGACTTGAAACCGATATTCTTCAAAAAACAGGTCAAGTACAGGTATAACCACAAGTGCCTTCATTGTATAGATAACCTCAACGTTTTCGAGATCAATTTGACACTGACCCTTCAATCCTTAATCAATTAATGAGCCCGTCTTTTTGTTCATCGCCTTAAGCATTCAATCGGTCGGAAATTGATTAAACAGAAAGTTAATTTGAATACTTGAATTTATCGTGATCAAACTGTTTGACGTTATCGATATATTGACTAACGATGCTTTTAATCGAGAGATTTTTGGTTTAGTAGGCAACCCTGGTGTCAAGAGTTATTAAATTGCCTTAAGGCTTTCGAAATGGTCTGATGATTGAAACACTGGACTGACAATTTTATGTGCTGACAGGCACGGTAGCCCTCAGACAGGAATGCCATTACCGACCCATCCAAGTAAGGGTCGAGTTGCGCGTTGCTTAACATCGCTATGAGCTAACATTGTTTTGCTTAACTAGGCAACTAGCGCTTGTTTTTAGTATAGTCTCTAGTCTGATGGACAAATAAAGTGGCCGTGATTGATTTATCTGTTAAAAACCGCATCAAAATCCGTGCAGTAGTATTTGAGTTTATCGCGAACAGACATACAGACAGACGCGGCCGGGGACTTTGTTTTATAGTAAGTGACTAATATTGATATCGACACTAATATTATATACAGGAAAACTTTGTTTGTTTGGTTGTAATGGATAGGCTCAAAAACTACTGGACCGTTTTTTTAAATTCTTTCACCATTCGAAAGCTACATTATCCACGAGTAACATAGGCTATTTTTCATCCCGAAATTCCCACAGGAATGGACACAACGCGGGTAAAACCGCGGGGCGCTGCTAGTTGATCAATAAAAGTAGTCATACAATCAATTTAATAAATCTTCTTAACTAAAATGCTGACAAGGAAGATCTACCTAAAATACGAATTGATTCGTACCCAATTACAGCAACCTACAAAACATTTTGTTTCGATTCATTGTGAAAGACACTTTGATCATAACAATTTTCATCTCCAACATTTCATCTTGGTGACGAAACGAAATCCGAAAACGAAACTGTATAAAAGGAAATCGGAGCAAATGGGATGTGGACGGGAATATCTTTGGCTGCAACATTCACAACCGATTTATTTTTAACTGGAATTTTCGGATATAGAAAAGTGATACGGTATTTGTTGTATCCGCGAAGTTATTTGTATGTTTTTTTACCTTAGTGTTGGAATAGAGACTAGCTATGAGTTTTTGGTGTGTGTGTGTGTGTGTGTGTGTGTGTGAGTGTGTGTGTGTGTGTGTGTGTGTGTGTGTGTGTGTGCGTGTGTGTGTGTGTGTTTGCAATAATAATTATGTATGTTGTACTTGGAAGAGATCGAGGTTAGTTCGTTATTCCGAATGCGTACTTTCAGAGGGCCAAAGCTGAATAAATATATTTGACTGTAATTACTCACCAGAGGGCAGCACAATCATCTTAACATTGGAATAAAGAGTCATATTGTTCTAAGCTGTGATAGCATGAAAAGATGTCGTTCTTTTTATATCAAAATTGCTCTATAATAATGCTATTAAAATGCCATTCTATCATTATTTTGAGTAATAAGCACGTATACCTTGTCATGTATATTGTAGACACCCGAATTTTATACACGACAATTCGGTGATAAACAAACATCGCTCCGTACATTCAGTTCAACATGTTTAATAGCTTCATCTCTCCATTGTTTGTTCGAATAATTAATTAAGTTTTTAATGGCAGTGGACGTTTGGGACTCTGTTGTTTATTCAACATTTAGACTTTGTCTACGAGTACCTTTTCACTACGGGTTTTTGTCCAAAAATTGGAGAGTTCATACAGTAAAAAAGTTTTTGGAATTTTTGAATTTTTAGCGTGTATGGAATTGGAGCTTTGTTCAGAGTGATGTCATTTATGTTTGTACGTATTTTCAATTATGAAATTTTGGATTTTTTAAGGTTTTAAAAAAACACTAAATTTGACTGAGGGACTATGTTATGTACATACAGATTGTATAGTTTTATGGCCTTTTGTTAACGCCTTAACAGAGCGTAAGGACGGTACCTTACATAATCTTGATCTATATTCAGTTTCCGAATTGAGAAACTGAATTTCAGGACCTTTGTCTCACACATGTCTGAAAGATCAGCTTGAACGCTTATCAGAGTCATTCCTGCTGCTCTGAGGAATTAAGAATCTAATCTGAAAAATCATATCGTCAATCGTCAAAAGGTAGATACTTGCAGCACCTCGCAGTTTTACCCGTGTTGTGTCCGTTCCCGTGGGAATTTAGGGATGAAAACTAGCTTGAATTTGGGTATCATATCAAAAAATAATTATTGAAATCGGGCTGGTTATTCCGGAGATTAGCTCGAACAAACAAACAAACTTTAAAATTTCACCTCTTTATAATATAAGTAAAGATGAAAAATAATATAGAAGAAAAACAATATTTAACTGCAAACAACATGGCCGTGCAGAAAACTGGTCAATTTCAACTGAAAAACATTTATTTTACTTTGGAAGCTATCAAGATGTAACCTCTTTCCCTGTTGAGTAAAAGTTTTGTTGATTTATCTTTTGAAGAAGACCGCAGATTCATTTGATTGGTCTGTCGCAGCTCACCACTTCTACCGGGAAGAGTAAATTGAAGAAAGATTCAGTGACTTTCAAGATTTCATTTTCAAACTATGATTGCTCATATAACACTTATGTAACGCTTTCTTTACTTCATTCTAAACCTTTATTCACTGCTTATAATTCGTAGTATAGTCATTTTATTTCTTACTAACATCGCCGCGCACTTTTACCAATGTTGTGCCCGTTACCGTGGGAATTTCGGGATTTTTTATACATATAAACCTTTCTCTTGAATCACTCTATCTATTTAAAAAACCGCATCAAAATCCGTTGCATAGTTTTAAAGATCTAAGCATGCATAGGAAAAGACAGACAGACAGACAGACAGCGGAAAGCGACTTTGTTTTATACTATGTAGTGATACCACGTCATACGCCCCTGTACCATGCTTGTAGTTGTAATGAATGTAGACACGCGTCTTTGTGTGCGTAACTATTAGTAACAAGGCAAGATCATTGTTTTGTATTTATTTGACATACCTCACTGCAAATCATAATCATCGAATGACTTTTCTCCGTCTACTCAAACCTACCATGCTGTCACTACTTCAAAGATAGGATATTGACGTACCATGATGCACACTAAGACAAAGTGTATGTACATCATAAGTAACTAGCGGCACCCTACGGTTTTACCCGCGTTGTCCCGTTCTCATAGAAATTTCAGTATAAAAAATAGCCAATAACCTTTCCGTTGAGTGTGGCTATCTATTACAAAAATAATTCTTCTTAGAAATTTGCTCGAACATACAAACAAAATTAAAAAAATTACCTCTTTATAATATTAGTATAGATTATTGTACATACGCAAGTTTGGCTCAGGATGCTAGTGAGATTATTCAGTTTTTCTAAACATTAGTAGAATTTGACGCTACGATGTTTATGAAAGTACCTTACTACCTAGACCAATCCTGCAACAGTAGACAAATGACAATCGATTCACATTCAATTGTCTATAGGGCCTGAAATCTGCACCTGAAACGCAACCTTCCTACCGTAAACCAAATGCGCCACAATTTTGTTTTACCACAAATATAATCAGCGTATAAAATACTAAAGAGGAAAGGAGATAAAATCTAAATGGCAGCAAACATAATTTGGTTTCTGTGTCAAAGTCAAAAGACATAGCAATCCGAGCAAGGCATGCATATTTTAGTGTTTTCTCCCGTCCGTAGCGCCGAACCGTTTATACTTCTTTCCTCAAATGCCACTAGTACGGAATTTTAGGAGTAATACTTATTTATATATTATAATAGCTGCGCCCCGCGGTTTCACCCACAGCGTACCCGTTCCCGTAGGAAATACGGGATAAATAGTATCGTATATCCGTCTCCTGGTTTTAAACGACCTCCCCACCAGTTTTCAGCGAAATCGGTTCAGCCGTTCTCGAGTTATAACTAGTGTAACTAGCACGACTTTCCTTTATATACAGGGTGACACATAAGACGTAGTACAAAATAATTAATTATGGTTAGGTTAGTGACAAAGAACGTTATTCACTACATCACTAATTAAAATTCATCTAAATAACTTTTGCTAATTTTCTAACAAAATAATTTAATAAATTCCTGTAAGTTTGGTCACCCTATGGACGTTTGGTGACGTCATGTGACGTCATGTTAGTTATACTTATTAGGTACTTGTCACATTATCTAACGTAATCTCTGTGTGCCAAGTACCTAGTCAGTCGCCAGAAATAATTTCTGATATCAATACACAAGTGAAAGATTTGGTAAAACAAATCAAATCATTTATTTACAAGTATGCAGTATCTTATAGTAAATTATCAGTCATGATGATAAAGAAGGTGAGTGTTTACAACAAAGTAGTTTCAACCTTTTTGTTTTCCACAAAGTAGTTAGGGTAACCATGATGGGGTCAAAAATAACGGAAATAATTAAAACAATGGTACAACGATTGCGATTATTTAAACAACACGAAACATAGTTCGGATTATTAGCACTAGGTAGGTAAGTTAGAAAAACATGTTTCGTATTACGTCTTATGTGTCACCCTGTATACGAGTATAGACATCACTACATAGTATAAAACAAAGTCGCTTTCCGCTGTCTTTTCCTCCCTATGTATGCGTAGATCTTTAAAACTATGAAACGGATCTTGATGCAGTTTTTTAAATAGTTAGAGTGATTCAAGAGGAAGTTTTATAAGTGTCAAAAATCCCGAAATTCCCACGGACACGGGCATAACGCGGGTAAAACTGAGGAGCACTGCTAGTAGATTATACGCCAGAATAACACATTGGATACATTTTATCCCAAAATTTCCTCAACAACTGTTATAATGCTGGTGCGAGACGCGGCTAGTAGTCCATAAACTCGCTTTGTTATTTACAAAGAAGCTACAAAGGCTGTCGATAAAATTATGAAATTATCTCTCCAGTATAGTAGCATATTAGATTAGAAAATAAAGTGCCGTGTACACCACAAATGCATTGACAAAGGCTTGTCCATGTCCATGTATCGCAGCTGCAACTTTGCAGCACAAATTCGTGTTAACGAACATTGTTTTTTGAACAAAATACATGTTCGTTTGTACGTTAACAACTTGTGACTGCACACGTCGTTTATTAATATTTTGAATATTACTTCAACAGAAAATATTAATTGTAAAACTTATGTCCTTTAATTACGTTTAAATATGTATTCGTATTTGGCAAGCGTGGTGATTACGCCTAATCCTCCTCATATGATATCTTCAGTGAGATGAGAGGTCTTTGCCCTTAGCAGTGGGACATTACAGGCTGATATTAACTTACTTATGTAATTACTAGTATCATAGTATTTGGGTTATAATTAGGCTACCTAGGATGTGTGTAGAAAGTAACCGGGACCGGCGGCTTAACGTCCGAAGCACGAAATCATCTTACTTTTTGGGCAATCAGGTGATTCAGCCTGCAATGCCCTATCCAAACTAAGGACAGTCTCACAAAGAGATTTTTGTGAGATATTGTCCCCACCGGGAATGGAACCTGGGACCTCCGGATCGTGAGCCGGGCGCTCAAACCAAAAGACCACGGAGGCTGTTACAAAATAAATAACATTTAAAAAATACACAGAAAATTTAAAATGAAATTCTTACACATGATTATCCAAAACCCACCGAGTTACGTAACGAGAGTAACGAAATAATTAACTAGAAATTAACACATCTTTTAGGAGATGATGAATAAAGAACGAGCCCCTAATCTCTAATCCGAGAAGAAAATGTAAACCCGACTAACTTATTACATTATTCAGAATGTGAATAGACTAATTTTCAATCAAAGTCATGAATAAAATATACTTAACTCCTATGTTTTCTTTATCAAATACTAAAAAGTAGATATTAACTTTTTAGAAACTTGGGTAAAATTCGTTATTTATTTTTGGTTTAGCCGCTTGGGGGATCAAAATCTTTATTTAAGTTATTATAATGGGGAAATAAGTTTTGATTAAGGCTCTGGGTTTAGGGCCGAAACTGCGTTAAGCGGGCGCACGCGACGGGCGCACGCGACGGGCGCACGCGACGGGCGCACGCGACGGGCGCACGCGACGGGCGCTCGCGACGGGCGCACGCGACGGGCGCACGCGACGGGCGCACGTGACGGTTCACTATTGTATGAAACCGCACAAGACAGTTCACTATTGTATGAAACCGCACGCGACGGGCGCACGCGACGAAAGTGTTTTGTCTCTTTTGCTCTTCGGTAAAATGCGTATATCTTAAAGTGACAAACCATTTGATAGTTTCGTTCTTAATACGCGTTAATGAATATGGCCCTTATAGCCTTTAAAGTGGAAAGAACTCCATCGACAAGAGCCCAGCTCTAAAGTTTAGAAGAGAGAGAGCCTTTAAAACCATAACATTTCGAACACAACTGCAACCCGAAACTATTTACTGTAAAACGTTACAAAGCATTGTAAACTAAAAGAGAAAACTCTAGAAATAACTGCGTTCCATTTAAGATGGAGTCAAGGAGGATAAACCTGGATTTAGCTCGAGCTGGGACCAAATTTACAGTGGGCAGCGATTTAGCAATACTTTCAAATAACACCTCGTTCGACTAACTTTGATTTATGGATACTGTTTCAATGTTTCGTGGGTTGCTTTTGAAATTGTATTTTTCAGTTTTTGTTATACTGCCACGTTTACTCAAAAGTTTTACCCGTGGTAAGATGGTGTCGTTGTTGTGTGAGGAAGAAAACTTCATTTCAATATTTGGAGTCGATGATATCATCACTACATAGTATAAAACAAAGTCTGTTTGTTTGTCTGTATGCTAAAATCTTTAAAATTACGCAACGGATTTTGATGCGGTTTTTGTAATAGGTAGAGTGATTCAAGAGGAAGGTTTTTATGTAAAAAAAATCTCGAAATTCCCACGGGAACGGGCACAACGTGGGTAAAACCGCGGGGCGCTGCTAGTTAACAAATAACAAAAATAAGTTTTGTATCAAATAGGGAAAGTAAGTGAGTTTGAGTAGGTTAATGGCCAACACTGTGGCGGAGTTTTTAGACCGCCTAAAGGCCTCTAACTACGCCTTCTGGATCTTCGGAAATCGGACCCGGATGAATTGAAAAATAAACTTACACTATTTGTATTTGTAAAGGTTTGGTTTGGTAAATTCAAATCGTACGTTAAAGACGTTTTATTGACTAACTAGCAGCGCCCCGCGGTTTTACCCGCGTTGTGCCCGTTTCCGTGGGAATTTCGGGATTTTTTTTACATATAAACCTTCCACTTGAATCACTCTACCTATTATAAAAAACCACATCAAAATCCATTGCGTAATTTGAAAGATTTAAGCATACAGACAAACAGACGCGACTTTGTTTTATACTATGTAGTGAAGCATACTATAGCGTTACTGATTACATTGAGGACAAATATGTCTGGAGTCAAATTCCTGCACCAACAACACAACCTGATTTTGACATGTAATCTTACTTATTAGTATTAAATTGTATTATACCTTGATTTAAAAAAATAACCAGCAGAGTTTCTTGCCCATTCTTCTCTGCTGATGTTCTTTCGAATGGGTGGTACGTTCAAAAGAGCCTCTATGGGGCCAAAACCGAATAAAAATATTTGACTTTGACTTTGACTTTGAAAGAAAGTGCTACAGCCTAAGTGTACACAAGAAATACATTAGGTCTTAGAAACCCTTAGAAGCTTTTTTGTGTCCTAAAGTTACCATGGAAACGAGTACAACGGAAAAACTGAATGACACAGCTAATCTCTAATCAATGCCACTTTTCGATGCAATTTTATAACTCAAGAACGGGCTCACCTACCAAATGTTTGGGCTTTGTTCGGACTATTTAGTAGATGGTATGAAGTTTGCACGAAATCGGTCGAGCGGGTTAGATTCCCATCGGGAACGAGGACAACGCGGGTAAAACCGCGGGGCGCAGGTACCATATACATTTTAACCCGGCGTCATTGTTGCCGGGTATCTAATACCCGACGCATTTTAAAACTGTCATAATTTTAAAACAAAATGCGCGCGTCTTTTGTCCGTTGCAGTAGCTGCGCTTGTTGACCTCTGTTCGCGTATTCTCTTCTCTAATTAGTGTTGCTGTGGCTACTTCGTAGTGTAGACGTGTGTAAAGAGCGCGCGGGTAAGTTATACCCGGCCACAATGGCCACGTAACATTTATAAAGACAGCGTGTTTGTTGTTTTTTATTGCTTAATGATAAATTGCATATCGTTTTTCACCGTTTTATGAACCATGTCTTACGAAAGCGAACAACGTCGACTCCTAGCCTTGTTTGAACAAGCTGACGCCAGTGAAAATGAACAGTGCAGTTCAGACGACGAGGGTGAAATCGACCATATTTCAGAGCGAAGTTGCGTTGATCTCGATAGCGAATAAGTCGGTATATTATTAGTAAATAAGCTTTGTTTTATATAGTTCATGATTTCATGTTTATGTTCTAAAAAAATTTTTATGTTTTGTCTCTAAATGTCTATTATGTGATGTTTTCGAATAAATGTTGTAAGTTATGTTCTAAAAAAATTATCGCAGAATAAAAAGATTTAATTTGATGAGTAATATGCTCATTTTATGATAAATAAATGTTTGATTTTTATTAATAATGTATTTAACTACCTATTTCCCTATTACAGAAACTAATATTGACATAAGCTTGATTCAGTGTACAATAATGTACATGGGTAAAATATACCCGGCCACAACGGCCAAGTTCTGTTTAGTAGCCACAATGACGCCGGGTTAAAACATATTCCATATTCAAACAGCCAAAACTTAAACTAACGTAAATTTGAATTCAGAAGCCAGTTCAGGGGCACCTAATATAATAAATTAGGTTTGACTCAACGGGATTCCGTCTTTGACAAGCAGAAACCAAGTTGCGACCGCCGTACCCTAAACCACTAGGAATTTGATGCGAAATGGCTAAGTAAGTAATCTCCTTAATGGATGTAAATACTCGCTTTATATTTAGAATATTAACGGAATTGTTTCAGACCTTATCGCACTTGACTTAGAAGTTAGAACTATTGCGGGCGCCTTACTTGAGCTGTGTTATGCTTTGATTAAAGTAAGTTCGTGTTCCTCCTACATGGTCTAACGATTGACACAAGGCTGACAATTTTACGTACCTGAAGCACGGTATCGCTCAGATAGAAATGTTACTATCGGCCATCCATCCAAGTAAAGCCGAGCTGCGCGGTGCTGAACAATCGCAATGAGCTAACATCACTAAGTCGAACAACAAGAAGCAACAACTACATTTGATGTGATTGGTGGATATCTGTGGATAAGCCTGTTCGCACTGTTTGTGAGTATACTTACTGAGTCAGAGGTAGCCGGTTCAATTCCCGCCAGGAGTCAACAATAGGGTATATGCAGACATAATTGTCAGCAACGAAGCCTTAATTATAATTTATATAACCATATAGAAAAAAATGTTAACATATTATACGGGTATATATGTACATACTGATATCTTCAGTGAGAGGTGACGCCTTGTCCAGCAGTGAGACATAACAGGCTAATACATTTTTATATGTATTAATATCTGTAAGTTAGATTCCACAAGCTATTATGAAAATCTACGTAGTAGATTATTATATTGAAGTCGGTGGTGCCATAGATACGTAAAGTCGCACTAAGTCCATGATTTGTTACTAAGAAAGCTCTGGATAATCTTTTGATGTACTGTAACGATTGTAAAACGCTTATTACTTTATGGTATTCAATTCAGGTTTTATAACAGTGAATTGTAGATAAAGAATGGCATTGAGCAAGCTTTTATCCGGTTCGATTCCTAGGAAAGGCAGCCGTATGATGAATGCAGGTTTTATTGTTTCTAAATTTGATAATATGACATTAATTAATTTAACATATACTAATGTTCTTAGTGAGGTATCAGCCGTAGACTAGAACATCATCATATAGAGTTAAGGAAAAACTTCTTATGACATAAATTATTCATTGTAAGGTAAATCTCAAATTAATTACATAAACTTCCTTTTCAATTAGACAAGCTCTCTCTGCTGTCATGGCCGTTTTGTACCGGTATTTATTATAAAAAGAAACTTTAGTCCATCCCCTAGGTTTTACCTATTTTTATTCTAATATCCACCAAAATCAGTTCAAATATTAATATCGTGACAAGGACATATACATAAGAGTACATACAGTGAAACAAACTATTATGCTTTATTATACACAGAAAGATAGTGTAAGGAAGTTAACTGTAGACTTATGCAAATTTTAAGGAAGGAAGACTTTAATAAAATATGTAATATAACTCAAATATATATAATATTACTTAACTTGGATTCTTTAGTGAGTGGACAACTTTCAATGAAGTAACTTCGCAGGTGTCGGGTAATAAATAAGTAAAATATTCAGTTTAAACATGGTGGTAACAAAAGTTAATGAAGATCTAGTGAGAGAGAGGTCGAAATGTACGTTCAATATAGAAGAGTTGATTCATGTCATCGATGGAGGGCAGAAGAATACTCAAGAGAGAAGGAAATTGGGTAAGTTTCAGAGGAAAGTAGCCAATCTATTTTATACATTAATAAGCTTATTTTTCTTAGCATTGTCCCGCGGTTTTACCCGCTTTGTGCCCGTTCCCGTAAGAATTTCTGGATGAAAAATAGCCTTTTACCTTTCTGTTGAATGTGGCTATACATCCCAAAAATAATTATACGAATCGGATTGGCAGTTTCTGAGAAAAGCGTGTTCAAACAAACAAACAATCTTCTCTGGATCTATGTTGATTATGAATAAAACAAAAGAACAAAGAAAACTCTTTACAAAATTCCTTCTTTTTCTTTCAGAGGAATTAGTCCTCAGTGTAAAAGAGCTAAGAGATGAGGTGCCGGAAGAATACATGAGCCACAAGGAGAGGTACGAGAACACTATTAGAAAAGAGTGTATTCTTTACCAGATCATGAAGGACAATATCTTTAATAACTTGGGTGTAAATGTTTTCACGTAAGTGGACTTATACGTAAGATGTCACATAGTGCAGGTGCAGGCTTGGTCTGGGTCGTGTGACGTTGTATTCCTTTTATTTCTTGAGCTTACTTTGGGTCTAATAAACCGTGTGTGAATTTGTCCGGGTATATAATTTTATTATTATTTGTATGAAAGTCACACTGGCTGGCATCAGGCCCGCTGCACCACACCAACACTATTAGTGTTTTGCGCCTTAACCATAATTGGCATTCTTAAGGCTTAAGCAAAACTGACGTTAAATTAGTTTACAAGATGCAAACGTCGTATTCAAAATAAAGCAAGGGTCAGTCAATGTCAAGACAAGGTCAAGGCAAGGTCAAGGCAAGGTCAAGGCAAGGTCAAAAACATATAACAATAAGTTAATCGAGCTATCTTTTTGTATGAATCATATTTTTGTCCTCCTAGAAAGAAAATTTTGGAGACTTCTACCAAAAGAAAAAATAAAGCCCATTAATGTATGAGCTGTACTATAATTATTTTAACTCAAACTGTTGTTTCAGAATAGAATAGTAGGACCCCCCCCTCTTCCCCCCCCTCCCCCCTCTTGCCCAGTGGGACAGTAACAGCTGATAAGACTAATTGTTTCAGACCTTCCAACAAATACCGCATTCAAAAAGCAGTAGTCAAGGACATGAGTTCAATCATGCTGCACTTGGCGATGTTCTTGCCGACTATCCTGAATCAATCATCTGAGGAACAGCTCCAAAAGTGGCTTCACAAGGCCTGGACCTTCCAGATTATTGGAACATACGCACAGGTATAAATAATGTTTTTTTATGTTTGTTTGTATGTTCGGGCTAATCTCGAGAATTACCTGTTATACTCGAATAATTATTTCCACATTCAACGGGAAAGTTATAATATACTATTTTTCATCCCGAAATTCCCAAGACAACGGATACAACTCGGGTATGACCGCGGGGCGCTGCTAGTGTCCAATATATACAAACTGCAAAGTAAGTTAATGGTATGAATAACCTACCTCCCGTCTCCCATCTATCATCTCCAATTTTTGGATGGAATTGATTTATTTCAGACTGAACTAGGACATGGAACATTCTTGAGAGGTCTAGAAACCACGGCTACGTATGATCCTGACACCGAAGAGTTTATTTTACACAGTCCTACCCTAACTTCGACCAAGTGGTGGCCTGGAGGACGTAAGTCATGTTTTGTGCACACCTATCAATAAGTAAAGGAACATTGGTAGCTTGTGCTGAATTTGTATAAAATGTTCAAAATCAATGTTTAGAAGCGTCAAATAACAATAGGAGGTCCTTACTGGAGTTTTTCCTGCAATTTCTTAACCAATTTATATAATTACTAGCTGCGCCCCGCGGTTTCACCCGCTTTGTGCCCGTTCCCGCGGGAATTTCGGGATGAAAAATAGATATTGTCCCATTCTCAGGCCTACCCGATATGTACACAAAATTTCTTGAGAATCGATCGAGCCGTTTCAAAGGAGTTCAACCACGCACCCCGTGACACGAGAATTTTATATATTAGAGATAGAGATAGATTTTGACTTGGTAGAATTTGAAGGTTTTGGTGCTGAAGGTGTATATTTATTTACAGTGGGTCAAACAGCAAATCACTGCATCGTTGTAGCACAACTTTACACTCGAGGGAAATGCTACGGAATCCATCCATTCTTTATTCAAATCAGAGACATAGAGACTCACATGCCTCTCCCAGGGATAAAAGTTGGTGAGATCGGTCCTAAATTGGGCTTCCAGACTGCAAACAATGGATTCTTGAGCTTCAATAAGTTTAGGATACCAAGGAAAAATATGCTGATGAAGAATGCGCAAGTGATGAAAGTAGGTACAATGATCTTTATTAACTTATTGCATAGTTTATAAAAACTAACCATAATTATATCCATTGGGAATATCTGAGTATGTTGATAAGTTTCTAACAAAATTCCTTAACTTTTAGGACGGGACATATGTAAAGTCTAAAAACGACAAGTTGACATACGGAACAATGGTGTTCATACGAGTGACCATAGTCAATGACTTGGCGTATGAGCTAGGAATGGCTTCTACTATAGCAGTCAGGTATTCTGCTGTTAGGTACCAGTCGCAGCCCAAACCTGGGTAAGACTCGCTTAAAGCATATTTCAAAGCTGACGAAAATGGCCCCTGACTGAGACCCTCTATTTAAGTTGAAGAATTCTTTACTTCAACTATTTTGCTATTCTAAAATTTGTGTCTACTACTGCTTGCATACTTTTTATGCCTCTGAAGTTATCACATAATATATTTCTTCCTATCCCATGTTTTTTTCACCTAAATTATGCATAGTTTAAAACAACAAGAACAAGATTTTTAAGAAACAATTTCTCTTCCGTGACTTTCTATGAGAACTCTTTCTTGCCCATCCATTTATTCCTAAGTAATTTTTTTCCAGTCAACCAGAGCCTCAAATTATAGACTATGTGACACAACAGCACAAGTTATTCATCGGAATATCTACCAGTCATGTCTTCAGGATGGTTGGGATGTGGTTATGGGATACCTACTCCAAGGTCAACAAAAACATCGGAAAAGGGAACATGGACCAACTTCCTGAGGTAAAAGTACTTACGTCCTTACGCAGACAAACCAATGAAGATACGCACACTAGAGACAAGATGTCTAACAGACTTGTTCGTGTTCAGACTATTTGTTGTCTGTAAGACAAAATAATTGTGCTGAATACATTGTTACATTAAATATACATAAAACGTTCTTAATACGCGTTTATTAATATGGCCCTTTTTTTGTTTAACATGTCAACAGTCTAGTTAGAAATCACTATTAACATACCCATTATTTATTTTCCACTATAACAAATGTCTTGCTTACAGCTGCACGCGTTAGCTTGCTGTTTAAAAGCAGTATGCAGTAAAGATGCTGGTGCCACAGTGGAGGAGATGAGGCAAGCGTGTGGGGGACATGGGTTCATGGTGTCTTCGAACTTACCTACAGTCAAGGGACTAGTCACAGCAACTATAACTTATGAAGGAGAATATACTGTACTGATGTTACAGACTGCAAGGTAAGATACTCTAGTATTTTCAAAATCATCGCCATACTTTAATCCAGGTGGTCTTCTATATTATGGTCTCATGCCCATGAAGAACGCATAATAGAAAGAGAAACAACACGTTAACTTTTTCATCTATAGCCAACTTTTGTGGTCAATTAGACCAAATTACTGTTGGCTAGACTTACTGAAAACAGACTTGACTATCATATCTCAAGTAATTTTTTTTTATCAAGGTTTCTGGAAAAAGCATGGAAGCAGGCAACAATTGGAACTTCAATGACACCCACAGTCTCGTATTTGGTGCGCTACTGCAGGAACAAAAGCCATAAATGGCAGAACAACCCTGACAGCATTATCAAGGGATTGCAGGATGTGGCTGCTGGGTGAGGATCATTTATTGTTTAAATAATTGATCAATTAACAAACATTTTTGTTTCCAAAAAATATTTGCTCCAGGTAATTTTGAAAAAAAAGGTGGGAGTTTGAATCTTTATCTGCCAGTGCGACTGTTTCTAGTCAACTTACTTACCATCCATTCCATATTTTTCAATATTATAATTAATCATACGTATTTTGATCAATTGATATGTTGAATAGAAAAATCGAAGCTGCATATGAATCAATTCGTAAACACGAAAAAGCCGGCATGAAGTATGAAGACGCTTGGAATATGGCGTCGGTGCAACTCGTTAATGCCAGTGAGGTAATTTTAAATTACAAATAAAATAAAAATAGCTTAACGATTGAAATAGTTTGGACTCAAAGTGCCTCCGAATCATAGCGTTCACAAATACTACTATCAGCCAGTAATCCAAATAATAGTTAAGCTGCATGTTGGTTAACAATCACATTTATGAGATAGCACCGTTGGAGATCTAACCTAGGAAAGTAAGGTATATTACACCCGTGGCAAACCGAATGCGACCCTCGAACCCTCAAAGCTGCACCCCAAATGATGAGGTCATTTGGGGTGCGCCAACACCAAGAGCGTTAGGGTGACGATGCGCTTGAACGGGCTCATCTAAATTGTTATACGTTTGCTACTTTTTGCATGAAAGAGTAACTGATATACACAAACCTCACTTTCACATTAATAAAATTAGTAGGATTATTGACATGTAATGAAATATAACGTCAATTAGTTAATTATCGTTAATTAATTATTATATTATTACTAGCTGCGCCCCGTGGTTTCACCCGCGCTGTACCCGTTCCCGCGGGAATTTCGGGATGAAAAATAGATGTTGGCCGATTCTCAGACCTACTCAATATGCTCACAAAATTTCATGAGAATCGGTCGAGCCGTTTCGGAGGAGTACGCGAACGAACATTGTGACACGAGAATTTTATATATGTCGGGGAAACAGCGATAATTATCCCACTATTGGGGACATGTCACATCAGGATAAGCACGAGCATTATATTGTCAATACAACATCAGATATCTTAGGATTCCTAGGTCTTGATCTTGAAATAATAACTCACAGGACTTCATTACAATGACATTGCTTGTATTTTACACACGATCATCATGGATTACAGATTACAGTTAGGATACGTCTAGATTCAATTAATTGATGGAACCTAAACGACCTCCCTTCACCCCATCAGTCGTCCTGTCCACGCCATAGAATATCTTTTCCCTATTCTATACTCGATTCGCAATACGATCGTGATGTCGTCAACACCTCATCCTTCCAATCTACGTTTCCCATCTGATCACAATCCAACCGTCTCCATTTCCCTCCAAAACTCTAATGTCTCATCTTTTCATATCATAGACTCACTCACTCACTGCCACAGACCACCAAACAAGCTCACATCCCTCTATCGAACAACTGTCATCTGTCATAGTGCGTAACACCACAGACTTAACATAGTCTATTCTCATACCACAGACTACACCACGAAGATAGAACTCACGTCACGGAATAACAACACTACCGATTCCATCAGTCAACTGAATTTACAAACTACTCTTAAACTTCTACAGACTAAAATAATGTAGTGACGTTATAAACCGCTATCTGGTGTGGCGCCACTGATGCCACGCTCCGACACGGCCATCCTGCTAGCACACGTCCTCGTGTGTTGGCTAACCTGCACAGAAATAACCAACGAGAGTATTTGTTCGCCTCGGCCACTTCTGACCAATCATATTTCTACACACAACTCAAATAAAGAAACTTCGTAACTGTATAGTTTTTTTCTTTTAAATTACTCGAATAAAACCATAAAAGAGCCATAAGAAAATATCAACCAGAGCCATGTACCACTGTCGCTTGTAACAACAAATTAACACAATTTAATTAACCACACAAATCTAAACTTCACAAGAGTAAGCCCCTCTATCGCCACGGCTCTCTAGCCGACCAGCAATCGCAATTGCTCTCACACTATGCATATCCATCAAGTGGATCGCACATGTGCATCACCCTGTGACTGCACACTATGCCTATCCATCAAGTGGATCGCCCATGTGTATCACCCTGTGACTACACACTATGGTCTCTGCAGACCCCGACCTCCGCCAGAGCTAAACGCGCACCGCGCACCCACGGACTACTTGAGTTACCCCAAGAGACACCGATTTCTACCGGGCTACGACTACGTAATAGCTACTGGTACGGTCGAACACAATACGGCCGATAGAGCCCTTACTCGAGTTTCCACCAAAACAAGTTTACTCATCCTCATCAGAATCACTATTAACATCAACTTCGACTGGTACATGACCTACTGGCATCTTGCGTAAGAAATCACAAAGTAAATTATGATAACGTTTCATCTACCAAAACCCTGAGGCCAGTAACAGTGACAGACTCTGGTTCATTATTCACACACAATTAACAATTTAATCACAATTGATTTGCTACTGAGCCCTTATTCGTGGTCACAACACAAGATTTAGCAAACGCATTTGCCCTTTATGCACTTCCATTTCGGAATGCCGAGTCGTCCCATGACTCTACGGTCTTCGCTACCAGGCAAGACCCGACCACACTACCCAGGGCTACCGCCTACTGCCTACCCACGGACCACTACAAGTAGTAGACACCGATTTCTAACGGGCTACAGCTACGGCACCCTGGTGCGGTCTCAGACTGACTCACCGACATAAAAACCCAGTAACAATCAACAGCTTAATCAACCTCACTGTCTCCACCTTCGTCTGAGTCAGCTGTTACCCGCCCCACAGGCATCTTCCTAACGCGATCATGTGCATACTTGTAAGTACGTTTAGAGTTCAAAGCTTTTCAACGTGTAACGATCACCATCGTTCGCTTACTCCTGACCTAAATAACTCTACTTCAACAAAATACTTTTACATTGCTTATCTCAACATAATACTAGAACATCGTCAGGCACAAGTACCCATTAAAAATCAAATTAATCTCAAATCAAAGTAAAGGTCAAGTGTGTGTGTCTCTATTGTCCGGCTATCCCCGTAGCCCTAATACGCAGTCATCCCTGTGACTGGCTGTGATCATCCCAGTGATCACCCATAACCCTGATCATCCCTGTGATCAGCCACTCTCGTGATCATCCCAGTGATCACCCATAACCCTGATCATCCCTGTGATCAGTCACTCCCGTGATCATCCCAGTGATCACCCATGACCCTGATCATCCCTGTGATCAGTCACTCCCGTGATCATCCCAGTGATCACCCATGACCCTGATCATCCCTGTGATCAGTCACTCCCGTGATCATCCCAGTGATCACCCATAGCCCTGATCATCCCTGTGATCAGCCACTCTCGTGATCATCCCAGTGATCACCCATAGCCCTGATCATCCCTGTGATCAGCCGCTCCTGTGATCATCCCAGTGACCACCCGTGATCATCCCCGTGACCACCCAGACTCAAGAGGACACGCACAACTAGTTACCACACAGTCAAAAGTGACTACAGTTCATCCTCACAAGGCTCAGAATCACTAACAATGGGTACTTGCCCTTCAGGCATTTTCCTATACCAGTCAATGACACTATATTGTGTACTCGTTCTCCTCTAAACCTCGCGGCCCCAGTAATTTGCACTCGCTCGGTCAACCTGACTATTCTTCCTTAAATTCTTGATTTCAATCAAAAGTTAATTTCAATTATTATCAATCGGGAATCTTCAATGCTATGTAACACATGAATACTAGGTACCACGTCATTTTCAACTTTAACTTCAATAGACTATTAATCTCAAATGCACATTACAATATGAGCCATGAGTAAGTAACATTAAGCTTGTCTAGTCACGTCTAGTCACGGCAACCAGCCAACCAGCAATCACATTGCTCAACAACACGCGGTCTCAGCAGACCACTCCACAGTACGGTCAATCCAGACCACGACCATCGCCGAGTTCGAACATTGAACTCAATAAGTCACATAGTCACATGAAACCCTTACTCATACTCTCATATTTTACATCGGAATAAACATCCAAAATACTTTCAATAAGCTTTCTACTTTATCAAGTGGTACGAAGATTCACTACAAAACTCTCAATGTTAACTGACTCAAATATCACAAAATAGCTCACCGGATATTTCCCAACAAACCAATCATTACCGCAATACATCACCAATTTAACATCCAATGTGAATTTGTCGTGATAGATTCTTGAACAATTTGGAATGCCGCAACCCCTCATATTCCTCAGGTAACAGGATTGAGAAGAGAACCACGTTCTACCCCGGACGAGGTTTATCAATACTCACAATAATTACCAGCATTGATCCAACATGAAAATAAGAAAACATATTAGAACATATCACATTACATAACAAGATTACACTTGAATCTTTCGGAAGCTCATATTTACCTTCTTAACTCCACAATAGAGTAGAAAACTAACTAACTATACTCACAAAACATTCCAAGTTTTATAACCAATTGCAAAATAAACATTACGTAAAGCGCATGACAGTGGCCCTTTTGGCGGGATGATGATTCAGACATATCTCCGAATACTACGAGCTTCATAATCCAGGGGAAGGTACATGAATTTCAATCCCGTCGTCGTCGTCGCCGTCGTCGTCGATAATATGCACTAACGAGCTCAGCTTGCAGCTCTCAATATTCTTTCATCTTATCATAAACCTAGCTCCGTGGTTGAAATGGTTTATGCTCGTCCACCCGTGGGAATATAGCATCCTTATCATTCTCTGTTGGAGGCTCAGTGGGCAATAGCGATCCTTATCATTCTCTGCTGAACGCTCGGTGGGCAATAGCGATCTTTATCATTCTCTGCTGGACGCTCGGTGGGCAATAGCGATCTTGATCCCACTTCTGATGACGGGGAAACAGCGATAATTATCCCACTATTGGGGACATGTCACATCAGGATAAGCACGAGCATTATATTGTCAATACAACATCAGATATCTTAGGATTCCTAGGTCTTGATCTTGAAATAATAACTCACAGGACTTCATTACAATGACATTGCTTGTATTTTACACACGATCATCATGGATTACAGATTACAGTTAGGATACGTCTAGATTCAATTAATTGATGGAACCTAAACGACCTCCCTTCACCCCATCAGTCGTCCTGTCCACGCCATAGAATATCTTTTCCCTATTCTATACTCGATTCGCAATACGATCGTGATGTCGTCAACACCTCATCCTTCCAATCTACGTTTCCCATCTGATCACAATCCAACCGTCTCCATTTCCCTCCAAAACTCTAATGTCTCATCTTTTCATATCATAGACTCACTCACTCACTGCCACAGACCACCAAACAAGCTCACATCCCTCTATCGAACAACTGTCATCTGTCATAGTGCGTAACACCACAGACTTAACATAGTCTATTCTCATACCACAGACTACACCACGAAGATAGAACTCACGTCACGGAATAACAACACTACCGATTCCATCAGTCAACTGAATTTACAAACTACTCTTAAACTTCTACAGACTAAAATAATGTAGTGACGTTATAAACCGCTATCTGGTGTGGCGCCACTGATGCCACGCTCCGACATATATAAGATTTGATTTATGTCTCTGAGTACCAATGAACTGTTTCCCCCTCCAGGCTCACTGTCGTGTTATTCTCTGCGAAGTAGCATGGCGCGAGATTCAGAGAATATCAAATAATGTGTCTTCAAGTTTAGCAATAGTACTGCAGCAACTGATAGAGTTGTACGTCGTGTATTGGGCGTTGGAGAAAAGAGGAGATCTTCTTCTGGTGAGTCAGTAGAATTGACTATCTTATGCTGACCGCAGACAACACTCAAGTCAGTCATAATACTTTGCTACATGAATCCTGAAAGAAGGAAGTGAGAGAGAAGTATTATCTCTTCATAAGTTTGAAAGAAGAATTCAGTATTAGTGCTGATTAGAATTTAGAGCTTGTCTACAGTCTGCATTTAACTTCAAGTTTTAATGGCCTTTATTTCTATTATAGATTAAAACAGTGTGTTGAATGAATGGAATGTAATAGAAATTTAAACAAGAACTAATTCTATTGAAATTTCAGACAAATACCATACCAAAATCCCAAATCCCAAAAACTAAAATCTATAATACTACAATGTTTTTTTCAGTATTCCACAATATCAAAAGACGACCTTCTTATCCTACAAGATAGATATGAAAAGCTCCTTGCCCTCATCAGGCCGAATTCCGTCAGTCTGGTTGACGCTTTCGATATAAGAGATGAGGTACGTTAGCGTATTAATTAACAAGTAATTAAAAAGAACCCTACGCAAAAACGACTCAACCTATTTTTGCCAAACATATCCAAAAACCACCGCAAAAAAATTGGCTTTCAATTTAACCGTATCGAAATCAATCCATCCGTTTGAGAGCTACATACAGACACACAGACAAATATATAACACCCCAGTTTTGCATCGGAAGTTAAAAAAAACATACCGATTATACAAAAAAATCTGTTCTAACCAGACCCAATTGAGACTCAATTGATATTTAGTATTCTGCAAAAAACGGCAAAAAATCTCGTTTGTTGTATGGGAGCCCCCTTGAATATTTTTTTTAATTTTATTTTTAGTATTTGTTGGTATAGCGGCAATAGAAATACATCATCTGTGAAAATTTCAACTGTCTAGCTATCACCGTTCTTGAGATACAGCCTGGTGACAGACGGACGGACGGACGGACAGCGAAGTCTGGTAATAGGGTCCCGTTTTTACCCTATGGGTACGGAACCCTAAAAAAGCTTCAATTGACGGATACATACTTGGCATATGTAGCAGAGTTGACCCTTTGCATATTATTCAGAAGGTATAATAAGCATGTACCTCCTGAATAACCTATTGTTATTACCTACTTCATTAAACCTACAAAGAGGTATTTCCCTTTTTAATGTTCTAGTACTTTCCAGATCTTGAACTCGACTCTTGGGTCGTACGACGGTCGCGTGTACGAGCGACTCATGGAAGAAGCCCTGAAAAGTCCGCTAAACCAGGAACCAGTCAATGAAAGCTTTCACAAATACTTAAAGCCATTTATGCAGAGTTCTAAACTGTGATATATACAATGACTAGCAGTGCCCCGCGGTTTTACCCGCGCTGTGCCCGTTCCCGTGGGAATATCGGGAATTTTTATACATAAAAACCTTCCTCTTGAATCACTCTACCTATTACAAAAAACCGCATCAAAACCCGTTGCGTAATTTTAAAGATTTAAGCATACAGACAAACAAACAGACAAAAATAGCGACTTTGTTTTATACTATGTAGTGATTTATACTAATTGAGAATTGATAAAGGAGTTATGAGAAACAAGATCTACTTTTAGTATAATAAATAGTGTTAATTAAAATTATGTTAAATATAATATATGTATCCTTTAAACTTGAATTTACTACTCTTAACATGAAAGAAAAATGGTGTCATGTCCTATAACTAATATTATAAAGCTGAAGAGTTTGTTTTGTTTGTTTGTTTGTTTGTTTGTTTAAACGCGCTAATCTCAGAAACTACTGAACCGATTTGAATAATTATTTCACTGTTAGATAGTCTATTTATCGAGGAAGGCTATAGGCTACATTTTATCCCGAAATTCCCACGGGAACGGGCACAACGCGGGTAAAACCGCGGGGCGCTGCTAGTGTCCTATAAAGATGTGAAGGAGCTTTCACTAAACTGGATAGGTGGCCAAAAGTGGCATTTCTATCTGAGCATTACTGAGCTTCGGAGGGCACGTCAAATTGTCGGTCTCGGTTGTTGCAATCGTTAGACCATGTCGGAGGCCTTTAGGCGGTCTAAAAACTTTGATATCAGAGTTGGGCACTAACCTACTCGAAATAAATGAATTAAATAATAAGTCGATAAATTAATCAGAGTAAAAATATTTCTAACATTCTCAAAAGTCACCAAGTGAATTCAAAGTCACCAGCATCAATAATGTGTATAATAAACATTATTATAACGACGCAACACCGATAACCTTACGACTAACGACCGTTATAACAACATTGACATGACATTGGAAAGCTTTCAAATAACAATTAATTATGAAACATCGGTGTATTTTAATTCAATAGACATTTGACAAATATTTAAACAGTTCAAAAGTATGAATGAATGAATAGTATTTACTCGGAAAGTTGTTAATAGTTATAATGAAAAACCTAGTGTTAAAATCAGTATTGTAACTAATTTCTGTATTTTCTACATTAAGGGCCGAAACTGCGTTAAGCGCGGTTTCATACATAAGTGAACCGTCGCGTGCGCCCGTCGCGTGCGCCCGTCGCTTGCGCCCGTCGCGTGCGGTTTTGATACAAAAGTGAACCGTCGCGTGCACACGCGATTTTATCTAACGGTACGCGTACACCGAATCCGTCATCGGCCGAAGTATGCTCGGGCGTCATCGGCCGAACTCGGCCGATCAAATCAAACGTAAGTAAATGGAAGAGAGCGCATACACTGCTACTACCGACGTCGTCCGATTAGCAGTGTATGCGCTCTCTTCCATTTACTTACGTTTGATTTGATCGGCCGAGTTCGGCCGATGACGCCCGTGCATACTTCGGCCGAAGACGGATTCGGTGTACGCGTACCGTTATAGTGGTTACAGTCACTTTCCTGACCCCGCCTATACCATAGGTACCACACACACGCACACACACTAATAGCACACTCAATCAATCACACTCAATACTTTGAAAGCCCAATCAAGCTTCAATCGACGTTTGAGACAAAGCGGAGATCTATTATAGGCGAATTCCAATAGAATATTAATTTGTAAGAGGCATGTTACTGATCAAAGACGTCAGTCAATATTATAAATTGATTTCAATGAAATATTGGTAGGTAAGTATTTTGTAGGTATTTTAAATAATTATCTATGAATTATTATAAATACGAAAATGTGGATATGTTAACCGCTCTATGCTACAACGAATTTCATGACGCTGAAAAAGTAAAAAATGAAAAAATATTTATTTACAGCAAAGACACAAATTATAGATACAATTAACAAAAATACCTTAAATCTAAACATTAATATTTGCGTCTACGCTGAAAGATTAAATTATAAACGTTAAGCGATGGCATCCACACTAGGCAAGGCCTGTATCGTGGGTGCCTGGGAAGCATTAACAAATATGAATATACATTCGCCCCCTGCTTATGGAATAGAATTAATAGAATAGAATAGAATTAAAGTAATAAATAATATCTTAGTTGCCTTATCACTAGCTATGTAGCTTGTATATCACTAGCTAATAGCGTTGCGCTAGTGACTATAATAATGACAATAATCCTCCGATTTCGGCCATGGCGACACTTCTTCCACTTCTACTTCTAGCTTCCACGTCTTGCATGTGTTCTACCATGGCTCCTGTAGCCAATTTTGGCGGCGATGGTACGAGCGCACTGGAGACACCTTAGAGCACCGTCTCTGTAGCTATAATAGAGATAGACTATAATCTTACTACAATTAAGGTACAAGTACTCACACAAGAGTAGCGGTAGCGTTGTGTCTGATCTTAGAGTGGGTACACACGTACGTACATGCGCGATGAGCATGTTTCATCCGAGCATGACTATCTACAAACATGCTCGATCCTGCGTCTACACGTAAAAGCTTGCTCGAAGAACATGTTTAATGTGCGTTGAAACTCTTCGAGCAACGGACGTCGATCAGGGAAAAATTCGAAAGATATTTTAACAACGAAGGAGCTGTTGACTGGCAGGAAAATATGATTACATAAAGCATAAATAAATACCTGTGTGTCTGGAGGATGAATATTGCTGTCATAGTGGGATGATGTTGATTCTATGTTGGATATCGATGACATCGGAACTATTCGTCGTCCAAAAATGAAAGAAGTGAGAAATACCACAAACGAGGCTCATAAATTTTACATTCATTTCGAGTAAGTCAGTGGGTGTTGATGATAGAAGGTCTATTAATGTAACGATTCTGAAAATTCCTGTGTAATTTATTTAAGAATTTCAGTCAATGCTCGGGTCAGAGTAAAAATCTTGAAAATCCCGAGAAAATGAACGAAAGTCCGACATTTTAACAGCGCACTCGCACCCTCTTCACAAAAATATCAATCACGACTAACATGCTCGACCTCGCGGCTACATGTACAAACATGTTTGCATCGAACATCGAGCAAGAATTATGGACGTTTGAATCATGTTCGAATCGAACATTTTGGTTAGCTTCGAGCATTTGTCTTGAGACTTGCATGGTACACACGTTCGTACTTGCTCGAGATCGAGCAAGTTTATCGAGCAAGTACGTACGTGTGTACCCACTATTAGTTAGGTTGCCGTAGCAATTCAACTCGGATTAAATATGCCCCAATATATTCTTATTAACATTTTACCTTTGGTAGTAGCTACGAGGTACCTTCACTTTCATATAGAAAATAACAGTGCAGAATATTGGAACGAAGTTCCTTATCGCGGGTTACGAAAGGGGGCTAGCCGGAAAATGCTAACGACATTTTAGGCCAGTGACAGACAGAGAAACTTGCTCACGCCAGAGAGAGACAGGCAGAGAAACATGCGCGAGAGAGACAGACAGAGAAACTTGCGCACGCCAGAAAGAGACAGACAGAGAAAATGCGCGAGACAGACGAGAAACATGTGCACGCCAGAGAGTCTGTCTGTCTCTCTCTCTCTCTCTCTCTTATAGAAAGCAAGCTAGATATTTTCGCTTCGTCTTTCTATTTCGCATTGAACAGTGTGGTGTCGCGACGATCATTTTTGTTGATAATAAATAAACTTCGTTCCATCCGGGTGTCCCTTGACACCTCTCAAGTTTTTTTATCACAAAATGTTTGTTATTATTATGTATTTCACTCAATTAAAATAGATCAAATATAGGCTAAAACGCGAGAATCGGCGAGAAAATTAATTGCGGCAAATTCTATTAAAACCAATAGATTGTAACATCGCAATAATTTCTCGTTAGTATTCCAATTTATAACCAAGACTAAATCTGTTCTTAAGTTACATATAAAATTTATCATTTTCAACTTTAAAGACCATTATTTTATGGTCCAATTTTAATTAATCTTAAAAGAGGTCTTATAAATTTCGGAGGCTCACTGACTGAATTCCCTTACTAACTTATGTACTGTACTGATTTAATTATGTTTGCTTCTCATTATTTACTAATTACCTACCGTATGTAACAACGCCTCGATGGTCTAGTAGTACACTCGCCTGCCAAGACTGAGGTCCCGGATTCAATTCCCAGGTCGAGCGAAAACATGTGTACTTTTCAAACATTGCTCGGGTTTGATATCACCAACCTTTGCAACCAAGCATTTGGCAAGCATGGTGATTATGTTAGTCAGTGAGATGAGAGGCCTTTGCCGAACAGTGGGATATTATAGGCTAATACTTAACTTTTTTTATACTTTGTTTACTCGGTAAAGTACCAACATTTCTTCAGCTCAATAAAGTTGATTCCACCTTCATTCACTAACTTAAATAAATATTCAGAATCATTCACTAATCAACCGCGTCACCAACACCAAATGAAGTGACATCCCTGAAAAATTCAACGTAATCCGAGGGAACGTTTTAAAGATTTTAATTATTCACATTTCCTGTCACCGAGCTCAAAGCCAATCGGAATGTATAAGTTCTATTGGAAAATTAAAAAAGTTGTCCGCCAACTCTCATTTGAGGTGCTCACAGCTCAAGGAATTCAAAGTATGAACTTCGTTGATGAAACGAATCACAAGATAGTAAAAGTTTATTATAAGGAAAAATATATTGAAGTTTTATATCGTTAAATATTTTAACGAGGAAGGAATAATCATTTTATTAATAGGTAGTAAGTATGATTCTTTAATGCCTCATTGCTGGGGACAAACCTTTCATTGTACTGAAGATATCAGTACAGTGATTATGATTAGGAATAAACACGCTACTGACCTATTTTGCTTATAGTGAATCAACGCAAAAGATTTAATAGTTTGCATAGCCAAAAAATATTTAACAAAGGGTCAGTATAGTTTAAGGGAGGGGGGAAGAAAATCTGACAATCTATACTAATATTATAAAGAGGCAAAATTTTTGTCTGTATGTTCAATCTAAGTTAAAGGCTATTTTTATCCCGAAATTACCACTTGAAAGGGCACAACACGGATAACCCGCTAGTTGGTAAATACAAAAGTAACTTAGAAGTTTTATAATAAAACATTAATGTTAAACCCTTCGATCAACAATACACAACTAGATGTCAGGTCAGCGCAAAAAATACGTCTCGGTGAATAAGGCCTCATTCGAAAAGTGAGCTCTTATTTTAATTATAAGATTTGCTACTTTATTGCTTGGTGTCATGGTTGTAATTAGGTTGAACTTCGAACTGTTTTAAAACTTTTGTTTCAGTTCGATAGTAAACAAAATAAGCTGTCACACGTCATCAGTAATTAGCTTTGATTTTGTACGTGACCCGATATCTAGTTGTGTATAAGCACTACACCCGATTTAGTTAAAGCCTCTATACGTAAGCTTGTCACACTGTTCAAGCACCGTTTAGCACTGACAGTCTTGAAAAGTATTTTCTAATAACAAAGATCTACCCACACTATAAAGGCGTGTACACAAAAGAAACTTCTGTAGCGAGTCGGTTTAACGATACTGTTTCTTTACGATACAAAAATCAACAAGAAGATTGTTAAGAAGGATATCGAATTACGGAAACGATCGACGTTACTTCGATTGGTCTTAAGTTAGAATTTTAATATCAACTAGGAAACTACGTTTACGGATACACTTCGCTTTTTCTACATTAATATCTGACATTATGGTCCCTTTATAAGAACCGTGGTCATAGACTGAGTAATGTTCACGTAAACTCACCCGGTGATTCTATGCTGAAATATTATATCATTCTGAAATATAGACTCTTAAAACCGATAAACCAATATAAACTACAAAATGAACTGTACAAAATTTCAAAAGAATTAATGATTTGGTCTAACTCTTTCTTTCGAATCAGAATATTCTACAAAAAGTATCCCATATCCGTGTCATTCAGTATAATGAGTGCAAATTGTGTGAGTTTAAAGTATCCTATTAAAAGGACAAAGTATAATACTGAATACTCCAAGCACAAAATAAAGCTGTATTTGCATCTTACAGCTTCACTGCAAACCAGAGTTGTATGTTATCTATAGAACATCGATTGTGGCACCTTTTGAATGCACAGACATAATGGTGTCCCATGGATGATATCTGCATTTGCAGATCTTGATAGGCTGTGTCTGACTGCAACCCGCATTATAGTAAGCACTGTCCAATCAGAATTGCGTGGAGATAATGTATCGGATTGTTATTAACTGTAGCAGAAAGTACGGTCTGAGATTGGTTATTTTGTTGACGGAAATTAAATACTGTAATTTCATTAATAAAACGCCTCGGTGGCATGTGCACTCGCCTGCCAAGTTTGGGGCCCCGGGTTCAATTGCCGGGTCAAGCGAAAACATGTTTCCTTCTTCTCAAATTTGGCTCGGGTTTGAGATCAAGCAATCATGAGACAAGTATGGTGGTTACGTCTAATATCTTTGCTGTACTGATATCTTCAGTGAAATGAGAAGTCTTTTCCCAGCAGTTGGACACAGACTAATACTAACATTACTTACATATAACGTGCCATGTATGAAATATCTATTTATCTATTATTACTGCCGCTTGTACATGTACTAATACAAAAAATATGATTTGGTATTTTGGGAACTCTCCTTTATTATTTTTCGAAACATTGTGTCACAAACATTCCCATCTGTTTATTTCTTTACTAATAATATCACACAATAAAGTAATCATAACCGAAGTGATACCACCCACACTAATAAATCGTAAGGAAATAATTTCGATTTGGGTCGGCGAAATTGCCGAAAATATACATAACAAGAAACTGGTTTGAGACAAGTACTTCGAGGACAAACCGAGGCATTTACGATTTCCTTAGGAGAGGACATTTCTGACCCCGATGTAATTGAGGGAAGGCGAATCGAGGCACGGCGGTAATGGAACCGCCTCCGGTACTAACACTAAATAGTACAGCGACACCAGTTCACTACTGGAACGGTTAAGGGCATTATAAATAATGAATTACGAGCATTTTATAATGTAACTAGCTGACCCAGCAAACGTTGTTTTCCCATAGAAAAATTTAGTGGTGGACTACCCTTAAGATTAAGGGGATGAAACATAGATTTCCGATTCTCAGACCTCCCGATATGCTGACAAAATTTCATGTGAATCGGTCGAGCCGTTTCGGAGGAGTTTAACTACAAGCACCGCGATACCTTAATTTTACATATTAGACTAGCTGCGCCTCGCGGTCTCACCCGCGTTGTACAGTCAGCCAAAAATGTGGTCTACCACCCTACGGTTGAGATTCATTTGAACGTCATGAAACAACAAGGTCAATTTTCATTTAATAATAGAGGTCCAACTAAGTCACCCAATGATGTCAAATGTCAAGCATCTCAGATAACAGACAAAACGTCATAACATAATTGTGCATAGAAAAGTCAACCTTAGCGATCGTTACATCTCGCAGAAACTTTTGTCAAAAGTGGTAGACCACTTTCTTGGCCGACTGTACCCGTTCCCGCGGGAATTTCGGGATGAAAAATAGATGTTGTCCGATTCTCAGACCTACTCGATATGCACACAAAAGATTGCCTTCTGAAAAACTGTCTTCAAAATGTAAAGTAAAAACGAACTGTATCCGTAAACATAGTTTCAATTCAAATCTCCAATTCCAATGCAAATATTGACAAATAGCTTGCAGTAAAACTTTTTATTAGCAAGGCCGATTTTCACAGTTCATATGCAACACAACATCCCGAAAAGTCACTCAATAAAGGATTAATAAACGTAAACAGCTCGTATATATAAACTACTAGGTCATTCACAGTCACCAACACCAGTTATCAACTCTGAATCACATTAACCCGGTCAAACCATCTCTGTTACCAAATTAAGAGTGAAAATGACGTCATTTACAGAGATTCACCACGATTTCGCTTTATAATGGTGGGGTTTTCAGTGGATTTTCAACTTTGTATACGATTATGTTAAAGGTGATTTTACCTTTAATGCATAAAGATGGTTTTTAGGTTTAGGTATGTGTCTCGTGTCTGTCTGTGTCAAGGTCAGCGGAGATTGTAAACGATTTGAGCGATTTTCATTTGTTTTCTGTTGGAACAGTGCTATTGCTTTTGCTATTTACGCTGCAACGGAACGACCAATCTTCCGCGGAGTGTGCCCCCTATTTGTAATTTATATGGAATAATATGTATGGCGTTCCGTCGCGGAAGATCGGCGACGGAAGGTATGTCAAGTGCGGCAAAGACCGTAATGGAGACTTTGAATTTGCAAATAAAACAAAAACAAAACCATTTTAACCGACTTCATATAAGGAGGTGGTACCCAATTCATCTGTACTCACCACAATATGGTTCAAACTATATATAATAATATTTGACTCAAAAAGAAATTATAAAGGTCAGTGTTTAAGAAGTTTTAAATAATAGTATGTAGTCTATTAATTAATAATAATTACTATATTTCCTCAGATATCTTGATAAGTTTAAAAGTGATCGAAACAAATCACTTATCATGTCCACCCTGTATAAAAATTGACTGACATTTTTACCTTAAACACTTCGTCGAGCAATAAAATTCAAATTAAGCAATTTTGTGGTAAAACATTTTTCTTCAACGTTTACATTTATCTCGTTTCTTTCGAAAGGAACATTCAATTAATTGCTAATTAGAGCTACAAACTTTTCCTTATATTTTTTGCTTTAAACAAAAAAATATTTTCATCGTTAATTATTATATTCAGAAAATTCATTACCTGAGGTTTTGTAAGTAAACGTCGAAGAAAAATATTGCTTATTAGCTAACGCTGATCGTAGATGAAAGTGTCAGTATTAAGGTATGCTTTCGGTAACGACCGCAGCTGGCAGCAGACAGCAACTGCCCATCGCAAGCATTACTAAACGTCTCTATAAATCCCTATAAAATGTCGACTGCAGTGACACCACTGCTTGCAGTCGACAGTTGCTGCCTGCAGCTGCCGTTGCTACTGAAAACACACCTTTAGGCAGTAATTTCACCTGATATGAATATCGTCTTAAATGGTTCAATAGTCAATTCATTAAATGGTAAAATAACATTTAAGAATCTAAGATTCTAATTAGTATCCTAAATAGGAAAATGTTTGGCTTCAGAGTAATTAAAAATCATTTATATGTAAATTACGAAGCGATTCAGGAATACTGAATATGGCTAATGTAATGACTGATTTAAAAGCTGAGTGCAGTCGACAGTGAAGTCAAACGTAATAACATTTTTTATTATAAATCAAGTCATTTGGAATTGAAACTACATTTACGGATACACTTAGCTTTTATTTTTCAGCCACGCCCAGCGGTTTTACCCGCGATGTGCCCATTTCCGTGGAAATTTCAGGATTAAACATAGCCAATAACTTTTCCGTTAAATGTAGCTCCGCTACAGAAATAATTACTCACATTGGATTGGCAGTTTCTAAGATTAGCGTATACAAACAAACAAAAAATTAAATTCTTCTTTTTTCTTATATCAGTATAGAAGTAATAAAGCACCGGACAACATCCTATCCTACGAATATTATAAATGCGAAAGTTTGTGAGGATGGATGTACTCGTATGTATGGATGTATGTATGGATGTATGTATGGATGTATGTTTGTTGCTCTTTCACGCAAAAACTACTGGACGGATTTGGATGCATCTTTACAATAATATAGATTATACATCAGAATAACCCATGGGATACATTTTATCCCGAACTTCCCGCGGGAACCGATACAACGCGGGTAACACCGTGGGGAGTGGCTAGTCCTTAATAGCTCACAAATGTTTGCTAATGACCAAATCCAATAATTGTCATTAAACAATTATGTTGGTTTCACCACAACTATTCGCTCTGTGTTGGTTACATAACCGCAAACCGTAATGTACAGTAGCCCCCCAACCATATAGAGATATCTTCTTTACCGTAATTAAACGCCTATGTCCAAGTAATGGAACAAAGCATGTTGCCAAGAAGATAATTATGCATAACTTAGGGATAACTCTCTTCAAACTCCCATTAACAGTTGAAATTATTCATGACCCACAATATGGTACATTCGGTAACAAAGACGATGTCAAGATTCGGTAATTAGTAGCAAGAAATTAGCCGAAGGACACGTACGCTTTGTGTAAACGATTGTACCCTTTAAGACATTAGTACGCTTAATGGGATATTTTAAATAGCTACTCTATCTACAACTATACGTGCCCCGCGGTTTTACCCGCGTTGTGCCCGTTCCGGTGAGAATTTCAGAAAACTGTATTATTAAATGCTCTAGACTTTATGGTTATAGAACTATCTATTGAAGACTTTATAGTTCTTTACGACGCCCACTAGTTAGAAAGCCATGAGAAAACCATAAAAAAACGTTCGATATTTGAAATGGAACCCATCAAAGCATTTGAAATGGAACAAAGCATTGAAAAAGTCAAACCAAGTTTTATTTTTGTAACCAAATAACGCAACTTGGAACCTCAATAACTATACGTTAGAGTATATAGTCGTTTTAGTGTCCATATATTTTTATGGTATCTATATACGCACTTGCATCGATACTAACTTTCATGGCGAACGGAACACTCTACAGTATTTGATACATTTTTCTGGCCCAAAATGGAAAATACTTAAATTCATGTCATCATGTTTTCCTTACGGACGCCAATAAGTTACGTTTTATATTATGCTGAGTTCTAAATATTTTATGAAAATGTACTTGGAGCGCCTCGCGGTTTGACCCGCGTTGTACCCGTTTCCGAGGGAATTTCGGGATGAAAAGTAGCCTATAACCTTTCCGTTGAATGTGGCTATCTATTACAAAAGGAATTAATCATCTCGGATTGGCAGTTTCTGAGATTAGCCCTTACAAACAATGTTACAAAGTTTACCTCTTTATTTATAATACTAGCAGCGCCCCGCGGTTTCACCCGCGTTGTGTCCATTCCTATGGGAATTTCGGGATGAAAAATAGCCTATGTTACTCGTGGATAATGTAGCTTTCGAATGGTGAAAGAATTTTTAAAAACTGTCCGTTAGTTTTTGAGCCTATTCATTACAACCAAACAAAGTTTTCCTATTTATAATATTAGTGTAGATTTATATAGATATCTAGTACTAATTTTATTTTTATACTTATAGTCCTTGATGTTATTACTGTATAGTAGAGGTTTGACCCACTTGAAGCCAGATATATTGCGATTTCTGGAATGCTAGAACCTTGTTTTGTGAATATGGTTATTATATACCACAATAGTTGTATACTAGCTCGTAAGCCGTCGGTCCCGGTTACTTTCTACGGATAGTAGTCGTTACATGAGCCATGTCAGAGGCCTTTGGCGGCTCAATAACTCTGACACCAGGATTGCTCAGGTTGACCATCCACTCGATGAAGAGGAAGACGAAACTCTAGAAGACAAATAATAAATAAATATCTTTCATTTTGTTTTCTATTATCACGTGACATTTTTATACATTTTGATCTGATCCGTCGTACGTAAGTTCCCGTTTGAACAAATAATAAGGGTATTCATAGTGTTTAATTAAAGATTTACTTAAAATAAACCTTCACCTTTTAGGGTTGAAAATATTAATAACTAAAAACATAAATTAAGTTACCGAGTTTTATCTCAAAATTTATGAAGGCTATATTTTGACGAGTCTTTGTAATTAAGAAACAATTTCATGTTAAGACATTGAGTGAGCGGTGGAAGTATCTTATAAATAACTAGCATCGCCCAGCGGTTTTACCCGCATTGTGCCCGTTCTGTGGGAATTTCGGGAATTTTTATACCTATAAACCTTCCTCTTGAATCACTCTATCTTTTTTTTTAAATTGCATCAAAATCCGTTGCATAATTTTAAAGATCTAAGCATACATACATAGGGACAGAGAGACAGACAGACAGCGGAAAGTGACTTTGTTTTATACTATGTAGTGATTGATTTAAA
The DNA here is from genome assembly GCA_951394245.1 of Cyclophora punctaria. Classification (NCBI taxonomy): domain Eukaryota; kingdom Metazoa; phylum Arthropoda; class Insecta; order Lepidoptera; family Geometridae; genus Cyclophora; species Cyclophora punctaria. The sequence continues at coordinate 5,109,105 of OX596189.1, forward strand.
TGAGTCACATTACTCACTATCAATGATCTAGGATAAAATCGCGGTTCCCCCATTTGAGATCTAATGAAGTTTTCTCAAACCGCATATACTCGAACACTTTTACACGTAAGCGAGCTCTACAATTTGTAAGCTCGGCTTGGCTTGAGTTTCGATGCATCAAAATCTCTAAAAACGTTTGATCTAACATTGAGAGTTCGAACACTTTTACTTAAACGTTTACGAGACTTACAATTACGAGCTCTAAAGTTTGACACATAAGAATTAGGTAAATATTTCTTTTCTAATTTCAAACTTATTGGCACTGTAAGCCGTAGTTCATATACAGGGTGGCTTTCTCAAATTAATCAGTATGGGCATGTCTAAAACTATAACAGATACAATGATCTTTTCTATGCAACCATTTGTAATCTATTTTAGTGGCAATAAAAAGTCAACCTTACCATCTATGTATTACATTCTACTTTACTGTAACATAATATCTTGCAAAGCATCAGCAACTATTGGACTAAGAGCCCGCGAACCCCAGACCTTCGTCATTTTATAAAAGCTGAAAGTTTGTCAGCGCATGCTCCCAATACAGGTAAGAACGATGGATAATTATGAAGTTTGGGTTACAGTGGCTTTGGCAGGTAAACGGTACTAAAGGTGTGTAAAATACCGATCAAGTTCATCAAATAATAAAGTATGATTTGTGTGACATGACATATGTCATTTGAAAGCTCTTGAAGAGTTGTACAAGTCACCCTTTGACGGTGATATCGAAATCGACGGCCAACTTGGTGTTTTCGACCATTGAAGATTGGAGTTGACCTATGCTATGGACGCTGATCCTAATGCTCAACAGTGACATGACCTATGTCATTTGAAAGCTCTTGACAAGTTGTACAAGTCACCCTTTGACGGTGATATCGAAATCGACGGCCAGCTTGGTGTTTTCGACCATTGAAGATTGGAGTTGACCTATGGCTATGGACGCTGATCCTAATGCTCAACAGTGACATGACCTATGTCATTTGAAAGCTCTTGACAAGTTTTACAAGTCACCCTTTGACGGTGACATCGAAATCGACGGCCATCTTGGTGTTTTCGACCATTGAAGATCATTGAAGATTGGAGTTGACCTATGCTATGGACGCTGATCCTAATGCTCAACAGTGACATGACCTATGTCATTTGAAAGCTCTTGACAAGTTGTACAAGTCACCCTTTGACGGTGATATCGACATCGATGGCCAACTTGGTGTTTTCGACCATTGACCTTTAGTACCGTTTACCTGCCAAAGCCACTGTAACCCAAACTTCATAATTGTCCATCGTTCTTACCTGTGTTGGGAGCATGCGCTGACAAACTTTCAGCTTTTATAAAATGACGAAGGTCTGGGGTTCACGGGCTCTAGGTCTATATCGTCCACACAAATGGCCACTGTGCGGTCAGCCTTATAGTTTAGTACTTGCTTTAAGTTAACTTACTTTAGTACAAAATGCAGCCACGTTCATAGAGAATATGTATAGAGGATGTGGTAAGCATTGTCTGTGCAATTTGGTCGGTACATTAATTTGCAACACTGGCATTTACAATGGACTGTTACTTGTATATTATTCACGGATTGTTTGTACAGGTTTATTGTTATTTTAGTGGTATATCGGCGACACTGTTTATAAAATACGCCTTACTCTGTATCTATACTAAAATTATTAATAGATAAAGTTTATCTATAGACTAACCCCCGTACTGTACTCAGAGATATGAAACGCTTCCTTAGATTTAATGAGTGATAAATGTATGTTAAATTTGTAAAGTGGTAATTTAGGCCAACCGGATATGAGTGCGAGAAAATGCGAGTCATCCTGATTGTCTCGTTAAAAGATCCTAGACTATAATGTCAAACAAACTCAAATACGTACGTTCTAGGTGAATTCCTACTACGCCGTTTTTAAACGTACTTATTAACTAACCTGTCTTCTTAATACAATAATAAGGTTCACTTTGGCGAAACAACGAGTGTGTTTTCAAACTATGACCAGATATTCAAACGCAGACAATTCCTATATGCAAAATACATTTTAAAACCACTCGTTATCATAAAACTAAAACCAAGTGGTGTCTTTTATTAGAAAAGTTGGCAGGCATAATAATAAGCATACTCACTTATTAAAAGTCGGTGTTGGGTTGGATCCGCGCCAGAACGCTTTACCTGCGAAGAAAATATTTGTTCGGGTAAGTAGTTCAGTATTATATTAACTTAAATTTTCATATTCAAATGTTGAATATTTGTTTACTGAGCAAACAGGAAGTGTTGACTTTAATACCTGCGTATTTTGGGCTCATTTTAAATAAATAGTCCGTTGATTCTGCATTTTGCAGGTGCGTTCAAATTGGAGGCGTGAGGAAGTATTCTGGTGGCGCCACTGTGTTTATCTTCACTAGTTTTTACGTATTTTTGACACGCTGTTGCAGAACCACACTGTAGTGACACAAGTCACACGTACATGGACTATAGCTTTTTATACAGTTGCCCTTCTTTTTTCCTACGGCTTTCTGCATCCACCACGCCTCTAAACTTCTCTTATTCGTATCACTTCACTTTGTCTTCTTCGTGTTTGTACGTGTACCTGGTTCAAGTTCTTCGCTCTCCCGTGGGTTTAAGAATGGTTTAAGCATCGTCACTTTCATTGAGAAAGTGTATAAGCTCCCATCCGATTGTAGATAACTAGTTTATGAGAGTGGTGCTCGTTCTTCTATTAAGCTATCCAGTTAGCTACTTATTGAGGTAGAAGACATAGTACGGGTGCGGGCCGAGTGCAGTATTAAAGGTTTCACACTGGCCCTTAGCGGGCTCGTTCTGGGTCAAAGAATGCAACATCGTGCGACCCGCAATGGGGCACCCGCACTATGTGAGTCTTGCACTTTTTGTCCATAAGTTCTTAAAGCAGATGTTGGAGATGTTAATGTCACATTACTTCCTAGAGAATATCTTACATGAGATATTCGTAGTTTTCTTTTTAACATAAATCTTAATTCCATTAAATAACTTCGCAGTATCTACGTCGTTTATCAGAGTATTTTATTAACACAATAAAAGTACTTTGTCTCGGCTATAGTCGATGGTTTATTTAGTTTTGTCTCGTGGAAGGATGGTCACAAATTGAGCTTGGTATGCGGTATGGTTCACTGGGCTGGCTTCAGTTAATTGCCAAGCCTTTTAAACGAATGCCCAACCGTTTTTAGAAGAAAATATTTAAACTAGGATTAAATTTTGTCTCACAATTTGGGTAGGATGTCATTTGTTTTATGGTTACACACAACTGACTTAAATCTAAATAACTATATTTTTCTATGTTTGAATTTATTTAAAACTAGCTGTGCCCTGCGGTTTCACCCGCAGCGCCCCCGTTCCCGTGGGAATTTTGAGATTTTTATTCCTTATATACCTCACGGAGCCCGAGACCTTTCCAACGAATGCAAAACCGTGGAAATCGGTCCAGCCATTCACGCGTGATGCCTTGACCAAGGAAAACGGGTTTCATTTATATATATAGAATTTAAAATTGGATCGTTTTTGTCGTAAAATGCCTCCAATTGCAAAAAAAATGTTTTTTAAGATTAGAATGACTGGCATTGTATAAAACAACAATCTAAGGAGTGTAATCTGTCTACAAAGTTCTTCACAGGCTCTAAAACAAAAAATCTGCTACATTTTTTAATTAAAACACAAACAAACCCCAAACTTACAAACACCTGCCCAAAAACTTTTAATTAAAACAATTGATTATAAACTAGCACTTTATTTATTAAATTAATCTTATTTGAGTGGACTTAAGTGTAACGTGTCGTGTTTTGATGTAGGTGTGAGGAGGGTCAACAAACAATAGGTAGTGAAGTACTGATAACAGCACAATAGGCCGTTTCGTATCAAAAGGGTCGAGTCTCTCTTGACCGCTAGTAGTATTATTTAGATATTTGTATCTATTTAATTGAAAATTTTGAAGCAAATTTCGGTCTGGGAACAGGTTTAATGTAGTATTGGTGTTTTGGGAACCTTGGACGGTTTTAGGCATGTCCTCTTTCCAGTGATGAACGTATTTGTGGCAACATTCGTGAAAAGTATATGACGTATACCTTTGTATATGACATACTTTATCACTAGCTAAAATGAACGTTTTTCACAAAATATTTAAATTTAGAAAAACTTGAATATGTGACCATTAACCATGCCTCACCAACCACAATGCATGCCTCAGCAAACAAAACGCATGCCTCGGAATTAGTCCATCAAACCATTAAGCAAGACGCTCTTGAACTAGTATCGAGGCATGCATTATTCGTTCCACCTCAATTTTGTTTTAGAATTCACCAGTTCACTGCTTGTAAAGTCATTTAATCTAAACAAAGAAGTCTGCATCTAAATAAAAAATATGTTACGTAATAATAAAACCATATAAAATACAGAATATCTTCCCATATAATAAAACAAGTAGACTTTATAATGGCCCCGGCGTCACGTGCCAAATTTCGAGATCGTACTTTGGCCAAGATTCCAACTATACAGAAGCTATACGATTGAATGTACTCGGTGTATGAACTTCTCAAATAAATTATTATAAGAGCCTTTAATATTGAATAAACGCCGAAAAAACTTTGATTAATAAGGTACTTTATCGGTTTCATCATCTTGTAAAACAAATGTCTCATGGACGATGTAATACGTTAGTGAGATTTCAATGAAATAAAAAAGAATACAAATAAAAGGAACTTGGTAGAATTTAGTTGTTTCAATTAGAGATGCAGGCTGAACTATACAGATAATATTACATTTCATTTCAAGAAAATGGGTCACAAAAGTCTTCAAAATGAGAACTTATTAAATTGGAATTACTACCTAAACAGTACACTGTAGGAACTGCACCATATTAGAAACTACATAACAAAGCAACAGCCCTATTGTTACCAAACAAATGTTTACCAAATCAACCAGTACACATATTAAATGATTCCTCTCACAAATGAATGAATTCTCTCCATTACAAATGCACACAGGCTGCCCAATAAATCAGGAGTTCCCAACCGGGGGTACGCCCCCTATGGGATCGTAGAAAAATAAAAACAGGACGCAATACAAAAACAAATGACATATTTTGAGACATTTCTTCAGAATCACCAATATGGCACACGAGTCATTTTGCTGTCTATATTTTTCAGAAGTTGCTGTGCAAGTACCTTATATTACTCACATCACTTTCTGTGTAAAAATATGCAGAATTAAATTACTTACATTCCTTATAGCGTAATTTGACTAAGTGATGTTAATTCATCACGATTGTTCAGCAACGTGCAGCTATGCCACAACTTGGGTAGTTGATTAAGCGCTACCGTGCTTCAGAGGGTAGGTACGTCAAATTGTCGGTACCGATTGCTTCAGTCGTAAGTAACACCGTTGCAGAGGCTTTAAATCGATGTAAAAACTTCCGACATCTGGGTTGGTCGCTTTACTAGTTACTAAGTTTACTATATTAAGAAATATATTTAGGAGACATGGAAATAATCTAAATAATAGAAATAATGAAGGCCTAACGATAAAAAGGTTGAGAAACTCTATAAATCGTAGCGCAAACGCTTCGTCAGTCTTTGTAAAGGCATTACCCACACATCGCGTCTATTCTATCATTGAAGAAGCGAAATGAACCGCAGCGCGCGATATATAACGTTTAATGCGATGTGTTAGGCTAGTATTTCACTGATATTGCTTTCGAGCATTCATGTGCAATGTCTAATGCAATGAAAGACATCAATTTTGTGCATTTGTTGGATTGAAGGCGGGTATAAATGCGATGAGTAGCGGTTATTCGATGCTGTTGGTTCTTGGTTTCATGCTGAATATCATTTGATATTAAAATAATATTGTTTCTTATGAGGCGAAAATTTTGGTACTAATTAGCAGCGCCCCGCGGTTTTACCCGCGTTGTGCCCGTTCCTGTGGGAATTTCGGCATAAAACATAGACTATAATCTTCTTCTTGAATATAGCTACTCAATACAAAAGTAATTATTCGAATCGAACTAGTATTTCCCGACATTATATCGCACATACAAACAAATAAAATTCAAAAAAAGAGGTTAAAGAGGTAAAACACCTCTTTATAATTAGTATAGATATACCACCCAGACAAAGTATCAGCCAGTCAAATATTTCACTAAAATCTTTCGTAGGTATGATACCTAAAAATTCGCTTCTTAAAGAATTCAAAGAGTTTACCGCATAAGTACCGCATCTCAAATCGAAATAAGTAGAAGATATCAAAATACTGAAACGAGGTCATTTTCAGTCATTTTCAGGTGCATTTCCCCTGAAGGAAAACGTTCTATGCATACCGAACCTGCATTTGCAAATGAATTCGGTATCAGAAAACATTTCACGTACGTAATTTTGCTTCTTCTTGGTTTATCTTTTCATTTGTTTATTTTCGAAATACTAATACTTATCTCTGACATCGATCTATTTACTATAAATTTATCCACCTTCACAAATAAATGCATAAGTTTTTGTTCCCATATTTGATTTTATGTTTATTTTTTATTAGATTTTACTACTATTGTGTCTGTGTTTATATCTAAAATGGAAAATGTTAATGTGTTGTCCTAATTTGACTATTTATGTTATCTTTGTTTAGTATAACGTATGTGTATTGTGCTGGCTTGCTGTACGTTTTGGCTATGCTGTAAAGTACAGTTAGTAATTTAATGTAAATAAATAAATCTCATTTTGTACACTCTTTTAGACACGCCTTAAAGTATGTGATTAATCAAAATATTTCCACAAAAGCAAATATGTAGCATAAAACTTTGTTCTTAATAATGTTTAATTAAAAATCAAAACATTACGTAGTAGTTTTAGTTAACATAGGTAGTACTTTTATCTCACAAACGCCCCTGAGCCATAGTGTTCATCGTATTTTACGCAAAGACAGCATGGTACATTTGCGTAAACGGAAAAATCATTCATCATCACGTTTATTCGCATTGAGATTTATCCAATGACTATAAGGCGACGATTACACGTAAAGTATTTACTGTGATCCAACAGTAAATATCACGTATTGTGGTATTTACTGAACGTGTAACCTAATGTATTGATGGATGACAGTATTTATTGATGGATTTCTAGATTTCTTGATTCTGTAATGATGATCCGTCAGATTAATAGATTTTCTCATCACGGTATCTTGTTTGGTTAAAAAAGGACGTGTAAACAGCAGGAGACCGGTCACAATACTGACGTAATAAATACTGTACGTGTAGGCTGGTGTATTAATCCCTCAGTAAGTACTGAAATCCATCAGTAAATACTGTATTGACGGATCACAGTAAATACTTTACGTGTAATCGTCGCCTAAAGAATAATCTTGTTGACTGTACTGATAGTTACGCACACAAAGACGCATGTTAGTACGAGAATGGCCCAATAGCCTCGTGAAATAAAACAACTATACAGGAAGGTCATATAATCACTACATAGTATTAAACAAAGTCACTTCCCGAGGTCTGTATATCTGTCTGTCCCTATGTATGCTTAGATCTTCAAAACTACGCAACGGATTTTGACGCGGTTTTTTAAATAGATAGAGTGATTCAAGTGGAAGGTTGTATGTATAAAAAATCCCAAAATTCCCACGGGAACAGGGACAATGCGGGTAAAATCGCCGGGCGCTGCTAGTAAATAATATGACCAAAACAAGTTGTTATACATCCCTAAGTAATATGATCAAAACAAGTTGTCATACATTCCGAGAATACACAACCAAATAGAATTTGAAGCATTCGAAACGATAGCCAGTTGTCTTGGTACAGAAACCAAAGAAGATATTCAAAACATGCACCAGAACAAGTGCAATCTCAATTTCAAATTACACTCGCAACATCTCTCTAACGCGCTGTTTCGGTGACGACAGGAATACTTTATTCTGCAAGTGATTTATCTGTTTCCAGTTCAAAATGTAGGCTAAGACCAGTCTTTAAACTGACTTGTTCGACACAATCCAGACTAGATTAAATAAAAGTATTAGCCTGTAATGTCCCACTATTAGGCAAAGGCCTCTTATCCCACTGAAGATATCAATACAGTGAGGAGGATTAGGCATAATCACCACGCTTGCCAAATGCGGGTTGGTGATCTCAAACCCGAGCCATGTTTGAATAGTAAGAAACATGTAATTTTCTAGTCCAAAAATCATTGGAATATTTTTTGGTCAAGCAGATGATTTTCTATATAAGTTACTTAACCTACAATTCGTCACGTAATTGCAACATCCAATCCCAAGGCACCGACAATGTATGGCGAGTACTCTAGTAATCATTCACACGGCATCAACATAGGGCTTGAGGTCATTATGGCTCCCGCGGGCTACTAGATACCGTACTTTGTCAGGAAGTGATAGATCACATTCCTTACAAGGATAATCTGCTATGGAAGATTGATAGTTGGTGAATTATCAGTCGTAATGAGCTGGTTTTAGAGTGCATTATGATAATTAGGTACGACAAGTGCCTTTTACTAGACTGTCCTTTTGATGCGGCGTGAGCATTACTATAACGGTTAAGATTTCTCAAGAACTTATCTCAAGCGAATACAGCCCTGGCTAAAACTACTAAACTAAAATTGCCCAAGCTGGTCAGAGGTTTTAGCGGCGTTGTTCCGTACTAATGGGAATTTTGGGATAAAAAATAGCCTATTATACCTTCCAGTTAAATGTGGCTATCCGGTAGAAGAAATATACTAATCGAATTGGTAGTTTCTGAGATAAGCGAGTTCAAGCAAACAAGACAAACTCTTCAGTTTTATTATATTAACTACTATAAATGAAGTGAAGAAAACAAGTATTACCTTGCAATATCCAAGTATTACTGTTGTACCAAGAAATGTACAGTAACTGCAGTGAGGAATTAAATATAATTTGGAAAAATTACGGGCTAACACTGCGTTAAGCATGCGCGCGCACGCCGCTTTTCTATACAAAAGTGAAACGTCGCGTGAGCACGCCGCGTGAGCACTCCGCGTGAGCACTCCGCGTGCGGCCGCCGCATGTAGCTTCATACAAAAGTGAACCGTAGCGTGCACCCGTTGCGGGCGGTGTCATACAAAAGTGAGCCGACGCGTGCGCCCGCCGCGTGCGCACGCTTAACGCAGTGTTGAACCATTAGGCAATCTTCAAAACTATTCATATTTATACGACTCCCAATAAAAATAAATCTGCGTATACACTTAACAATTTCATGTAAAATGATGGATGCGATACGTTTCCTTTGTAAAAGTGATTGATACACCCGCTTTGTTTATCATCCGTATTGGTTCTGCAACAGATACGTTCTGTAAAATAATCCAAATAATAAAATGAAAATATACGAAGTAATTTATAAAAGCATTTATCATATCGACTGTATTCTGCGGAACGGCAATAAAATTCGTTTATTTATTTGATGTATTTTATACTATTTTATTCACAGAAGTCTTCTGTGACTACGGTTCCAGTAAAGGAGCCGAAACGTCAGATAAAAATGTCAAATAAAGGCGAAGTGTATCCGTAAACGTAGTTTCAATTCAAAATGAGTAGAGTACGTTTATATTTTGAAAGTATATTTTACACCCAAACATATGCTCTACCTGCCGCACTTACGACGTCGATTAAGCCGACACTTAACTAATTGATGATTTAGTATTTCATACATTACATTTCAAAATCTATCATTAAATCTCTACTGAGGAAGTATTTCACATGTTTGAGTATGGGCGTTAGCTTGTATTATGGAATTTAACTGATTCTTCTTCTTCTTCTTTCGAGTCAATGGTGCATAATAATTTTTGTATTTATATTTTCCCGGACCAGTAATTCACAAGCGAGAGGGCAGCGTCTGATACGTTGAGTAAGTCCTCTTTAGTGCAGGTGGTAGGACACAGAGGACAGGACAAGACAAACTGATTCTAACTCTCTGTACTAATAATGCTATAGCGTTAACAGTTCCTTGGACTTCCTTAACCGGTACTAATAAAGGAAAATTAATATTCAAATACCAAAAACGTATATAACATTTCTCAATGCGACAAAACTTCCTGTATCCAACAACACAAAGGAGAATTTCCAATTACTTTGCCAACAACAAATAGTTCAAACCAGCATTGTGTTAGTAAAACTATTAATATTGCTTTAATCGATCGGTAGTGTTGTGCAAGTTCGTTAATTGATGTATTGACTAGTAATTATCGGCAAAGGAGAATCGTGAATATACGATCAGAGAAGCGCCGTGCAACTTAATATGTAGGTAATTATTTTTTAATGAGATCGTGACTCGGGTACTATGTAATTATATTTACAAATATCGATACTTAATATTTTGCTGAAGAAGAGAAATTGATCCAGTTAAATTGTGCTCTTAAAGCATATTGATGTAAATCGATTGCTTAAGGTAGCCATTAATCTGTACTTTTACTAGTAGCAGATTGGAATATATTTCCGCATCAAGGTAGTATAACTAAGAAGCCCGTGATATTACCCGCGTTGTACCCGTTCCTGCAGGAATTTCGGGATATTTTTTGCATATGTGTTATTCTGATGATATAACCTATATTACTGTAAAGTTTAATCCAAATCCGTCCAGTAGTTTCGTGTAAGAGTAACAAACATACATACGAGTATATACATACATCCTCGCAAACTTTCGCATTTATAATATACTAGTCAGCGCCTCGCGGTTTTACCCGCGTTGTGCCCATTCCTGTGGGAATTTCGGGATGAATAATAGCGTATGTTACTCGTGGATAATGTAGCTTTCGAATGGTGAAAGAATTTTTAAAAACGGTCCAGTAGTTTTTGAGCCTATTCATTACAACCAAACAAACAAAGTTTTCCTCTTTATAATATTAGTGCAGAAGTAGGATAGAACGCATAACGATTCCCTCCAAGAAGGCATTACAAAAAAAAACAAGAAAACACATCACGATTAATTCAAAATTTAGCAAAACTATATCGATAAATTGCGATTCGATTGGCTCTCAATAAGTAGAGTTACAACACTAAGTGCCCTCATAATACAAGCAAAGTTACAGTTCGTTACCTCCCTATCTATAGGTTCGAAGGACAATTTGAGTTTGAGCATTAGTATGAAAATCGAGTTACAGCGATGGGCAAGCCACATTAACTTGGTAAATATAGAATAAAGCTCGAACTTGCTGAATATTGTTCCACATTATTTGGACCATGAGTGTATTTTAAACGTATTAGGGAACGCATTTATGATAATTTTATTAGTTTACATTGTTTTTGCTTAGTTAAAGGTAGTTTTGGGGTATGTATATTTATTTGTTTTGGTGGTGGTTTTTAATCTATACTAATATTATAAAGAGGTAAAATTTGTAAGTTTGTTTGTATGTTCGAGGTAAAGTTGGGAAATACTTGATATGGATAATTCTTTTTGCAATGTATAGCCACATTCAACGGGAAGGTTAAAGGCTATTTTTCATCCCGAAATTCCCACGGAAATGATTTGTTGATAATAAAGATGGTTCTTAATTTCCGTGTTTTTATAGCTTTTAGAGTCTTTGTTAAGTATCTTTAAATTTTTTTGTATGCTTGTAGGCGGTCTAAAAGCTCCAACACCAGAATTAGCCACTAACCTACACAAACTTTCTATATCTTTATATTTACCTATCATTCCTATTGACCCGATAATCCGTCATTTTATGAAAGGTGATACTTGCAAAATCCTTGCACTTAAAGCAATCAAGACCTGCTAATAAGGAAGCAACGTCTTGCATATAAATCGGTCTGAACGCACGATATTAGATCCATTAATATTCGTAGCGCAAGCTTTAGTCTAATGATTAGGGTTCAGGGTGGTTGAAATTATATAATATCGTTGTCCTTGGTTGTCATTTTCAGTCTTAACGAACTATTTTATAATTGGAATAAATATTCTCGGTAGTCTAGTGGTATGTGTGCTCGCCTGTCAAGACTTGAGGTCTCAGGTCCAATTTCTGGGTCGAGCGAAAATATGTGTAGCTTTTCAAACATAACTCGGGTTTGAGATCACCAAACCGCATTAGGCAAGCGCGGTGATTACGAGTACATCGAATCCTCCGCACTGTGCTGATATCTTCAGTGAGATGAGAGGCATTTGATCTTAGATGAGGCGCATAACTTATACTTGGGCAAGATAAAAGCATCTTAAAGTGCAAGATGTTTCCCATGGTTTCGCAGGGTACCATTTTTTTAGGAATTTTGGGATCAAAAGTAGCCTATGTCTGTTTTCAAGGTGTCGGTAGATGTTATAGCAGCTAATCAGCTATCTATACTACTAAAATTGGTCGAAATCCATACATGCATCATGACAAGAAAATATTTTTGCTCTCTAACTTTTTAGATGTATCAAACTTTAAATCTCTTTTAGTATAAAATGCGATAAGAATAGTCGAGGCCTGTATCCAAAATTATCCGAAAATAAAGTTATAAGAAGTCTAGAGAGAATAAACACTTATCTCAAGTACCTTCTTAAATAAAGTAGCTCAACCACTATCCTTCATACAAAACCAATATTATCATTGAAATAAAGAAAACCGAAAACCGTTTCACTCTTAGTCAGCTTTCGCCAATTTATCTAGAGCTCCCCTTTTCTCCAATAGAGTAGATTCTGATCGTTTCTTTGAAAGTCGGTTACATGTGATAGGTCTATAAATACTGGTCGCATGGCACCGACAGAGAGCTGGTCAAATTGATTACTTAAGACGATAGTTACGAATGACGTTATCCATCACAGTTCGCAAACAAATGTGGGAACCGTTGGTTGTGTTTAATCTTGTGTTATTATAAAGGTTATAGAGATATTTAGTGAAGGGAAGGAAATGTTACTTTCCGGTTATATTAAATAGCTTAGCGGAAAACTTGGTGTAGAAATAATAATTGTAATAACGCCCGGTGGTCTAGTGATATGTGCATTCGCCTGCCGAGACTGGGGTCCCGGGTTCAATTCCTGGGCCGAGCGAAATATATTTCAAATTTACTTTTCGGAAAACGTAGTGAACGTAATGTATGTAAAATTACGCAATTTGTTAAATATCGATTTAATTGACTTCTGTGAGTACGGTAGTAAGTCAATTTTAGAAATTATTGTAAATTACACCACCTTATAATATCTACTTTACCCTCATTGGTACTACGTATATACCACGATTCAAAACGCTTACTATACTTTTTATATAAACATACACTATTTAGTTCAAAGAAATATCTGGTCTATTGTGAGCTAGTGTCGAAAGTAACAAAGGACTGCTGTCCAATACTGTTACTTTCCAAAACTCTGATTGTCGCAGCAAAAATGATTCAAAAATAAAAATAGTCATGTCACAATAAAGGCTTTTCAAAGTGTACAAAGTTTTATATATTTCAGTTTTCCACGTGTAGGTTTATATCCAGCTATTAAAAATAGAACCAATCCGTCTGTCTGACCCAAATTGTATCTAAAAGTTTTATATTTATTGAGCTCAGCGTGCGAGGCTTTTGAGAGCAAGTTCGGTCAACCGAGAAGTGGATCTATGGGATGCAATGCGTAGCCATTGTGGCCGATGACGTCATTAAAATTTATACTTTACAATGCCCGCGTTTTTCATACATTTTTTTATTGCCATCATGTTTTGGAATGACGAAGATTTTGGAGTCCCTTTCATATTGGAAAAATAGCAAATTAGAGTTATTTAGAATACTTATTTAATCATCAAAGAGGTTTGGACTGGACCACTCTGAAGTCTCCAAACAGCCCTTTTACTAATCTTTTACAGCTACGCCCGTAAGCACTTTGACCCAATAGGATATTTTATGCTGAAAACCATTCTCATAACCCATAGCCCAAAGTGCTTCACAGCGCAACGCATGCACATAAAACATGAACCCAGTAAATTTAAAACACAGGTGCATTTGAAGCTAATAGCTCCATGCCCTAAAACATTCTACGTGAACGAAAGACATATACAAATTAAGAGACATGGACGTTGCATAGAGCGAACACGGACAAAAGTATACTGATAACGTGAAAAGTGACTGAAGAAATACAGGGTGACTTTTTGTTACTAAAATCGATGCCACAGTTCCTAAAATAAAAACCGTATTGTAATTTCAGTGGGCCATCAAAGTACGAAATACAGAAGACATTAGCTCTTCCATGTCACGTCCATCGAACAAACTCTAATTATCACATACTTCAAACCAATACAAACCAATTAAAACACAACCTAAAACGCATCATCAAAGTATTATAATTGACACCGCCATCAAAAGCAACTTCCTACTTTATCGCTCGATCCAGAGGTTCTCAAACTGTTAGTTCAATGTTCTAAATATTTATTTAATCATTCATTCATTAATTTCCGAGTAGGTTAGTAGCCAACTCTGGTATCGGAGTTTTTAAACTGCCCAAAGGCTTCCAACATGGTCCAACAATTGAAACAACCGGGACTGACTACTTAGCGTGTCCTCCGAAGTGGTAGCACTTAGGTAGAAATGTCAGTTAGATAAATTAATCGATTATTTTGTACAAATCTTGTGATCTTGCGATAGTCAACTAGTTACTCTGTTAAGCGTTACGATACGTGCCATTATAAATACTTTGGCCAAGTTGAGGCAAATATTAAACCTGTATGTACGCCGTTAACCAAAAAGTTTGAATACCTCTGACTTACACCATAATAACGAGGATGGGAACTTCAATGGCGTGGTTAGGGAACTAATTTAAAAACACGGTACATAATTAATATAAGACTCATATTCATTATTCATTTAAGACTGTTTAAGACTTGGGTAGACGAGAGACCATAAGGAACTGAACACCTGACGTTACCTCATCTATACTAATATTATAAATAGGTATTTGTAAGTTTGTTTGTTTGTATGTTCGAGGTAATCTCGGGAATTATCAGTTCGATTTGAATAATTCTTTTTGTAATAGATAGCCACATTCAATTGAAAGGTTATAGGCTATTTTTCATCCCGAAATTCCCACGGGAATAGGCACAACGCGGGTAAAACCCCTTCATCTTACTAATATTATAAATACGAAATTTTGTGAAGATGTATGTTTGTTAATCTATTAAAGAAAAACTGCTGATCGGATGTGGATGAAACTTTACAGTACTATAGGTTATACATCAGAGTACCATATGGGATATATTTTATACCGAAATTCTACCGAGACAAGACAAATTTCCGAATACTCATTTACTTGCTCTTTTACAGAATGAAAGAGCGAGCAAGCTATATGTTCGAACAAGCTTTAGTGACCAAATAATGTATTGAAGTTGTATCGTGCCACCTGTAGTAGAAACAGTGTAATAAGGGCATTAGTAAGACATTACTGCATGACGAAAAACCGTAAATGTACAATATAAGCATCGGTCAAATGGGTCATTTCACCCATTTGACCGAGGAACTTTGAGTTTAGGGGACTTTTCCATCGTGTACGTGACTTTATCTAGTAGACATAAAGCACTTCAGACTCGGACGTTAAGCTTTCGTCTGCACGAACCTTAAGGCTGTTTATCCAAAGACTAAGATACTCGAGCCACATGGAAAATTAAATTTGAACTTTGAAGTTTAATGTACGAGAGTTTACAACCATGACTAATGATTTAATGTAAGTTTAGAAAATGTTGAATGTTTATCTACTTATTTGTTAGGGAAGGAAACTTGCTCGTTCTTGCTCTCTGTATTAAGGGTTGAAATTGAAAATTGGTAGACTGGTTTTGACGTTACTATTTAGGAGGCTAAGCGTAAAATACTACTATATGATATTGAGTAGGTTAGTAGCTAACCCTAAGTCGAAGTTTTTAAGGTGCGTTAAGCGAGCGCACGCGGCGGGCGCACGCTTAACGAAGTTTCGGGCCTAAAGGCTTCTGGCATTATCTGATGATAACAACCGGAGCCGATAATTTTAACGTGCATAAAGTTAAAGAGTTAGGCAATGACTTAAAATTTTGAAGGATATTACGAAACTTCCTGAATATGGTAGGTATGAATGATGTTTTCTTTTATTTTTAGTAAAGTATGCAAGTTCGAATACAAGTTCGAATACTTTAGTTTACTTTAAATGTTTGTGAAATGAATGAAAATTGTACCAATTACAACAAATGCACCGCCTCTCCGAACTCGTTATATTTTATATCATCACGTCTGAAATACTGAAACGAACGCTGAAACAACCAACTTTTCTGATTAACTCTGAATAAAATTAACATTACTCATCTCATAATCTGTTTTGTTTAAAACAAAATAACAGGTTTATGCTAAATACCTACTAAATGTACTAACTAATATCTTCATTGAATAAGATGTATTTGGTAGCTATAAGACCTAACACATTTTGTAATGGATAGCCACATTCAAAGGAAAGATTAAAGGCTATTTTTCATCCCAAAATTCCCATGGGAAGGGGACAACGAGGGTAAAACCACGGGGCACAGCTAGTATTAATAATAATAAAGTTGGAGTTTGTTTTTTGTTTGTTTGAACGCGCTAATCTCAGAAACTACCAATCCGATTTAAATATTTTTTTTTATAATGTATAGCCATGTTCAACGGAAAGGTTAAAAGCTATTTTTCATCCCATAATTCCCACAGGAACGGTCACAATGCGAGTAAAACCATGGGACATCTACACTAATATTATAAAGAGGAAAACTTTGTTTGTTTGGTTGTAATGAATAAGCTCACAAACTACTGGACCGTTTTTAAAAATTCTTTCACCATTCGAAAGCTACATTATTCACGAGTAACATGGGCTATTTTTCATCCCGAAATTCCCACAGGAATGGACACAACGCGGGTAAAACCGCGGGGCGCTGCTAGTCTATACTAATATTATAAAGCTGAAGAGTTTGTTTTGTTTGTTTGTTTGTTTGTTTGTTTAAACGCGCTAATCTCAGAAACTACTGAACCGATTTGAATAATTCTTTCACTGTTAGATAGTCTATTTATCGAGGAAGGCTATAGGCTACATTTTATCCCGAAATTCCCACGGGAACGGGCACAACGCGGGTAAAACCGCGGGGCGCTGCTAGTAAACAGATAAAAGCAATACACAGTATATTTTACAACCAAAAAAACAAACAATGCTAACAAAACAAAAACATATCTCAAACAATCGTACGATTCCTTTCAAAATATAACTTCTAAAAACAATAATGCATGAAAAGAATACACGAGAAAAAACTAAATGAAAACATGCATTAGAGTAATCCAAGTGACCTGGTTCCATTTCTCGTACCTATAAGTTAGTACATACATACGAGTCTTGCTTGTTAGGGCATCTGTGTGCACTTGAAATCTAGGTGATATGACGTAGGTACAACTGTAACTGCAAATATCTTGCTTAGACCTAGATTTCGTTAGTGTTTATATAAAGAAACCTAGGTCATCTAAACTTATGTGATAAAGCTGAAGAGTTTGTTTTTGTGTTTGTTTGTTTGAACGCGCTAATTTCAAAAAGTACTAATCCAATTTGAATCATTAATTTTTGGATAGCCCCATAAAGAAGAAGATTATATAGTAATACTAGCAGCGCCCGCGGTTTTACCCGCGTTGTGCCCGTTCCCGTAGAAATTTCGAGATGAAAAATAGCCTTCCTCAATAAGTGGACTATCCAACACAGAAAGGATTTTTCAAATCGGACCAGTAGTTCCTTATATTAGAGCGTTCAAACAAACAAACTCTGCAAATTTATAATGTTATAGTATAGATAAGGCTATTTTTCATCCCAAAATTCCCACGGGAACGGGCACAACGCGGGTAAAACCGCGGGGCGTTGCTAGTTATCTCTAATACTATTTTCATTATGTTATTTTGAACGTCAAAGAGTGCGGTGTCTGACCCATTTCCATTAATCATTACTGAACTTTGCTTTATTTGAATATGAAGTATGCCGCGGAAATTGTTTGATTGTTCGATCAAATATTTATCGGTTCATTAGTAATTTACGAAACAAACCAAGCAAACTAAGTGAAAAGTGAAAGAAATAAGTATATAATAGCTGAGTATAGTCTACATCTACACTAATATTATAAAGAGGAAAACTTTATTTGTTTGTAATGAAAAGGCTCAAAAACTACTGGACCGTTTTGAAAAATTCTTTCACCATTCGAAAGCTACATTATCCACGAGCAACATAGGCTATTTTTCATCCCGAAATTCCTACAGGAATGGATACAACGCGGGTAAAACCGTGGAGCGCTGCTAGTTAAGAATTATTCAAATCGGATTGATAATTCCTGAGATTACCTCGAACATACAAACAAACAAACTTACAAATTTTACCTCTTTATAATATTAGTATAGATATTTGTATACCAAACGGACAATCTCGACCGCGTAATGAAGCTTGTCCTCAGAACGTTTCATACCAAGTAAGGATTAGCCGTCATGTGTCAAAGTTAAAGGACTTCGTATGCAGCTGCCTCTAATACCTAACCGGCTACGCTTCCACCGATGTCCTTAATTATTCCCTTATAGGACGGATTAAGGACATATTGAATTGGGGTCAATGATGATTGGTAGATAAGTATATTTAAATGGAAGTACTTAGGTATGTTAAAAGTATAGCATCGTAATATAACCGTAATTGTAAGCTCTAAAAAACTGGCGACGTAAAATTAGCGGAATTGAAAAAAAAAAACACCGAAATTTGTTGCTTTTTTGTTGCTAATTAGTTGCTAAAAAAATTTTTTTTTTGCTCTAACCGATCGCATAAAAAAGGCAATAACTCTAACTTTACATTAAGATAGCGTGGGAATCACTGAATGTCGACTGATCAATCAAGCAAATAAGGGTCAATTTGTTGCTAATTTGTTGCTGGAAGATGCTTAGAAAAAAATTAAAAAAAATGATTTTTTTTAATTATGCCAAGATAAATAATATCCACGCCAGCTTAACTCTCGAGTTTTCCGTGAAAAAATTATAGTAAAAATTTGTTGCTCCTCATGGTGCACCGTGTTTTAGCAGGGAGAGTCAGCAACAAAATAAAAACCGGAAGTCAAGAGAAGTTGGAGATCGATCACAAAATAATCGACCACGCTAGCTTAACTAACGATTTTCCCGCGGAAAAACTATAGTGAAAATTTGTTGCTGTTCACAATGCAGCTTGATTTAGCAGAAAGAGTCAGCAACAAAATAAAAACCGGAAGTCAAGAGAAGTTGGAAATCGGTTCACAAAATAATCGGCCAAGCTAGCTTAACTAACGATTTTCCCGCGGAAAAACTATAGTGAAAATTTGTCGCTCCTCACAGTGCTTAGTTGCTAAAAAAATAATTTTTTTGCTCTAACCGTAATGTTAACCGATAACTATGGACTAGTAAAAAAAAAAATAACCCTAACCTACCGAATAGTAAGTAATTCGGTAGGTTAGGGTTATTTTTTTTTTCATGTTTAAACTCTCCCTTTTCATTAAAATGACATATATATATATATATAATACATAAAATGTCACAAACGATTTTTTTATTATCTTGGCATAATTTAAAAAAAAAAAATTTTATTTTTTTTATTTCTTTTCTAAGCATCTTCCAGCAACAAATTAGCAACAAATTGACCCTTATTTGCTTGATTGATCAGTCGACATTCAGTGATTCCCACGCTATCTTAATGTAAAGTTAGAGTTATTGCCTTTTTTGTGCGATCGGTTAGAGCAAAAAAATTAATTTTTTAGCAACTAATTAGCAACAAAAAAGCAACAAATTTCGGTGTTTTTTTTTTCAATTCCGCTAATTTTACGTCGCCAGTTTTTTAGACCTGTAATTGTAACCCTGTTAAGTCAGTAGACGGTATTATTATTTCCAAAAAACAAGATACATTTAATTGGCCAAGTTTGAAGTTTGAAGAAAATCTTCGCACTCATATTATAGCATTAGTAAAAATACGCGACTCTCTATATTCTCGTTCGTATCTATTCGCAAAATTATCTTATACGCTTATTATATGTAACACAAGAAAATAATATTAATATTTCTGAAAGTTATACAAAATAATTTCAATAATACGGAGTTAAATTATGAAATTCGTTGATTAGCAAGAAATATTAATGAGTTAAATACCTAAACAAAATTTAATTATAGTGCCATTATATTTCAACAAGGAAAATACTGCCATTGCGTTAATTAAACGTTCATAAACAAAACGTTTGATTACACTGTTTTAAAATTCAACCTATATTTGATTTACCCTTAAATAACCCGACCCCAAAATTAATTTAACAAATGATTGTATTTATTCAACAATTCCATTCTGGGAACGACAAATTTCGTTAGTCTGCCAAAAAACCGCAGCGTTCCGTGAAGATACAGATGCGAATGTTTATGTGGTTGCCCCTCCCAGGATTCCCCTTGTACTTATTACGGCCCTGGCCTCCTCACCTTTAATTAAATCGGGCTAGATAAATTTACGTCTGACTTGGTTGCGCCGCGCACAGTATAATGTCTCTGGTGCGGTTAGTTGTTCTAGTGTAATTTCGTGTTTGAAATGACTAAGAGCCTTATACACTATAGACACGAACGTAGACAAGATTTTCTTGTCTATGATAATATTTTATATAGAAGTGCACAAAAAAGACTGTCACAAAACTGACCAAAAGACTGTCACAAAACTGACAAAAAGACTGTCACAAGACTGACAAAAAAGACTGCATAAATATGGTTAAATTGAGAAACCCCTTCCTTTTTTGATGTTGGTTAAAAGAACATCCGTTCGTCTGTCTATCCCGGTCACTTTAGGCATTTTAATACTGATTATTAATTTAAGAATGTTTTAGTTATTAATAGTTTAATATTGTTGCACATTTAATTTTTGTTATAATTTATAGTGTTATTTTTTTTTTCATTATTTTCTTTTTGTTTTTTGCCAATGTTTACAGTTAGTTAAGTAATAGTTTGTAATCCTACCTATCCTCTTTAGTTATATAAGTATCTCGGGTCCAGCTGAAAATCAGCGCTGTAGCTCCGGCTGCAGCATTACGCCGAGCTGGTAGCCTTTTTGGTTAAGTGTTAATTTGTACTTTTGTTTGTCCCATTTATGTAGTGCTTTTTTAACCAAATAAATTTTATTTCATTTCATTTCATTTCATTTCACTTTATTTGTCTGTCAGATAAAATAATTTGTACTAACAACAAGCGCTCATGGCGTAGTTTAGCTAACTGATGTCAAATCGTCACTATTGTAAAACAACATACAGCTCGATCCCTACTTGGATGGGTGACCGAATGCAGCATCTAAGCGCTACCAAACTTCGAAGCACACATAAAATCCCATTTGTTTCCATCGTTAGACCATGTCAGAGGCCTTCCGACACTATGGCTGGTCACTAATCTTCCGAATTTACTTACTAAAAACTGTAGGTAGTCTCAGACAAGACAGTTTTGTCGTCAAATAAGTCAGTTTAAAGACTGTTGTGTCTATAGTGAACACTCACTCTTAGTTCTACACTAAACAGTCTACTACAATTCTAAAGGATTAATCTTTGAATTGCTATGTCAGCGTACACAGGATGTTAGGAGAATACACTCGTATTACACATAGTGCCTACCTTTGGCGGTATTTGTGAAGCATTAATTCGACTTCATTAGGACGGTTTCTGACCGACGTTACTAGGCGTAATGTAATGAGTTACATGGCGAGCGTTCGTGCAGCTAGTACGGGAAAATACGGTGTAGCTTGATAAGGTGCTTGTAGCGAGCAACGGTGGATCTTAGCTGTGTTGCTCGTTGCTCGCTGTGTATAATTTATAAGCCACTTCACTACATAGTATAAAACAAAGTCGCTATTTTTGTCTGTTTGTTTGTCTGTTTGTCTGTATGCTTAAATCTTTAAAATTACGCAACGGATTTTGATGCGGTTTTTTGTAATAGGTAGAGTGATTCAAGAGGAAGGTTTTTATGTATAAAAATTCCCGATATTCCCATGGGAACGGGCACAACGCGGGTAAAACCGCGGGGCGCTGCTAGTTATAAATAAAATAGTAAATAAACTGTCGGAGACCTTTAAGCGATCTAAAACTCTGACACACGTTGTTGGACACTAACCTTCACTAAACGAATGAATGAATAAGCTTATCATGTCCTACTACTGGAGCAAAGACCTGTCATCTCACTGATGATATCAGTGCAGTGAGGAGAATTACCAGAAGTGATCTCAAACCCAAGCCATGACTGAAAAGTAGGAAGCATGTTTTCACCCGACCCGAGAATTAAACCAAAAACCTCAGTCTTGGCAGGCGAGTACACGTACCACTAGACCACCGAAACGTACCACCAACATAAATTAATTACATTAAGCTCCAAATATACTTCACGGTATTTGTTAAGCTTAAGTAAACTTTCCAGAAGCGCTAAGCATTTTAAAAATACTAATGTGTAAATAGTAACAGCAGGTTCAAAAAGTCAACGAGGCAACATATCCAGTTAGCTCACCTCCACTGTACAAACAGACATACAGAAACGCAAACACAACACGAAAGGGAATGAATAAGGGTATCACATTTGTAGCTGGCTTTTTTAAAATAATACTCTCATTTACAGAAACTAGGTTTGTATGTTTACACGCTTTTATTTGTACCGTTTTTCAGTTACACCGTTCTGCATTAGAATTTTATAAGTTGGTAACTTAAAGACCGAAAGTAATCAAGGACCGGAACTTACCTTAGAATTGAAAAGTTATAATTGTATATTGGGATCTCTTTAGACTAGTAGCAATCACTTTGGCTTCGTTCTATAGAAATGTATAAAAAATTGTCAAGAAAACGTCTTGTACAGTCAGCCAAAAATGTGGTCTACCACCCTACGGTTGAGATTCATTTGAACGTCATGAAACAACAAGGTCAATTTTCATTTAATAATAGAGGTCCAACTAAGTCACCCAATGATGTCAAATGTCAGGCATCTCAGATAACAGACAAAACGTCATAACATAATTGTGCATAGAAAAGTCAACCTTAGCGATCGTTACATCTCGCAGAAACTTTTGTCAAAAGTGGTAGACCACTCTCTTGGCCGACCGTACCATTACTTTTAGTTAATTTTTATATAACAGTATGAAAAGCAAAGCGACAGGTTTTTACCAATAGTGATTGAATAGACTAAGTGTTACTACTAATGAAAAAGCTTCTTTTAACCTGTTGGTATAACCATGGAACACTGCTCCGAAAAATGAATGAACATAAACCCATCAGCTAGCCCCTCATCCCGCTGAAGATATCCCTGCAGGCCTCTTCTTGGATTTGTGGCTGATAGTGGCATTTCTATCTGAGCGCTACCGCGCTTCGGAGCACACGTTAAGCAGTCAGTGCCGGTTGTTTCAATAGACCTCGTCGGAGGCCTTTGGGCGGTCTAAAAGCTCCGGGTTGGCCATCGACTCGAAATGAATGAATGAAATACAGTCAGAGGAATTATACGTAACTAGCAGCGCCCCGCGGTTTTACCCGCGTTGTGCCCGTTCCCGTAGGAATTTCGGGATGAAAAATAGCCTATAACCTTTCCGTTGAATGTGGCTATCTATTACAAAAAGAATTATTCAAATCGGTTCAGTAGTTTCTGAGATTAGCGCGTTTAAACAAACAAACAAACAAACAAACAAACAAACAAACAAACAAACAAACAAACAAAACAAACTCTTCAGCTTTATAATATTAGTATAGATAACCAACTTATCTACTGTGGTGACCTCAAATAACATAGAACTATTAATTAAAACACGTACGAATATTTCCTTCCACCCATCCCCCTTGTCGTCAGTACATGCAATGTGTTTTACTTGAACTGAACACGGTGTAAGCAAGTCTTAAGATATGTTTCTAACTTAATAACAAACGGGAACAATTGTTTCATTTCACACGTAGAATGTTCATAGAGAAGAGAGTTAGGAGTGTTTCTGGTTCAGTTAATAGTTTTATGTTACTGGTTTCTTAAGAAAGATTCCTTCTTGTAAAGAGGCCGAAACATCAGATAAATCTAATATATAAAATTCTCGTGTCACGGGGTGGGTGGTTGAACTCCCCTGAAACGGCTCGACCGATTCTCATGAAATTTTGTGGGCATATCGGGTAGGTCTGAGCATCGGACAACATCTATTTTTCATCCCGAAATTCCCGCGGGTTTGGGTTCAACGTGGGTGAAACCACGGGGCGCAGCTAGTTGTAAAATAAAAGCGAAGTGTATCCGTAAACGCAGTTTCAATTCAAAATGAGTAGTTCTATATTGTTAGTAGTTCAAATGCGGCTTAAATGCAAATGGTTTACTACTACAGCTGTTACTGTAAGCTCGTATTGCCCCACTGTTGGACAAAGGCCTCCCCCCATTCCCGACACTCTTCTCGATTTTAGGCGACCAATTGCCAGTACCTCCTGTAGACGTCCAGTTCGTCCTGCCACCGTATTCGTCAACGTAGTTTTAATTCAAAATTAGAAGTGTTCGTTTAAACTTAAGCAAGCAGTATCAACCCAAATATTAATAACGCATAGTTGACGACTCGCTAATGATTACCTAATTATTAACACGTTATCAAAATTCCACGAAATAATAATTGGTAACGTACAATTAAAACATGAAACTGAAAACACACTTTAATTTATACAAGTAACAAAAACTATACCGCAACTCAAAGAGTAGTGAAACCCATATCATTTCAGTTTTAATTAATGTTGAAAAACGGCGTAAATGATAGTAAACACCTTTTAAAATTAAAGTAGAGATATCAAAGGAAAACTATGGAGAGTACTTCTGCTTTTAAAACAACATGAACACTTAGCTGAAACAAGGAGGGGTGACAAACCTTTGGTCGCAAAGTATTACGACCTCTCTGGTGCTTTTTTCACTCCTAGTGAAGTAGGGCTGTACCACAAATAAATTGTAATGAAAACTTCTGACGGGTCAACAGTTTACCCTTTAGATAGTAATCTAACGCCATAAAATTAAAGGTGCGATTTCTTTGAAGCGGAGCGGACCTGTACGGAGCTCAATCGACCAATCGCAACGCATTGAAATTATCAAACGAGGCATTGACATTGTTAAAATATTTTCGTAATGTAGTAAGTAAGTAAGTTGGAGTAGGTTAGTGGCCAACCCTAGTGTTGGAGTTTTTAGACCGCCTAAAGGCCTCCAACATGGTCTAACGATTGAAACAACCGGGATCGATAGCTTAACGTGTCCTCCGAAGCACGATAGCGCTCAGATAGAAATGCCACTATCGGCCACCCATCCAAGTAAGGGTCGAGCTGCATGTTGCTATACAATCACAATGAACTACCATCGCTTAGTCAAAGTCAAAGGCACGAGTGCTGCATTGTGATGATTCCATTGAGCTCCGCAATGCTCCGCTCAGCTTTCATGAAAACTCACCCTAAAACACGACAGTATCGGATCAACGTGGTATAAAAACTGTCATTTCAGAATGAGACTACCGCAGGATCAGTTTCAAATTAAACCTCTCTATCAAAACTGAATGTTGCTTTCCAGCATAATAGCTACAATATTTAAGGTAAATTCCCTTCAGGTGTCCCAGTCAAAATCATAGGAAATATTTCCCAAATAGTTACTACAATAAAACTTGAATTCATTTTAAAATATCGCTTTAAAAGCTTTTTAATCAGTGCTCGCTCATACAAACACACCGTTTCTTTGAAATATTATTACAATTTATCTTAAGGGATTTCAATTTCGTTTGAGCGGACATTAATTTAGATAAAATATAAAGTATATATCAGCTTCGAATGTCACAATGAATGTAAAGTAAAGCAGGACGGATAAGTACAGAGGTAATCTTACCGAGAAACGCTTTCAATGAGTGAATTTGTATTTAAATCTGTTGAGATGGAAATAGGATGGGCTTTCTATGGAAGAGGGACCTTTTATCTCTTTCCATCTTTTTGTTTAACGGGTTAGTGTGAAAGAGGTAGCTATACTTTGAACTTGAGTGAGAAAATTGAGATAACATTTAATTATGTAGCTGATAGTATATTATGGTGATTTTTATTTTACATTGTTATTTAAAGGAGTAAGGAAGCAAACTTGCTCAGCTTTTCCTTTGTACTTTAGCTCAAAATTAACTTTTTTGGGTATTTTATGCAAACCAATCAATACTCCTACAGGACTAGAAAACACTTTTTATCAGACCAAATTGAACTTTATAGGCCGAAACTGCGTTAAGCGGGTGCCCGCGCGGTTTCATACAAAAGTGAACAGTCGCGTGCGCCCGTCGCTTGCGTCCGTCGCGTGCGCCCGTCGCGTGCGCCCGTCGCATGGGCCCGCTTAACGCAGTTTCAGCCCTAAGCTAGCTCAACCAAATCTTGCTTACTAATAACCATTACCTTTCAATTAAAAGGCTATTCAAGTATTTACTTGAACCATCAAACTTGCTCACACAAAATAGTTAATTCTATACCTTTTATATACTTTTTACCCTTTCAAGTTAAAGATTGACCAACAAAATGTCGCCTTTAACGCAAAAACCACATCCCAGCCGAAGCAACGAGTATCTGCTTTTAAACCTCCTGAATACTTTAATTTAAACTATACGTTGCTCATATTTTGCGCGGAGGTTCTAATTAATGTCGTTTCTCAGTAATGTCAATTTGACATAAGGTTTTTAATGAAGATGTCAGTTAATTATTTGAAGGCTGTCCTGGGTGAACGAGATGTGATGCTAAGCGATGCGATGCCATAATTTTTTTTTTTGTGTAAATTATTTTTCGACAATTTGGTTGGTGTCTCAATATTTTGAGGAAGTATAGTCATGGTACTTTGTTAGCATTGTATAATCTATCTTTATCACTAACTAGCTGTGCCCTGCGGTTTCACCCGCAGCGCCCCCGTTCCCGTGGGAATTTTGAGATTTTTATTCCCTATAAACCTCACGGAGCCCGAGACCTTTCCAACGAATGCAAAACCGTGGAAATCGGTTCAGCCATTCACGCGTGATGCCTTGACCAAGGAAAACGGGTTTCATTTTTATATATATAGATAACGTTGCGTCATACTGGTTTCTAAGTATAAGCGAACACTACTCATTTTGAATTGAAACTACTTTTTCGTACTCCACTTTTATTTTACATTTTACCTGACGTTTCGGCCCCTTTACAGGAACCGTGGTCACAGAAGACATTGCGTCATTTTATATAACTATACTACTCTTACTGATTTACTTTTATAGACTATACCTAAAATAAAATTATACGTGTGGGATTGTGAAGGATTCGGAAAACAGACATTATAAAAGAAAATTAAAGTTATACCCCAACACTAACACTGTCCCAGCCACTATTAGCTACTGTGACGAGAATTAGGCGTAAATACCACGTCAAAAATCAACAAACTAAACCTTATTTTCTAAGCAATAAATATGAAATTAGACGTAAGTTTGGCGGGTATATGAAATAAGGAAGGATATTAATAATATATGTGCGCAAGTGACTGTGCAAACATTGTATCGCTTATAATGAGGAGTCACAGAGAAGCGAAGGAAACAGAAGCACCAAGTCTGTTTAAAATTGGTTCGTTTCTTTTGGATTTGGACAGAATACTTCTATTTTTAAACTTTCATGATTAATGGTTACCAATTGTGTTACACTAGCTGTGTCGCGGTTTCACCCGCAGCGCACCCGTTCCCGTGGGAATTTCGGGATTTTTATTACTTATTATCCTATTCTTGACTAAAATAAATAAAATAAAAAGAGAATCGTTAAAATCGATACAGCTGTTCTCGACTTATAAATGGTGCAACTAACACGACTTTTTAAAATAAATAAATACATTGGTATTCGAAAATATATGCTATACTTATTAAAATAAACATATCGGATTAGCTATTATGCTAAAGCTTAAATATATGCTATATATATATAAAAAGAATGTACAATATAAATGTAACCATCTCATACACCCGACTCGAGAAGAAGAAGAACATTTAATTATATCTAAATAATATTTTATAACTATCTAGTAACAAAATATTGCCTAGGAAATAAAATAAGGATTACATTCAAGATTAATTAAGCGGCACGCAACATTCTTGAATTGGATAACTTAATTGACATTTTCAGGTCACAGTATTCGTTGAAGAGCTGAGATAAAATGAAAATCAGTTAAGCCTCCTGAAAGTTATATTGAAAAGGCATGAAATTACAGCCCGAGATATAATTTTATCGGTAGCTTTGTGGGTTGTGATATTTATGACTCAGGTTGATTTAAAAAGGATTGCGTCCACGTTGAACCCTGTTGAATATTTGGGGTAAAAAATTACACTTGATTTTTTTAAATCTAAAGGTGTATTTAGTACTTTTGTTACGGATCCTATTGACTTCAGCGTTGGTATAAAGTCACGCATGGATGTCATAAGGCTACGGACTACGTGCTACGAGCTACGCGCTACGAACTACGCGCTACGAACTGCTGACTACTACGCGCTACGTATGATCAACGTCAGTATGGACCCAAAATAATACACCTCATTCTACTTTGTATGGTAAATTATTATACCTGGTGTAAAATAAATGGTTTTTTTCCTTACTTTTTATTAATTCAGTCAACGCGTATCAACATCACGAGGTAAACGTAGTGAATGCCTCAATACACATGCCTCAACTTGAGCTATACGAGGTTTGCTCACAGTTAACATACAGGTCCGCTAACCTGGAAACATGCGTGACTAGCCATTTATGATGCATGCCTCTGTAATCTAGTCCTCTATTAAAGTAGAAGGAAAAACCTAACAGGTATATTGTTTGGTATATATTTACGAAAATGCAACAAAATCCTCTTTAAAACTAAAAAAGTTTAAACAAGTATTTTTGTAGCCGCACTTTGTCCTTTTCGGGTTTCGGGCGTACTCATTCACTGAACATTTATTATGAATATCCTTACTTTACTGTTTACTCTGTGGAGTCTCGGCATCATGATGAGACCCGAGGGCTCAATTCATTGCGCGAAATGTGATTGCAAATATTAATGAATTGCGTGACTCCACACACACACAAACAAGATTAAATACTACCCTGTCAACCAATCACAAGTGACCGCTTGCTGTATGCATAATTTGAATATGATGTTCTGTTTTTAAATCATGTCATAATTGAGTCACAATTTTAAATAAAGAGGTTGACTTTATTTTGTTTTCTGATTTTAAACAAATGACAGTTGTTCGAGAATTAAACTCGTTTGTTTATTTAAAAAGGGAATTCAATTCGAAAGCAATTAGCACATGTCATAAATTGTAGGCATGATTTAAAAATGGTATGAAAAACACATGACGTGACATCAATCATTTTCGACCCAATTTAGTGATTAGCTCACGGACACGAGTTCAAAATGGAATTTTTCTGTTTTCGCAATTTTATTTGGAATGGAAATATGTAATGGATGTTGTAGACAGTTAGATATAAATTCTTTTTATATCTTTTGCGGTAATCATTCTTAATAAATAATGATCAATTTATTTGTGAGAGATCAAGAGATTAATTAAAAACTCTACGATTAAATATAGCCAAAATATAAATAGACCAATACGTTATACGCGGGTGACTTCGCGGGCAATAGCTAGTCTTCATTACAAAGGTGTCTCAAAGACTTTTCAATTAGGATAAGTTCTAAAAATAATCCTAACTTCATTATAAGGGACTAAAGATCAAACATTTCTCATCACATAAATCGCAAAATTAAATCAATTTAACAAACCTTCCTTAATATCTACGGTGTAAAGTTCAAATTGATTTGATCAGCAAGTTTTACACTAGGAGCGAGCATCAATCTTCCTTCGTTGAAAACTTCTATTTCAATTTAAAATTAAAATAACTTCACATCATTTTTCAGGAAAGTTTCTATAAAGAATTTCATATAGTTCACATACATGGAGAGGTTTACATTAATTCATCTCTTGAGGTATTTTAGTATGACTATAAAATACTGATCATGTCAATTTAAATACAATTGAAGAATTGATAACTTTTTTTCTCACATTCGGCTGGTAATTCCAAAAGTTAAAGCATTCAAAGAAAAATACGAACTTAAATTAATGAATAATGAATATTTACAGGACTTATTCACACACGGTAAAAAGACTAAGCTCTTGGCTTGTATCGTGGAATATAACTATTACATAAACATGCATAAATACTTTACATAAGTATATATCAACACCCAGTCGTCATCGCCAATAACTCGCCAGTAACTCGCACAAATTCGTGACTACAGGCGGGAATCGAACTCGCAACCTTTGACACAGTAAGCGCTCCTACAGACCACTTTACTTTTTAAATTGAGTACTAGCAGCGCTCCGCGGTTTTCTCTCGAATAATATTGTGGACATTTTTTAATAAAAAGTAGTCTAATACATTTTCTCAAATGTGACATCATATACAAAAATATTTTTTTCATTTGACTTTGGAGGAGGGATAGGGAGAGGCCTTTGCCCAGCAGTGGGACAGTAATGGCTAAAATAAATAAATAAATTCGACTTTAGTTTCCAAAGATTAACGCGTTCAAACAAACAAGTAAACAAAATCTTCTGCTTTATTACTACTATAGAATCTATAGTATAGAGATAGCTAGCTAAACACAATTACCAGGCAAGACTTCCGAACAAAGTGTAACAGGGAAACCACATCAAAGAGGACCCTCCCATCGCCATTAAAACTCAAAATTAAATTTAAAATGTTATAATGCGTGAGAATATTCACTACACATCACTTAGCGTTGACGTTCCGAGTTACATTAAGCTCTTTAAAGATCCATTTATGTCAGACTGATGGACGTATGTTTGTAAACTGAGCAAAATATGTAATTGTAGTTTGGTATGTGGAAAATACTGATTTTAATCATCTTACTTTCGGCCGGTCACAATATCAGATTGACATCGGTCAAACGTCACATCGGTGAAATAAAACTTCGACTATTTGTTACTTCAGTCAAACTTTATTTATAGTTGGAATATAAGCAAAACAATGCATCATTTCATTTCAGTCAATTCATGTCATTTGCAGTCATTTCATACTTAGGCAAAACAGATTTCGATAAAATGAGCTCCGGTGAAATTAGGGAAACCCAACATGAAGCTACACATTATAAAACAAAGTCTCCGGCCGCGTCTGTCTGTCTGTCTATTCGCAATAAACTCAAATACTAATGCACGGATTTTAACGCGTTTTTTCATAGATTCTAGAGGAAGGTTTAAACGTGTACAAATTCCCGAAATTCCCATGGGAACGGGTAAAACCGCGGGGCGCTGCTAGTATCATATAATAGAGAAAGCAAACGCATTTCCATCTACCGACTTGTGACTTCAAAATGAGTCTCGTCTAAGTAACCTCTTCTGTAAAATGTTAAGTAATAAAAGGTCGGTTTCATTTGCACGAGACCACACTCACACAGAACATTGTGTAGCTAACTGTTATTATGTATTGTTAATGTTGTATTTATTTTTTATGCGAACGCTGATAAAGATGTGTACGTACGTGTTCGTAATTGAGGGTGAGGAAATGGGCTGGCTTTATTGATAAAGTAATCATAGTTATGAAATCATGTGAGGTGGATTGAAGTTTTTTAACTGTAGTTTATTAACGTAAAGTAACTTGTATGTCCTGTATGTCCCACTGTTGAAGTCGATCAGTTCAACTTAAACCTAGTTTACCAGCAAAACTCTTCACTAATTGATTTGAGTGATTCAGTTGAATAAAACCAAGTTAGTTAACCGTGGTTCAAGATAGAAACGGTTAATTTGGCCCGAACTGTGTAGGTCTTAACTATAAACTCAGTTGTTTTTTGTAATACACTAAAAACGGAAATTCCTCACACGTGTCAATTACGTTAGTTAAATTTTTTTTCGTTTTATTTTGAATTTAATCTACAATTATAAATTCCTTCAACACAAGTATTTTTAATCTAAACATCAATCAACATCTTGAAGTTAATTCATATAACAGTATCGGTGTGAGGTGGTCCCGGGCTCGGCATCATAATTCACCGGTAGAGATAGATCGTGACGTGGTGTCATCCATTTATTACGTCACACCACTTAGCGGATTGATGGCTTGCGACGACGAATCGAGCTCTTTTATCTCAAGTGTTTCAGTCTTTCAGATTTTCAGCTAAAATATTACATTTAGTAGCGGTTTATGAAGTGTAACCTTTAGTCTGTATTGGATTTTGTAATTTCATTTCTAGTCCTTGTAAGCCTGATAGTGCTGTGGCATGTGAGAGCGCTTACTGTGTTGTAAAACTGGTTACTGGATAACTGGGTTGCGGGTTCGATTCTCGAGTGAAGTCGACAATATTATGCAGACAGACAGATTGTCGCCTTCTGCTGTATGTGTTACTAGAAGTACCTTGGATTTTTGGGATGAAATAGCCTTCCCGTTACATACGACCATCCGTTACAGAAAAACATTCAAATCTGACAGGTAGTTCCTGAGATTAACGCTTTCAGACCTACAAAGCACAAAGTCTTCATCTGTATTATACGAGTATGGATAACTTTACCCTTATATACACACATTACACTCAAGACCAAAATAAAATTATCACGAAACCGCGTAAATGAAAACATCTGTCACTATTCACGAACAAAAGCCATAAATGTAATTTCAATTCAATTGTATACGTTGACAATAAAAGAAAAGCGAACAATAATTACCAACAATAAGAGAGATGATTTTCCTTATTTAGAACCGACAAATGCGAAAAATAATACTCAACGATAGAAAACATATGTATTTATTTATATTTGTAAATATATATTCTTGGAAGTTTTATATTACATACAATGGCTCGGGCCTCGGAAATGGTTTGTTCAAAAGTTAATGATAGAAGTTGCTACTTAATTCCATGATAAAAAGTAACAATGAGGTTTTGTCATATTATTTAGAAGCAATTTGTATATTCATACAATTTATTAATGATATTTCATGTAATACTTTACATACCCTAAATATTTATAGTAGCAGTATACAGTTAGCTAGATTCCATAATACAAGCCTAGAGCTTAGTTTGGGTCTAATTAACCGTGTGTGAATTCGTCCGGGTAATATATTATGTTAGAATATATAGCATAGTACATAATATAGCATAGTCATTATGCTTGTTGCCATTTTTTCAACCAATGTTTAGTTAAAATAATCAATCATATTTTTTTTTCAGTCATCCCGAATAGATTTTCTAGCTAGATTGTCAGTTACCATTATAAAATGCTACAAAGTATTTTTTCTAATTTGAAGTTACGTCAACCTTATGCTCAATTTTTACAGCCAAACTTACACAATAAAACTGTAAAACTTTACGGCTTTTTTGATAAAATATAACAAGTCTTTCTAGTGGGAACTGGATTCGCACCTCTAGCGTAATGCGCTAATTCCATTACTTTTGTGTTGTGAGCTCGACATACCACAAAAGTGCTAGCGCGTGCATAATTTGTCCTTGGGGATAAATTATGCACGTGTGGACTTTATACTGTTAAAAATGTTATAAAGCCTTCATTATGTTAACATTATAACAGTTTTTTTCATTATTAGAGTATACTCAAAACAAGTCCTACTAATATTATAAATGCGAAAGCTTGTGAGGATGTATGTGAATGTATGTTTGTTACTCTTTCAGGCAAAAACTACTGAACGGATTTCGATGAAACTTTACAGTAATAAAGGTTATACATTAGAATAACACATGGGATTCATTTTATCTCGAAATTCCCGCGGGAACGGGTACAATGCGGGTAGTGTATTTGTACTTATGTCTTGTCACCTTCTCGAAAAGTAAGATGATTCCGTGCTTCGGAGGGCACGTTAAGCCGTCTGTCCCGGTTACTTTCTACGGATAGTAGTCGTTACATGAGCCATGTCAGAGGCCTTTGGCGGCTCTATAACTCTGACACCAGGATTGGTCAAGTTGATCATCCACTCGATAAGAAGAAGACCTTCTCTAACGTACCGTTGCTCGTCTAGGCAGTTTGTCAACTCGCTCACTCAAAACGAATGTCTAAAACTAGGACCAATCAAAATCGTAATAAGAAACGTCAAGAGACCTAATAAGATTAAGAATCTGAATCTTTAGGTATTAAATTCCTTCAGGAAACGTCCGACTCAATGGCACTTGGGTTTAATAAGTGCCTATCAGTCCATCAGAGATCGGAGCGAGATTCTTTAAGCTCGATTCGAGATTCCGATTCAATTAAGTGTCTGT
Organism: Cyclophora punctaria; assembly: GCA_951394245.1. Lineage (NCBI taxonomy): Eukaryota > Metazoa > Arthropoda > Insecta > Lepidoptera > Geometridae > Cyclophora > Cyclophora punctaria. The sequence continues at coordinate 5,143,331 of OX596189.1, forward strand.
CTTAGGATACTTCGAATACTGATTTTGCGGTGAAATGGATATATTAGACATTTTAATGGATATTTTGATCCTAATTTATTGAGTTTTGTTAAGGTTTAGGGTGTCTTATTGTGATTGATTTACGACGTCAAATGTTTTTTTAGGTAGAGATTTAATGAGTGATCTTGACGTGTTATGTATGAAAATAACGTCAATTAGTTAAATCAAGATTTAATGGATGTCTCTGAGAGCAATAGTTGGTATCTAAAATTGTTTTAAAATATGATTCAACCAAGTACACGATTATCAAATCTATAATAAAAAAATGAATCGCTAAATCTGTTGCTAAGCGCATAACTTTAGAACGACTGTACCAAATTGGATGATTCTTTTTTAATGTGTTCCTTATTGTTAGGACAAGGTTTTTATTTAATAAAACTAAGGAATAAAAACCTCAAAATTTCAACGGGAACGGGGGCGCTGCGGGTGAAACCGCGGGTACAGCTAGTTGTTAATAAGTATAATACTTTATAAAAAAACAAAGCAACATCAAACTAGACTTAACGAGTACCACTTTTAATATTTCCGAAAACTAAAGATCGTAGTAGAGATTTATTATAAGTACTCGTAGCAAAAAAAAGGAAAAGATACATTAAATGGGGATAAAACCTAACGTAATATAGTTTAGTGTAATGCATACTTGTAGTTAAAGGATGACGACGTCGACGAAAAAGCGAAGTGGAGGAGAAAAAGAAGGAAGGCTGACTCCACCACCATGTGAGACACATAGCCAGGAAGAGAGAGAGAGATACTTGTAGTTAAAGGAAGAAAATAAGAATACCAAATCACAGTGACAGTATAAAAGTCGACTAATACCAAAGGATCAATAAAAGACGAAGAGACCATCCACTCTACCATCTATCTATCTTTTACTATCTTTTAACCTTATTAACGAATATTAACTGAAATTATTCCCAACAGAATAACCTTAAAATATCGCCAATACTAAACTCGAGTAGTAAAATGTTTCTTTTACACAACGTCTGTTTTAATTAGATCTGTTGTGCCAAATAAAATACCGAACGGCGACTACTAGTTCATTGCATTTTGTAAACAATCCAAGTAATTTTTGGCGTTACTATTGGTCTTCGATAGAATGGTTTTGAATATTGGAACGAGTTTTGTGATGTCACTTTATTGAGGAATAACGGTCGATATTTTCTGGTGTCACTTTGTCAAGGATATTATTTTATCGAGTTATTATTGAAAATCTCTGTACTTATATCTTCTGTGAGATGAAAGCCTTTAGCCCAGTAGTGGGGCATTACAGGCAAGTACTTGATTACTTATTATTGAAATTGAAATCAATATACGAAAGCTTAGTAATAGTAATAAACAACAGCTCAAGGTGTTATCTACAGAAAACATAAATAATCCTTCTTTGTTCTCCTCGCTGTAGTGATATCTTCAGTGAGACGACAGATCCCGCAATGTCTATACACACTAATACTTACAATGTCACAAACAGACATTAAACTTATAACACTTTTCTTTGCGGTCAAAGTTAAGAATAGTCAAACAACATTTTCCTACAAAAAACTTTCTCAAAGATCAAATATCTCTAACGTTCGAGTTCCACTAGTAGTGTCAACGGTTTTAACCAAACGAAAACGTAAACTCCGTTCCAGTTACAGTATAAATAGAGGCGCAGCGGACAGCTCATTCACTTAAAATGCAGCACATTTTATTACATTAATTCAGAAACTTGTACACAAAGCCTTTCCTTTGTTGAACATTTTTAAATAAGATTTGGACGTCTCGTGTTTGGTTTGTCACAATAAATCATGTTTTATTATTTGGACTATGACCTTTTTTGTTGACAAAATCTTGAATAATCAAGGAAATATGCGGTGTTGATGTAGTCATGCGGGCTACTACGTATGTAGCATCGTAGTTGCTACGCCGTAGTAGTCCACGAGCGTAGTAATTTTCGTAGCCGAACAAAGTTTGGCAACACTATAATATTTATTATATTCTTCAAGCAGGCACATTAGCAAAAAGGTTTCTATAAAAAACCCATACTGTGTTACGGAGGCTACTGTCGAGAGTTCCTCAACACGTTTCGGTCACATACGGTGACCTCCATCAGGAGGTGGGTGAAGCGCTACGATTATCAAAAAATGCATCAGAAGCCAAAACAAAATGGTACGATCAAATACAAATAAAGTAGTACGATATTCACATTTATATTTGTTTTGATAAACCAAAAACGTTCAAATATTTATCTAGTATCATTGTATGTTGATAGTAGAACAACATCGATAGTCTGGCGCACTTTGATATTAAAATATTTTTATACTCCGGTTCATTCAGCTTCATACTTTTTGCAGCTATTTTTTGGATTAAGATAAGGTAAGTTTTCGAAAGGACTCTGGCCGGTAAAACTTCAGTAAGATAAAAATACCCGTGTATGAGGATACATATTAACAAAATTCCGATGTTATTACAGAAATAGCAGCGCTCCACGGTTTTACTCGCATAAAATAAAAATTGCCTTCCCATTGAATGTGGCTATTACAAAAATAATAATTCCAATTCTGAGATTTCCATGTTCAAACAAACAAACAAATATTAAACTCTTCACATGTATTATGTTAGTATAGACATCGGTTATAATAAAACAGATATTTGATTTAACATAAATAATTTTTATCTGGAATTATAACAGAACTAGCCGCTCCCCGCGGATTCACCTCCGTTGTACCCGTTCCCGCGGGAACTTCAAGATTAAATGTATCCCATGTGTTATTCTGATGTATAACCTACATAACTGTAAAGTTTCACCCAAATCCGTTCAGTAGTTTTTGCGTGAAAGAGCAACAAACATACATCCATCCATACTACATCCATCCTCACAAACTTTCGCATTTATAGTATTATTATTAGCTATCCTACTATAACAGAATTATCATAGTGTATGAAACTTAGATTATAATATGATGATACAGTAGCTAATACAATATTTCCCTGACATTATAATTCATGCTAATACCTTTACAAGGTTCCTAACATCAACGTGTGTGTTATAATACTCCATAATGTACTAGACCCAGAGGTTTCCAACTCGATTTTGGTCTATCGATATAGTTTAGTGTTCCCTGGACTCGCTATTGACTATCTATCGTAGATAGTGTGAATCTATACTAATATTATAAAGCTGAAGAGTTTGTTTTGTTTGTTTGTTTGTTTGTTTGTTTAAACGCGCTAATCTCAGAAACTACTGAACCGATTTGAATAATTCTTTCACTGTTAGATAGTCTATTTATCGAGGAAGGCTATAGGCTACATTTTATCCCGAAATTCCCACGGGAACGGGCACAACGCGGGTAAAACCGCGGGGCGCTGCTAGTCTATAATGTTAAGTCTAATGAACAATGGGATAACTAGTTAAGGTGGACATTGTAATATGCTATAAGCAGTCCATTGTTGTGGCTAGTGACAATGGTAGATAATTGCAATTGTTAAGCAATGAATAACTTGGATGGATGGCCGATAGTGAATTTTTATCCGCTCGCATCCGTATTTCAGAGCGCACGTTAATTCTCGGTCCCGGTTGTTTTAATCGATAGACCATGTCGGAGGCCTTTAGGCGGTCTAAAAATTGCTACACCACGTTGACCAGTTTAACCTACATACAAGAACTTACTTACTTATTTTTACTGAGTCCATAGTCTGTGTGGGTTTAGAGATTTAAATGTTAGCCCGAAATTTATTCGGAAACAGGTATCGATAAAATATAGAAACGAGTAATTTATAATTATTTTACGTAATAATTAATTAAGAATATTTTTTGGTATAAATAATGGCATTTATGTTCATTGAATAATACTGAAGACGATCATTGAATATATAATATAGTTTAAGTTTATACTCGTAGCATTTAACCTGAAATTAAATAGATATCTAAGTATCTATCACAACAACGTTAAATAAAACATTCACTTAACAATAAACCTGTAAAAATTTAATAAAGTTTAACTAACCGTTTATAAAAACTTGAGTAAACAAACGTAGATGGAAAAATCGGATACCCCGTACAGTTTCAGTAGCACAATGCATATCAAAATACGTATCAGCTCAAAAGTTTAGCGCAGTTACTAATAAAACGTTTTATTGCAACGATATTGAAGGAAAGTATGCACAAACGAACTATTTGAACACGAGTATATTAATTACATTTTGCAAGTATTTCTCGTACAGCGTTTTATTTTAGAACAGCTCATCGTTCTCTTTTTTAAACTTCGCTTTGACCTAATAATCATATCAGAATACGCGCTGTATATGATGTATAAATGATATTAAAACCTGTATTATTTTTCATTAGTGTATACTACTTTTATGTAGAGGAAGAATATTCCTGTATAAGCGAAGTGTATCCGTATACGTAAGGTAGGTATTATAGCCTGTAATGTCCAACTGTTGGGCAAAGGCCTCTCGTCTCACTGAAGATATCAGTACAGTGAGGAGGCTGTAAGAAGTTGAATTCAAAATGACCACTGACAGTTAAATTGACATACGACAGTATTGCCCGCGTTAAATAAGTCCGTCTTGTGACTTCGAGTATCTATACTAATATTCTAAAGAGGTGTTTGTAAGTTTGTTTGTTCGAGCTAATCTCCGGAATTACCTGTCCGATTTGAATAATTATTTTTGTAATAGATAGCTACATTCAACGGAAAGGTCATAAGCTATTTTCATCCCGATATTCCCCCGGGCACGGGTACCACGCGGGTAAAACCGCGGGGTAGCTGCTAGTTATAAATAAGAACACGTATTAAAATACCATGTTGACGAACTGGGACGAAGAGCAAGCAAATCGTTGAATATACTGTACCTGAAACAAATAAAAAATAGTATATATTATTATGTCTGTAATTCAAGTATATTAAAGTTTTAAGCTAACTGAAAATAATGACACTAAATTAATTATAGAAGTAGGTATATTACACGAGCAAATTCGTTTTTAAATACAAATTGTAACGTGATATTTTATTTCGCATTTCGCAGTTCAAAACCTTTGTTTTTACTGTAAACATTCTCTTGAAATTCATTTGGTGAAATATAATTAATGCATTATTATAATTAATGAGATTGACCTTTCCACATTTGTGACATTCAATAGTAGAACACCTTATTGAGGTTATGAGTATTGAGGCAACGTTATTACGAATATAATAAATTATATAATACTAGCAGCACCCCGCGGTTTTACCCGCGTTGTGTCCATTCCTGTGGGAAGTTCGGGATGGAAAATAGCCTATGCTACTCGTGGATAATGTAGCTTTCGAATGGTGAAAGAATGTTTAAAAACGGTCCAGTAGTTTTTGAGCCTATTCATTACAACTAAACAAACAAAGTTTTCCTCTTTATAATATTAGTGTAGATGAGGTGTGAGACTTCTCCAAATAAACATATATTAGTACCACAAAATAGAGAAGTATGTATATACTGTTTTTAAGTTAAGGCGGACATTACTCATTTTGAATTGAAACTACGATTACGGATACACACTTCGCTTTAAGGGGCCGAAACGTCAGATTAAAATGTACTCGTAAATTAAAAGCGAAGTGTATCCGTAAACGAAGTTTTAATACAAAATAGAGATGTGTACCTGAAAGTCTCATTAGAAGAGTCTTTTACATCTTTAATCGATATGAAACATCTTTAATATTAATTAAGTTACGCTCATAATTGTGAGGAAATTGGTTCAAATTGTATTGTATTACTCATTATCAACGTAACATGATCGCGCTTTGCTTGGCAGAGTTACGTAAAGCATAAAGGAAGTTTTACCTGCCTATTATAATGACGTTATTATGCAGTAAAATGTGAATGAAACCACGGATTTACCATTTATTCGAGACTAGTGCACTGCGATCCCATAGTTGACGTTAGTTTGAAAATTTTAGTTGATCGGGTTTATGTTATTTTCTCAAATTAAAGTAGTGGAGTCACGTTCATACATTTTGATCTTTATAGCTAGCAAAAAATGTTCCCTTTATAAAACATGTAGTATATGTAGATTCGGTCTTAATCATGATTGACATATGCAAAACTACACTTATCTAAGCACACCTACACCCACACAAGCTAGACTATTTACACCACAAAATATCTTAGAACACTATTTTATGGTTATTCATTCAGACAGTCTTCTATATGACTAGTCTAGTATATGAAAACATATGAATAGCGCACAATACCACAGATTACTAAATAGTTACTACGTAACAGATACTTCACTCTGAAGAAAATGACAATACCACAGATTACTAAATAGTTACTACGTAAACAATACAGACTTAGGGCCTTATTCATAACCGCTTACTAGCAGCATTTTAGCTATCAAATGGTTTGTCCCTTTCTGACATACGCTATTTTCCAAAGAGCAAAAGAGACAAAACAATCACTTACATTGTTTTAGTTAGAAAGAGCACACTAGAGACAAAAACTTTAACATACATTTTAAACTAGCCGTTACCTAAATATATCCGATTTTATGCTACCAAAAATTGTACCTTCAAGCACCCACTGAAAACAGAAATAGGCACCGAATCCCCATTTCAAGTTAGCACTAAAGTATTCTGAAGCTATAAAAGCAGTAGAATCAAAATGTAGATATTCAGAATTCAGATCCATACGTTACTCGGGATCACCATTGGTAAGCTCCTTACAAAGGCTTGAATCCACTATTCATAGATATTTTCTGTTTGTTTACTGTAAGCAAAAAGTTGGGTGGATTTGTCAAGAGCGAACTGTTTGAAAATGGAAACTCTTCGATTCACTTCAATTGTTGGAGACCTTTACAATATGGCGGACAGTCCATAGACAAGAGGCGATTCTCTATACCTCTATAGACGTTTCAAATTCGATAACTTTTTTGTTTGTTTGGACGCGCTAATCTCAGGAACTACAGGTCTGATTTGAATAATTAGCGGAATAATTAGCTTTATTATTTATTGGTAAAGACATAAAGTTCATTTTTCAGTAAATTACTTTTACTAGTCCATATTTCTGTTCTCTATTTAGTATTCGTTTTTCAGGTAAATATTCAATTACTTCTCAACAATCCAAATTGAATTCTATCACAAAAAACTACGTTTTAGTAGTTATAATTATTTATGTATTGAAAAAAGTCTACTAAACAAAAATCAATCACTGCATTCGCCACGTTCATTTCACACCTACACAACTCCATCACTACATAGTATAAAACAAAGTCGTTATTTTTGTCTGTTTGTTTGTCTGTTTGTCTGTATGCTTAAATCTTTAAAATTACGCAACGGATTTTGATGCGGTTTTTTGTAATAGGTAGAGTGATTCAAGAGGAAGGTTTTTATGTATAAAAATTCCCGATCTCCCACGGGAACGGGCACAACGCGGGTAAAACCGCGGGGCGCAGCTAGTTCATCACTAAAAGAAACATTTGATTCATAAACAAATGATATCACAACAAAAACATCACATATCTATCTCCGAGTCGGTTGACAGCCAGCGATCCCAAAGGAGTGGAAAAGCCAAGATAATCTGTTGATGACACGATTTCCAAATTAGGCCGGCGAGTTTTTACATTGAAATGAATTTTTGTTAAAGCCCTTTTAAATGTAAAAGTGAGGTTTGTGGTTGCGTGTTCTAACGTGCGATTAGAACTGGACGTTTTTAAGTTGAATTTTATTATAATACTAGCTGTACATCGCGGTTTTATCCGTGTCGGGTGACACGACTAATATTTTCATTGGAATAAACAGCCTCCGTGGTCTTGTGGTTTGAGCACCCGGCTCACGATCCGGAGGTTTCGGGTGGACGGCCAACCTGACCAATCCTGGTGTCAGAGATATTGAGCCGCCAAAGGCCTCTGACATGGCTCATGTAACGACTACTATCCGTAGAGAGTAACCGGGACCGACGGCTTAACGTGCCCTCCGAAGCACGGAATCATCTTACTTTTCGGGAATCAGGTGATTCAGCCTGCAATGCTCTAACCAAACTGAGGAAAGTCTCACAAATAGATTTTTGTGTGATATTGTCCCCACCGGGAATCGAACCCAGAACCTCCAGATCGTGAGCCAGGCGCTCAAACCACAAGACCACGGAGGCTGTTAAAATCATCTTTTCCTCATTTCTTATAGGGCAAATTACAGGTTAATACACTACTTTTTAAACAAAATAAGAATATTTTCTACAGTCTGTATTCACATTGCAATATTTCTTACATTTACAAGAACCCTTAAAACAACTTCACTACACCCTTTAAAAAACTTAAAACACTTCACTGCTCACAAATCTTACCTTTTCATCTCCACCTAATTATGACTTAAAAAAATAAAAAACGACTTAAAAAACGGCTTCAAATTGAAGTCGATCTTATATCACTCCAGCCTTGGGGCGCTTGCAAACGAATCCTTGGGTTGAAAGGATAAATAAAAGAGAGGTAGCTTAAAATTCCACTATCAAGTAGAAAAATAAAGGTGAAAGCTCGTTAGCGTTGGGATTTTTTAATTATACGGAAGTGAGAGTTAGGGAGGTAAATCAACTTTAACCACTTTTAAAGCAGTGCGGCTGCGTTCAGGGATGGATGGATGGGTATAAATATATTTCGTTTTTCACCGTGTGACGTTATTTACCTTTTCTTAATTGGTGGTAACGCAGTCTAGACGTTTTAATTTAGTGTCCTCTTGACAAGTGGCAAGTAACAGGCTCCGTGGTCTAGTGGTTTGAGCGCTCGGCTCACGATCCAGAGGTTCCGGGTTCGATTCCCGGTGGGGATATCTCAAAAAAATCACTTTGTGAGACTGTCCTCAGTTTGGTTAGGGCATTGCAGGCTGAATCACCTGATTGCCCGAAAAGTAAGATGATTCCGTGCTTCGGAGGGCACGTTAAGCCGTCGGTCCCGGTTACTTTCTACGGATAGTAGTAGTTACATGAGCCATGTCAGAGGCCTTTGGCGGCTCAATAACTCTGACACCAGGATTGGTCAGGTTGACCATCCACTCGATGAAGAAGAATGCGTTGTTTGACAATTTTAATGCGTTGTCATTGGTCGATTGAGCTCCACACACCTCCGTTCCGCCTAAATGGAAACGCACGCGAAGAACCTAGTCACCTAGCATTTGTACTAGGCATTTAAGCAGTTCTGAACTTTTGTTTACAAAAGTTAACCACTAATACATTCTAGATAGTTTTATTTCCCTCCGAGTAAACTTATAGCGAACAAACTAATTTTCTGTATACTAAAGGCCTTATCCATAACCGCTTACTAGCAGCATTTTAGCTATCAAATGGTTTGTCCCTTTCTGACATACGCTATTTTCCAAAGAGCAAAAGAGACAAAACACTCACTAACAGTGTTTTAGTTAGAGAGCGCATATTAATAAGGCAGTAACACTTTTATGATAAAGCTTTCTAGTTTGTTTTCTGTTTGAATGCTCTACATATGTAGTTTCTGGAATTTACTATTCGATATTTAAAAATATTTCTGTACTAGCAGCGCCCTGCGGTTTTACCCGCGTTGTTCCCGTTCCCGTGGGAATTTCGGAATGAAAAGTAGCCTATAACCTTCCCGTTGAATGTGGCTATCCATTACAAAAAGAATTTTTCAAATCGGTTCAGTAGTTTCTGAGATTAGCGCGTTTAAACAAACAAACAAACAAACAAACAAACAAAACAAACTCTTCAGCTTTATAATATTAGTATAGATATGACAACCATATTTGAAACGAAAGTTATAGGCTACTTTTGGTACCGAAAATCTCTCAGTAACAAGTAAAACCGTGGGGCGCTGCTAGTGTTTTTCTAATCAAACTTTAAATCCACCTTTAAGGCTCCAATATAAGATATACAAGGATACAACAAAGTTTTTCCTACCTAGATTTATGGTACCTTCAGCTTTATGTAGGAAACTTTATCACAGCCAAAGACAGTAACCTGGTACCTTTAACCTTTATTATTTTACTAGCTGTTCTGCGCTGGTTCTACCAGCGATGCAATAGATGGCGCTAGTATTAAAATTTTGTAAATCACGTTAAGCGGTATTTCCCCGATAACGTGGCGTCACATAATGTATGTACAGTAAAATATTATTTTATGTACACGTTTTTATTATAAAAATAAACTTAATTTATACGGAAATATGTGTTTTTATGAGACTAATCCATTCAAAAATAAAACAAAGAAAAAATTAATCCGAAAACTGCTGTACTATTCACAATTATGTTTAAAAATATTCACATATTTTGTTGTAACAAAAAGTATTTAATTAATTTTCGACTAGCAACGCAACGTGGTTGTACGAGTACTTACGTTATAGCCTTGAAAAAGTAGCCTATTACTTTCCTCTTATTAAATGTGGCTATATAAAAGAGCAGTGGGAAAACTTCAGTCGATAAAGCAAAGTCGACTCTTTAGGCATCCCTAAGAGCATCAATTTCTGTCAAGAGAGTCCCGCAAATTGGCTAAGCTCCTTATATTAAGGACTTAGACTAATATATTCGTATATAAAAATTGAAAAGTTACTAACCGCGCCCCGCATAGTGACCCACGTTGTACCCGTTCCCGCGGGAATTTCGGGATAAAATGTATCCCATATGTTATTCTGATGTATTACCTATATTACTGTAAAGTTTTATGCAAATCCGTTCAGTAGTTTTTGCTTGAAAGGGTAACAAACATACATCCATCCATCCAATCTTCAAATTTTCATTATACTTCAGATATACTATCGTCGACTCAAAGCATATTACTGTCCTTTTGAATAAAGCTATCATATAAACAAAAAACTTTTCAAATCAAACTGGTAGTTCCAGCGATTACCGCGTTCATACAAACACAAACCCACACTATTCAGCTTTATTTTAATAGTATATAGATAACATAATGTTAGTCCGGATTATGTGCAGGCATTTTAGTAATAAAACTGGCATTTTTCACCATTTTTGTTAAGCCTAAAATGCTAGGCTAAAAACAATATCTATTTGAATACAAAATACCTTTGTTAATGGAACACACGCCACAATAAATAGGTTCAGAAACGATCGCGTAAATCTTTTAGGATATTGTGGTATTAAACTGGGAATGAATAACTTAAAAAGTGTACTAGAAGTTATATAATCCGACTATTTACATACTGAACATATGAACAGACCGTGAAACTATTCCTCAATTACACATTTCTTCTGGTTTATGAAAACACAATTCCGTCTTCGCAGTTTTACCCGCGTTGTGCCTGTTCCCATGGGAATTTAGGGATAAAAAAATTACTTATAACTTGTTTCTTGAATGTATCTATCTATTACAAAAAGAATTATTCAAATCGGATTGGTACTTCCTGAGATGAGCACGTTCAAACAAACAAACTCTTCAGCTTTATTATATTAGTATGTATATGTAGATGTAGGCACACACTACGAGTACATATAAAAGTTCTAACAGATTTTTTGTCACAACCTATATGTCAGAGAGACTAAAGATTTTCCACCGAATATTGTCGTAAAACCGTTTTGTTCTTATCGAATAAGTCTCTTTACAATTCAATAACACAAGCCTAGAGCAGAGTTTGTTTCTAATTGCCCGTATGTGAATTTGTCCAATAAATATTGATTTATTTTATTTAAAAAACAAACAAAAAAATGTATCCTACTTTTAAAACGTGGCTCGGGTTTGAGATCACCAACCCGCATTTGGCAAGCGTGGTGATTATACCTAATCCTCCTCATTGCACTGATAGCTTCAGTGACATGAAAGTCCTTTGCCCATTGGGACATTACAGGCTAATACTTTACTTTTATTTAAAAACTTTTGTGACTATTATGGACTACGAACTCCAGCATAATAAAGTAGTTAAACAATTATGTAAATATATTCATATAATACTATAAAAGGTAGTAAAGTAAAAGCAGGTTTTCATGTCCAAAATAACCATAAAACGTCTGATCCCCATTAAATACTTATGGTGGATTAGAAACCCTCACGCCTCAATGGGGCCTTCCCTAATGGTCCCTCGCTGTATAATGTTTTTCAGGAAATTAATTTTTACATTCGAAAACAACGTCACTATCAGAACATGTAACTGTAATTTTCTGGAAACAATAAGGAAAATTACATTAGGATAAGATGGGAGGCGAGTAATACTCGTATACAAAGTATCACATTTTAACCTTCCCATGTAAAAAGAAGGGTCTTGTGTTGTGGGATTTGGTTTAGTTAATGTCACAAAGGATGAGCCCAGTTTTAAAAGTTTGGATGACTTGGAATATTATCAGTCATGATTAAAAGTAACATAGTAGTACGTTTTGTCTAGATGAACAATTGTAATCAAACACTCCTCGCAAGCGCGCTAAGTACTTATGAGATTCACATACAGATAAGAAGAAAAGTGTGTTTTTGGTCAAACAAAGTCCTCATTTACGTAGTACCCACAAATGAACCACCAAAGTACTTCACTACATATTATAAAACAAAGTCCCCGGCCGCGTCTGTCTGTTCGCGATAAACTCACTAGTACTGCACGGATTTTGACGCGATTACATGTATAAAAATTCCCGAAATTCTCACAGGTACTGGCACAACGCGGGTAAAACCGCAGAGCGCTGCTAGTGAGTACTACGAATTAATAATGACAAATGATCAGTCTGTTATTGATTGTCTTTTCGGTGGCTTAAAGCAATTATAACTCGGTTATTTCGACTGAGTGACGTTGGCGGTGTAAAGGTGCGTATCCAAAGAAGCGGAGCGGGGATGTGCGGAACCTAATTCACCATCACAGCGCATATAGGTCATCAAACAACGAACTGACACTGTCAAAATTATTTCGTATTGCATTGTAATTGGTCACTATTGAGCTCGACACAGCTCCGCTCTGCGTCAATGGAAACGCGCCCTTATGTTTATTAACTTCACAATTTCTTGTTCACAATTTACTGTCACACATGTGATGTCAAAACAAATGTTAGCACAAACAAATGACGCTAATAATATAAAGAGGTCCACACATTCCATAGCCTACGAGATCTTCCCGAATGATCCCGAAGAATGAATGGAATCCGCTCGGTCCCTGTCTTCACAGATTAAAGATAGGAATTTTTGCAACCCTCCTTTCTTACACTATTGTTCTAATTTATAGGGATTCGGAGAATTCTTGAAATTGTTTATTCGAACTGTACTATTTGAATATCGAAGTTTGAGTGACGTATTTAGTTATTGATAAGTTTGAGGTTGGTTTACCCTGTATAAAAAAAGGTAAAAAACATTATCTGTATTTACAGATTATAAATATATCAAAACTAGCAGTTCTCTGCTGTTTAAAATGCTTTATATCAGTTCCTGTGATGATTTTGGCATGAAAATTATCAGAAACCTTCCTCTTGAATAATTCTATCTGTTGATGAACCGCATGAAAATCCATTCAGTAGTTTTTGAGAAAATCAACATACAGACTTACTACAGCCCTTGGGATATTTTTTGTGTTATAAGATTGACACAAAAATAGAGGTTTAACAACAACACTAAATATTACAAAGGTAGATACTAGCATGTTAACTTTTATGACTTTAAATTATTATTCATTGATATGTAAATATTGAAAACTACCCTTTCCCTTTAACTGAAAACCAAACTAAACAAAACCTCGTACCAAAGTATTGATTAAACAATAACGGTAATTCTGAAGCGAGGGCAAAAACTTTTTCCTGAGCCCAGTTAAATAACTCAATTGATTGAACATGCGCTTAGCACTCAATAGTTAACTCGTTTAATTTTAATGACCGTTCAAGGAAATCAAGTTAGCAACTTCGAAAACGTCAAGTAACATTCGTTGTAAACTTTGTACAGTTAAACAAGAACCGAGTTACCTTAAATTAAGTTAGGTATCAAATTTATAGGTTGGTAAAGAGAAATGCGTAGGTACTAAGTGGTAAGTAAAGTTGGGACAAAGATTTACGGTACTATTAGGGTGGTTTATACCAATCGGGAGTATTGGTTTATAGAGATAGCAGTAAAGTATGCTTAGAAAAGGAATACTAGTATTTTAACTTTATGGTAAGTAAACGTGAATGTTTTAAAGGTAACCATTTTTTCATTCGTTCATTCATTCATTCACTCGTTCGTTCATTCATTCATTCACTCCTCCATTCATTCATTCACTCTTTCGTTCATCATTTCTTAATTCATTCATTCATTCATTTCGAGTAGGTTAGTGACCAACCCTAGTGTCGGAGTTTTGAGACCGACTCAAAACCGGCTACCAAAATGGTCTAACCTGGGTCAAGGTATGTGCCTTGAGCGCTTAAACGTTCATTAAATCGACAATTAACTAATTAACGTAATTTTCCACATATCACATGTCAAAACCATTCATTAAATCTCTACTAAAGAAGTATTTGACGTACCTGAGTAGCGTTAGTTTAGCAATTATAACGCTAAGAAATATATAAATAAACATAATAATTTATAGTATGTAGTGTTCCAGAATTTAAAAAAATATCAGCGGATTTTTAATAAGCTCTATGGTGATGCTTCGAGTAAATACTGAATAGAAATTTCATGGCCGGCTCTTAATACTCGTAATTTGCTATTTTGGAATGAACATCCCTCAATAATAGGCCCTGATTCGGGTCAGTCTATAAACACAGGAAATTGGCTATTTACCTGAGGTTGTATCACACAATTCCATTTAGTGGTGTCGTGATTGAGAGGCGAATATTTCAAATTCAATTTAATATTTGACATTATTGATAAAATTACATTTAATATAGATACCTATATTAATATAATAAAGCTGAAGAATTTATTTTTTGTTTGTTTGAACGCACTAATCTGAAAAACTACCAATCCGATTTGAATAAATTATTTTTGCAATGGATTCCCATATTCAACGGAAAGGTGATAGGCAATTTTTCGTCCTGAAATTCCTCCACGAACGGGCACAACGCGGGTAAAACCGCAAGGCACTACTAGTTTAATTATATTGTCCTTTCAACTACCTATTACCAGCACACCTTTGCACAGTATACATTACATGTTACCTGTTCATTGAGTCTGCGTAGTTCCGTAATTCTTGTGCTTTAATAGAGTGTATCGCCCTTTGAACTTGACGGCGCAAAGCTTAATCGGTTGGGGAAATTAATGACCACTGTACACATAGCGATGAATTACATTCAATACTAATAAAGCATGTAAAGTAAGCTCGAGTACGTTAGTGGTCAAACCTGGTGTCAGAGTTTTTGAACGGCTTGATAGGCTCCTTCTTCTTCTTCATCGAGTGGATGGCCAACCTGACCAATCCTGGTGTCAGAGTTATTGAACCGCCAAAGGTCTCTGACATGGCTCAAGTAACGACTACTATCTATAGAAAGTAACCGGGACCGACGGCTTAACATGCCCTCCGAAGCACGGAATCATCTTACTTTTCGAGCAATCAGGTGATTCAGCCTGCAATGCCCTAACCAAACTGAGGAAAGTCTCACAAAAAGATTTTTGTGAGATATCCCCACCGGGAATCGAACACGGGTCGGGTCGTGAGCCGGGCGCTCAAACCACAAGGCTGTTATAGGGTCCAACATGATCTAACGATTGAGACAACCGGCATCGACAATTAAACGTGCCCTCCATAGCACAATGCTCAGATAGAAATTCCATTCATTGAAGTAGGGGCTGAGCTACATAGCAATGAGTTAGCAGCAATCTAACCTAGGCTTCGTTGTATTGCGTATTATAGTCATTTTTGTCATTAAAATACCACAAATGTATTAAACATTATAATATTTCACAAAAGAAAACATCCACATCGTACTGATATCATCAGTACAGTGAGAAGAGATTGTTTCTATCAAAAATGAGTTAAAATGCGTTTGTTAATAAAATACAAAAAAATACTATTTTTTTGCGTATTTTGCGTAAATGTTATTTCACTACTACAAGGACATTCTGTTTAAGTGATTCAGGCAGCCAGTAATAAACCACGATTTTTTTAATTTCTAACGTCACATTTGTATTTACGATTACAGGTGCGTCAGCGTAAGCAACCTCATGTAAATCCATAAGATTGTGCTACGAGTATTATTGACCTACGGTGTTAGATATTCGGGTCAGGTCAGTTATGTCATACAGGAAAAATATGTCAATGTGTTTTTCCCACAGGACTAGCTCCATGCCCAATTTCATCATAAATTCAACATTTTATCTGTGAAAAGATAATAAACAGATACGTAACATAATTCATATTTCCGCACCTAGATAATAAAAGAGAGAGTATATATTTGTTTGTGCTGTCATGAATCAACAGCTGAATTGATTTTGGGACTTTTATGTGCCTAGCTTGTATAGAGTAAAGCTCTCAATGCTATATGGCATTGAGTAAGTTTACAAGTGTCAACTAAGATTGATTCAGCCTGCAATGCCCTAACCAAACTGAGAGCAGTCTCACAAAGAGATTTTTGTGAGGTATTGTCCCCGGTTCTTAAATTCCCACGGGCACGCGGGTAAAACCGCGGGGCGCAGCTAGTGACATATACTCGTATACACAGCTATATACCTTTGTCAAAATCATTTAAAGTTATTGTTGATAAAACAGGGTTAGTCGCTTATTCCACATAAAATAATCATATTCGTAGAGGCGTCGATTATTATCGAATGCAATTAAACTATCACCGATGACTTTGCGTCCATTAATCTTCAGATTTATGCTGAAATTGCTGAAATCAGCTATCGGTTCACAGTCCTATCAGGAAATTACCGTCGCATTAATTATGGAGTGATTTATATGACGGCCAATTATGACTAATTGTTAGGTGATTGATCTTTAGGGGAAAGTCATTTCGGTGAGTTGATTTTATGAGTCAATTTACGTAGTGGAGTTTACTTGGTATATTAGCTTTTTTATTTGGTTCAGCGAGTTGCCTAAATAGTTGGTCAGAAATTCACTGTGGGTGGCAAGATGGTATCTTTAACAAATTGCAGTTGATAACGTTTTTGTCGGTACAAAATATTTGCATGAGAGCATTTTTAATCACAGCGGTTTTACTCATCAATTCTAAATGTTGAGAAAAGAGCATAAAAAGTATTAAGAACATCTACACTGTTTTTTTTTGTGCTGCCAATTTTCCAGCCAAAGACAATTCCTTCTGAAGAGGAATAAGGTTTAGTGATTTCATTCCATTCTTGCACCATGACTGAAACCTTATTTCCTCTATAGAAAAAGTAGGTAATCTTTGGTTATAAACTCAGTCATAATGGTTTCAATTTTAAAGTCTCGTGAGGAAAAAATAACAGGCATGGAGAGTTTAAAAAAACCTACACTCATCATTGGGTGACTACAGGTTGAGAGAGAGAGAGAGAGAGAAGAAAAAATAGGATATACTAATATTATTTATTTCCGTTAAATACGCACTCGTGTGAAAAAAGATTCCTAACCTTACTAAGTAATAGGTGAAAATAGAACATAATACGTCATAGCTATTATTATCATGGGCGATAATAAACATCTCATGCGAACGAGGCTTTAATATCTATACTAATATTATAAAGCTGAAGAGTTTGTTTTGTTTGTTTGTTTGTTTGTTTGTTTAAACGCGCTAATCTCAGAAACTACTGAACCGATTTAAATAATTCTTTTTGTAATAGATAGCCACATTCAACGGAAAGGTTATAGGCTATTTTTCATCCCGAAATTCCTACGGGAACGGGTACAACGCGGGTAAAACCGCGGGGCGCTGCTAGTGTACCTTAATAATACAAATGAATTGGTTATGGTTAGTTGAGTTGTTGACAGCTAGTCAAGCAAGGAGGTGATTAGATTTAAACGACATAATTAGTGAACATGATTTGTATTAGTACGTCATAGACGAATACTGATTTATGTGAAGATCAAAGGGTAAAGGGCAAGCCACACATAGTGAGGGCGTGTCACGTCGGGTCGGGTATTTGTGTCACGCTGAAAAGTGTCACGCTGGCCCGTTGTAGGCGTATATGACGGTTATTCTCGTACACTGATTCTTGCTAGCTATCAAAACAGTCTGTTCTACCAAGTTTTAAAGTTAAATAATTGATACTTTTATCAGGAGAAAGGCTTTAAACACTTTCTAGCGATCGAAATTAACACCCTTTCTGCGTCAAGGGTTAAAAACGCCAGCTATAATTGACAATTTCAACAAGGAGATTCCCATCAAAATTACGATTCCTATAGACAAGAAAACTAGGTCGGTTTCTACTTATATGTAACTGACCCAGAATCAACGCGTGGGTGTAACTAAACTTTGCAACAAAACGGAAATGGGCCCTCTTAATATTCTTTTAATCTGTTAACATATTAAATTGGCTCTTAAGAACTTTTAATGGCAGAACTTTTTTCAATCGCGTTCTTTTTTCGTTGTAATGTGTATAGGGCTGATAATCTTACTGATAAATGTATGCTTTGGATAGATGAAATGTGCAAGAAGGTTTTTTTGTATTTTTAGAGTCCACAAAAATGTGATACCGTGATTAACCTTGATAAGTGTCATAATGTTTTCGATAGAGAGATAAAGGGAACACTTTTGGTCAACGATGAAACACCTTAGCCTAAAATAATAATAAATATGAAATGAACAAGCTTAGGAAGATCGTTATAGTCCGCTCCCAAATGTCGCCTATGTGTCGTCTGGATTTTAATCGGACGAAGCTTTCCAAATCTGTCTGACAACTATTTTGTAATCGAATCGGGACTTTATCGCGTTCAATCTATAACGTATTTATTAAAAAACGTACCCGACGTTTCGAGCGGATTACACCACTTGTGACCAAAGGAAGAATGCTAGTTCGATCGCGATATAGTTCCAATTCATTTATTTATATTGAGTGCAAATCTCACTCAGTTCAAAAAGTATGTTACAAAAAAAGCAATGGTTTGCACTCCGGGCAATATTAACGTCAAAACGTCTTACGAATTTTTGATCAGGTCACGTGTTCTGTGTCACAAAAAAGTGCACAACGCCGCTTAAGAAGTTTTCACTTCAAAAAACTGTTTCTTTAATAGATAAAATAAAGACCATCACTAAAATAAATGAGTTTTAAACTTAAAAGTCTAATACGTTTTCAAACCGCCTCATTAGCTATGTTCATAGGCCTCAGGTGGGATTCTGACATTAAAATTCATAGCCTACTATTAGAATTACTTAGGTCACGGTACTGTGTAGGACATTGTTATAGACCTCTATGCCTATATACATAGGGTACATAATAGTGTGTAAATTATTCAATACTAGTAGTCCATTGTCCTTAAGTAGAGCATTGTTTGGTAATTCTATTACTCGCACTTAATAGAGGACTAATTAAGTTTGAGTTTCCACTCTAGATTGTGATGTATTGTTTATACTAATAGGAGATACTCTTACAACCTTACTCAGAGACGACAAATAATGTATGAAAAGTGCGTCAATATACAAACATACTGTGAAATAATAACAAACCTACATTTGCATAAAAAACTTCTCCGCATCAAATCGTCAGAATCCGTATTCGCACCCACATCCGAATCAAAAGGCTATCTAATAAAATAAACTTTCTACACTTAACTGAACATATTTAATTCAAAACTTTCATTCGATTTCCGTCGAACCTGTTTTACATTCAAAAAATCATTCATTCATTTATTCAAAAATCGAACGAAATAAATCCTTTGAAAACTCCACATACTAAAACCATTTGGCGAATCATTTGTTAATCAAAAACTTACATTTTAGTCAAGTATAATGAATGACACTCATTTTTCTTTAAAATAAGTAACTTAATAATGTCTATAATTCTTTTAATAATCTGCCATGCAACGTCAATTTACAATTACCATCAAACAGGTTTAATTTGACATCAAAACAAGCTATACAATATGGTCTTGTCATTGTGACATTTCCCAACGGCTTCTAATTTCAAAATGGTCGCACAGAAACGACTATTTGTTCCATTACTTATTGTTCGTTCACAACAGAAGTTTGTACATTTCAAAAGTGAATTGAACAAGCGAATATTTTCCAATTTTCAAACAAAATATCGACGTATAGGCGGGCGGCAGACGTGCGTAAATACATTGCTACCAGCAAACGGTTTTTTTGTTTGATTTTTTACTAGAAAATATTCATTTTCGACGTTGTCATAACGATGAATCAACAGACTAGCGAAGCCATTATTCGGTCGATAGATATGCAAAATTATTCGCATTAAAATTCAATTGTTTTTTAGTTATTATGTAAACATTACGGTCGGGTTTTCTATTATGAATTAGTTTATTTGATGAATAATTATTTACCGCATTTTAGCTGAAAAATGAATTGAATAGGTGTACTCTATTCATTGCATTTATGAAATGAAGCACTTGTACAAATTACATGGTTCACTCATACATTAATTTACCTTTATTATAAATATAATTATTTAAATTGTATAGGTACAGTAATACAAGCCCGTTGGCACAGTAGCATGAAAGCGCTTACTGTGTCGGGGGTTACGGGTTCAATTCCCGCCCAGGGACATCAATATGTGCTGACATAATTGTTGGCGACGACGTCTGGGTGTCAATTATATATTCATACAAATTATTTGTGTATGTATAAGTATTAGTTAATTTGATTCCATAACACGAGCTTAGAGTTTAGTTTGGATCTAATTAACCGTGAGTGAATTTGTCCGGGTATATTTATTTATTTACGTTGGGCGTCCACCGAGTGACGGTATTAGTCCATTTGTGGGATGACATTCGGTAGATGTCCCATCCACTCTCATTTGAGTTCGGCACTTTTTAAGCCAATCCGGCAAGGCCCGTTCTTTCACGAGAAAATGGTATTGCGGATTCTGTTAGTTCTCTTTACTTTCAATATGTTTCGCTCTTTTATATAGACGTAAGCTATATTTTTCCAGGTGTGATCAAATCGGACACGGTGTGCAAATCAAATTTAAAATCGATTCAGTAGTTTAGGAGTCTATCGCGGGCAAACAACGTGACACGTAGTTTTTATATATAAAGATTAGTCATTCAAATAATAAAAATAAACAGTCACATTATATATACTAACACAGTACGTTAGAAGTTATTTGGCAGTAAATCGTGTCAGTGAAGCGAGACGACGTCCCGATTTGCGATGCAAGGCACGCCACTACGGATTTCAAACGACAATTTTGTGCTATACCGATACCAACGGTATATCAATGCTTGGATTTTTAATTCAACTTTTTTCTGATGGATTTATTGTCAATACAATTCATGATGTGAATATTTTTAGGTTTATGTGAAGAAATTTGTTTTTTGTGTAGAGTAGGATTAATGGGATATTGGCACTTTTGAAAATGGTATATAAATAAAATGAAAATCTGAATTTAAAATTACTACAAAAATGCAGCTAAAGGAGACGTTTCAGTTAATAAATTATTGTAATGTTTTTATTATTTTACGTTTAAAAATGTACCGAAAATTCAATACATCCAGGGTTGGCCACTGACCAAAACAAAAAAATTTTTTTTGCGATAATTGGAAAGATTATATAGGTATTAGTTTTATAACAAAACTATTTTTATTTTATTTTTTTCGCAATAATTCAAAAGTTATTTCAAAATAAAAAATAATTTTTGAATCCAGTACCGAAAACACTCGGACAACTCCCGAACAAACCCGAGCGCGTGTGACGTCATAATGTGTAATAGCCGTAAACGCTGTACGTACTTATGGTTAAATAGCTATAACATTATCACGTCACAACCAAGGTGACCAATTATGGCGCGTTTATAGTCACGTGATTTTTATTCAATTTTTAATTGTTTATAATTAATTGAAAAAATATATTTTTTAAGTTTTTTGCATTAAATATCAATATTATTAGGTAATAATAAAGTTTTAAAATACATAAAAAGCCCAAGTTTCAAAAGCCCTATTACTTTAGTGCATGTCAAATGGTTTTATAACTATGAATAAAAAAGTGAATAATTCTGAATTCGTTTGTTTTTTGACACACTTTTGATCAAAATAAACTGAAATGAGTTTCCCTAAACTAATACATAAAATTGTCAAAGCATACCGTGTTCAAATATACATCACGAAAGGAATAAAATAACTCACACAAATTGTTCCATTTGAAATAATACTTGAATATTTCTAAAATATATTTATTATGTTCACGACACAAGTCGTATATCATTGGCACGGCTCATTTGCTTCTTTGTACCAATTTATTTGAATATAAAGAAAATTGACGGTCTCCGCTAAATTTTTTACATTTTCACACGTAAGGGCAGACAATATTTGGAAAACCAATCATTTAGATAGATAACGTTCTGTGAACGTAGCAATATAATAAATCGTTGATTATTTTTTATTGCCTTAGATGATCTCTCGTCTCTCATTTAGTTTGTGATAACGATAATGCCTTCTCATATACTAACTAGCAGCGCCCCGCGGTTTACCTGCGAAATAGGCTTCAGCAGTAAGAACTTCGCTCTTCAGTAGTTTTACCCAAGAGTTGCTTGTTCTCGAGAGAGTTTTGGGATGAAAAATATCCTATAATCTTACCTTTGAATTTTACTATTAATTGAAACGTACGTTGATGTCATTATTATTTGTTAAAACGGGAACTCATTCACTCATTCCCGTTTTAACAAATAATAATTACCTTTGAATGTGGCTATCCGTGACAAAAAGAATTATTCAAGTAGGATTGCTAGTTTCTGCGATAAACGCGTTCAAACAAACAAAAAATCACACAGAAAATGTTTCATAATATTAGTTTGATAAAAATAATACAGTGCGGCCTTTGGAGAGACTACAAGATGGACCGGAAATAGGTTATTTCAAAGGGAAAGGCACCTGCCACTATTATCATCATAGCAATATTTCCAGGAAATAGTTTATCCGGATTACATCGAGTTTTACTAAAAGCGAACAACAAAAAAGAAGATTCAATATAATATCGGATATATATATATAATGATCCTCCTCATATACTGATCTTCAGTGTGATTAGAGGCTTTTCCCAGCAGTGGGTTATCACAGGCTAATACTTCTTAGTTTTGATACGTTTTACGATAAAAAGTGGATCTTCTGTGTACCTTTTTCATTGATTGATATCTTCAGAGATATGAAAGGCTTTTGCCCAACAATGGGACATCACAGGCTAATTATAATAATACTTCTATTTTTTGAAACGTATTAAGCATTTTTTGAAATTGTATCTTCATTTATATTATCAGTTCAAGCAATCGTCACAAAACGTCAATTAAATTGAATAAATTCAGTTACTTCGTTAGTCATTTGTTGATTAATATTTTGTAGCAAAACATCAAAAGGATATAAAATCTAACACAGCAATTAGGAAGTTGGTAATATTCCAGCAATTAAAACTCACTGGTGAACCCTTAGAGCTATGGACTGAATAAAACTATAGGGCTAGCGATGTAGAAAATACTGTATTATACATTGTAGACCTTACATACATATAATATACTAGCAGCGCCCCGCGCTTTACCCGCATTGTGCCCGTTCCTGTGGGAATTTCGGGATGAAAAGTAGCCTATAGCATTCCCGTTGAATGTGTCTATCCATAACAAACATATCATATGAGGATAAGTACCCTAGTGAAAATGCTTGAAAATGTATAATTACATTATATCTTTGGTACCTACAATCATGGCAACTATACCACATCTCCCTAGGAACTCCCTAACTTATCGCTATAGGTATAGGTATATTGGAATTCGCTATACAAATTTCCTTAACCAAATACTATAAAGGAAGTAGTTGAAACTTGTAAACTTTGTCCGTACACCACATTGACAAGCTTCAGAGCCTGGATTTGACTTCCAGGTTTAAAGTTCCATAATGAATACACGGTTCGAATTAGCAGTGAGAGTTTGCGTGTCCCATTCGAGTTCCGAACACGTACTTAACTAATTCTTAGTTCAAACTAACTTGATATGCTTCTGGTTCAATTTATGGTAACCGTATAATTCAAATTGGTTTCAGAAATTAAGTTTGGAATAGGTTTTGACTAAAATTTTTGGTATTAGTCATGCTAATGCGTAATCAACTTGCATTAGGCAAACGTGGTGCTTACGTCTAATCCGAGGACTGTACTGATATCTTCAGTGAGATGCGAGGCCTTTTTGCCCAACAGTGGGACATTAGTCATGCTTAGTCTCAGACTATAGTCAAGTCAAGTATTCTTGACTATTAGTAGACTATTGTCTATAAAAACATTATGAAGGAGCGGCCATTAGAGACAAAACGTTAAACAAACTTTTTGTCTGTCACTAGCTGTTGTTACATATTGGGCTCAAGCTCTCACGAAAAACGTTTACAGGCTGTTACATTGTCTACACAATAATCTATGTGAGTTACTATCTAAAAATAATAAAAATCCAATATTATTTGATTAAAAACCGAATTTGAATATAAAGGGTCAATAAAATAGATCTCGTAGCTATAGTAGTTGTAGCAATTGCAATGTCGCGTAGTAACCGTAGCGCTACGAGTTACACTTTTTCTTTATGCCTTGTTGACACGTTGTGAGTGCACTCGGATGTCTAGTTTATTCGGATACCTGATAACGGATGTTAGGATAATCGAGTGTGAATGTTCAGGATTACGTAGTTACATCATACGAGTTTAGACGGAGTCGATGGATGCAGTGCTAGCAAAGTCGGATAATATCAATCTAGCTTTGTATAAATACTAGCCGCGCCCCGCAGTGTTACCCGCGTTGTGCCCGTTCCCGTGGGAATTTTGAGAATTTTTATACATATAAACCTTCCTCATGAATCACCCTATTTATTTTAAAAACCTCATCAAAATCCGTTGCGTCGTTTTAAAAATCTAAGCATAAGATACAGACAGCGGAAAGCGACGTTGTTTTATACTATGTAGTGATTCGTATCTCCAATATTTTTTTATTCCCTCAAACTACGAAAAGCTAATTTACTTTATTGAAGTATACAATCGATTCGGTATACAAACCACGAAACAACTAACCGTTCAAGTAAAACAAATACCCGCAAAATTCCGAATTGACATCAAACATTGTTAGCTTCTACGTTGGTATTGCAAATATATCCAAATAGAATCCTCAGACGAACCTTGACCCGCCTGTTTGGAATTTAATCGGAATCGAATAAAACGAGTGAAGGAATCGATTCAAACAACCGATTAACGTTCAAGTGACGACTATAAATGTCAATGTTGAGGACGGATTCGGCTCTGTGAAGATAGAACGGTTCTCTATTTATGTTCTATGTGCTAACAGGGTAGGATATATACCGTTTTATCATATAAGGCACAGCTGAACTTTGACAGATTAACTTTCGTTCGGAAATTCGAATTTTAAAAAAGTTACGTAAAAATAAGTTTAAACGAAATTCAATTTTAAAACTAAACTATCAATTGTTTCGAATGGTCCAAACAACCAGTAACACCAAAAAGGATAGATAGAAAAAAGTTCTTCGTTTGAAAACTTAACCTTTCCGTATCTACATAATACTATTCCGTTTTACTGTGTGTCATTTAGATGATAGTACAAGATAATCGTAATGTGTTGTGTCCGCCGTTTTATCCTTTATTAAATCAGATTCACCCATAAGATTTTATGCGTAATTTTATATTTCAATCCGTAAAAGTGTAAATTATTAAATGGGATTTTTGTTAAGGATACACTTTCATTTTATTTTATATTTTTTATGCATGATTTTGTCCATTAAGTTTTATGCGTAGTTTTACAGTTGTTGTAGTTAATGACATTTATATTATTATTAACGTTGGAGAGTATGTACTCGTATTTTTATATGACTTTAATGTTGTGGCCATTTTAAAAGGATTTTTATTTTATAATTTATAGCAATGTGCTTAGGATTTTACGTGCTCATATAGAATTAGAAGTATACAACCAACATCTGTAAAGATAAATATATTTTCTCTTCCTACCGCGCTATGTAAAGAATACAAAATATCTATATCTATACTAATATGAAGAGCTTGTTTTTTTGTTTGCGTAAACGTGCTAATCTTAGAAATAACGAATCCGATTTGGATAATTCTTTTGTAATGGACAGCCACATTCAATGGCAAGATTATAGGCTATTTTTCATGCCGAAGTTCCCACAGAAACGGACACAACATGGATAAAACCGCGGGGTTCTGCTAGTACATAATAAGCGTACATGTTTTTATAAATAAATAAATAAATAAAATTTCTTTATTTCAGCCAAGAAAGCCATATCTATACATTAAGTATTAATTATACAAATAGTTAATATACATTAAAGCTTATTGCTCATCGTCATAAATTAATAATAATTATATTACTACTTGTTCTCGTTCTGGTGAACAGAAATCCAGTGTTTGAGAATAGAACAAGAATAATTGTCCGCAACTGCTTTCAAGATAGTGTTGTTGGAGCATCTTATTCTATACCAGAAAGAGGCTATCCGGGCTCGCATTATACCATAGAAATCTGCTACTCCCGCCTCCGCAAACATAGTGGAGGCAGTCTCATAAGAGTCCGGTATGCATCATTATACTGTACCCTTATGGTATTGTACATCTTTTTTGAGTAGTTGCACCAGAGCTGGCATGTGTACATAGACAAACAGTAGGCATTAAACAATGTCTTCCTAACTTCATCGGTGCACCTACCAAACCTCCGCGTCAACATATTGCTTCTAACTGAGAGAGCCCTTCTTTCTCTTTCAATATCGCAGTCATCTTTAAGATGTTCTGTTATGATATGTCCTAGGTACTTAAATTGTTTGACCACCTTGACAGCCTCTCCATTCAAATATACATTATGTAACTTCTCAGGACCTGTACCTGATTTCAGCACCAACATTTCAGTTTTCAATACATTATACTTCAATCCGTGATCATTAGCATAATGTTCGCAGATTGACAGCAATTTCCTCAAACCTTTGATTGAGGGGCTCAGGAGAACCATGTCATCCGCGTAGCTTAGGCTATTGAAACATACTTGTCCTAAGTGACAGCTAGGTATGGGCGTTATTTCACGTCACTAGTTACAATAACTAGTTATGGGGCATGTAACCGAATAACTAGTTTCGAGTCACACATAAACATGTTATTTTAGTAACCAGTTACATTATCAATGCAGTGATCGAATGAAAAGCGAGACACGAAACAAAACTAGTTGCGAGCGTATGTCGTCTCTTTCACGCGTAATAGTTACTGTTACTGCTCTGTGCCTACTTCTTTGTAGGTACTGACCGGCAAAGCGAGCCGAGACTTCCCGAAATCACGAGTGATGACACGATTAAATTCTAACATGCACACACCAAGTCGCCAACTACCAAAATGATGCGTATAATTTTCATACGTATTACTTAGGACTTATTACTTATTTCACTTAAGTGAAATACTGGGCCTTCGTCGTCCAGCTCAGATACATTATAACGTTAATGATGTAACTGCTTATGGTAGCTACACTAGCTACAAAAACTACTTCGTTCAAAAAACCTGAAGCTTGTGACAGTAACGATTACGTAGGTAACCAGTTATATTTTCGTTTCGCAAAAACTTCAGTAACACCATGTTGAATCACTGAATAGAATTTGACAAATAACTAGTTATTAGTTATAACTAGTTTTCAAAACAGGTTACGCCTTCACAATAACTAGTTACGTTACGTTTCGCAAAAATCACGTAACGACCCATACCTAGTGACAGCCCACTCTAGATCTCCTGAGTGCCTCAATCAAATCATTCACATATAGGTTAAACAGGTCCGGAGAAGTTAGTCCACCTTGACGTACACCGCATTTTAGCCTATAATCGCTAGAAAGGATGTCGCCCCATTTAACATTGTTGGTTTGGCCTCTGTACCAGAATCTCAGCAGATCCCGAACTTCACGGCGCACTGTAGTCTTCTTTAATTTGGCCCAGAGAATTTCATAATTCACCGAGTCAAATGCTTTACTGAGGTCTAGAAAGCACGCGTAAACCGTCGTGCCTTGTCTAGTGTAGTACTTGACCACACTCTTTAGGCCAATGATCGCTAGATCCGTTGAGAGTCCGGGACGGAAGCCAAACTGTGCATCGTCAATCACGATACCTTTCTGAACCTCTGGTTGAATAAGACGCTCCAACACCTTTCCCATAATCGTCCCGAGGGATATTGGACGATAGTTCGAAGATGAGCTGACATCTCCTGTTCTATTCTTAATCACCGGCACTACTAAAGTTTTCATTAACATCTCTGGCAAATACCCATATTTTATACATAGATTAAAAAAGGAACTTAAGTGATCACAAACCTCTTTGCTCCCCCATAGTAAGTGTTCGACACTGAGCCCATCGTGACCGGGAGACTTCCCGCGTTTCATGTTCTTGATAGCATTACGCACATTCTCCGGTGTAAGTGGTGATGGCTGCCCGGTCTCGACAGTCTCAGTGTCGATCACCTTGCCTACCGGTAGTGGCTCGACCCGAAACTTCTCAGCGAATAACTCTGCAATCTGGAATGGCTCTTGTATCCCATCAACAGATACAGGTAGATTACTCTTATAGCCAAAAGACCTAGTAGATTTCCAAAACTTACCAAAATTACTTTCTTTTCTATGCTTAGCTAAAATATTACATCTAATAGTTTCTTCATTTCTCTGACACCATTTAATTTTGTTTTTAAACTTCGAACGACTATTCTTCATATTTAAATAGTAAGTACCCTCTGAGGGCCTACCAGCCATTACCCAACAATCAAAATGCATTTTCGCTTCGGTGTGACTTTCTTTCACATGAAAATTCCATCCTATCACTTTTTTACATTGTTTTCTTTCACCAGAACGAGAGCTTAATTTTGCAGCTTCTTGTAAAGCACTTACAATATAATTATAATAGTCATCGATATATTCCCAATATTGTTCATAGTGCGAGCACTCCTTAGAATCACAGTTACACACTGATAATACATTATTATATTTATCTAATTTTTCTGAGCAATACTTTTTATACATATTTATTTGTTGTTCAGATCGTTCTCCCCACCTAATCTGTTTAAGGTTATCTCGACAGTAGGCAATTGCAGTCTCTGTTTCCATACACGCTATATCACACTCGATCCTCAGCGGATGGTGGTCTGACCATGTGACGTCATAGATGACGTCCACAGCGATTACAGTCTTCCTCGCGGCTGACGTAGTGAGACAATGATCCAACCATCGCCTACTGCCGTGAGCCTCACTAAGGAACGTATATGTGCTTAACGGATTACCTAATAGTTCTAAGTCCACCCAATCCCATAACATATCAACACAAAACTTATTTAGCTCATTCCCGAAACAAGCAGTGGGGTGCGCGTTAAAGTCGCCCATTATATACACACATTGTACATCGCTCTCTTCAATAATAGCATTTATCATGCCTAAGCAATTTATAAACTCAGGTAAGTTATCAGCGTTATCTACAGGCATATATACATTTATGATCAATATATACCCCTTACAGGTTAATACACGTATAGCTTCGATACGGTCACTCGAGCATTCCACAGGGCTAACACACGGAAACTTTGATTTGTTCCACATAATGGCTAATCCACCGTAAGGTCTACCCCGTAATATACCCCCCGATGTGTCCACAGAAGACTTGGCCACGGCTCCAAAATCTTTATTTATTTCGTTAACAAAGTTAAGATCATGTGGCAGCAGCCATGTCTCCTGTAATAACAATATGTCATTCCGAGTAGTAAGTTCGTGTATGCATTGTTTCGAACGTTTAATCGATTTACAGTTATAAGATAATATAGAAATGTTTGATACTTTTTTATCCATATTGAGATATAATGTATTCATCATTTATACAACTTTACAGAGTACTCACGAAACCGCCTAAAACTGATACCAGTTGGCCAAAAGTCCGCTCGCAGAAACTGGTCTAGTTTTGTCTTACACACGGTCACTTTAAAGGACATAAACTCCATTTCATGTTTTTGTTTTAACTGTTCAACACTAGCACACTTTTCACCCATGTCAGACACATATCCTTGTATATCTTCTATAGTGGTTCCTTTCTTCAAGCGTGAGATATATATCGCAGACGTTAATTGTGCTGCCACAAGTTTATTTGAACCCATTGCTGTGCCTCGCATATTATTTGCTATCCGTTTTCGTTTTTTGTTTTCCACTATTGTAAAACCATCGTCTTTGATCGCATTGGTGAGCTTCGCTCGCTGCACGTTTGCTGTAAAACCATCTGCTGTTTGATCTGCCTTGTCCTCGTCTGGTTTTTTGTGTTTATTTATAATATCTCTGTACGAAGGAATGTGCGAGGTCGTACCCAAATTTTGCGTAGTCAGCTGTTTATTATATGGGCTATGCTCGCACTCCATCGCGGGCGGCGCACTCGCAGCCGGTGCACTCTCAGTCGGCGCGCGGTCGCTATGCAGTGAGGTCCTGTGCACGGCGCTCGCCTCCAGCTGTACTCCACTCGAGTTAGTGCATGTCGAGGACGTATTTAATGGTTGATTTGTGGCCTTTACATTCTTATTACTACTTTCGACATAGGTGTAGTTGTGATTTTTACTTGCTCCCTCACAGTCCGTCCTCAGTAAAGAAGAAGTCGTTAGTTGAAGTTCTCGGAGTAGTTGCTTGACCGCTTGTAACTCTTTTTTGATATTTCCAATTTCGGCGACAGACTCTTGACGAGTGGGTGATCTTTCCGTCTTCATATTGGCTACATCGTTTTTTAGTAGTGTCATTTCTTTAAGAAAGGTAGTGACATCAATATGGTCGAATGACACCGGGGGTAGTTTGTTTAAATTACTGGCTACAAATTTTGGTAAACAGTTCGGGTCGGCTTCCTTTATTATTTTAATTATATCCTGCAGACTCTTTTGTTCGGATCCATCCTTCCTTCTCATAAACTTTTTGTTCGGCACTATTAGCTTGTATGCTATTTGTCTGGCGTATTCAATTTCATCACATGCGTATGCGCTGAGGCATATTTGTATTATTGCGGTTTCGGGTAACACGTCCACTTTGTTATTAATAAAAGTTAGCAGTTCATTGATCACTACTTGACACTCGTTACATTTATTCTCACTGGTAATGTTTCCGCGTGTTGATGCTTCGTCATTTATGCGTGATAACGCGATGTCAGAGGAAGGTGATCTGACCAGCGGCATGTTGCGCACGACCGACACACACAACAGCCGACAGCTGACCGACAGTTTTTACTGGCATTTAAAAAAAATATGAGACTACATAAGAAAGACAATAAAAGGACAGCCTCGAGAGAAAACAGGCTACTTTAAAACCATTAACAGAAATGTATCAAATAATACATATTTTTAGTACCAACACAAAATGTTTGATTGAACCCAACACAAATTACAACAGAAATGCTATTGATTGTCAAAGGAGAATACTTCAGAAGCGATGATATCAAAAAGGATATTTAATTCCTAACGAAAAATATCAGGAAAAGTTTGCTCGATTGACCAAAGGCTTTTATCTCCGGACACCCTTTTGGTCAAAACTGTATTGTTTCCACTAAACTTGTCTTTTTGTATGCAAGCAACAGAGCAAAATGATTTGATAAGAATAGAGCTCGGGACGATATTGCCTTAGTTAGGATAATACAGTGTTATACGTAAAACTGTGATATTTCTTTGAAGGTTATCTTGTAGAGAAATCTTTATTTATAAAATATGTGGGCATGATCTTAGGAAGTTGGTTTCTATGAAAGAAGTATTGGAATGCCTTTAATGTCCCAAAGCGGGACAATAGCCTCTCGTCTCACCGAAGATATCAGTACATTGAGGAGGATCAGGCGCAATTGCCACGTTTGTATTATGCGAGAACCTGGTGAGCTCAAACCCAAGCCATGATTCAAAAGCAGGAAACATGTTTTTGCTCGATCTGGGAATTGAACCCGGGACCTCAATCTTAGCACATATCACTAGGCCACCGAGTCGTTATGCGAATCGAACTAAATTTTATTGAAGGCGGACTAAAAACTGATACCAGGGTTGACCACTAACGTACTCGAAATGAATGAAATGAATGATGAATGAAATACGAAAGCAAACTGTAAACTCAATCGATCGCGATGCTTGAAATGCGTTCATTGTTTGACCCCCGACATATTCGTTTTAAATTGTTGGATGAATTTTTTATCATCTGCTAACGTCATGCGTTCAAATACTATTGTTTTTATGGCACCGTATTTCAATATATTAATCATTGAACCAAATTCGATATTTAAATGGCTAAACAATAAAGAAATTAACATGTGGATTTATTACCGTATAATTTTGAATTTTGATTGGGAAATTGTAGCAGTTTAATTATGGTGTTTGATTTCATTGTTTATTGTAGTTTCTAGTTTCCCCTTTTTCTGCTAGATAGGCTTGCTTGGATAAAGCATGGTCGATACAGGTTTCAAGAATGTTTTGGTTCTTAATAAGCTGTGAACTCTTTTGAAATATTGAAGCAGGATTTGATGTTAAGTTTTACAGTATTTTAGTGGTTTTGTCTGCAACATATAACTAAATGCAAAGTCTCTTCTTACTGAAGACATCAGAACAGTGAGAAGAATTAGGCGCTATCATCACACGCTTTTTGCAAGTTAGCGATCTCAAACCCGAGCCTTGTTTGGAAAGTAAATGGAAATTATGCTTCGCTCGACGAAAATATGACTACTGACAATAAAATAAAGAAAAATACGAGTAGCAGGGTTAAATCGGTAAATTACTTATTCGATTTATTCAATAAAGCGCGATTATTTAAATAACACTTATCTTTATTACTCTCACAGACCGTTAGATCATTTCAAACAAACATTATCCTCTTAACAACGAAAGATAAAACTTAAGAGATTAAGAACAATCCAAGTAACAAGTTAGCAGAACGTTACTCCGTAATATTACAAAACTTTCGGAATCACATTGATTTTCGATTTGAGTTTTAACTTGTCATTGAGATATAAGTTGCGATGACAGATTGGTGTCGGCTCGTTAGCAAGCCGTCGATTGATTTGATAGTTTTAACGAGGCTGGCGAGTGTGTGTAGACGTAATCACTGTTGACAAATAACTATGTGATGTCGTGTGTAGTTGTTGGACTATCGTTTGATTGGTTGTGTCGGTCCTATAAGACTGCTGATATGACAAAATACTTTTGGATTGAAACTACGTTAACGGATACACTTGGCTTTTATTTTGCATTAGCTGTGCCCCGAGGTTTCCCGGCAGCGCACCTGTTCCCGTAGGAATTACAAGATTATATTACTGATTATCCTATTCCTGATCACGATAAATAAATTAAAATCATATCATAAAATCATTAAAATCGGTCCAGCCATTCTTATCTATACTAATATTATAAAGCTGAAGAGTTTGTTTTGTTTGTTTGTTTGTTTGTTTGTTTGTTTGTTTGTTTGTTTAAACGCGCTAATCTCAGAAACTACTGAACCGATTTGAATAATTATTTTTGTAATGGATAACTACATTCAACGGGAAGGTTATAGGCTATTTTTTATCCCGAAATTCCCACGGGAACGGGCACAGCGCGGGTAAAACCGCGGGGCGCTGCTAGTGTTATATATAACATATCAATCAATGCTTTGCATGTAATGTATGTTACCTAACATAGCGGATAGGAGGTAGTGTTAAAATTATTCCAACATATAAAGAGCGCTTAAAAATCCGGTTTTCTATAAATAATAAACTTATATTTCCTTAACCAAAGTATTTAATGTAAAAAGAGTCTGTAAAAATGTTGGAAAGAAAAATAGGAGACCTAATTCAGAACGCCCTAAAAAGATCTTAGTAAAATCACTTTAATCTCAACAAAGCAAGATAAGCTCATAAATTGTTATTTTTTGTTCAAAGTATATTTTACGGAGCTTTTATTATACTGTTGGTTCAAAGATAAACGTCCGATAATTGGGGAGGATTCACCCCTACAAAGAGTAGGGACTCAATCGCTTCTTTTCTATACTAATATTATAAAGCTGAAGAGTTTGTTTTGTTTGTTTGTTTGTTTGTTTGTTTAAACGCGCTAATCTCAGAAACTACTGAACCGATTTGAATAATTCTTTCACTGTTAGATAGTCTATTTATCGAGGAAGGCTATAGGCTACATTTTATCCCGAAATTCCCACGGGAACGGGCACAACGCGGGTAAAACCGCGGGGCGCTGCTAGTAAAAAATAAAACCATCACCCTCGGAAGTACAAGCGCGTTTCACTACTTGCTCCTTCATTAGATACAAAAATAAGTTCGAGTTGGTTAGAGGCCAAACCGGGACCGTCAATTTAACGTGCCCTCCGAAGCACGGTGACGCTCAGATACTAACGTCACTATCGGCCATCTATCCAAGTAGGGGCCAAGCTGTATGTATGTAGCTTAACAATCGTAATGAGCTAACATCGATTAGTCAAACTACGCCACGATCACCCAGAAATTGCATTCGGTTAAAAAGTGAGAGAGCAAGTATTCGAAAATTATGTATAAGAATGCAATGATATGGTAGTCACTTGTTATCACAAATAATGACACGATACCATACGTACAGTAAACAGCCAAATAAGCAAAAAAACTCGAAGGCCTATTTCTGAACAGCTTTTCGTTGTGATAAAAGTTTATTCTGGGATGAAAATGTTTTAGACGTACACCACATTGATCGATATATCACCACATAGTATAAAACAAAGTAGCATTCCTCTGTCTGTCCCTATGTATGCTTAGATCTTTAAAACTACGGAACGGATATTGAAGCGGTTTTTTAAAATATATAGAGTGATTCAAGAGGAAGGTTTATATGTATAAAAATTCCCGAAATTCCCACGGGAACGGGCACAATGCGGGTAAAACCGGGGCGCTGGTAGTTAATGATAATTGAGGATATTTTTGACAACAATATTATATATTTTTTGCTGAATATCATGTCAAATGTTTAATCATTGGACGCAGATGTTCACAGACCTTCTGAATTGGCATAATGAATAACCTATTTTGGTTTACGTTCGATTTGGTCATCGTTATTGCTCGATTTAATGGCATTCTATGGCTTTGATGTTGATTTATAGCCTTTGAAAATGGCGTATCGCATTGATGGTAGTTATTACAGAATACAGAACAGCCTCCGTGGTCTTGTGGTTTGAGCGCCCGGCTCATGATCCGGAGGTTCCGGGTTCGATTCCCGGTGGGGATATCCCACAAAAATCTCTTTGCGAGACTGTCCTCAGTTTGGTTAGGGCATTGCAGGCTGAATCACCTGATTGCCCGAAAAGTAAGATTTATGCACCCGGAGTTTGTTAAGCAACGTGCAGCTCGACCCCTACTTGGATGGGTGGCCGATAGTGGCATTTCTATCTGAGCGCTACCGTGCTTCGGTGGGCATTTTAAGCAGTCGATCCAGGCTGTTTCAATCGTCGGACCATGTCGGAAGCATTTAGGCGGTCCAAAAACTTCGACACCAGGGTTAGCAACTAACCTACTTTAAACGAATGAATGAATTACAGATTATATTCAAGTGAATGTAGCTGTGATAATACAATCCCATCAAATGTATAAACAACAAATCTCTACTTAGATCTTCTGCTGTAAAAAGTTGTGAGATACATGTGATACCAAGTCGGTTAATTTACTCAGTTCTTACTTAAGGGGGGGTTTTGTCTTAAGTTATCAATACTTATAGTGACCATATAAATATTAAAAATACTTTGTGTTTGAATCAACTTTTGTATTTGACTGTACATCGTGAACTACTTTTGTAGTTGACTGTACATTGAAAACTACTATAAGCTCTAGATCGATTTGGTGACCTCAGGAAGTATTTAGAAGAAAAAGAAAAAAGTTACAAATAAATAGTTTAGGAACAAATATAAATAGTGGGCCAACTTGTAAGTGTTCTCGAAGTTTTATCGAAATATTTCACTTCCCTAATCTTCCCTTTTACCCTTAACCCATATTTCCAGCCCTTCACTAATAGCCCTTTTATATTTTTGGTTCCAACGGTCAAATAGACGAATTGATGGTTTCAGTTGTTTTGAACGAGATGGTTTACCGACTTCAAAAATAAAAAGGTGGTTATCAATATGCGTGTTTTGTGTCTGTTTTTTTTATATCAGCAGATTGAAATAGCATTCCTAATTTTATTAAGCGCCTAATTATGTTCTGTCTCTTCTGATTAAAACGCCGATTTAATAAACCGATTTCAAAAAACTCTTTTGGTTTATTAAAACCATTTCAAGACCACCGAATGGTATTTTAATCGATTTCAAAGATATATTAAGTTCTTGTAAAAATCTCGACTAAATTTGATTCGATCAAAATTTCAATCGATTTGTTTTTCCCGGTTGTTTCAATCGATAAACCGTGTTAGAGACAGAGGCCTTTAGACGGTCTAGAAACTCCTAGGGCCGAAACTGCGTTAAGAAGATCACGCGAGGATTCAATTTTGTATGAAACCGCGCGGTTTCGGCAGTTCCGGCCTCTAGAGTTAGCCACTACACGAATTAACTTACTGACTATAGAACTTTGTTACATATTAATACAGGTTTTCATATACAATAACTTATGTACAAACCAATTCTAACTCTTTAAAACCTCAACTTATTTATTTATCCAATTTCCTCAAGAACAGTTTAAAAATTAAAACATACATTTTACTAAGAAATGTTAAACCAAACACGAAGTTT
The DNA here is from genome assembly GCA_951394245.1 of Cyclophora punctaria. Taxonomy (NCBI): domain Eukaryota; kingdom Metazoa; phylum Arthropoda; class Insecta; order Lepidoptera; family Geometridae; genus Cyclophora; species Cyclophora punctaria. The sequence continues at coordinate 5,180,018 of OX596189.1, forward strand.
TCTTATCAAACTATATTACTTAGTGCACGCTAGAGGATCCTTTGAAAGCGAACGCTTTAAAAAGTTACGTAATTTTCCAGTGTACGACGACAGATGCATTGTAAAAACTTTGTCATATTCAAACTTCAATAATACGTAATAACATGTGTATGACAGTTTTCAAATTATATACTGTGACAAAGTACGAACAATTTCATGGACTGTACGTCGACAAAATCGCTTATTTTAAAGATGTCTTTTTATTAAAAAGTTTAAAAGTACTAGCACTTTTTTTAACGCGTTTTTATAAACCGTAATGTAATATTTTGAACTCCTGGGAATTGTTTAGTTGGTAAGAGGATAGAGAAAGATACGTCACAAAAGACATTTCATTTAATTCAGATATTTTGAGCTCTATTTCCATCGCCCAGCGTTCAAAATATAACGCTAATATATTAAAACGCGTTAACAAAGCAAAGCGCTTGGACGAACGGCGCTTATCTTTAGATTATTATTATATTAATACGCCTTATTAATAAACACGGATTCAAAGCTTATTTACATATACATTTTGACGTACAATTGTGTACCTACCTATTAATAATGTTCTTTCATTTCCGGAACACAATTAATTTTTAATTAACTTTTCTACCTCACATAGAAATCAGAAGATTCTCAAAGTTAATTATTATAAGTAAATAAAGGCGCTGTGTCAAAGCTATGAAGTAAACCGTACTATGCTTCTCCGTAGGCTGTCTTTGTCTACCGCCGCCTATTCTTCAAAGACCGAGTTCATTTTTCAAAGTGACTCCGATTCAATCTATTTACTGAGATACGAACAATAGTTCCCACTGAGTCGAACATTGAAATGTCGCGTCCTTTTAGCACAGACAGAGCTTTACATAATTTTATTTCATCTAATGTAGCGCTCATGGCGTAGTTGACAAAGCGATGTCAGTTCATCGCTATTCTTAAACAACGTACAGCTCGCCACCTACTTGTATAGGTGGCCGATAATGGCATTTCTTTAAAGGTACTCACACGGGTTTTTTCGCGTTAGAAAGTTAATAAAGCAAGTAATAACTTAATTTTCTAACGCGAAAAAACCCGTGTGAGTACGTTTTAACTATGTGTTCAAATCGTGCGCTACCGTGCTTTGGAGGGCACGTTGACGGTCACCGTTGCTTAAAACCGGAATGGTAGTTACAGAGATAACTCGAATATACGAGAAATAAAATTAACAGCTTTATTATATTAGCATTTATTATAGAATAGACAGATATTTCTACATAACTCTATAGCCATTAAAGCATTAAAAAGTGCAACAGTTTTTTCTCAAAGTGTTAAAATATTTAATGGAATCTCACTTCTTTCCCTTTAGATAGTTACAGATAAAAGCGATTAATTAAAATTTTATTAAACAAAAAATATCGATAGTAATAGAGCGCTTTGCAATATGAATTAATGAGATGCAAATTAATTAAACGATAGAGGAACTGTTGAAAGTATTTATAGGTTTGAAAGCATTCGTTATCTTTTGTCAGAGCGCTGAGAAACTTCTTTGTTAATTGGATTTTTATGATATCTAGTATTATGAAACTTTTGTAATGTAAAATTATAGTGGAGACTTCTATAAAAGATAGAGTTTGCGTATTATTTTGTCCTTCCCAGTTTTCTAAACTAATATTATAAAGAGGTAGTTATTTATGCAGCATTTTATATTACTACTAGCAGCGCCCCGCGGTTTTACCCGCGTTGTGCCCGTTCCCGTGGGAATATCGGGAATTTATATACATAAAAACCTTCCTCTTGAATCACTCTACCTATTACAAAAAACCGCATCAAAATCCGTTGCGTAATTTTAAAGATTTAAGCATACAGACAAACAGACAAACAGACGCGACTTTGTTTTATACTATGTAGTGATGATTAATTCTTAACTTAGTTTTTAAGTATTTACTTTTAGTTTGCAGTGCCCTAACAAACACCTAACAAACAGGGTGTGATGTATTTAGGTACATTATGGCAAATAAATAAATTTTAATTTAATACTACTAAAGGAGATTAATTACTACTAAAGGAAATTATAATTGGTTATATTGCATGGTAAGTCATAAATTATGCTAAATCAGTAAACATCACAGTTTTCCATAAATAGATGAACAAGGATGTTAAATTGTTTTGTAATATTGAATGTGTTCATCATCTGTTGTAGTTGATTCATTGACTGTACGTAATTGCCCGTTTAAATCAGTAATTATCTACAGCCTATACGTAAGATTTCCAAAAATAAATTGTGTTCATGAATCTCCTTTCCGCGATACGTATCCGACGTCAGAGATATGGCTATCCTTCAAAGCTTCCCCAAGGAACCTCAGTTTTTCCGAAGTAAAATATGATAGATGGGTCAGCAAAACACGTTTCATTTCCCAAAAGGAAAAACCTCCCCTAATACTCGTCATTCGCACTTTCATCTCAATAATTTACCCGCAGAAACTTAATTTTACCCCTAACCTTATCAGGTTTGACTGGGCGATAATGCAAATGAAAAAAGGGCAAACTAATCTTAAATAGAAAGATCGAGAATCTAATTGAATAATTTTGTTAAGAGAATGGAATTGCCGGGGGTGAAAGGAGGTCTAGCAGAGCAACCCTTTTTGGGCATTAAGTAATTCGAGCTGGCTATTCTACCGTGATGACTCGACGGATGTTTAACTTAAGTTGTTTAAACTTTTTTATCTTTCCCTGTCCCTAGGAAGGATAAAAGATAAAAACCGACGTGTGGTAGATTAAATAATAAAAGCGGGATTCGGATAAAGAGAAAAGTTTTACATAAAAATGTTTGTCAAATTGTTGATTTAAGTCGTGCGTAAATAAAACGGGGAAACGCTCTTCCCGGTACATAACAATGTTATAACTTTTAACGAGATAAAAGTTTAATACCTTTCAAAATGTTTTATAAATAATATTTTTAAACAAATATTTCTAAATCACTTCTTGAAAAAATGTTGTAATTGAGTTTTGGAATAATAATTTATCTGATAAATCTGATAAAACTGGAAATTCAAAAAATTTACAACACAATAGACCAAAAATCTTAATTTGTTATTGAACAATGTCATCGTTCATTAACGATCGAAAAATTTAAATTTTCCGTGTATTGTTTAAAATGGCCTGTATTCGAAATTCAAAGGATTATGATGAATTTCCCTGAGATTTTCTTCATAATAAATGTTAGAATGGAAATGTCCCCGGCAGCCATTGACGACTGCCGACCCAACAAAGGGATCACTGCATTAATCTAAGTGGAATAAAATTATTGAAATATTTTCCCTGGGATTGCATAGAGAACTTAGCGTTTTCATCGAAACAACAACTTTTACCGACCGATTAAACGTCACTCACGGTTAATTAGACCCAAACTAAGCTCTAAGCTTCTGATATTACTACATTTACATATACAAATACTAAAAGAATATATATTGGACACCCAGACGTCGTCGCTAATAACTATGTCGTCACATATTGTTGACTCCGGGCGGGAATCGGACCCGCCATCCTCGACATAGTTAGCGCTCTCACATGCCACTGTGCCATCGGGCTTGTCAACAAAAGGGCAACACTGATTGATTTAAATGCTGCTAATGGATCTTATATGAAAAAGTATCAATAACATATTATTAGTTCAAGCAACTCAATTCTCTATTTAAAAACGGAATAAATTAATACTAAAATAAAATAATAACCAATTAAATTGCTATCTGTCCGCTTTTATGAAATACTCTTTTGTAACTAAACGAATGGAAAAAGAGATATACTTAGTTATTTTATATCTGTTTCATTTTTATTGATACCAATAACACAAATCTTTGACAAGTAACTACACCATTTTCACGACCACTATTTCCGACGTCTATCAATTGACATTCGATGAAATGTCATTCGTTCTTTACAATGTAACCCGATTCATAAAATCTTTTTACCCACTTCTACTTATTTATCTCCTTTCACCAAATAAAATATTGAAGATCCTGAAAGAAATTACTTTGGCAACTTATTTTCTGGTAAAACATTTCGTATATTTCCTAATTTATTGATGGATTGATAGAAGTTACGGGTGGTGCCTCTTTGGTGGAAAAACTAATGTTAAGACTTGTTGAGAATTCCTCCCTCGTGTTAATCTATTAGTTCTTAAAGTTAGAAGCGAGACAACATCTGCTAGACTTGGGTTATCAGAATTTGAACTACTTAACTAACGTATCCTGTACAGTCAAGGCCGCAAATGCTACTAAGTTTGACATTGACACCGCTTCGTAACCAAAAGTAATATTATATTGCGGAGGCAATAGCAATTCGAAATTTGAATATGACAGAATGAAATAGTGCTAATCGGTTTTCTATTTCTGTAAATGATTGTTTATGAATCGTCGCCAACAACTATGTCTGCACATATTGTTGACTCCGGGCGGGAATCGAACCCGCAACCTCCGACACAGTAAGCGCTGTCACTGCCACTGTGCCAACGGGCTTGTCAAACCACCCTCACAAACTTTCGCAATGATAATATTAGTAGGTCATGTTCAATTGTAACAACAAGCTATTGATGAAACTCATTTTAATTTATGAGTTATTCATGGAATTAAAAGAATAAACAAAACCGCTATGGTTTTATAAAAAAGTCCTTTCAACTCGGTAAAAAAAACAATGTATGCTAACTATTGCATTGGGGTCAGGCCGCAGCCGAGTCGAAATGCTTTCAAAAGCAATGAAAACTCCTCACAAAACAAGAATAATGTACTACTTTACAGTTTAAAAGTACGAGAGCGGACAAAGTTAGAACTAAAATGTCTAGGTCCGAGGGGATTCTCAACTTTATGTAAATTTATTTCGTGAACTACAACAAGTTTTTCTCGTATTTGTATTTGACAGTTGTGGACAATCGCAACGTTCTGTTTTAGTTTCTTATTTGATTCTCGTACTCTTGGACCGCAAGCAAGAGTTTCTTAAGAATATATTTATTGTGCACTGGCCGCGCCCCGCGGTGTTACTCATGTTAAACCCGTTCCCGCGAGAATTTTGGGATAAAATATATCCAATATGTTGTTCTGATTTATAACCTATATTTCTGTAAAGTTTCACCCAAATCTGTCCCGTAGTTTTTTCGTTAGAGTAACAAACATATATACATCCATCCTCACAAACTGTCACATTTATAATATTAGTGGGATAATATATTTTACTTGTAATGGAAAGAAGGTAGGGAATGTGCCAACTTAGCAATAGAAAAATATATGCTAAAAATAAATAATAAATATACTTATTCTCCTCGTTGGCATTGAGTATTTTCAACGTTGAGAAATTATTTCAGTGAAATCACACACAGTAATCCAAGATAAGCCGAGCCTTCATTGAATATAAATATTTTCGTAGAAAAAACCAAGTACAGTCAAGGAAAAACGTGCAAAAACCTGACACTAACATGAGAAGCATTCGCTCATAATAAGACGTTTCATTAATATGCTAAAGATCACACAAAAAGTATCTTATCTCGGAATAGAGCTTAAAATATAAATAACCTGACAGTACTGGGTAGGGGAACGATCAATCGTTGTACGCAAAGTAAATTTTGCTTAGAAAAAATATATATCCGTCGCCCTTTTCCATTAATCACTGGCCTGATGGAACATTCCTCGGCGACTACAGCCAGTGACGTTATGTTCACTATTTAATGATACTGTACATGTCACTGTAATGTTGTAAATGTCTGTTGGTTTATAATCTATCTAGTATGATAAAATGTCGCCAGGTTGTCAATTGTACCAAACCATTTACAATGTATCCTGTAATCCGTTCTTAATAAATCTTATAATTGCGAACTTTTATCAAATAGTGCGCTGATTGGTCTTATTTCTTATGTCACGCGTCAAATGTATAAAAAAATCAAACCTAACTCGCTGGAAATAGAGTTCATTACAAGTAAATGTATTTTTTGCCATCTGACAATTTCGAGAATAGATTGTCATTGATTGGATACGGTGACAACTTAGTCATACGACATAGTACAGATTATGAAATAACGAAAAGTAATACGTTAAATTGTAAATGGTTTATACAGCTCACAATCTGTCGACAGTTCTAATACCAGTTAGATTATAAAACAACGGTATTTACAGTTTTCCTGTGACATGTACATGGTGACATTTCAGCCACTATTATTTATACACACTATTATTTACAGAAACTTTCATGAATAATCGCGGTCATTTTTTTTCACGAACAATAGCATTGTATCTTGTATGTAAAGCAAGGATCATGCTTAGATGAGTAGATAGTGGCATTTCTATTGGAGCCCTGAGCTTCTGGAGTCATCTATCCTTATTATTCAAACCTTAGACTATGTTAGATAGATGTTAAAAAAGCAGAAAGTTACCAAATATTTGTTTTTATTTTACTGGTGAAAGAAATCCATGGTTATACTTTTGTAAATAGTTTCACATCTAAACTCTATCAGTAGGAACTAACGCCTATACTCAGAGACGTCAAATGCTTCTTTAGTAGATATTTAACGAGTGATTTTTACATGTAATGTATGAAAAATAAGCCATTTAGTTAAGTGGCTATTTAATGAACGCCTCTGAGTTTGGCAGTTAAACTTCTATTTAACGTGATGAAATATGGAATGTAGGAAGATAAAAACCAAGATTCCTAAGGGAAAAAATACGTAGTAATTGAAACAGAGGGTAGTTAATTCTCACATGTTATAAAGAAAAAGCACATCACATCAGTCTGTCCGCAATATACGCAAATTCACCGATGGACAGTGTAATTCACGACCAACGTTTTGGGCTATTTTTCATCCCGAATTTCCCACAGGAACGTCTACAATGGAGGTAAAACCGTGGGTACTACTAGCAACTAATAAGTAAATGAACAGCTAAATCCGTTGGAACGGTAAACAATGTCACAAAACTCAAGTAGGTCATGGCATACGTTTACGTTACGTGACAAATACTAGGCAGCGCTCACGAACGAACACAATCGATAATTCTACTGATATTATAAATGCGAAGCTTTTAAGGTGGATGTATAAGTGTATGTGTGCTTTTAAAAAAACTAGCAGCGCCCCGCGGTATGACCCGCGTTGTGCCCATTCCCGTGGGAATTTCGGGAATTTTTATACATATAAACCTTCCTCTTGAATCACTCTATCTATTAAACCGCGACAAAATCTAAAAATTGTATTTCTGAAATTCATTATTTATAACATTAGTGTAACCGAGAGCCACTACTTATATTTAACTTTAGTTAAATACACGATAGCGTAATATAATATCAACGCTACAGATTTTTAAATGTATCGTGCTTTTTATAAATTAAGCTCAAGTTACGATCTCTAATTAATGTCTAACTTAATTTCAGTTAAGCGGAAGAAGTTGTGAATGAGCCATTAAATTTTTATTGCGCGTTCTTTAAAGGGTCTCAACATGCAATGCAAAACATAATCTATACTAATATAATAAGGCTCAATTTTGATATTTGTTTGTTTAACGTGTTAATCTTAAAAACTACCAGTCGATTTTGAATATATATATTTTTTATGATAGATAGCTATATTGAAGGAGAAGGGTATATATGTGACTTGGATAGCAATATTGAAAGAGAAAAAGAAGGGTATATATATTATGTTACTTTTTATCCCAAAATTCCCACGGGAACGGGCACAACGTGGGTGAAGCAGTAGTTTATAATCACACAAATACAGGCAAAAATATGCTTTCTACCAAAACGATACGCACACAAAAACACGTGTCTACACTTATTACAACTACAACTATACAGGTCTATGCAATTAAGAGACCTATATTTATATTTTTCAAGATTTCAAAAACCCACAACTATAGTTCAGGGACGTGAAATAAAACAAATACCTACATCAAACTTAGCAAACCAACGTAGCATTGCATCATTCATTCATTTCAAGTAGGTTAGTCCCAACCCTAGTGAGGGGGTTTTTAAGGGGCCCATACACGGTATGACTTATCTGTACGATTCGTCGCGTCAAACCGATCGAAACGACGAATCAATGGTCACCATCGATTCAATCGAACGTTCGACGGATCGTATTGCGACGGATCGTACAGATAAATCTTACCGTGTATCTTATCTTTGGACTGCCCAACGGCGTCCGACATGGTCTAACGATTGAACCAACCGGGATTGACTGCTTAACGTGTCCTCAAAGCATGAAGTATTATAAACAAGTAAAGCATTGCATAACAATAAATCAACTAAAATGCAGCGAATAAATTCTTCTTGTCGTCCTTTTGTTTACGAGTTCGGTTTTAAACTGAGAAAAACGCTTCTCAAACAAAATATTAATACTAATACATGTCAGTTGCATTCGCCAAACTTATTTATAGCATCCGAAGCATTTGTAAAGTGGAGAAAACGAATAAAATAGTGCTGAAAGGGCTCCTTTAGTTTAGGCGATTTTAGATGTTCTCATGTGGTTGGTGTAGCGCACGGTACGCATAGTGGAACGCGGAGGGAAGGCTTCCCGTTGCAGCACCACAGAACTAACAGTATGGCGTATAAAAATGTCTAAATCTAAAGAGCCCAAAGTCAGCACTATTTTATTTCCAACGATTACTTTAAAACAGTGCTTCAGTCTATGAATCCTAATACATAATGCATTTAAAATTCAAATGCCGAATTCGAAACTCGCCGAGACTTTGTGTTGCCAACATAGAGTTTTATGTCTATAGATGTTCTTTCTATTATTACCTTTCTTAAAATGGGTGCATTTCAAAAAAAATATTCCATATAAGAGATATAAAACGAAGGTTCCTAGTGGATGCTTGGTGCGAAAATACGCCTGGAACGCGTAATTGAATAATTTCGTTAACTAAATGAAACTGGATTCTCAGACAATTTCGCAACGTAGATGCATAAAGAATTTTATGGGAGCAACCGACTTGGTCGAAGATCATGGGTTTCCTGGATGTGTTACTACAAAAATGGCACTTCCATAGGATTCAATGTTGATGATTGAAATTACACATTGGATTGGAACCAATTAAAAGTCCGGACTGACAGATATTAAATCGGTGTTTACTCGTTTGAATTTAATTTCATTTAAACTATATTTAAATGACGTATTATATTTTAACTGACGTCTTTTAATACTTCTCTTATTTTTATCCATGATTTTTACATATCCTGTCCTACTAATAATATTATACGTACGAGTAAATGCGAAAGTTTGTGAGGCTGGATGTATGGATGTACGTTTGTTACTCTTTCACGCAAAAACTACTAAACGGATTCGGATGAAACCTTGCAGTAATATAGGTTATACATCAGAATAACATATAGGATACATTTTATCCCGAAATTCCCGCGGGAACCGGTACAACGCGGGTAAAACCGTGGGACGCTGCTAGTAATATTATAAAGAGGTAAAATTTGTTTGTATGTTGGAGCTAATCTCAAAAATCATCAGTCCGATTTGAATAATTATTTTCGTAATAGATGGCCACATTCAACGGGAAGGTTATAGGGTATTTTTTATCCCGAAATTCTTATGGGAACGGGCACAACGCGGGTAAACCGCGGAGCGCTGCTAGTATGTCGATATAGAAGTATGTCATACGATCCATTGTTTTGCATGATATATGTATAAACCGCTGTTTTAAATACAAATATACCATATCAATACAATTATTTTAATTACCTAGTTACTGAAACCAACATCACCGATTGATATTTTAACCCATTCTACTAATTAAACATCGTTTGGAGGCACCATATTTGAATTAAAACATAGTGTTTATTGTATAGAATACACCAATTATGATAATTAACAAGTACTTTAATGCGGATAAACGTTATTTTTGTTGTGATGCAATCATTTGTACGAGTATAATCAACTAGCATCGCCCCGCGGCTTTGCTCGCGTTGAGCCCGTTCCCATACGAATTTTCGAAAATCCTTTCTTAGTGTGCACGTACATCACTTGAAGAACCTTCCTGCCAAATTTCATGTTTCTAGGTGTAGCGGTTGAGGCTGTGCGTTGATTATCAGTCAGTCAGTCAGTCAGTCAGGACTTTGAATTTTTATATATAGATGTTGTGAATAATCTGCCCGTTTCAGGAGTTTTATTTTGATAGCTGTTAATTGAAATTGAGAATCATGTAGATGGCGCTAGTGTGTTTTTTAAATAACTTCATTTGTTTAGGTAAGCGATTCGTTTTTTATGATTTGATGGTTATGGAGAAAGCTCAATGAGTTAACAAATACTATAAGTAACCTTTAGGCTGTAAAACTAACTTCATACTATTTTTAAACCCCGATGAAAAAGGGTGTTATAACTTTGACGTCGATGGCTGTGTATGTATGCGTGGGAGTGTGTGTGGAATCGTAGTTCTTACACGGGTGGACCGATTTTGATGCAATTTTTGTTTATTCAAAGCCAGTTTGCTATGGTTCTTAGCTATAGTTGCTAAAAATAAGTCCAGCCATTATTTTAATTTTAATAATTAACTACAATCAAATAAACGCAGAATCAAACCCAAATCATGTTCTAGTATATAAATCCAAACAGGTTTGCAATGATAAAACAATACAGATGATGAGACGCTAAAAATGGACTTTAATTAAGGACCTCCCCTCATTGGAGTTCTAAAACGTACTACCATATCTCCAGGATAAACATTCTCGATTACTACTCATAAAACTCCATGTTTCAATTATTATTTAACGATAATTACCGTTCCGTTACTGACATCTCTTTGAGATCGCGCGAAATGTCAATACTCGATGGAAACAATAGTGTTGCGATCTTCATTTGTTTTAAGGTTAAGCCTTTGTTCGTTTGTGACAGTAATTCGATGTATGTATTGACATAGTGACAGATATGATCAAGTGTCACTGATGTATAGTAATCTAGAGGGTTCCTCACTGCTGCGAGATGAAGGGATAATCTTAAATAATTTTGTTGGTTTATTCATTACTAGCCGCGCCCCGCGGTGTTACTCTTTCACGCAAAACTACTGAACATTTTTGCATGAAACTTCACAGTAATATAGGTTATACATCAGAATGAGACATATGATACATTTTATCCCGAAATTCCTACAGGAACGGGCACAAAGTGGGTAAGACTTGACGTTAAAAGTAAATTTGAATCGCCAACCCTGGTGTCGAAGTTTTTAGACCGCACAAAGGCCTTCGATATGGTCTAACGATTGTAGCAACCGGGACCGACAATATAACGTGCTCTCCAAAGCACGGTAGCGCTCAGATAGAAATGTCACTATTGGCCACCCATCCAATTAGGGGTCGAGCTATACGTTGCTTAACAATCGCAATAAGCTAACATCGTCATCAAACTACGCCACGAGCGATACCACGAAGCTTTATAATAAACAGTCATTCAACCGGAAATACTAACTGGATATAATAAAATCGCCTCGATGATTAATAGACTACAAAACAATGAGCACTGGCTCGGAAACTAAAGGGTCTTCTTGAAAGTATGAAAATTGAAATAGTTTCTCTGTTTAGTTAACAAACTCGGTTTAATATTGATAAGAGTCCAGACTCGATGGGTATTCTTACGGAGCCTGTGGTTTATCGTCGAATTACTTTAAATATATTACTTAATCGGCTCTGCTGTTGGTACAATGTCACAACACAACCAAAATACTAGATATGTATACTCATTAGTTGGGTGATTTAGAAAACAAGCGATTCTCACTTGAGTATTATAGTACTAGCCGCGCCCCGCGGTTTCACCCACGTTATACAAGTTCCCGCGGGAATTTCGGGATAAAATGTATCCCATATATTATTCTGATGTATAACCTATATTAATGTAAAGTTTCATCCAAATCCATTCAGTACTTTTGCGTGAAAGAGCAACAAACATACTTCCACACATCCATACATATATCCATCCTCACAAACTTTATCATATTTAAAATATATCCCATGTGTTATTCTAATGTTATTCTCCTATACCTATGTTACTGTCCTATATATTACTGTTACTGTCTCTATACCTATATTACTCTAAAGTTTCATCCAAATCCGTCCAGTAGTTTTTTCCAGGCTGTCGTTATATAAATCCTTGATAACCGATTTCGGTTGCAGCGACTGTGATAGACCACGTCGAAGGCATTAAGGCGGTCTTAAAACTCACCAGGGTTGGCCACTCACCTACTCAACTTATTTTCTTATTTAACTTAATGCCACATCCAGTGAGTTTATAGCGATGTTTCATGGTGGTAAGTCTCGCAGTCAAATTACTGAAAATGAACCTGGAAATTGAAATGAGTCGGCATCGCTTGGCTTCCGTTATGAGACGAGACGTCTTCAATCGTATGGATTGCAGGAGTTAGAATATATACAGAGTATATTGCGTGGTGATTATGCCTTATTCTCCTCACTGTACTGATGTCTTCAGAGATGAGAGGCCTTTGCCCAACAGGTGAACATTACAGGCTAATACTTTATTGTGTATTAGAGACTAGCAGTGCCCCGCGGTTTTACCCGCGTTGTGCCCGTTCCCGTAGGAAATCCGGGATAAAATGTAGCCTATAGCCTTCCTCGATAAATAGACTATCTAACAGTGAAAGAATTATTCAAATCGGTTCAGTAGTTTCTGAGATTAGCGCGTTTAAACAAACAAACAAACAAACAAACAAACAAACAAACAAACAAAACAAACTCTTCAGCTTTATAATATTAGTATAGATTAGAGATGACCGTTTTAAGGCCTTGTTCCTAAACGTCGTATAAAAATAACACTGTTATTAAGTGTTTTGTCTCTTTTGCTCTTTGGAAAATTGCGTATGTCGGACTGCTTAACCTATCCAAAACACGGTAGCGCTCAGATAGAAATACCGCTATCGGCCACCCATCCAAGTACGGGCGAAGCTCCACGTTGCTTAACAATCGCAATAAACTAACACCGCTTAGTTAAAATATGCCACAAGGTTTACGCTCTTCTACTCATACTAACCATAGACACACACAACCATAATGCAAATATGACAGGAAGCGACCATAATCAGAATAGTCAAGTTGTAAATATTTAACTCAATTCCATAGACAAGTAGAAACCTTTGAGAGAGTACGAAATGCCTTCCGACCGCAAGGAGGGTCTGTTATTTATACACACACCGTCGTAATTTGAGGCATCTAAAAACTGACACTATTGACTTAGGACCGAAGGTTCAATTTTGAAAGTAAGCTTTTTAAATGAAATGTTTTTATTTAATTTGAAGCCTAGTTTACATTAGTCTAGTTCAGTAGTCTGATGGTGTTAAATCTAGTATTGTTAAGTAATGTTAACTGGCTGTAGTGTGTCTTACTACTGTAGATCGAGAGTAAAATGATCGAACACTATTCATCGAAAATCATTGTCGAAAAATTAAAACATCGAACGTTGAAAGTGTACTATGCTACGTTTAATATGATTGGTGGATACTGTATGTAACATAACATGGCTCTTGCTTGTAAAAAGCACACTAATATCGATAAAACGACGAAAGAGGTAGTACGCAGAGGTAATGGTACTCTACTAATTACTTTAGACTTTAAATAAAGCTTTATTCCTTTCCGTTTTTGTAATTTTAAATATGGAATCTGCAAAAATGTTTTAAGTTTAGATTTCGAACTATAACAGATTATGAATCAATCAAAGGCTTAAAAAAAGGTATTCTCAATTCAATTTTTATGGTATGATGGAGATTTGAATAGCGTGGCCTTTCTTGTTCCACTTTTAAATTTAAATTTAAATATTTCTTTCGTTATAAAATGTTCAATTCAAAAATATAGAGAAGGAATAATTGTATTTCAATATTGCTATTTATATTTTTCCAGTCACCTAAAGACAACATTTCGAATATACAAATTTTTATACCAAAGAATCAAGTCAAAGTTTTTGAATAAACCTTAAGTGGGTCCTATGTAAACGAATAGCTTCGAAATTCAAATTTTGTAGTAAGTAATGCTCAAATAAGGTTTCATTTTATTTACGGCCATAAATAAATAAAAGCTTCTATTTATGGTTTCTTTTCATTTATTTCGTTCATTGACTTTATTGTTTCTTGATTTTGGTATTTCGATTTAATTTCAAAAGTTTATAAGAAGATAAATATTTGTTTTACAAGAGTATTTACATAATCATATTTTACTTTATAATTTCTTTGTTATTGTCAATATTTCAGTTGGTTGGGTGTTAAATATTTATGATCGTTTTACTTATAAAGTCGGATTATTTATTAAGGCCTGAATTCCACTGCTGACGTCAGTGGGGCTTACGAATATCGTCGCTAAAACGCAGAATTACAAGTACTAAGATAAGTACATTGTTTGTCTATACCATTTTACTCACGTTTGCCTTAAACACATGGAAATCTAAGTACTACGTAAGAATGGAATTACTTGTAGTATGAGTTAGTTCAAGTAGGTGAGTGGCCAACCCTGATATCAGCATTTTTAGACCGCCTAAAGGCCTCCGACTTGGTCTAACGATTGCAATAACCGGGACTGATAATGTAACGTGTCCTCCGACGCACGGTAGCGCTCTGATAAAAATGGCACTATCAGCCACCCATCGAAGTACGGGTCGAGCTGCACGTTGCTTAACAATCGCAAGCTAACATCGCTTAGTATGAGTGACCGCCACTATTTCCAGGTTATTATAAAACTAGCAGCGCCCCGCGGTTTTACCCGCGTTGTGTCCGTTCCCGTGGGAATTTCGGGATTTTTTTTACATAAAAACCTTCCTCTTGAATCACTCTACCTATTACAAAAAACCGCATCAAAATCCGTTGCGTAATTTTAAAGATTTAAGCATACAGACAAACTGACAAACACACAGACAAAAATAGCGACTTTGTTTTATACTATGTAGTGAAGTTGAAAAAATTCAATCTGTGATTGATTAATTGTGTTTTTCTGGTTATAATCTAACTCATACTAATTAGTGTAGATGATATAGAAATGAGGGTATTTGGCGTCACTGGTTTTAAAAGCAAATCTATCATATGAAATTGACTTTGAAAATACATCATACCTCACTATTTCGTGCTTGAAACATACCCCAACTTGAATTTTTAAACTGTTGAAAGTCACGTAAAGTTTAAATATAATTGAACGTAAGTCTAATGTCTAACTAAGTTTATTTTATGTCGTATAATATAGATTTTTTAATAAAAACATTTGTATAGCAATGACTATTTTCCAAAAAAATTGTAGTCATAATTGTAGTCACCACACTGTCATTACGCCTCTAACTAAACAGATCACCTTATATCTATAATATACTCAATATAGTTAAAATATATTACACTAGCAGTGTCTTGTGGTTTTACTGGCGTTGTACCCGTTTCCGCGGGAATTTCAGGATAATATGTATCGCATAAAATGTATTATTAAGATTAGGACAGTTTACAAGCCAGGCTGCGAAATCTGAGGTTCAAATCAAACAGCAAAAGATTCATACTTCTTACAGAATTTCTTCACTTCCATGAAGAACAAAATGTTTCCATCATTTCCATCTCTTTCTACAAACTACATCTTCCATTAGCAAGAAAGAGAGAGAACATTCATTATTAATTAGTTGTAGGCTAAAGCTAGGCCTAGGTTGGGTCGTGGACATAATAGGCTTGTTGTTCACAGCTCCAGATTCAGGTCACCGAATGCCGCACAATATAGACCTAGCTTAATAGTTGTTGGATCAAAGAAAATATTTTGATTTTATGAACTCGAATTATATTACTTTAAAGGAATTTTTTAATGGCTTCGTTTAAATTGACTAGTTCATTAGATTGTGAAAAAACTTGTTACTGTTATTTGATTGAAAGTCTGCTTTTCAAGTCACTTTGAAGTTGATTAGCCTAAGGGCCAAAACTACGTTAAGCGTGCGCCTGTCGCGGTTTCATACAAAAGTGAACCGTGCGGGCGCAAGCGACGGGCGCACGCGGCGGTTCACTTTTATATGAAACCGCACGCGGCGGGCGCACGTGACGAGCGCACGCTTAACGCAGTTTCGGCCCTTATAGGTGCTTTCGAATACTATTGGTACGCTCTTTAGTACTGAAAACCATCTTATATTTTTAAATTTTTATAATCTTTTAATATAAGCTAATTTTCTAATTATCATTATAAAATCCCAGTCAAAAGAATTTTCTAAACTTATTAAATAATCTGATTATAAATGTCAACTTATTAAATCCATTTCGAAGGTCTAACAAAAAATCTTATTAAAACTTTATCGTAGATGTAAACGTTGAGTAATGATTAGAAAAAAATATCCTAGAAATTAAACTGGAATTGGTCTAAAAAGTTGTATTTTGTTAGTGTTAATTTGTAGCGTACTTGAGCAATAAACAGGCAATGAGTCACCTTTGATATTGAGCGAGTTTCATAGCTCTGAAATAATTCTAAGGACACCATTTTACACTCAGAACGTTCATTAAAATCGACACTTATATAATTGACGTAATTTTTCATTCATTACAAATCAAAATCACTCATTAAACGTCTCTGAGTATGAGGGTTAGAGTAAGTATAGTATATGTCACAGTTACAATAAAAAAATATTTGAGATTTTACTCAACTGTTTAACTAAACTATATCTAATGTAACCCTGATTCTGAGGCGAAATAAAGTAAAGCCAAAGATTAATAGGGATAATAGTAAATCTTACCGTGTAATAACTGTCGCAATCTCCGCCTCTTGGTGAAGATTAGGCAATTACCTGTAATAAAACGATTAATTAATACTTCTGAGAACCTTTTTCATAATTATATATCATACTAACAGCGCCCCGCAGATTTACCCGCGTTGTGCTCGTTCCCGGGGGAATTTCGGGAATTTTTATACATATAAACCTTCGTCTTGAATCACTCTATCTATTTAAAAAAACCGCATCAAAATCTGTTGCGTACTTTTAAAGATCCATGCGTACATAGGGACAGACGGACACCGGAAAGCGACTTTGTTTTATACTATGTAGTGGTAAGGTAATAAATAATACTAGAGCGCATTGACCTTTAGGTGTTTTTACCTCAAGGTCAATGCACTCTAGTCGTATTCGCAATCAATTGTTGTAATCAGAGACGACAACTGACTCCTTAGGAAAGGTATATGAGTGATTACTAATATTTAATGTTAGTTATGTTCATTTGTTAATGGAGGACTTTGTTGACCTCTCTGCATATGGCTGCAAGTCTCTCTATCAGTTGACAAAGGTATTCAAATTTTACGACGAAAAAATCGACTTCAATGTGTGTCATGGATATAATTTCCTAATTGATGTGCGACATTTATTTTCAAAATTTCAAAGCCATATAGGTATTTGACATCATTATTGTACCACAAAAATACTATAATTTGGTTGCCATCACGAGTTGGTTACCCACTAATCTTATATATAAAATTCTCGTGTCACAGTGTTCGTTCGCGTACTCCTCCGAAACGATTCTCATGAAATTTTGTGAGCATATTGAGTAGGTCTGAGAATCGGCCAACATCTATTTTTCATCCCGAAATTCCCGCGGGAACGGGTACAACGCGGGTGAAACCGCGGGGCGCAGCTAGTCAATTATATAAATTCGAGTTGATAATTGACCAAACCCTAACAGACAAATGACAATCGCTGTGCATAAATGGAATTTATGTCTACTATCATTTAAAGAAATGTGTCTACGCCTAAAGGTAAAGTTTAATAGCAAACAATCAAACAGATAAAAAACTTAACCCCAAAGTTATAAAGCTACATAACTTTTTATAACTTTCCTGTAAGTACGTAAAGTCAAACGCATTTTTATTTAACTACTTCTCTACATACAATGACAGAAGAATATCCGTAATATAAAACTAGATCTAGACGTGCCTTAATGTAATCACTGGATTGTGGGCCATATGATTTGAGTTAATGCGGGACTAAACTAAAATATTTTCCCATTGACACGCAAAAATATTAGTGATCGGCTTACGAAGCTCGTGTGGTGTGGTTTGTAGTGTGATGGATTAATTTGGATAATATTTTGTTATAATGTTATTTGAATCAGCGTGTGCAGCTATTATATATGTATTTTCTTTTTTAAATTTTTATAGTTGGGATACGTAAACATATTATTTTTTTTATATATGAAGTCATGTTTTTGGATTTATATTTTGTTACTCGCGCCTAATAGATAGTGATAGATGTAATAATAATTTAAAAAATAAAAAGGCTTTAAAAATAGTTAAAACTTACTCCGTATAAAAAAATACTTTAAATACAAATAAAAGCGAAAAATATTTTTATTTAATTCACTGAAAAAACTGACATCAAAATTAAACCCACACATCTCTATCTCCAAAACTGACTAAACTATCCGACTTCGTACATAATTTATCGTCACCCTACAGGATAGGAGCTTTCTATTCAAACCGTTGACAATACAACTAAGGGCCCCGCCGTTGACACGACGTGACTCTTACATCTAACTTACCTATTTTATACGTTATAGGTGGGAATTACGTAACATCGAAGCTACGATATATTTAGTTAAAAATGAGCCGATAAGAAATTCATGGAACGTAAGTACACATTGAGTGACAATATAGTGCGAACATTTGAGATATTTTTTGTTCTATATTTGATGCTATTTCTTTCTGTTACTAGGTATATTTTAGTGTAAGCGATTGAGAGCCTATGCCCGTAGTCACTGCACTATTTAAACTGGCTTATTTGATACGAACATAACTGTGAGTATAAAGACAAAACAACAAAAATATTGGTACAAGTATTTTTAATTTTACATACTAAAAAGTCCCACTGCACATCTTCTATATATATAAAAGAAAATCGTGTTAGTTACACTATTTATAACTCGAGAACAGCTGAACCGATTTGGCTGAAAATTGGTGGGGAGGTAGCTTAGAACCAGGACACGGATAGGATACTATTTATCCCGTATTTCCTACGGGAACGGGTGCGCTGTGGATGAAACCGCGGGGCACAGCTAGTATTGGTATAAATTCTTTGTTGTGATAGACAAAAGTCTGTGGCAGACAAAAATAGTCTTAGACACTACTGTCCACTGTCTCTACTATGCGCTCAATTGAACTGGAACACTCATTTATTAAAATTAACTTGTAATTATCAATCAAATCCATTAAATTTAAGTAATTGGCGAAATTCATCATACATTACATGTCAAAATCACTCATTCATTAAATATCTAGAGTGCCGGCGTATATGACTAATTGCTCACTCATTACATGTCAAAAATCACTCATCCACTCATCATCAAAGCCTCTTAGCTCAGCGCTCAATCTTTTCACGCTCAACGCAAAGAAAAACAAACAATTGTATCAAACTCGTACGTTAGGCGGTGTTCACACGGAGATAAGTCGCGGAAATCCTGTAGTTCCATATAAAATAGAATATAAATTATGTCGCTTTATATTAACTAAGCTGGCGATTTATTTTATCTAGTTGGACGATGCGTGAACTGAAGTCGTGTTTTTATTTGTTCGGTTCTTTGTGACGTTTGTCGGATTAATGATACAATCATTATGTATGTAGTGGACTTAATGTTAACAACTGTGGAAGTTTTTGAGGGATTTTTTATTCCGGCGTGGAAACAGTATAAAAAATCTACACTAATATTACAAAGAGGTTGAAGTACTTAATGTTGTTTGTGTGTATGTTCGAGCTAATCTTGGGATTTTCCTGTCCGATTCGAATAATCCGTTTTGTAATGGATTGCCGCATTCAACGGGAAGGTTAGAAGCTATTTTTCACCCTGAAATTTTCTCAGGAACGGGGACAATTCGGGCAAAACTGCAGGGCGCTGCTAGTTCACAATATATAAAGGTAAACTAATATTAATTGGGCAAAGGGCATCTCATCTTAATGGTGATATCAGTCAGAGTATATAAATAGTGGTAACTAAATGTTTTTGAAACGCTTTTTAAGTACGTTTGACCAAAGCTCATTTGACAGAACACAGACGATTCACTGAAGTTTTAACAGACCGATCTATCATTCCTTTTATGTCTCATTAGCCCAATATTAGAATTGACTGAAAGTCCCAATCACCGGAACACGTTTCACCGAAATATCAAATGACCGAAGAAATATTTTATCGAAATAACATTTAACCTAAAAGTTTGTGATCCAGATTGATTCTCTATTCATGTAAAGATTATTTTATTAGACCCAACCAAAAAATCTTGTCAGCTAATCCATTCAAAGTATGTACATTATCCACACATAACCTTTTAGTAGAGGTTTCTGATTGAGGTAGTTTTATAAGCCCATTTTCCAAGTCAATGACTATCTGCTACAATCTCATACTACAGTATAGTATACGTCTGGTCTAAGCCTGAACTATAGACTTTGAAATAAAACCTGTCGAGTGACCCTTATGTTATATGGATGAAGTTATGTGGAAACATATGTGAGAAAACATATACATGTGCCCCGTAGTTTGCCTCAAAACAAGGAAAGTCCTTAAATATAACCTTTAACATTCGGTCTTTGATAAAATTGAACATTATGTTAGTACAAGCTTGTATTCAATGACAATTATCAAGGTAAAGCAAGTTCGTATGGCCAAACCTGGTGTCCGTATTGTGAATCGAGTATAGAATGTGGATAAGATATTCTATGGCGTGGACAGGACGACTATGGGGTGAAGGGAGGTCGTTTAGGTTCCATTTAAGTAAATCTAGACGTATCCTTACTGTAATCTGTAATCCATGATGATCGTGTGTAAAATACAAGCAATGTCATTGTAATGAAGTCCTGTGAGTTATTATTTCAAGATCAAGACCTAGGAATCCTAAGATATCTGATGTTGGATTGACAGTATAATGCTTGTGCTTATCCTGATGTGACATGTTCCAAGATTTCTAGATCGCCTCCGACATGGTCTATCGAATGAAACAACCGGAATGGAAAATTTAACATGCCTTTCGAAGCCCGGTAGCGCTCAGATAGAAATGTCACTATCGGCCTCCCATCCAAGTAGTAGCCGAGCTGCACGTTGCTTAACCATCGCAATGAGCTAACATCGATTAATCAAACTATGCTACAAGCGCAAGCACTGTCACGGTATCTGTCTGCGTATCGTGTACTAAACGTCCGTACATTTGAAATTGTCATATAGAGTCACGTTACAGTCAAGTAAGGGTCAACACTGCGTTAAGCGTATGCACGCGTCGGTTCACTTTTGTATGACACCGCACGCGACGGGCGCACGCGACGGGCGCTCGCGACGGTTGCTCGCGACGGTTCACTTTTGTATGGAACCGCGGCGTGCGCACGCTTAACGCAGTGTCGGCCCTAAGACTGAAGACTAAAGACAGTTTTATCGCTTAATATTATTATGTCTATAGACTTTCCCCATAGTCTCAAGCTCTTATCTAGTTTATAACCATAAAGGTATAACAAGATATATGCATTAACATACATAAAATTCATTACTCAGTGAATAGACACACATGGTCATATAAATAAAGACCCTTTTCTGCCAATAAGCTTCCGAGTTGCAATACAATTCCCTCTACATTGGATTTACTAAATGAACTGCGCTCAATAGAATTAATCAAGAATTTCTATGAAAAGATTATTTAGACGACTATAAAATATGAATCTTGTTTTTCCGGATAGTCTTGTTATATGGTTAACTAGCAGCGCCCCGCGGTTTTCCGCGTTGTGCCCGTTCCCGTGGGATTTCAGGAACTTTTATACATATACATATTCCTTTTGAATTAATCTATCTATTTAAAAACCGCGTCAAAATCCGTGCAGTAGTATTTGAGATTATCGCGAACAGACAGATAGATAGACGCGGCCGTGGACTTTGTTTTATAATATGTAGTGATATACAAGTGAATTCAAGAAATGGAAGTAAGTAGGTAAAGTATGGTCGAGTAGGTTAGCGGCCTTCTCTAGTGGAGGAACTTTTAGACCGCTTAAAGACCTCCCACATAGTCATACGATTACAAAACCGGGACCGACCATTTTACATACCCTCCGAAGCGTTCTTGTTTTTATGTAAAAAATAAGTAGGCATATTTAAAAGTATTATAAATAATAGTCATAATTATTCTTCATGTAACGTATTACACAATAAACTTAACAAGGAATAGCTACATATATGAATTACACTCATTAAAAAACAACAATTCAGGGTAAAAAGAATTGGCCTCAAGTAATTTAGATTTTTCCTGAATATGAGACATGTACTCATAATTAAATACAGAATTCTAAGAATCACTTTATAATTTGTGTAAGCGGATTGATCTTTGATCGAATTTTGTCATCCCTTTGGGTATCAATAAGTACTTTGAAATATGACATAAATGAATGTTGCGGCAACCCATGGTTGGCTTACCGAATACTAAGTAAGCTTAATATTTAATTTAGTTTCAAAATGTTTTACGAAAATTATTATTTTATATGATAGAACGTTATAGAACTCGTAACTCCGACCGATTTTTATTCAATAATAGCTAAGAACACTCCCCGTGGAAGAACTATTGAAACAAAAAGTAAATTAAAATTGGTACATTCGTTTCAAAGCTACGACTGTGCTACGGTTTTTGCGTAGAAGTTTAAAAATAACCGTAGCTACGAAATGGCGCAGCACCGTAGCAGCGTAGTACAGTCTACGAACGTAATACTATTATCATTTTCGATGATGTTACAGTAATAATAACTAATCTATACTAATATTATAAAGAGGCAAAATTTTTAAGTTTGTTTGCATGTTCGAGCTAATCTCAGGAATTATCAGTCCGATTTGAATAATTCTTTTTGTTATAGATAGCCACATTCAACGGGAAGGTTATAGGCTATTTTTGATCCCAAAATTCCCACGGAAACGGGTACAACGCGGGTGAAACCGCGGGGTGCTGCTAGTTGGATTATAATGACTGGTGGTAATATAACAATGTCTTGGTTGTCTAGACAAATTGATTTATTAATTCACTTGTTTTCAGTAATTAATATGATTCGACCAGGCAATTTGATTTGCCTTAATTTATGATCATATTTTAAATATTATGTTGGTACTAGCCGCGCCCCACGCGGTGTTGTACCCGTTCCCGCGGGAATTCCGGGATAAAATGTATCTTATGTGTTACTCTAATGTATATATAGCCTTTATTACTGTAAAGTTTCATCTAAATCCGACCAGTAGTTTTTCGTGAAAGAGTAACAAACATATATAAGTACATTAATTCACAAATACACACATCCTCACAAACTTTCACATTTATAATATACTCGCAGCGCCCTGGGGTTTTACCCGCGTTGTGCCCGTTCCCGTGTGAATTTCGAAAGGTATTATACATATAAACTTTCCTCTTGAATCACTCTATCTATTTATAAAACCGCTTCAAAATCTGTGGGTAGTTTTAAAAATCTAAGCATTTATAGGGACAGACAGCGGAAACTTTGTTTCCGAAACCGACTTTGTTTTATACTATGTAGTGAAATAGGGCTAGCAATCACATTTCAAGGCAATTAATAGCTAAAATAAATGATTTCGTGGAAACATCTAAAGTACCATTCAAATATTTGTAACAGAAGGCTGTAAGTTTATGAAAAACAAATGTAAAACACTTTCCGTTGAAATTGGAATAAACAATCATATTACGTTACGAATGACTTCAATCATTCGTTAATGTCCATTTTGTATAATAATTACAATTCCGATACATACATTTAATACATTCATTAAGGTAAGTACTCATTTCACAGTCGCATTAAATTGTCATTATTACGTTATTGGTCCGAAATGAATCCTTTTATTAAAATTGAAAATGTACTTTATAGTTTTATTATGAAAGTCGTTTATAGGTTGACTGATCTATTAGTAACACTTTATGAAATGAGCTGACACAAAATAAACAACTATTCAAATTAAATTAAGCTGAAGAGTTTTTTTTTGTCGTTTGTCTCAGCGGGCTAATCTCAGAAGTTAACAGTCCAATTTGAATGATAAGATTCTTATATTAAACTAGCGTCGCCTCGCGGTTTTAGCCGCGTTGTTCCGTCCGCGTGGGAAACAGCACAGTTGTTAACTACTGTTTGTCTCCAAAATTCTCACTGCAACGGGTACATACAACGCAGGTAAAATCGCGGGGCGTCGCTAGTTTTCTTATAAAAGTCGTTTAATACTCATCTACAACGTAGTTTGCAAAATGTAATCTCATTCAAAGCTATTGCTTATATTGAAGTATTAAAGTTTAAAGATTTTTTAAATTCAATTTAAGCTAACATAGAACATTCTCCGAAGAAATGAATTGTAATTTCAAATGGAAAGATTGGTCCACACGCATATATACACATCCAGTTATTAGTCCCTGCCATAATATAAACAGTAGCTTCAAAATAACTAGCAGCTAGAACTGGAAAAGGATCTACTTGAGACGAAGAATCCAGAACCGTCAAAAAATTTGAAAATATTAAAACGAGATGAACCCAAAACCTTAGTTTCAATATCTCTACATACCTTCTACATAAGAACGAAGCTTATAAAATGTTTTATTCAAAAACCCGACACTATTTGAAAACAGGCAGGGATTAGACTCAAAAAACCTTTGAAAGCTCTCAAAGAGGAGCAAAGAATTTCAATTTTCTCAAATCTCCTTCAAGCTCACTATCAAAGATAGATTGAAATAAACAGGTGAAGGTGAAGGAAGATTTATTTGTGAATAGATTGTAATTGACTATCTATTTCTTTGAGAAATCTTTAAATAGTAGAAACGTATCAATGGCGTCTGAGTTAAAAAAACAATTGATTTTTCAATGTTTAATTATATATTTTCTTCCTTTGCATGCAATTACATAGCGCATACGGGTACAATATTTCTTTAAGTATTACTTTTTTAGCTTATTTTTTTAGCTTTAAGGGTGCTTTCAAATTATGCGTTTCGTTCCGGACCGCTGCGGTGCCGAAGCGGTGCGTTTGTCGTATTGTAAACGTACGATCGTGTGTTTTCATACAAATCGAGCAGTGCGGCAACAGTGCGTACTAAAATTATTTCGCGGTACCGATGCCGCACTGAACTAATAGTTCATACCAAATTTTGAAATGTATGCCCCAATAGCTGTTATAAGCAAAACTCATTTCTCTCTATCATCTTTAGTGCGATGAAAGGCCTAGTCTAGCCTAGACACTAGTCTCATACTATTTTTAAAATACCATACTTGAAACAATCAAACAGAATAATTAAAAACTCTTACATTTAATTGTGTATATATTAATAGGCTCTTCATTAACAAATTTATAACAAAACAAATTATTAACAATAACAGAGAGAGGCATGAATGAATCCGTTGAAAGATCATCAGCAGCCGTTTCCAGTTTAGAGTTATTGTTGGGGACGTAATCAGGACGGGGGCTAGAGTGGGGGTATTAAAGCCTTGATGACGTCAGTGTAATAACCTTCGTTCGATACTATAGGTATAAAAAAGTAAGTTCGAACAGGTTTAAGACTAAAGTCCTTTCGTCTAAAAGATTCCTATTGAAACAACCGGGACCGACAATTATACGAATCCTCTCAGACAATCTACGCCAAGAGCGCTATGAAAATCCCGACCAATCTTTATGAAAGAAAGATTGCTGACTGCACCCCTATATAATATTGAGAAAAAACGAATAAAACACGATACCAAAATATAAAGATAATTCAATAATATCTCCATCTATAATGTACATCCATCCGTCTATAAAAACCCTATAATCCCTACAGCCCCCATCACCCATTTCCCCATATCCTGAGTACGCCCACTCTCATTACAATTCTTGGAGACAGAGAAGGTTTGTCCTTCCTAATTATAATGGGGTCAATGGGCACTCCAAAGGTACAGGGTCCACATCGAAAAGATTTGATGTCCGGTCAAAACGTGACGTCATTGAGGGTTTTACGTGCTCTCGTGACGTAGAGTCAGCAGAATTTTAAATTAATTTTAGGTAAGATTTATCTTTGCTAATATTATAGTACATGTGCTGGGGTTGTAGGTTTACTAAAAGTGTAATAAAGATGAAGTTTCGTTTTTCCTTGTATACGTATGCTAATCTCTTGGACTAACAGTCGGAATGTATTTTTGTATATAACGTTTTAAGCTTCTTTCAAAATAAAGGTTATAGTCGACTTTTTAACTCAAACATTTCAAAAACGTAATATGTAAAGGAAAATATTGCACGTTAAATAACGTGGGCTCAAAAACAAACAAAAACAAATGACAGAAAAGGTTAAGTCCCACTTTACTTAAAAGATAAATGTCAACACTTTTTTAAACACAAATTAAACTCGACTTTAAAAACAGTTTTAAAGAGCAAATAACTTAAACAGACCTACTAATCCAAATAAAACATGGACCAACCCGTCCCCCTATTTATCGAAAATGGGAGCGACTCCAAAAAGAGTGTAGTGTACCAAAAAGTGCCGTTTCTAGGTCGGGCTTAATTTACGTGGTCGTATCGTACGAAGAACAGATAGGTTGGCGTAAGTAGAGGAACTATTACGTACTCACGAGCTAGGCGTGCCTTGCCGCCTAACAAAATTTGTTTTCCGGACATTTTCGCCAATTTAATCCTGAAACGTGGCTGGCGACAAAAAGCCCATTATCCCCTCTCTACTCTTATCTTGTTAACGGCGCCTCTTTTAACTTTGACTAAATCCAAGCACTTATTTTTCGATAAATGGGGACCGTTTTGAAGTATTCGTCAGTGTCTTTAAACCGTTTATAAATATATTGTATTAATGCTAACAGTATTACGTTATTAGAAACCTGTTTGTAAGCGTTTTATGTCTGTTTATCATTACTCGTCGTTTCATTTCATGAAAGACTTTTAATTTAATGATATATTTTTATTGGAAAACGTAATGCTCTTTGTGTAAACCAATGTACGTAGATTTTTTTCGAAAGCTTCCTTGTTTACTGACATATTTGGGTCGAAAAAATGTAAACAAATATGTGAGCTCCAAATCTTCGTGCAACATATTTTAAGCAAAAAAACTAGTGTTTGATTAGAAGTCGCAAGACAAAGGAAACGTCGTCTCTCTTTGTCTTTTCTTACAAGAAAGCAATACGCATTTTGTGACAAAAAATGATGCTTGATATTTTGTGTTCGTTGAAATCTTAGAACTGTTACAGGAGGAAAATTAGATACCAAGAAAAGCTCTCAAATATGTTACTTAGTTTGAGGCCCAATTGTACCGATTCTTAATTATTTATCAGTTATTTTATCTGGCAGATAAAAATGTTAATTTTGCCTCAGTCTCTTGCAAGTAATACCAAAACTTTTCAATCTTTTGAAATATTCATGGAATTCTACTACTTCGGACTACTGTGTTCGATGGCTATCCATTACAAAAAGAATTATTCAAATCTGATGGCGTTTTTGAAATAAGCGCGTTCAAACAAACAAAAGATCACATAAACAAACTCAGCTTTATGATATTAGTATAGACTACCCGCACCCCGCGGTTTCACCCACGTTGTACTCGTTCCCGGGGGAATTTCGGGATAAAATATATCCCATGTGTTATTCTGATTTATAACCTATATTACTGTAAAGTTTCATCCAATTATATTCAGTAGTTTTTGCGTGAAAGAGTAACAAACATACTACATACATCACATACAAACGTCCGCATCTATACTAATATTATAAAGCTGAAGAGTTTGTTTTGTTTGTTTGTTTGTTTGTTTGTTTGTTTGTTTAAACGCGCTAATCTCAGAAACTACCCAGCCGATTTGAATAATTCTTTTTGTGACGGATAGCCAGATTCAACGGGAAGGTTATAGGCTATATTTCAGCCCGAAATTCCCACGGGAACGGGTACAACGCGAGTAAAACCGCGGGGCGCTGCTAGTTTTTAATATTGGTAGGATGGAGGAACTATCTTATACTTAATCAAGAGATTGTTGAAGAGGCCCTTATTCTAATTAGAGTCGGATGCTAGTCTAGAATTAGAATAATCTGCTTTGAGTGTTATATATAATTAATTTAGACGGCTTCTAACTAATCGTCTAATCGTGGATCTACGCATTATTATAATTGAAACAAAATAACTTAGCTAAATATGTCTTCTGGGATGAATACGATATTCGTGCTACAAATATGTGCGTTTTAAATGGAAAGTAAAGATTTTGGAAATACTGTTGTTGGAGGTTTAGATCGTTTGAAGATCAGGTCATTCTCGAAATAATTTACATTTTCTCTCTGAGAAACAATGTTATGATAGTACTATGTTACTAGCTAGTGTAAGAAACATGCGTGAGAGCTTTTTTAAATGTATGGTACCCTTTGAATTGAAACTACGTTTACACTTTTAAGTACCTTCTAACTAAATAAAAATGAGTAGGTATATACATAGTTTTCAGTAATTTCGCTGTTCAAAATGTTGTATGCTGTTCGGTCCTTTAATGAAACAAATTAAATATCCCACTAATATTATAAATGCGGAAGTTTATGAGGATGCATGTATGTATTTCTGTTACTCTTTCGACAAAAAACCACTGGACGGATTTGGATGAAACTTTACAGTAATATAGGTTATACATTAGAATAACACATGGCATATATTCTATTCCGAAATTCCCGCAGAAACAGTTACAATGTGAGTAACACCGCGGGGCTAGGCTAGTAATAAATATCATCGGAATAAAATCGGAATAGAAATTAATTTCAGTTATTTTAGTCTAATCCCAGAAACTACTAATCAAATTTGCATAATTATTTATGTAATGATAGCCATATTTAACGGGAAGATTATAACAATGCTGATAAACTATATTTTACGACAAAGTTATGAAAAAATAATAGTAAGACTATTCATAAAGTTACCGTATCATTAATAATAATGATTTATGAGACTCAGATCTATGTTTAATAGTTTCATGGCATTATTAATGGAAGATTAATTCCATTTCTTCCCTTTCCATCACAAAGGATAATGACTAAACCCCAAGAAAGTATTTAACGGAATTATCGTTAGGTAAAACTTATTACTTTCAAACTTTGTAGACTCGAATAGGCGGTGTAATTTTGAATGAAATCTTTTTGGATTTTTTTTACATTTTTAACGAGGATCGCCTAAACAAAAGTCGGTATAGATGTTGAACAATACTCAAATCTCAAGTAGAAACCCCTTAAGCCTTCAAAATGACGTATTCAAATAAAATATAAGAAGTGAAGTAGAAAAATTTTTGAAGGAAATCCAGGTAGGTTTTTTGACGTTTATTAAAAGCTTTTGATTTTGACAATTTTTGCGCGAGTTTTTGTACTTGTAACGGTGTTTCTCACGGTTTCGTCCTTTGTTTTCATCCGAAGCATAGGGTGCATTTCCATTAAAGTAGAGCTGTGTGGAGTAAGATTGACCAATCACAACGCATTAGGAAAAGATTTTGACAATGTCACAATGACAATGAAAAATGACAATGCATTGTAATTGTTCTATTGAACTCCGCACTGCTCTGTTCTGCTTTAATGGAAACGCGCCCTTGCTTTATCTATCCGTGGGAATTAAAAAGTACTCAAGTTTAAATAGAAAACTAGGAAAAAATCACTAACTACTGATCAAATAGATAAATGTAGGGATTTTGTATACCTACGTCTAAAATTACAATTTACGTTCCCGAGAATTTTGAAATTTTGTAAAGTATTAAAGTAGTCAGCACTTTGCCTAAAAGCTTAACATTTCCATGGACTGTACCTAAACTTTTAGTTAACCCAACTCAAAATTTTGTTCATCAAATTTGAAACACACTAAGAACTTTGTGGTATTCAAAGTTGTATAAAACCTACTAACATATCAACCCCGATACTTAAATTGTGTAAACTGACAAAGTACTAAAGAGTTCAACATGTTCATGTATGTACAAAAGAAAATGTATTTACAACTTCCTGTCATATTGTACGTGAATTACGTTTCTATTCAAACCCCAGAAGTCACATGCATTGTGAAATGAAAATGTAACACATCAAAATACACACTTTATTTATGTACCTACGAATGATGCGAGGAATAAAATATGAATACTTAGGGTCGGCACTGCGTTAAGCGTGCGCACGCCGCGGTTTCATACAAAAGTGAACCGTCGCGTGCACCCGCGGCGTGTGGCTTCATACAAAAGTGAACCGTCGCGTGCGCCCGTCGCGTGCGGTTTCATACAAAAGTGAACCGCCGCGTGCGCCCGCTTAACGCAGTGTTGGCCTTTACGTATAAGCGAGCACTACTCATTTCAACGCAACGTTCCTTAGCTAACAAAATGTATTTGATGGTAGTTGCGATATTTTTATTCTTGTATGGATATTTGTATAGCATAACACCACAGTCTTTTCAGACCACGGCTCCAATTAAGATGCCGAATCTATACTAATATTATAAAGCTGAAGAGTTTGTTTTGTTTGTTTGTTTGTTTAAACGCGCTAATCTCAGAAACTACTGAACCGATTTGAATAATTCTTTCACTGTTAGATAGTCTATTTATCGAGGAAGGCTATAGGCTACATTTTATCCCGAAATTCCCACGGGAACGGGCACAACGCGGGTAAAACCGCGGGGCGCTGCTAGTAGTCAAATAAAATAGTGAAGTGTATCCGTTAACGTAGTTTCAATTCAAAATATATTAACTTACATAAAAGGAAAGTAGTTCTGTTTATCAAAAAACAAGATAGTCGTTTTAAAGTTTATAAAGCAAGTAATTACTTACTTTACTTTCTTAATTTCTACCCCAAAAAATCCCGAGTACGTTTACTATAAAAAATAAGATATATAAAAAAACACCCAGACAAATTCGCACGTTTTGATTGGAGGCAAACTAAGCTCTAATCTTGTATGATGAAATCTAACTAACTGATACTAATACATATACATACACAAATTCTTTATGATGAATATACTCGTATTATATTTGCAACGTAAAAATGTTTATGTATTTAAATAAATAATAAAATATATGAACGGAAAACAGAAAATAGTTTGTACGACATATTTGTTTTATTAAAATAAAACGTTTTTAAAATCTGCAATAAACTATGTACAATATCAAGTTAACAAATAGTTCAGTTTCATATAATAACAATATCAATTTCAATAAATTTTAATTGAAACAAATAGCATCGCCTCTCAAATTCAGCCGAAGGAGGTTTTAAATTATCAAACTTGAAAACGGACTCGTCGCCTCCGTAGGTATTAGATTACTCGCCGCTCGGTAACTGAACAACTTTCGATTGTTTTTTGTTTTGACTTACGTAATGTCTTTGTTTTTACTGTACTGTGCTAGTAAGGAAGTAAAAGTCCGAGTAGGTCAGTGGACCTAAATGAATCGCTTCAATGAAAGACGTTAGTAAGAAAAGGAGATTTAAAAGTGTTTTAAAGTGATTTTTAATCAAAAGAACTAATGAATATGAATCAAACTAACACAAGTAAAACAACTAAACATAGCTAAGAACTACCGCAAGGAAACTGGCTTTCAATTTAAAAAACACATCGTAATCGGTTCATCTGTTTAATTGGTTGGTAAAGCTTGGATGTGCACAGACAGACACACACACACACACACATTTTAAATAATAAAATCGACGTCAGTCCCTTTTCAATTAAAAATGAGTAGTGTCCTAAACAACCAGTTTATACCACCATCTTTTTACGTCAAGGGTTAAAAATACTACAACTTATTCTATCACAAAAACATATCGATAAGATCACCAATTATGGCCACAGCAATTAGGCGTCACCTCACGTTTTCTACATGTCACCTTCGTACACCGATGGGGATGAAAAAACCCGCAGAGAAATCCTGGGAAGTAAGGCGTAAGCCCAAACCAAGATAGTATCTCCTCGCCCAGATAAGAGAATTAAATTACTGAGGCGTGCAAGCAATTACTAAAAGCACCTTTGGTGTAGTAAAACGTAATGTCAAGTGGAGGATTCAAATGTAAGTGTTTTGGTCAATATTTGGTAGTTTGGTTCGGGGAATTCTTTCGCTTTGTAATGATGGCTCTCTCGGATAGTGATTACTTCTTGATGAATAAAGTTTTATAGTAAAAGTATTAGCCTGTGGGACATTTCCCACAGCTGGGAAAAGGCCTCTCATCTTACGGAAGATATCAGACGGCAGGAAGAAAGGAAGAAGCATTTCTTCATATAAAACACTGGTTAGTTATTAAACATTAAGGACACTCTACTTTAGGTTATCTATAAGGCCCATCGCAGACGACAGACTTTTTGTGCGATCGAGTCTGCGGCGCACAAAAATTCGGTCGCGGATTTTTGCGCGTCGTGTGCGTTACTGCATATAATTACATAGGTTCTATTTTCACAGACTAAAAAGTGCGTCACGGATAGTCTGTCGTCTGCGATGGGCCTAAAGCCGAAGATTTTGATTTTTTGAGCTCATTTCTGAAACAACCAATCCGATTTGAATAATTATGTTTGTAATCATGGCTTCCTTCTGAACTGTCAATGTCATAGTGTTCAGAACTGTCAATGTCAAAAACTTCAACTCTAAGTAACACCAATTAATCAGAACAACGCGACAAGACAACGAGTTAAAATAACACCAGAATCTGTTTTATTAAACTTTCGAACGGAATTCTTTACATTTGTCCGAGTTTACAAGATTGGATACTTAATCATTACACAGATCCCGTCTGTGAATTATTTGCGGTTGGATTTACGAGATGGTTGTTACAGAGGAATGGATTCATTAAATGAATGAACTTGCTCAGTGTGTTTGAGTTGGTGAATAGATCGCTCCTTGTTCGCAACTTTGCGATATTCTGCATTGACTTCTCATCGAACGTACCTACCTACTATGAACGTTCGTGGTCTTTGTAGGAAAGGTAAGGAATTGAAACTACGTTTATGGATACACTTCGCTTGGAAACAAAGCTTGTAAACTCGCGGGGCGGTACCTATAACTGACATTCTTCTGTGCGTCAATACTATTGCAAGTTTAAACCATTCATAAAAAAAAAACAAAAACTTCATATACATACCTTGTTTATTATGCACTTACATTTCAGTACAATGAATGTATCATTCGGAGTTACTTTATAAATAACAAATACCTATCGACTGGTTTAGTTCCGAAGTCAAGAGAACTCCGTAGCGCATCCGAAACAGTGATCGTTCAATGCGCTCTCGAACAAATACAAAATAAAAGTGTGAATTTTCTTCAGATTTTACTTTACAGTCCGAAGATGTGTGGTTAAACTTTTGCTGCGTATCTACATCGATACTCTATCTATCTATACTAATAATAAAACTGAAGAGTTTATTGTTTGTTGAACGTATTCATCTCGGAAACTAACCCATCTGATATAAGTAATTGTTTTGTAATGTATTTTTTTTGGACATTCAACGGGAAGGTTATGGGATATTTTGTATGTCGAAATTCTCACGGGAAAGGGCATAACGCGGGGTAAATGCACAAAGCGCTGCTAGGAGTGACATAGGGTTCTTGTATTAAGAATATGAGCGTACAGAGTAAAGTCTACTCATGTGACATCACTACTTCATAAACTTAAGAGCTGGGCTTTTGTCGATGGAGTTCTTTCCACTTTTCTCTACCTTCTGCTATTTGCGACACGACATTTGGTCTTTCTTCTAGATGGTCTACATTTACCCTTTTTGGCCTTCCTTTTCTTCTCTTTACTTCTTCTTCTTCTTAAATTTAAAAGCTGAGCTCTTGTCGATTGAGTTGTGTCACTTTACTAACAAAATTAAAAATAAACCTCTTTCGTATTTTATAACCGCAAAAAACCGGTAAAAGTAAATTTCGTTTCATCCCTTTATTTCCCAAAGCTCGGTACATTTTGACGGTGGCAGCACACGTAGCTTACCGGTGAATCGATTCAACAAACACCGTCCTACGGGGACCCCAAAAGAGATAGGATTTTTCAAATCAAAACGTGATTGAGGATTGAATCTAACACTTTTATCTCGAGCTCGGTTTAAAACAAGCGAGAGCATTTTCATGCCTTGAAATGCAGTTTTAGATTTTTAAATTTTTGGTTCAAAAGCGGTTAGTTTGTTCAATATACCCGTCGTGGCGAAAAAGAGAACTAAACGTTTGGTAGGATGTGCCTACTAAAGGAAAGTGCAGTGGCGCCCTCTATTTTTTATGGATGTTTGATTAATATTTGGATAGAGCAGGTTTTTCGAAACTTTTTTACCAATATTTAGAATGGACAGAGAAAGGTTATCTATACTAATATTATAAAGAGGTAAAAATTGTAAGTTTGTTTGTTTGTATGTTCGAGCTAATCTCGGAAATTACCAGTCCGATTTGAATAATTATTTTTTGTAATAGATAGTCTCATGCAACGGGAAGGTTATAGGCTATATTTCATCCCGGAATTCCCATGGGAACGGGCACAACGCGGGTAAAACTGCGGGGCACGGCTTGTCTTAATATGTATCAGCTGACATTTGCAAACGCCGTCCGTTTATAACCCAACAAGGAAGATTATTATATACTGTCGACAGATTGTGAACTGTGCAAAAATTACGCATAATTGTTAATTCATATTCTGACCATAGTAAACTGTATCTTACGAGTACATTTACGCGTTTACAATATTTAGATAACTTATAGATTTATCTACTAAAAACCAATTTGTTAAACCATAAAATAGTATTTTACATGTATTGACAAATCGTTTGTATACGTGGTTTTACGGTTGCGTGAGTTAACTGACCACAGATTGCGTTTAATTATTGGCGTTTACATTAAAATTGTAGCTTTTGGAAATATACAAGTCTTTATACATAGGTATTTTAACTTAACTTCGTATATCGTATTACGATTTAACTCGCAGTAGGTAAGTATGGTGATTATGCCCATTCCTCCTAAAATCTTCAGTGACATAAAGGCCTTTCTCTAGCAGTGGAACATTACAGGCTAATACATACACATACGCATTCTTCTTCTTTTTCTTATCGAGTGGATGGTCAACCTGACCAATCCTGGTGTCAGAGTTATTGAGCCGCCGAAGGCCTCTGACATGGCTCAAGTGACGACTACTATCCGTAGAAAGTAACCGGGACCGACGGCTTAACGTGCCCTCCGAAGCACGGAATCATCTTACTTTTCGGGCAATCAGGTGATTCAGCCTGCAATGCCCTAACCAAACTGAGGACAGTCCCACCAGCCACCGTGGTCTTGTGGTATGATCGCTCGGCTCACGACCCGGAGGTTCCGGGTTTGATTCCCGGTGAGGACAACAATATCTCACAAAAATCTCTTTGTGAGACTGTCCTCAGTTTGGTTAGGGCATTGCAGGCTGAATCACCAGATTGCCCGAAAAGTAAGATGATTCCGTGCTTCGGAGGGCACGTTAAGCCGTCGGTCCCGGTTACTTTCTACGGATAGTAGTCGTTACATGAGCCATGTCAGAGGCCTTTGGCGGCTCAATAACTCTGACACCAGGATTGGTCAGGTTGACCATCCACTCGATGAAGAAGAAGAAGAAGAATACTTATCCGTTCCCGTGAGAAATCGAAAGTCGGAGGGCACGTCGATTTGTCGGTCCCGGCTGTTTCAATCGTAGCATGTCATAGGCTTTAAGGCGGTCTTAAAACTCCTACACCAGGGCTTGCAGCTAACCTATACGAATTTACTTATTATTTTACTAGCAGCGCCCCGCGGTTTTACCCGCGTTGTACCCGTTCCCGTAGGAATTTCGGGATGAAAAATAGCCTATAACCTTCCCGTTGAATGTGGCTATCTATTACAAAAATAATTATTCAAATCGGTTCAGTAGTTTCTGAGATTAGCGCGTTTAAACAAACAAACAAACAAACAAACAAAACAAACTCTTCAGCTTTATAATATTAGTATAGATATCGTAAGCAAATTACCAAACAAACACAACCAAATTATAAACAAAAGCAAGTATAAGTTAACAACCCTGACCTTGGTTTGAGTAAAACTGAGCCAGCGATATATAGACCACTAACCTCGCATAAACGAAAGTAAACATGAGGAAGCACATTCAGTAATATCAATATCTACACCCTCGGAATTTCTCTTGTTTTTAGTATAGTAAAAGTCACGGAAAAGCGAAGTACTTACGGCTCTATTTCGTAGTAAAAGTAATGGTTTTATTTTGTGCTTCATTTAAGTGAGTGTTATGACACAATTAAGAGGGGACGATAAGAGGGGACGCCTCGGTGGTCCAGTGGCATGTGCACTCGCCTGCCAAGACTGAGGTCACGGGTTCAATTCCCGGGTCGAGGGAAAGATGTTTCCTACTTTTCAAACATGCAAACTATGTAGTGTATTTTGGGCATTATAATGTCCCACTACAGGGCAAAGGCCTCTCGTCTCACTGAAGATATCAGTACAGTGAAGAGGGTTACGCGTAATCAAGAGACTCCTATCGAGAAAAGGGATCAGTGATGGGGCAAGAATGGAATCTGAAAACCTTTTCTCTATACTCGCAAAACTATTTTTTGGATTAGGAATAATAATTGTTCGTATATCCATATCTAATCTAATATACATATATTAAATTCTCATGTCACAAAGTTCGTTCCCATACTCCTCCGAAACGGCTTGACCGATTCTCATCAAATTTTGTGTACATATCGGGTAGGCCTGAGAATCGGACAACATCTATTTTTCATCCCGAAATTCCCGCGGGAACGGGTACCGTGGTTGAACTCCTCTGAAACGGCTCGACCGATTCTCATGAAATTTTGTGTACATATCGGGTAGGCCTGAGAATCGGACAACATCTATTTTTCATCCCGAAATTCCCGCGGGAATGGGTACAACGCGGGTGAAACCGCGGCGCGCAGCTAGTTAGTTCCTAATTTAAAACCGAAAAGAAAAATACATTGTACCAATAAC
This sequence comes from Cyclophora punctaria, assembly GCA_951394245.1. Taxonomy (NCBI): domain Eukaryota; kingdom Metazoa; phylum Arthropoda; class Insecta; order Lepidoptera; family Geometridae; genus Cyclophora; species Cyclophora punctaria. The sequence continues at coordinate 5,216,895 of OX596189.1, forward strand.
AGCTTCCGCTCAAAAACTCATTTATTGTTAACTAGCAGTGCCCCGCGGTTTTACCCGCGTTGTGCCTGTTCCCGTGGGAATTTCGGGAATTTGTTTACATAAAAACCTTCCTCTTGAATCACTCTACCTATTACAAAAAACCGCATCAAAATCCGTTGCGTAATTTTAAAGATTTAAGCATACAGACAAACAGACGCGACTTTGTTTTATACTATGTAATGACAATACAAAAACATCACATAACAACATTCAACCACAATGTTTGTTAAAACGCATATTCGATGTCGGGACATAAAATTGTATTACAACAAACCGCGGTTATGGCATTCGAACCGATACAGATGTAAGTATCAGTGTCTCGTGTTCCGATGTGTTTTGCGAACCAAATAAAATTATTATGATGCGTATGGATTTTTGGTACACAATGGGGAGCAGATAGAGGCATTTCGAGCTTCTCCTTCCTCTTCATCGAGTGGATGGTCGACCTGACCAATCCTGGTGTCCGAGTTATTGAGCCGCCAAAGGCCTCTGACATGGCTCATGTAACGACTACTATCCGTTGAAAGTAACCGGGACCGACGGCTTAACGTGCCCTCTGAAGCACGGAATCATCTTCCTTTTCGGGCAATCAGGTGATTCAGCCTGCAATGCCCTAACCAAACTGAGGACGGTCTCACAAAGAGATTTTTGTGAGATATTGCCCCCACCGGGAATCGAACCCGGAACCTCCGGATCGTGAGCCGAGCGCTCAGACCACAAGACCACGGTGGCTGTGAGGTAGCTGATAAAGGCATTTTGAGCTGAGCGCTACCGGGCTTCGGAGGGCAGGTGAAGCTGTCGAAAGTTGTTTTAACCATAGACCATGTTGGAGGCCTTCAGGCGGTTATAAACTGACTAGCAGCGCCCCGCGGTTTTACCCGCGTTGTACCCGTTCCCGTAGGAATTTCGGGATGAAAAATAGCCTATAACCTTCCCGTTGAATGTGGCTATCTATTACAAAAATAATTATTCAAATCGGTTCAGTAGTTTCTGAGATTAGCGCGTTTAAACAAACAAACAAACAAACAAACAAAACAAACTCTTCAGCTTTATAATATTAGTATAGATGAAATCGATACCAGGACTAGCCACTAACCTACACGATCTTACTATAGTGGGTCAAGAGTATAAATTCGGGGAGTAACGGCCAAAAGAACACCTATAATCAATTACATAATATGAAAAACAAAGTTTGATGTATGGTCAGCAATAAAAAAGTACGGTTCCAAAACTTTTTGTACCGTTGGCATATAAATAATGTATTAACAACGGCTTGAGCCCGTTCCCGTGGGAATTTCGCCAGTTAGCGTATACAATTTATAAATGACTTATAATTTTTTTTTATGTAGCAATCTAATACAAAAATAATTTTATGAATCCAATTGCTAGAAAAATCTAGTATAATTTATGTATTTGTTACTCGTAGTTTTTTTAAATTAAGACTAGCATGGCACTGGTTTACCCGCGCTGCGTTCATTCCCGCGGGAATTCCGGAATAAAAAATGAAAATATTTTAAAAATATCCTATACCTAACCTTCCTATTCAATGTCCATTCCAAAAATAACTATTCAAATCGAATTGGTAGTTTCAAAGATTAGCGCGTTCAAACAAACAAACATTCTGATTCTTCAAGCTAGAAAAAATCTCGCTTGATTTCTCGAGGGACTCTACGAGTATTTTATATTAAAACTAGTTGTGCTCTGCGGTTTCATCCGCATTTATTCCGTCACTGCTTACCGTTTAAACCTTCCCTGGCTTACGACAAACATTTTAAAACCAGAATCAACTAAATCGGTCTAGCCGTTATCGAGTTTTGGCGAAACTAACGAGCCACGATTGATTTTTATATCTATCTAATATAAAATTCTCGTGTGACGGGGTGCGTGGTTGAACTCCTCTAAAACGGCTCGACCGATTCTCATGAAATTTTGTGTGCATATCGGTAGGTCTGAGAATCGGACAACATCTATTTTTCATCCAGAAATTCCCGCGGGAACGGGTACAACGCGGGTGATACCGCGGGGCGCAGCTAGTACATATATATAAAAGAACACATTAATTAATTATTTGGAATGAAATGAAATTAAATACAATTTTGGAATATTTTCATCAATACAGAAGCCAATTAAGTTTCTCAGAAGTGTTTCTGAAGAAGCTTAACAAATGCCTAAGTTGATTCATAAGAAGTTTATCTTATTTCCTAATATTGAATTTCCATTAACTTTTCTCTCCTTTATAACATAACGTATGTGAAAAACTTTACACTTGTTTTTAAGTGGATACGATATTAGGGAGAGTTTACAAGCATATATATATATATATATATAAATATATATATATATATATATATAAAATGCATATATATATATAAAATTCAAAGTCCTGACTGACTGACTGATAATCAACGCACAGCCTCAACCGCTACATCTAGAAACATTAAATTTGGCAGGAAGGTTCTTCAAGTGATGTAAGTGCACACCATGATTTTCGAGAATTCCTACGGGAACGGGCTCAACGTGGGCAAAGTCGCGGGGCGCTGCTAGTCTATCTATATAATAAAGCTGAAGAGATTGATTTTTTTTTGTATAAAAACTAGCCTAATTTATCAGATTTCAATCAATACCATGTGCCAATATCATTTTGATCCAGATCCGTTCCATAGATTCGCGTGAAAGAGAATCCATCCATCCATCCATCGCCATAAACATTCGTACTTACAATATAGTAGAAGCAGTCGGTCTAGGTTCTTTCAATCGTTAGACCATGTCAGAGGTATTTACGTGGTCTAAGGGTCGACACGTTAAGCGTACGCACGCCGCGGTTCCATACAAAACTGACCCGTCGCGGACGCCCGCGGCGTGCGCCCGCCCCGTGTAGCTTCGTATAAAAATGAACCGTCGCGTGCGGTGTCATACAAAAGTTAACGCAATGTTGACCCTAAAAACTCACCACCAAACCAGGGTTGGCCACTTACCTACTCGAAATTAATTAATGAGTAGAATAAAGATTTATAAAATATACTCACATAAAAAATAGGAAACTGAAAACTCAATAAGAAGTTGTAAACACTTGAAGCAGAAATCAGAAACGAACAAAAGTAATTGATTCCCGTTTTTCTTTTTGTTGGAAACTCATTAAATGTTCACACAACTTTAATCTGTTGGATAACGTTAGTTGATAGATTAATGAGGTATTTACGCGAACGATTCATAAGATAAATTAGTCATGGAAAGTTACAAGTCAAGAAAATTCAGGCTTTGTCTACTATATCGCACACTAGCCGCGCCCCGCGGTTTGACCCACGTTGTGCCCCTTCCCGCGGAAATTTCAGGATAAAATGTATCCCATGTATTATCTTGATGTATAACCTATATTACTGTAAAGTTTCATCCAAATCCGTTCTGTAGTTTTTGCGTGAAAGAACAACAAACATACATCCATCCTCACAAACTTTCGCGTTTTATAATATTAAGTTTGAACCCAAGACCTCAGTCTTGGTAGGCGAGTGTACATACCACTAGGCCACTGAGGCGTTAGCCTGTAACCGCCCTTATTATGATACCTACAGATCTCTAGCAACACTACCTCTGTGACATAAGGTCCGTATATTGTGATATCAAACTAAACCTCTGCACGTGACTTTGATAAATTACGTTACATCTTTTACTATTAATCACAAACTTATGTAGCCGCTAAATTCTGAACTAGTACACAACTATTTCTTAGAGACAAGTTTTGTGTAATTAAGATGTCTTACGCCTGTACTCAGACACGCCAAATGCTTCCCTTAGTAGAGATTTAATGAGTGATTTTGTCATTTAATGTATGAAAAATGGCGTCAATTATTCAAGTGTCGATTAAATGGACGTCTCGGTGCGGCAGTAAGTCTAGGATTAGCCATGATAAAACAGTTTACTAATAAAAGATTTGATTTGGTTAATCGATGCTTCACAAATGTAATTATAATGCCAAATAAATCATAATGCCATCTATACTTAACATTATAAAGAGGGAAAATTTTTAACTTTGTTTGTAACAAACAAATTCAAGTCTGATTCGAATAATTATTTTTGTAATGGATAATCACATTCAAGGGGAAGGTAATAGGCTATTTTTCCCCGGGGGGACGGACACTATGACAATATGCAATGGTGTTTTATCCCGAAATACCCACGGAAACGGGTACAACCCAAGTAAATCCCTAGGGTGCTATAACTCGATACTTTTTTACTGCAACTTTTAATGAATATACATTAAGTAAGTACGTATGAGCCTGTCATATCCCACTGCTAAGCAAAGGTCTCTTATCTCACCGAAGATATCAGTACAGTGAGGAGGATTAGGCGTCTTCACTACCCTTACCAAATACGAGTTGGTGATACACAATCATTTTTAACCTATATGTCCCACAACTGGGCAAAGGTTATTCTAACACTAATAATTGAAACATCATTCCTAATACAATCAAAATCAACTCCAAAACAACAAAACATAAACAAACAAGCGACTCTCAGCTCACAATCGTACTAAGATAATTAATTTTGTGTGATGTTACGTCTGTTTGTCACAGCATCGCGCTACCTGGTAATGCGTCGTGATTAATAGTGTCATGAAATTTTCATTAATTCAAAGTAGAATGTTATGCTTGACAATATCCTGATTTGAAACGGAAAATGAATTATGAATTGTTGATGGAAATCCAATTTTTCTGACAGGTTTAATGCGCTGAGATTTTATTTGGGAAAGGAAGTATTATGATATGTAAGGGCCGAAACTGCGTTAAGCGGGCGCACGCGACGGTTCACTTTAGTATGAAACCGCACGCTACGGGCGCACGCGACGGTTCACTTTTGTATGAACCGCACGCGACGGTTCACTTTTGTATGAAACCGCACGCAACGGGCGCACGCGACGTTTCACTTTGTATGGACCGCACGCGACGGTTCAATTTTGTATGAAACCGCACGCAACGGGCGCACGCGACGGTTCACTTTTGTATGAACCGCACGCGACGGTTCACTTTTGTATGAAACCGCACACAACGGGCGTACGCGATGGTTCACTTTTGTATGAAACGGGCACCCGCTTAACGCAGTCGGCCCTAAAACATCTATTTATGCGCCTCTATAGATATTTTATCCTATTAGCGATTTAGCGCCCTTGGGCTATGCTTATGTAGGTACCTAACTGTACATACAATTCACACGATAGTTATTCGCTGTGAAATGTCAAATTAATATAAACAATGATCTTGTCAACGGTACTGATAGTCACGCACACAAAGTTAAGTGTATATTCATTGCAATAACAAGTATGGTTCAAGGGTGTTTGTAAGATAAAACAACTTTAAAGTGTGAAGTCGATCGCTCGTACTGGTGTTCTTTTTTTGAATTGAAACTACGTTTACGAATACACTTAGCTCGAAGTCACAGAAGATTTTTGTGACCACGGTTCCTATAAAGGGGCCGAAACGTCAGATAAAATGTAAAATAAAAGCGAAGTGTATCCGTAAACGTAGCTTCAATTCAAAATAGTGTTCGCAAAACTTAAGACACAAGTGATGTTCTTTTGTTTTTCATACAAAACGCACGCAGCACAAAACGCTAATTCAAAAGAGCTTTATACTAGTAGATGCTTAATCGTCGCAGATTGAGCGAGTGTCTAAGCTGAGGGATGGTGATAAAATGGTGTCAATAGAATGAGTGCTACACATGTCTATCAATTAACCCACGGTGTACCCGTTTCCATAGAAATTCATGATTGATCCAGTCACTTATGCGATTAACCTCTCGATCAGAGATAAGAAGCTACACTTTTGTATTTACCTTTTAACCTTATGTCCCCTTTTCTTCTCTACTATATATAATATTATAAAGAGGTGAAATTTGTTTGTTTGTTTGTATATTCGAGCTAATCTCAGGAATTTTCAGTCCGATTTGAATAATTCTTTCTGTAATAGATAACCACATTCAACGGAAAGGTTATAGGCTCTTTTTCATTCCAAAATTCCCATGGGAACAGGCACAACACGGGTAAAACCGCGGGGCGCTGCTAGTTGTATATATAAAAGAAAGTCGTGTCAGTTACACCATTTATAACTCAAGAACGGGTGGACCGATTTTAATGATTCTATTTTTATTTAATTTATCTTGGTCAGGAAAGATAAGTAATAAAATATCCCGAAAAACTCATGCGAACGAAACCGCGGGCACAGCTATTTTATGATAAAGAAACTGTAAAGGTATGATTTAAAAAACCGACTGCAGCAGGCGACTGCAACTGCAGACACAGCTTCACTACTAGTTTCTATGAAATTTCGAGCACGCGGTGTAATAGTTGTAAGGCCTGCAATATTAAATACAAAAAAAAATTCGTTGAATAATAGTTTCGGTAGTTCGATAGATTAGCTTCTCCATTATACTTCTAATGGAAACTACTACAGCCAAAAAGTTAAATCAATATTGGTAACTGGGCTATGTAATGGCCTTATAAATAAAAAGGTTGATTCCTCTCCATGCTAAAGCCGCGTACAAACTAACCGTTACAATATACGTAAGTCTGTTACGCAAAGAAACACTATATTTACACGCGGAACAGATGTAGATGGGTATAGGTACTCGTTTCGTTTTTTTACGTAACTTCCCTGTCCAACTGCTGGGCAAAGATCTCCCCCAATTCCTTCCATGTATTTCTTTCCAGTGCCAACTCCTTCCAATCCTTATCAAAATCGTCCAGCTCTTTCGGCACGATAAGCCGTCGGTCCCGGTTACTTTCTACGGATAGTAGTCGTTACATGAGCCATGTCAGAGGCCTTTGGCGGCTCAATAACTCTGACACCAGGATTGGTCAGGTTGACTATCCGCTCGATGAAGAAGAAGACCGAAAGATTCGTTCTCATACGATAGTAAGTAGGAACACGGCCTACGTTGGAACGCTTAGTAAGTACAGAGCTTTATACGAAGGGCCGAAAGGCTAGCGGTATAAGCTATAATCCACCCCTTGGGCTTCTCTGACGACATGTTTTTTCGAATTTATAGCCGAGAGACATCGTTTGAGTTCGATTGCTTTTATTTATGAAAATTACTTGAAAATACTCTCAACAGGAGAGTGTTAGTAGATATTTATTTCGATAGTGTTATGAAGTGGGGTTTGGATCAACTATCCTACTAATATTATAAATGCGAAAGCTTGTAGATGTATGTATGTTTGTTGCTCTTTCACGAAAAAAACAAAATAATTCATATCTGACAGTGCATTATTGTTGTTCATATTCGTAGCGTAGCTTGACTAAGCGATGTTAGTTGATTGCGATTGTTAAGCAACGTGCATCTCGACCCTACCTGAGCGCTACCGTGTTTCGGAGAGCACGTTAACCGGTTGGTCCCGGTGGTAATCGTTAGACCATGTGACCATAAGGCGGTCTAAGAACTCCGACACCAGGGTTGGCCCTACTAGAAATGAATGAATGAATGAATGAATGAATGAATGAATGAATGAATGAATGAATGAATGAATGAATGAATGAATCTGACATTCATCTCCAATCTAAATCAAGACATCAAAAACAGTACCCCTCAAATAAAAGACCATTCTGCAGTTTAAATAACATTTCCTATTAATATTTAATTATTTTCGCGCGTAATACCCTTCACAGTTCCAATTACTTTTCATTTCCCATAAAAAACACTTAGAATTACGAAATTCTATAAATTTATCGTCAATTTAATTCTATGTCCGTCGATTTCATGATGGGCTGGGACGGCGAGGGACTAAGCTGATTAAAAAAACAATTTCAATATTACTTGCCCCCTAATATTTCTTGGAGATTGGAAAACCTTCGGGTCATAGTACCCTACAATCAAGTACAGTAATAGTATGAAATACGAAACAGAACACACAGATTCGCTCGAGTTTCATGAGTTGGTATAATGACTTCTTTTTTATCAAAAAAATCATATTCATATTCATTAATTTTGCGAATAAAGGTGTTACATTGTAAGTGAAGGTCCTCTATGACTTTAGTCAGTCCAACTCGTTTATCATGAAAATCCATTAGTCTTTAGGTAAAGAAATCTGTAACCCAAAAAATACGTACTACCAGTAATGTATGTAATCCACAAAAATGTGTAAAATAACTGTAAGAAAAATTATTATTCTCATATTAACAACGTGTTTTATTACAGAAAGCCTTATTTTTATACATTACCTAATACGATATTGGAATCGTACACAAATCCTAGGAATTGTACACATTTCCTATGTGTTAAATAGTTTTTGAAACAATCTAATATATAAAATTCTCGTGTCACGGGGTGCGTGGTTGAACTCCTTTGAAACGGCTCAACCGATTCTCATGAAATTTTGTGTGTATATCGGGTAGGTCTGAGAATCGGATAACATCTATTTTTCATCCCGAAATTCCTGCGGGAACGGGTACAACGCGGGTGAAACCGCGGGGCGCAGCTAGTATTTTATGCAATTCCTAAATAGCTTAGGAGTTATATAAAATTTCTAGGATTTGAATACAATTCCTAGATTTCATATATTTCCGGTAACATATATAAATGTCAAACTTTAACGGTCACTTTGCATACAAATAATTATCGTAGAAACAGTGAGATCTGAGATTGGATATAGCTTATTGGAAACAGCCTTTATAGGATGCCGATTACTGAAAAACAATGTTATTAGTGTCGTGTCGGACCGGGCAAGCCCGATGTAAGTGTGTCGACAGACTATATATGTTGAACCCAGCTATAAACTTCATTCCATTTCTTTTTCTATGAAATCATTAATGTTGATTAGTAGGTACACTCACGAGGACACGGAAAATACATTTATCTATATATATAAAATTCAAAGTCCTGACTGCCTGACTGACTGACTGATAATCAACGCACAGCCTCAACCGCTACACCTAGAAACATGAAATTTGGCAGGACGGTTCTTCAAGTGACGTAAGTGCACACTAGGAAAGGCTTTTCAAAAATTCTTACGGGAACGGGCTCAACGCGGGCAAAGCCGCGGGGCGCTGCTAGTTTAATAATAATGGGAGACAGAGGTAGGGAAGCTTTCGTTGTCGAAGTAAAATATATGTTAACTAGCAGTAACCTGCGGTTCTACCCGCATTGTGCCCGTTTCCGTGGGAATTTTGGTATGAAAAATAGCCTATAACCTTCCCATTGAATGTGGCAATCCATTATGCTGGGGCCACACCTATGCCATATGCCATAGAATATGACATTAACCGTAGGTGCAGCCACGACTATGCGTCATAATTTGACAAAAGCATTGACAATGCCATATGGCGTATGCGATAGCTCGAGTGGCGGTACATCAAAGAGATTAATGCGAGAGTTAAATGCATGAAGCGGCCACACTACGTATTGTCAGTGTGCGACGAGAGCGCAACAAGTTCAGACGTATTTGTTTTTTAGGACGGAATATACACACATACTATGGCCACAGAGTGGAGTAACGACAAAGTAATAACATTTCTTGAGATCCTGCAAACAGAACCATGTTTGTGGGATCCGAAACTGAAATGTTTCAAAAATCGTGGGGCGCAAAGTGATGCTTGGCGCCGAATAATGGGAATATTACCTTTTAAAACAACAATTGAAGAAATTAAAAGGAAAAAGGACAGCCTAATGTGTTACTATAGATCCCATTTAAACAAAATTAAAAAAACTTTTAAGTCCGGAGCTGGCAAAGATGATGTTTATACAACTAATTGGTTTGCATTCGAAACGATGGATAATTTCCTGCGAGGAGTATATGATAGTGGTCGCACATTAAATACAGAGGTAAGTAATACAAGTCATACATTACCTATGTCATATCTTACATTTCTACTCGGTTAGTTTGAAATTACTTTGATTAAACGTTGATTAATACAGTAGTTTTTGTTTTATTTCAGAATGTAAGTTTACGGGAAGAGCATGCTGAGTGTGACGATGAAGTAAATGCAGTTATTCACAATAGTGAAAACTTTACTCCAGCTCCTCCGCCTAATTTAAAAACTATAAATAAGCGAGCAAGAATTGATGTGCCTTCAGAAATATTACATGCGAAGAGGCAGATGCAAGAGGCATATGAGCACGTCAAAGCCAGCGTAAACGATGAATATGAAATTTTTGGGAAATTGATTGCTAGCCAAATAAGAAAAATAAAAAACCCAAGTACTAGAGATATTCTTATGAATAATATACATAATATGGTTTTCCGATCATGCATGATAGATAGGGTTACCCAACAAAACGTGCAGTTGCCTCAATCTCCTGAACAAGCACATCAATCTCCGATGCATCCACCACCATCTCCGTCACCACAGAACCAAAACTACGGGTCTCAATCTCAACTGTATTCGTCGCCATCCCCGTCACCACAAAATCAAACATACCAGTTTCCGATACATCCATCACCATCTCCGTCACCACAGAACCAAAACTACGGGTCTCAATCTCAACTGTATTCGTCGCCATCCCCGTCACCACAGAACCAAACACACCAGACTCCGATACATCCATCACCATCTCCGTCACCACAGAACCAAACATACCAGACTCCGATACATCCATCACCATCTCCGTCACCACAGAACCAAACATACCAGACTCCGATACATCCATCACCATCTCCGTCACCACAGAACCAAACATACCAGACTCCGATACATCCATCACCATCTCCGTCACCACAGAACCAAACATACCAGACTCCGATACATCCATCACCATCTCCGTCACCACAGAACCAAACATGCCAGACTCGGACCCATGCATCGCCTTCTCCATCACTCACTCAGGCTACTCAGCGACGCACACCCTCAAAAATTATTATATCGAAGAATGGCAAAATATTATTCATTTAAGGAGTATTTTAATTATTGAAGATTCTTTGTTTTTATTCTATTCATAATATTGTATTTTACCTGGACACTTATTAAAGATTAAAAATTTATGTAAAAGCTATGTTAATTACTATAAGAAACAAATAAATGAAAGACATAAATACAGAGTACATTGTTTTATTTTCCAAATAATCAAATTAAAATAATCATTTATGAGCCTGGAGGGAGCATAAGGAGCAAGAGGAAATCTTACAAATTATTCATGGTCCTGAAATGTTCTGCGAATTTATTCCTAACCTGGATTGCTGTTAAAGCTGAACGTCGTGCAATACTATTCATTGGCCTGAAAGCGCCCTCCCCATTTCCAATGTCTTCTCTCCATGTTCCAGGATTTATTATTTCTCCGTTGACAATTGTGTCAGTGTAGCCTGATGGGGTGTACATGGACCGCGAGTTAGAACTTTTTCTTAAAAAGTTATGTAATAAAGCACACGCCATTATGACTCTTGAAGCTTCGTTTGGTTGTAGAGCTAAAGGTTTTCTAAGTACTCGAAACCGTGCTGACATAACACCAAATGCGTTTTCCACAACAATACGAGCAGAAGAAAGTTTACGATTGAAGTTTCGTTGCATACTTCCTTGGGGGTGGTCTCCGGGAAAAGGTTTCATTATGTTGGGGTGCAGTGGAAATGCATTATCAGCAACAAAAATGTACGGCACATTTACATCGCCATCAGAAAGTGGTTTAGGTTGTGGTAAATGTAAGGAATTTGTCTGAAGTTTTTCGTATAAAACACAATCTCTGAATACACCACCGTCACTGATTCTACCCTTGTTGCCTACGTCGCAAAACATAAAACAAAAATTGCGATCCACTAAGGCCATCAACACAATACTAAACGAATGCTTATAATTAAAATATTCAGACCCACTGTGAATCGGTGACACCATGACAACATGTTTACCATCTATTGCTCCCAGGCAATGAGGAAATGTATCTTTAAAATCAGATTCCTTTTGTAGCCATTCGTTTTCATTCTCAGGTAACTTAATCATGTCTTCCAATACAGATATGAGAGCTGCACAACATTCCCTTACAATACTGGAAATCACTTGGTGAGACATCTTGAACAAATAATGTAAGCTTCTGTAGCTATCTCCTGTAGCTAAATATCGTAAAGTAACTGCTAGTCGAATTTTGGCAGGTATAGTTACACGAAATCTAGTTTTTTGTTTTTCTATCAAAGGCCCAACTCTGCTTAAAATCAATTCGAAATCAGATGCTGACATTCGAACGAACCCCTCGAACTGGTTGCTTGGTTCAGCTAGTAGTTCGGAAAATATTTCCTCCATAGAGTTCCTGCAATTAAAAAAAGTTCATTAGGTAGATGTATTATGTTATTCAAAAGTACTACCAAACAAACAGAAAGACTTACAATGTACGATTCCTGTGCATTTGTATCATCCACCATCTTCTTTTTCTTTGTTTTGGTTTTCGATAGTGATTCAATAAAGTCAAATAATATAAATTAGCTCTCATGAAATAGAGAGCTCTGTCGACGTCCATTTTGCCTGAATTGAAGTAAATTCAATGCCGTTGTCAATGACAAATTTAAAACATTGACATTGACAGTTTAAGTCTAGCCACCCACTATATTGCATTGAAAATTATTGCATTCAATGGGCATTGACATTGAGCGTAGGTGTGGCCCCAGCATTACAAAAACAATCATTCGAATGGGACTGGAAATTCCGAGATTAGCCGAACATACAAACGAACAACATTAAAATTTTACCTCTTTTACTGCACCAAATTGAATGATTCTTGTTTTATGTGTTCCTTATTGTTAAGACAAAGTTTATATATAAGAAAATAATTAAAAATCTGAAAATTCCTACGAAAGCAAGGGTGCTGCGGGTGAAACCGCAGGGCAGAGCTAGTATTAGTATAGACATTTTTTTCTATAGTCTGTGAAGGACCATAGACCATTAAAAATGTATTTCGATACCACAACAGTATGAAAGTGGATTTCATACAATATAAGTAAGCATATAAAATAAAAGCAAACGAAGGAAGTAAACGGGAATTAATCTTAATTTGTCTTGCTTATCTACGCAACAATGAAATTACTGTTGGTTTTATCTCAGAGTTCATTACGGCTCTCTTGGGTGAAAATGCTGGATTTTTTCCCACCCAAATCATTCTGCTACACGTAATCAATATGAACTTTACTCATTAAGATTGTTTCTTCCTTGCTTTAGTGATATTGAAAAGCTATTTTAGAGAAACGAAGTCTTCTTCTTCTTCATCGAGTGGATGGTCAACCTGACCAATCCTAGTGTCGGAGTTATTGACCCGCCAAAGACGATACATTGGTATCTACAAACGAAGTAGATACATTGGTATCTACTTCGTTTGAGCCGTCTTTTTTTGTACGAGTACCATGACACTCGATCGAATCGAAACCGGATAAAAGTTGGATCAACTTATAATCAAAATTGGCGCATGATCGAGGTGATTCAAATTGGAATTAAATAAAGTCTCTCATCTCATTGAAGATATCATTACAATTTAAAACAAAATTGATGTTCTGGAATGTTTAAGACCGAAATAGGATCGCTTTGAATTTCTACATCACCGGCGTGTTGGGTAGTAACTTCGATTTTCATATATGTAACTCAAAAGCATGTAAACAATTACCTCTTACGCGCTCAGAGATGTCCCTTAAAACGTCACTTAACTAATTGACGTAATTTTTCATACATTATATTATGTCAAAATGCACAAGACATCTATTTAGTACTTAAATATGTTTAAGAAGCAAAAAAAGTTTCATTCAAAAATTTATTTTAATTCTCCAAATAGAACACAATTTAAAACGAACGTCATTTGTTAATTAAACATAATTTTTAGGCACAAAATAAAATTAAGAATGCTTGTGAAGTCCTCCCTTAATCTCTGAGGAAGCATTTGACGCATTTGGCAATGTAAAGTAATATACCCACTATTTTATCATGCAAATGTTTACAGTACAAATCTTTGAAAAAGTTGTTAACATCTAACAGCCATTCGCGCACCATAGTGCGGCGAGATGCACAGTCATTTCTCCTCGACCGTTGCCATTTTATTAATTCATTTTTAAAATAATCCTATCCCTAAAATCCTATACAAACATTTTCACAACGGACAAAACCGCAAAACGATATTGTTAAAGTAAATAAGACAGAATACTGGGTATAGAAAATTTGATTCCCGCATCCGTTCGCCAATTAAAATGAAACCAACATTGATTGCTTTCAAAGAATCCATTGTTATTTTGTAACTGACACCGTTTGCTCTGTAGTTTACTATTTCTATTTCAATTGAGAAACTATTGAAACTTGAATAACGAAATGGTAATTAAATCTATCTTTACAACTTACTAATAAAGCTAAAATTTTCGAATTGAAACTACGTTTACACTACGATTTTATTTTGCATTTTTATCTGACGTTTCGGCCCCTTTACAGGAACCGTGGTCACAGAAGACAAAGCTAAAAAGTTGCTTTTTTTACTGTTAAAAAGCGTTAATCTCTGAAACTACCAGTTCGATTGAAATTATTATTTTTGTATTTGATAGCACATTCAAGAGAAAGGTTATAAGTAACTTTTTATCCCAAAATTCCTATGGGAACAATCAAACACAGGAAATAGCAAGAGACCGTACTAGTATCTAATACTCTATATCTAAAACATGGCTCGGATTTGAGATCCTTAACCCGTAAGGCAAGCGAGGTGATTGCGCCTAATCCGTATTTACGCCTACTGATATCTTCAGTGAGAAGCCTTAGTCCCGCCACGTATCTCAGGCTATTACAATGTATATGTAACAAAAGCATTGTTCTATTTTGAAACCAAATGGAATGCAATTTAATTCGATCGTCATTTGTTTTTATCAAATTTGAACACCGGAATATATCTATACTAATATTATAAAGCTGAAGAGTTTGTTTTGTTTGTTTGTTTGTTTGTTTGTTTGTTTAAACGCGCTAATCTCAGAAACTACTGAACCGATTTGAATAATTCTTTCACTGTTAGATAGTCTATTTATCCCGAAATTCCCACGGGAACGGGCACAACGCGGGTAAAACCGCGGGGCGCTGCTAGTAACCAATAGGAATGCAATTTAATTTAATCGTCATTTGTTTTTATCAAATTTTAATACCGACAAAGGGTCTTGATTATGTATGTTTTGTGTATTATTAGGCCGTCTCAGTTATTAAGGGCGGATTTTTAGAATACTCTTAAGTCTTAGTACCGAAATATGATTAGGAAACAAAAGCTGTTCGTTCAAATTGTTTAAAACGAATGGTCTTTGTTTTTTAACATATTATTAAGGTGCTAAATCAAATTAAGAATGCTAGTGCAATATACTCTTAGGGTCGGAGTTAAAAAAAAATGTTTTTTGTTTATACAAAATTTGTTACAGAAAGAGTTAATATTTCATTGAAGTTTGTTGATGGACGTACTCTTCAATATATAATATATTAGCAGGCTAAGTAATATTAACAACATTTAGTAAGTCGTGGTTTTACCCATTTTTGATTACTTCCCGTAGAATTATCGGATTCCTATTTTTTTCCTACTAAATTCCGAATATCATCCAAATTGAAATATTAAAGTCGAGAATAGATAATAGTCAAGTCATTCTGTGAAAAACTACAGAAATGTCTCTGAGTTTCTCTCCAGAGTCTTTGCACATCTTTTTATGTTTTTGTAACGAAAAATTCAGTCTGAAAATTGCTGAGACAATTGTGTGAGCTCGCTCTAAGAATAAAAATGATTATCTATCTGTTGTTAAGTACTAATGAACACTTTTAACATCCCTTATATAAAATACTTGAAGGTTTTATATGTGTTTGTATCACTACATAGTATAAAACAAAGTCGCTTTCCGCGGTCTTTCTGTTCCTACGTATGCTTAGATCTTTAAAACTGCGCAACGGATTTTGATACAGTTTTTTCAATAGATAGAGTGATTCAAGAAGAAGGTTTATAAGTATACAAATTCCCGAAATTCCCACCGGAACGGGCACAACGCGGGAAAAACTGCGGGGCGCTGGTATATAGTATCAGTTAATTAGTTAGATTTCATAATACACGCTAAGAGCTTAGTTTGGTCTTGCAAACGGCGTATGAAATTAATCCTGTAAATATATTTTTTGTATGTGTTTTTCGGCTGTTTTTCAACTGAATATATTGTTAATTTAACGTTGTAACTAATTGTCCGTGGTACATGTGTTTTCCTATTCTTTTAATTGTCATTAGCGATCATTAATTTACATAATGTTCAATTTAAAGTCTCTCCGAAATTAGTCCCATCTTTGTATTCAAGGAAATTCAGCGAAACTGACATTATCCTGAATTTCCCCAAATTATTCTCAATGTAATTGAATGGAGAAAATTATGTTCACAAAACTTAACGAAGCGTACAATTTCCCGACAAAATACAGCACTTACCTTAATATATCTTTAAGTTTACACCACTACGCTTAAACGTCACTTATACACAAGTCTTATTACCTAAATGATATTTAAATTTACATAAATTAATTTGATTAAAACCTTTAATTGAAAACACCAGAAAAGTATATTTAGAATTCTATTTTTAAATTTCTCTTAACATGAACATGGAGGTTCACAACCACTTTATATTCTGCCACTGATTAAAAACTGTTTTCACAAACACAGCACATTAGTTTCGAGGTTTCAATACGAGTATTATATCGAGTTGGGGGCAAGACGTGCACTGAAGCCGCGCGGTGCCGCCACACTGACTCAAACGTTAAGTTTCACCCCGTCTGCTATCCCTCTCACACACAAAGAAACCCGGGGTTAAACGGAGGAATTCGCCATTAAAAATCGTTAATTAACAACATTAGACGCTCTGTAAAATGTAATTATCAGTTTAGTTCTCCATTTTGGCTAGAAACGAGTGCATTTGGCTTCATTTCAAATGTTTTTTGGTCATTTCAGTTAAGTACATTCACACCGAATCCATGTTTAAGTTTACGGCTTAACTTTATTTATTAAAAAACATTTTTGAAGCAAATATACTTTTCTAAATAAATATACTATTCGTGGATATTCTTTAATGTTATTTTGTACATGATCGCTGGACCATAACAATACAATATACAATATCTTGAGCTACGAACTCTCGTAGCAAATTCGTAGCACCGTAGCGTCCTAATCCCTATTGTGTCACCACCAAATGACTACGATCCCGAAACTATTGAGGAAAAAGCAAAGCAAAAAGCGTAAAATCAACCAACAAAAGGATATTTACAATAGAAATTTGATCTCTATATTTAAGTGGATAAGGTTCTCGTATCGACAGCTGATAATGGGGATAGTTTTATCATAAAATATCGTAGGTGTCTTATACTCACGTATTTATTTCGCGCACTATTTTCTAACATTATTTCGACATCTGCGTTTTGGTGCGATGTTAAGAAGGTAATTTATGATGAGCACGTACTTCTCGTCACGGCTACGTGGGGTGATTGTGACTATTTTCGGTGCCTTCACACTTGGGCAGGGCCGGATTAAGTAAAGGGTTAATATTGGCGGTTCTTCCTTTTTCATGTTTAGGCAATAAGAAGGGTACTTCTAAAAGGTGTTGCTTTTAGTTACCCGTTAATGATATATGAGTGAAGATTTTGTACGTGTTTTGTACGCGTATGTATTTATTTATGACGGATAGATTATTCAGTTAGGGTTGACGGTTACTAGTCAACATATGCTGTTCAAAAGTTATTTGCTATTTATTTATTGGTAGCCCTTCCGTGCGGTGGTTCACCAACAGATGACGCTAATGTGAATTTTTTGAAGATCACGATGACTTCATTTCCCAGCTTTGAGGAGAAAAAAATCTTCTTGTTTATTTAGTTAGCATGATCTTGAAATTTTGAATTAGGAAGTGCGTTTAAGAAATCCATGACTTTTTGTTTCATTCTGTTAGATGGACGAATGAAAAATTAAATAAAAATATATTTAGGAAAAACATTATTAAGTGAAACTAGGCAATAACGAAGAACAAGTAATTACAATTGGATCCAAATTCACAGATTCTATTACGCCAGATATTCACATCTAACACAAAGTAACACTCGCTTAAAATAATCTTAAAAGCTGTGACACTTTGACAAATTGTTGAAAGTAATTAAACCATTAAACTGTTTTAATCACACGACGTACATCACATTAACCCTTCCTAAACCAAGATAAACGCTTGAGGGCGCTGTTGGATGCAGCTCTGATGTGGGGAGTCGTCACAAATGGAGATGAGTGAATCAAAGGGCACTTGGGCACCCTTTTACTTAAAACTAATCACGAAGGACTATCGCTGACTGATTTATAGACGAACCTTTTTAGGCCATCACCAGTATCTTTGGTTTTGTTTGTCACAGTTAATTCTGTCATTAGTCCTTCGACAATACACAACTAGATGTCGGGTCGGCGCAAAAAATACGTCTCGGTGAATGAGGCCTCATTCGAAAAATGAGCTCTTATTTTAATCATAAGATTTGCTACTTTATTGCTGGTCATGGTTGTACTTAGGTTGAACTTCGAACTGTTTTAAAACTTTTGTGTCAGTTCGGTAGTAAACAAAATAAGCTGTCACACGTCATCCACGCGGACAGTATTTAGCTTTGATATTGTACGTGACCCGATATCTAG
This sequence comes from Cyclophora punctaria, assembly GCA_951394245.1. Lineage (NCBI taxonomy): Eukaryota > Metazoa > Arthropoda > Insecta > Lepidoptera > Geometridae > Cyclophora > Cyclophora punctaria. The sequence goes on from OX596189.1 coordinate 5,235,510, forward strand.
TTGTGTATTGTTGATCGAAGCTTTAGTCAGTCAGCTCAATCGACCAATCACAAAGAACGATTTTGACAGTCACTGTCTTATTTGACAGTTCCAATACTTTGTCATTGGTTGATTGCGCTCCGTACAGTTCTGCTCCCCTTCAATGGTAACCCTCAGCCTAACAACGGTTGTAAGTATAGTCTAACTGACAAAAACGTCAGTGATTGACGAAAAAGTTTATTAACCGTCTTGCTAGTGGGGGTGCACCAAGAATTAATTGTTCAATAGTCTAATGACCACAAGGCAGTCCATAGATTTCTTCATAATCAAGTAAGTTTGAACACGTGCTTCGTAGAGCACGTTAGATTGTCGGTCCCGATTTATTCAAAAACTGTTTACTCTGTAAAATTCTCAATGCGTATCTGAATTTTTTCGCAATTTTACTTATGCAAATACTTATTGTCGAGACGAAAATGTGTATTATTTTTCTTTAGTACCTAATTTATTTTAAGATTTTACTACTTTATGAATCTAGTAATATTGTGGTGTCTGCGCTGATGGTTTACTTTTAAGATGATTGTCTTTTGTTTTTATTTATGAGAAGATAATTTTTGTGTGGTTATTATTTTACTAGCAGCGCCCCGCGGTTTTACTCGCTTTGTGCCCGTTCCCATGGGAATTTATGGAATTTTTATGCATATTATATAAACCTTCCTCTTGAATCACTCTATCTATTAAAAAAAAACCGCGTCAAAATCCGTTGCGTAGTTTTAAAGATCTAAGCATACATAGGGACAGACCTTTGTTTTATACCATGTAGTGACTATAGTGCCTAAGGTGTATTTATTTGCTTGACATTATTTAAGTTAATAGTTTAAACACCTTTCAACAACGGATTGGCATAATAACTTGAGCACGTTATCTTATTTTCAAATTCTAAAGAATGATCGAACCTCACCTGCAATTAAAATATTGTTTATTTATCTTTTCTCACGCAAGAAGTGTTCCAAAAAAGACAATCTACCATTATAATTCACCGTAATCCGCCGTTAACCAACAAAATATCACCACAAACAAGACAGTACTCGTAAACGTCATTTCGTTCATAAAATAAAGCAGAAAGTTACATTTCTGGATCAGCTTACAATATTCCCATAGCCGAACACACATCACTCCACTCTTATCACTCAGAATATAAAGGTGATTTTTGTTGAAACGAAACGCACTTAATAACATTGTACATCTGCAACGTTAGTAAAAAAATAATCCAATTTCGGATACAGATTGCGGTTTTCCTTTATAAATATATTAAAAGAAGTATAATGACATAGAGGATCTATATGTACGATTAAAAAGGCCCTCCGGTGAAGGTCCTTAGCTCAACACAAGCAATTGTGAGGTTTAATAAGTGTGTAAACATTTGGGATGCTTTTGTAATAGAAATGTATTCGAGTACTTTGGATATGGGTTTAATGGTAGATTAACTTTCTTTGCAGTATTGTTTTGCGACAGTAGCTGTATTAAACAATGGGCTTATCATATTTGTTTAAAATTTTGATCATTTAAGAGTCTATAATATATTCTTATAAGTATCTGTGTATGTATATGTAGTAGTACCAGTTAGTAAGATACCTAAATTAAGCTTAGAGCTTAGTTTAGGTCTAATTAACCGTGAGTGGTATATTTATATTTTACGCAACATAGCTCACGCATCAATCCCAAAAATTTTAAAAATGTATTTGATCCCAAATAAATAATTTTAATTAATTTTTCAATTTATTTATTTATAGCAAGAATAACAAAACTTAAAAGTAAGTGCTAGTAAGTAAGTTCGTGTAAATTAGTAGCCACCCTGTGTTGGAGTTTTACACCCCTCTCCGCCCTCCGAAAGGTTTCCAACTTGATCTATCGATTGAAACAACCGGGACCGACAAATGAACGTGCCCTCCAATACACGGTAGCACTCTGATAGAAAGGCACCCATTCGAGTAGAGACCGAGCTACTCGTTGTTCAACAACTGACCCTACTAGTGAAAGCTCCCCTCAATATATCTAATTGAAAGACTTTTCAGCGATTGGTAGGAGCTCACATGAGACAGAGAGAGATAGCGATGAGTATCCGTGGGATTTTAGGAATGAAAAATAGTAGTGTCTTCTTTTAGAATGTGTCATTATACAATTTTTGTTTTTCAAATTCGACTTATAATTTCCGAGATTGACGTCTTCAAACAAAGACACAAACTCTTCAGTTTTACTGTATCAGTATAGATGTACAGTGCCACCAACTTAACTGTTCAGGTGGGCAAAATGGGAACTACAGCCGCGTCATATTGAATCTATACTATGTTAGTTAGGCTTTATATGATTGATATTGTAGTTTCTTAAATTTTAATGATATCTATAGACTGACTTGCAAGATATGTTTTAATTACCTTTGTTTCTTGGTGAATTTCTTATATTATGTATACCAAATTCTCCACTAGCGACGCTGTTAACTGAACAGATAAGATGGTGGGACTGTACCTCACTGTACTGATATCTGCACTGAAATGAGAGGCCTTTGCCCAGCAGTGGGACATTACAGGCTTATACATACAGTATAGATATGATATAAACATTTTATCTACACATTTGCATATTGGTCTCAAACTCATCTAGAACTATTTTACGGTTTAGATCATAAACGGCGCGCTATTAAGGATAAGCCATCTGCGGCCGAAACTAACAACTTAATTAACTGTGTACCACGCGAAATGAGGAACTAATCTTGGTATTGCGATGTGGAATCTATCTTGGTAAATCGTTAGTAGTATTGTGATTGAAATTTATACTAATACTTGTTATGCCCCGCGGTTTTACCCGCGTTGTGCCATTTCCCGTGGGAATTTCGGCATTTTTTATAAATATAAACCTTCCTCTTGAATCTCGTCAAAATCCGTGCAATATACTCAATATACTCAAATACTGCAGTATTATATAAATTACCTTTTCACTTACGACTTTTTCTTGTTCTTTTCGTACGTTTGCAACCATTCAATAGTCAATAAGTACACATTGGCATTGCCATATTTTCACCCATTAAATTCACTTATTTCATTTACTTACAAATAAAACTGAAAACTAACCCAACCGTACTATAAAACAGAACAAATAAAAGAACATAGAATGGTTGTCGTATTCCGAAAATATGGGAACAACAATCGCAGTGACTACGTGGTAGGAAGCCAATTTTTCCTCAAATAAAATTAAATTTTACTATCACTACCGAATCTACATTGGAAAAAGCCGATAGACTTTAGTACTTAGGTATATGGAAATGTTACAGACTTTTATGTGCAGTTACGAAGAACCAGGGAATAGTGTTTTATGGGTAGGTCTTGTTTCGATGTTCTTATTGTGTTCTTGCTAGTAAATATTTAGTTCATCTATACGAATATTATAAAGAGGTAAATTTTGTAACTTTGTTTGTATGTTCGATCTCGGGAATTAAAATCCGATTCAAATAATTCTTTTTGAATTGGATAGCCAGATTCAATGGAACGATTATAGGGTATTTTTCTTCCCGGAATTACTACGGGAACGGGGACACCGCGGGTAAAACCGCGGGGCGCAGCTAGTGCATTATATATTTGTACTTAGTTCATTTCAACTGTGGATATACATATGTACATGCAAGAAAATTTATGCTATTTCTTAATAGACATAGCATGTGATATTTCTTACTGGTCGGCCGCTGGAAGATAGTCGGTTAGTTTGGGTTTTGTAGAGTTATGACTCTTGACACTATTGCAAAAGTGTACCTATAACTTTGTCAAGGTGCACAGGTTTTTTAAATGTTGGGATTTGGAAGTAGGGAATTGTATGTACAACCAACATTTTTCAGTATCGATATTCATTCGATGTGACTTTTCATCTGCTAAAGGGAGTCTCGACCCCCTAAACGAACCCCTTCAACCCCTTATACACACTCACGCACCACAAGAATGTTAGCTACACTATTAACCTTCAACCATAAGATCGCTATTCAACTATGCATAGATACGAAAATTTACATACACAAAGCATACCCATCTATACTAACATTATAAAGAGGTGACATTTGTAAGTTTGTATGTTCGAGCTAATCTCGGGAATTGCCTGTCCGATTTAAATAATTATTTTTGTAATAGATAGCCACATTCAACGGGAAGGTCATAGGGTATTTTTGATCCCGAAATCCCCACGGGAACGGGTACAACGCGGGTAAAACCGCGGGGTGCTGCTAGTATCTTATATCTACAAGCTCAATTGGTCTGAGTATTCGGACACCAAAGATATTTCAATGACGGGTAATTCATTGGCTTCGAATAGTTTGGCAGTACGCAACAAATGTGGTGAGAGGTCGATAGGCAATTTAGATTTTCGTTTGAGGCACTCAATTAATCGTAAAGATGGGAGGCGGGTTTGCTCGGGGACTTGAAGTACCCTCAGATCCACTACAGCCAAGGATGGATAGCTTTGAACTGCACGAATGTTTTATCTGGAAAAGTGTTGGTTTTGAACGGAAAGTGATATGTACGTATGAATAGATATATGTTGGTAATGTAAATACGATTGTTTTGCTGATTGTTAATGTACTAGCAGCGCCCCGCGGTTTTACCCGCGTTGTGTCCGTTCCCGTGGGAATTTCGTAATTTTTTTTACATAAAAACCTTCCTCTTGAATCACTCTATCTATTACAAAAAACCGCATCAAAATCCGTTGCGTAATTTTAAAGATTTAAGCATACAGACAGACAAACAGAAGACAAACAGACGCGACTTTGTTTTATACTATGTAATGATTACTTCGGGTTTGAAGCGCTCGTGGCGTAGTTTAGGTAAGCTATGTTAACTCATTGCTATTTTTAAGCAACGCGCAGCTCGGCCCCTTCTTGGATGGATGGCGATAGTGGCATTTCTATCTGAGTGCTACCGTGCTTCGGAGGGCTATCCTATTCATGACCAAGATACATAAAATAAAAATTATCATTAAAATCGGTCCAGCCGTGTTAAAAATGGTGGAACTAACGCTACCTATTAGGTATATATAGAATAATGTGTCGACGCAACGCAGATGAAGCATACAACGCGTTGATCCGTTGCGACGACGCAACGCAACGCATCAATAACGACCCTCTCCCTAATGAGTATTAACTAGAGCAATAGTCTTAATGTGATCTTGGGAAATTAAAAATTATGTTCGGCTGACCCCACTACCATGTGGGACTTATAGCCTTGAAGAAAGAGAGAGAGAGAGAGAGACATACAGATAGATATCTAAAGTAAACTCAATGTCAGGCTGACCATGCGGGATACATAGCTTGGAAGAGAGAGAGAGACAGACAGATAAAGAGTAAACTCAATGTCAACGATAAGTATAATTACTAATGAGTAAGTTAATATAAATAAAGGCACAAGAACAGATAGTTAATCCTAAAAGATCATCATAAAACTACTTAAGCACTGACGCAAAACTTATCTCGGTACCTTCTAATTTCGCTGTGCCAACTTACAAAGTCTACTTAAGGCATTCCTATTCGACTGTAGGGGCGGCTGGTAACCTCTATAACATGCCGCTGTGTGAGACAATTGTAATTACATACCTTTTATATGTGTATTATTCCCCAGTACATTTAAAACAAGTCTCGAGTTCAATTCCCGAGTCGGGCGAAAACATGTTTCCTACTTTTCAAATCTTAGTAACTAAAGTTACACTTCCCTATTTCCTGATGCTGGCCACTGAACGCCTGAAAAATCTGAAAATGGCTTCGCATTCTATTTTGTTTGTTCATTTTTTTATTTAATTTTAATTGTCTATTATCAATCAAATGACAGTCAAATGTCAATCACGTGTCACTTCTATGCCTTTAATAGTGCTTCTAAATTTGAAATGACACTCAATCAACGTTAAATTAAATCACTAATAGCCGCGTACCCACCTAGCGCACGGCGCACCTAGCCAGCCATCATAAGTCGTGTATATTCAGCTGCAGCTATTTTCCTAGCTTCGCGCGCGAGCCAAAACATAACCGTACCCACCTAACACACAGCGCTCACCGAGGCACCTTTGAGCGCGTCAAGTTTACCGACAACAGATGGCTCGGGGCCGAGCCGTGCTCAGTCGAGCAAACGCGCGCCCGAGGCAGCCCGAGGCACGTCCACACCAGCCGAGCATTTGGCTCGCGAGCCATGGCTCGCGAGCCTGTGCGCTAGGTGGGTACGGTTATGTTTTGGCTCGCGCGCGAAGCTAGGAAAATAGCTGCAGCTGAATATACACGACTTATGATGACTCAGCCTGCCTCGCGAGGCGGCCTCGTGTAAATTGAACAAAACTACTGAGGCTGGCTCGCGAGCCTGTGCGCTAGGTGGGTACGCGGCTATTCACCTCACAGAAACCTATAGATACTCACTTACTGTAGTTAAACGCTTCAATTTAATTACACAAGCAATAAGCCACGTTAGGGCGCACCTTTATCCCATAACCTCCGTACAGTATCACAGTTCTAAATCTACCATATCACAAGTAAATGATGAACTTAAAACAGAGTGTCTCGTCACACGTAAAACGTTAGATTACGTTCTAAAACTGACGTAAAATTTATAGTCCTCCCTTCCTTTAAGTACCTACTTGGATTACTGGTTAGACTCCGAGCTGGGTTAGAATAGGCCGGATGAAAATGAGGCGGTTATTTGTGCACCTAAATTGGCGTAGTAATATAATGGTAGGCTTCTCCTGTCACTGAATTTATCAGTATAGTTAGAAGAATAATGGTACCTACTATTTACCGCTCTCCAGATAGTTAGTTATTATTTTATTATTAGTGTTATTTTCTATCTTGATTTTCTTTCCCCCCTACAAACTGAATCTTGTTATGGTAAAATACCTGAATGTAGATATGCATAGTATTTCAGGATAAACTACTAATATTATAAATGTGAAAGTATGTGAGGATGGATGTATGTATGCATGTGTGCATGTTTGTGACACTTTCACGAAAATACTACTGGACGGGTTTGGATGTAACTTTATAGTAATATATACATCAGAATAACACATAGGATACATTTCATCCCGAAATTCCCGCGGGAACGGGTGCAACGCCTGTAACACGTATGTTATTTTATAATTTGATAGATTGCAGCTAGGTCATCAAAAGCTTATTAGCTTGTTTACCGAGGAATCACCTTCAACAAGATCTTTCTATGAAATTGTAGTCCAATCACTAATACAAATAAAGTAAAACACTTCGGTATAAACACTCAGAGTGTTGAACTTAATACTGATTCTAGATAAAAGTGTGAACATCTGAAAAGATAGTTATCTCGAAAACTTTCCTGTGCTTTAATTAATGTTTTAATCGTGACAACAGTAAGTACCATGTACCAAAGGAATACTTATGTAAACAGGGTTGGCCAGTAACCTACACAAACTCACTTAGACTATCTTACTTATACTTATAAAAGAGTAGATCTGGATCTACGCTGGACTTTCTGTGGAACCTACGCTGGATGTCTGCTATGCCTATTGCCTATAGGAGACCCCACAGGCATAGACAAAATGTAGTCTCATAGATTATTGGCTTTCTATTATTCACCCCTTAGCGTAGTAATAAAACAGTGAAGATCCTAATCTCATTGGAAAAGAAAAGAGGCTTTTCCCCTTCAGTAACAATATGTTATAAGCTCTTACTCAGAAAAACGTAGCTACTATTTTTTACTGTGAATACTATAATGCAATATAACAAGAACTTTATAATGAACTAGTAGCACCCCGCGGTGCCCGTTCCTGTGCGAATTTCGGGATGAAAAATAACCTATAAACCTTCCCACTGAATGCGGCCATCCATTACAAAAACAATTATATATTCAAATTTGATTCGTAGTTTCGGAGATTAGCCCTTCAAACAAACATACAAACAAAGTTTATCTCTTTTATAATAGTACAGATTTGAGACCACTAACGCCATCTAGTTGTTTTTGGCTGTAAATCCTGTTTTTACCCACAACGGAACGGATCATGTTACGAGTTTAGGCACAGAATAATAAGTACTACAAGTAGTAGTGAGAAGATTATAGTTTGTGAAGTTTAAGATTGAAGATTGTTAGTTTACAATTTAATAATAATTTTCTCTAATGTAATAATGAAACATTAATTATAGTAAGTATTTTGGTAATTACTCACCAGGGTACTTAACGTAATACGAAGGGTAACTACGTAATAACAGTTTTTTGTAGCAGAGAAAAATATTTACCTGTCAAGAAAACCACTGACTTCTTGTTTTTTTCTCAGTGTAAAGTAGATTACACCACTAGTATTCGCGGTCGCGGGCAGTCTGAGAACATTGAAGTTATAGTGATGTGAGGGTAGGCGTTCCAAATTGAATACAAATTGCATCATAATATACTACCTATAATATAATACCTACCTACACCCTCAATATTAGAACTTGAAACCGCTTTCAAAAAAGACATGCAAACAGCACTGAACAATACCCTGGCACTTGGTCTTTTTGGCAGTTTATCACTGGATCCAATCCGCACAGTTTAAAACCTCCATACTACTAAAATAAAAAGCGTAGTAAAAAAGGTCTGTTACTCACCAGAGGGCGCCACAATAAACACCTTTGTTGTGGATTTTTCTAACAGTTGCTTTCATTTAGGTAACGTCCATACTATATAGCATTGATCTGCGATAGTCAGGAGATTATCACAATCAATCACTATATAGTATAAAACAAAGTCGCTTTCCGCTGTCCGTCTGTCCCTAACATGTATGCTTAGATCTTTAAAACTACGCAACGGATTTTGTTGCAGATTTTTATAATAGGTAGAGTGATTCAAGAGGAAGGTTTATAAGTATAAAAATTCCTGAAATACCCACGGGAACGGGCACAACGCAGGTAAAACCGTAGAACGCTGCTATTAAACAATAAATTGGGGTTATTTTTGGGAATAAACAAAAGTAAATGAAAAGAAAAACATGAATAAAATACTGCATGTGTTTATTAACATAACAAAATTTTAGTCTACTGTTCTATAAAACTTTAATTGTCTTACATGTTGCTGTTACAGGATGTCATTTATGAAAGTAACTCATAACTTGACAATAAAATTTAATTAATTTAAATATTTAACTTTCGTTTTTTAGCACCTTATTTAGACGTGGTTTCATTTATTTAGATTGTCTGAACATAAAAGCTTACAAAACTTATCTTTAAATGAGTATAAAGTTCTTAAATTTTACTCTATAGCTATTGTTAAATATTCATCTATTTATAAATAACATACTCAAATCACATTTTCTTTTTTTAATTTTATTTAGTACTTAAAACAAAAGCCTTTTATTCTGTACTAAATACAACTAAAGGATTTGCCTAACACTCCTACTAAACCTATCTTTGAGTTTAGATCTATCATCCATTGAGATATTTATAGATTTTCTATATACGTAATTAAATGTCCAATTTTGGCAGCACTAAAACAGATTAAGGCTAAGTTCAGATGACGCGCGATAGGAGCATTGCGAGCTCATGTGCGTTCATGTATACGACACTGGGTGTTTACATACCACTAGACCACCGAGGCGATAACAAACATTTAACGGCGTAAAAAATCATGAACTTTTTAACGAATGTATGTTACTATAACCAACCGTTTGGAGAGCCCTAAAATTTGACATTTATTAACATGGAAAGAATGTCAAAACTCTCAATTGATAAATAGATATTATGTTATTAGGTTTAGGCCACTTAATAGTAGTTTATGCAACTGTCATATAAGGAAGGGTATTAAAACACGAGTGTGAGTTTATGAAACGAGCGCAGCGAGTTTCATAATAGTAACGAGTGTTTTAATACCCGTGTTATATGCAGTTGCATACACTACTTTATCTTCACTAATGCAATTAATCAAACAACAAGAGTAAAAGCTGACAATAGTTTTTCACGCGTACGTGTATTGTCACAGTGAACTTGCCGCCATTAAAATCTAACCAATGAGAGCGCAGCTGCGCGTAGGGCCAATCAGGAGCGAGCGAGATCTTACCAAAGAGTTTTGTGTATGTAGTTTCGACGAAGTTTTCACGTATAACCCAACTGTTTTCAAAAGCCAGCCTAATATCAAAATTTGATACAACTTGTATGAGGATTTTGACATAAGGCTCGCCAGGTTAATTGGTCGCGTTTTATTGATGTTATAATGAGATTTTACGATATCGATATCGATGTTTTAGGATATTATACCATCATGTGAAATTGCTTAACCCCTCAACTGTGGCCAACCCCGCAACGGGTCGCACGTCAAAAGTCCGCTTCTGTGGTGCGACCCTTTCAGGGGCGCTGTCTACGCACACATGTTTAATGTGCAAACACAGCGATAAAACTACTTTTGGCTTAGTCTATCATATTAAAAACGCGTTTATGTAGAGCAAGACAGATAGCAAGCGTCGTTTGAGTTCTCGGTAAAGAAGGAATGACCGCGAAACGGCCAGTAAAATAACGGCCGCGTCGAGACCAAGGCACTTTGTTCTGTACTTAAAACTTTGTTTATGAAAAATAATTGTATGAGAGTCATGACTTGTGTGATATTATTTTGTGAATAGTATTATAAGATTATAAATAAATACTTTTGGTTCACTAAATAGTGGTTTATTATTAAAATATGACCCAAAATCTACTGAACATTTAGGTACCCCAGTAATTATGCTAGCCGTATAACTTTATTACCGACAAATATATTACAAAAGTACTATTTTCTAGGTAGAAAATTTAATTTCAAAATGATTCAGATCCTTATAAGGGCTTCTGCATGACCAAGGAACAAGAAATTGCAGTTTTAGTGTATGCTGGGCGTCTAGAAACCTCTGCCTGTGGCGAAACCCGCTCAGGGCGCCACAGACGCGACAGATCGGCCATTTTGCATATCACAGCTGAGGGGTTAAATTGATTGTTTTGTTGTCTGCGCTATAACAGTAGTAATTATAAGTCAAGTATTGGAAACATAAGTAGAATGTTACAACATTAGTGTAGATAAAGATAATTTTGAATATATTTTCATGGGTATCACTATTATTGCTTGAGGTTTTTATATTCTTAAGTAATAAAGTATTGATTTTTTTTTTTTTTTTTTTTTATTAACCTATATTGTCCCACTGCTGGGCAAAGGTCTCCCCCAAACATCGCCAACCCTCCCTGTCCTTTGCGAGCACCCACCAATCGCTGTTAAAGGCGATGAGATCGTCCCGCCAACGCTTCCTCGGTCGACCTCGACGTCGCCCGCCTTCGGGGACCCACTGAGATGTGATGTGGGCCCACTTTTCCGGGTTCATCCGACTCACGTGGCCCGCCCACTCCCACTTTAGCCGGGCGGTCTTGTCGCCGACGTCTGCAATACCGGTGGTGGAACGCAGCGTGGTGTTGCGTACTCGGTCAACGCGCTTTAATCCGAGCATGCTGCGTTCCATCGCCCTCTGGCAAATCTTGAGCTTGGACTTCTGTGACTCCGTCAAAGACCATGTCTGGGCACCGTAGGTTAGGACGGGCAGGATACACATGTCGACGAGTTTACGCTTAAGTGACAGAGGAAGGTCACCCTTCATGTGCGTCTTCATGGACCAGTAGCTCTTCCAGGCGTTGTCGATCCTGCGACCGATCTCTTTGTCTTGCCTGTTTTCGAAGCTAGCTAACTGGCCCAAGTAAATATACTCGTCAACATATTGTATCGCCTGCCCGTCTACCTCGACCCTACGTTTCGTGCTGTTTGACATGAGTTTTGTCTTTGACCGATTCATTTGGAGTCCAACCTCAAGACATGCCGTGCTCAATTCTTGTAGCATCTCCTGAAGTTCGTGTGGTGTAGAGGCAAATATTGCGATATCATCGGCGAAACGTAAATTTGTAAGATGTTCGCCGTTGACAACTATTCCCTTTGTTGCCCAAGCCACAGAAAGCGTCTTAAATACTTCCTGGAGAACTGAGGTGAATAGGATCGGTGAGAGAGGGTCGCCCTGCTTCACTCCTTTTTCAATTTTGAAGGTAGGTCCGTTGCTGTGTATTTTTATATTGGCTGTGCTGATATTGTAAATTTTCTTTAAAAGTTCGATGTAGGTACTATCTATATTTTGGTTTTTTAAAGTATTGATTATTGCAAAAATATTTGTAAATATTATTGAGGCACTAACTTTTCGAGGCAGTAAATTGATTCTAGAATATAAACTAGGATCTATACTAATATAATAAAGGTGAAGAGTTTGATTTTTTTGTTTGTTTGACCACACTAATCTCAGGGACTACCAATCTGATTTGAATAATTATTTTTGTAATGGACAGCCACATCCAACGGAAAGGTTAAGGCTAATTATCATCCCCAAATTTCCACGGCAACGGGCACAACGCGGGTAAAACCGCGGGGCACTGCTATAAAGAGTTAAACACTTGGTTAATATTGTAAGCCATTAAAGATAGTATGGTAATTGAATACACAATATGGGGCTTTACATAACACCACTATTTTCAATATAACTGTTAATCCATTCACTGAAAAGGTGGTCCTTTTGTTGAAGCATCTGTCTATAATGTAACACTAGATTCAAGCATTATTATCATTGACAAACCAAGCAATACATTACAGTGATGTTACAGAACGAAGCATTATATTGATATTAACTGTAATCTATATTCTATATACCTATATAAAAGAAAGTCATGTTAGTTACACTATTTATAACTCAAGAACGGCTGAACCGATTTGGCTGAAAATTGGTGGGGAGGTAGCTTAGAACCAGGAGACGGTTATAGGATATTATTTATCCCGTATTTCTTACGGGAACGGGTGCGCTGTGGGTGAAACCGCGGGGCACAGTTAGTGAATTTATAAAATCGGAGCGGAGCTGTGCAGACCTCAATCAACCAATCACAGTGTATTGTAATTGTCATACAATGCTTTGACATTTTCATACATCATTGACAAAATCTTTTTATAAATATGTAGTGACATGTCAATTGAGCTTTCACTCTGTTTCAATGGAAATGCACCCTTATACAATATGTATAACTTGACTTTAAGGAGCGTTTCCATTATGCAAGTGACTTGCATACAAGTTGCAAGTTGCATGCAAATTGTATAGTGGAAACCACAACTTGCAAACAAGTTGTAACTTGTATGCAATTAGGTTGTAGGCAAAACACAAGTGTGACGTCATACATGCATGCAAGCACTTGCATAATGGAAACGCTCCTTTAGTGAGAGAGCATACAGTAAACTTTAATGATACATTCTGTTATATTGTGATACAGCTTATTACAATGGATGTTACACTTGGCATCATAATGTTATTGGAATAATATGTCATTCATTGGCATTATAATAATAACAAAATGCTCACAATCAACCCAATAAACCTATATAAAAGAAAGTCATGTTAGTTACACTATTTATAACTCAAGAACGGCTGAACCGATTTGGCTGAAAATTGGTGGGGAGGTAGCTTAGAACCAGGAGACGGTTATAGGATATTATTTATCCCGTATTTCTTACGGGAACGGGTGCGCTGTGGGTGAAACCGCGGGGCACAGTTAGTGAATTTATAAAATCGGAGCGGAGCTGTGCAGACCTCAATCAACCAATCACAGTGTATTGTAATTGTCATACAATGCTTTGACATTTTCATACATCATTGACAAAATCTTTTTATAAATATGTAGTGACATGTCAATTGAGCTTTCACTCTGTTTCAATGGAAATGCACCCTTATACAATATGTATAACTTGACTTTAAGGAGCGTTTCCATTATGCAAGTGACTTGCATACAAGTTGCAAGTTGCATGCAAATTGTATAGTGGAAACCACAACTTGCAAACAAGTTGTAACTTGTATGCAATTAGGTTGTAGGCAAAACACAAGTGTGACGTCATACATGCATGCAAGCACTTGCATAATGGAAACGCTCCTTTAGTGAGAGAGCATACAGTAAACTTTAATGATACATTCTGTTATATTGTGATACAGCTTATTACAATGGATGTTACACTTGGCATCATAATGTTATTGGAATAATATGTCATTCATTGGCATTATAATAATAACAAAATGCTCACAATCAACCCAATAAATTAGCTTCAGGTAAGGAACCATCTTAACAGTTTACATACAAATATTAAATAGCGATATATCTAACAGGTAAATCCAGGCCCATATTTCTATAAAATAACCCGTTTAAACCAGATTTTGGATTGAAATATCTTCTCAAAGCTTCTCTCACTTCGGCTACAGTTATAGCAGCACAGCCTTCATACCCCGACTTGATGTAGACAGCATTATGCAAGGAGCCCGGATTACAAAAGTAACCTCCTTCAAATTTGCTGAATGGGTCACCATTTTTCTTTTTTGCATCTTGCCTAATTAAATATACAGCATCAACTATTTCAGCCACAGACTCGTAAGCAATAAAACCTAAAACTTCTAAAGCTGAGTTAGTTATCTTAAAATCTTTATTTGGATTAACCCATTTTTCTAACTTGGCAAAACTTTTTACGATTCCTGTGTTCGTTCTGAATGAGGTACACCGGGCTTTGTGGTAGTTGGAATACTTTTCAAATGTCATTGTTTCTGTTATTTTAGCTGCTCTCATTTTACGAAGATAATCTATAGCATCGAATTTTACTTCACTCACTTCGTCTGCCTCGTCCAGCTCTTTTATAACATCTATGTGTGTTCTCCGCTTCTTAATAGTAGGTTCTTTCTCGTCATCCATTATAATGCCAGTTACAAGTGTTTCATTGTTAGTAGTGATGTTTATAGCGCATCTTTTGTCGATCTGGTCTAACTTTATTTGATAGTCATAAAGGCGTTTTAATTTCATTATATTTTTGCGCATCAAGAAGATAATTTCGTAGTTTGTTATTACTTTGGTACCTCGTACGTTGACTAGCTGGGCAGCTTCCTGTAAGAGCAGTCTGAGTTGCTCTAACACAACACTTTCAACAAGAACAACAGTCGCTGCATTGGGGTTCGGATTATCGCCAAAACCATGCATCATGTTGGATATCTCCTTTTGAAAATTTGTAGAAGCATCACCTGTACCGTCAATGTTGAAATACGAAGCCATCGTGGAGTATTTTCTGAATTGTTCACATGAAAAGACTTTGTTTTTATTTTACAAAATATCTGGAAACTTGCTTGCTTGCTAGTTTTCAATTCAATCAAAAATGAAAAAATTATTGAATGAAATGAATGAAGGAAAATCTATTTTCAAGTCTGACGTTGACATTGACTTTAGTGTCAAACTAGACAATGACGTTATTTTGTTTGTTTGCACAAAATGTCCAGGAAATGTCATTCTATATAATCAGCTGATAAGAAGAAGATCAGCTGATAATAATATTAGGTAAAGTACCAAAGTGGTACCAAAACATTCAAGTTCAAGGTACAAACAAAATATTTTGCGAAAAACTGTGAATTAAATAGATATTAGGGTAATTACGTAACTTGTATAAGAAGTATCGTGCCCTACTGGATCTTACAAATAACCTACAAAGTTTTCTTTATAAGTTTTTAGGATCGACATCATGAATGTGACAAAATTATTGAGTAATCTGAAAAATATTCCATTATATCATCATGTCAGGTTTTTATCGTGTTGGTCTTGTGGTAAAGACGCGACCGGTCTAGAGTCCAATCTATTTTGTCCTAGTTGCAATTCATTACAAAATCCTGAAAAGGATAAAAACTATTTCAACATATTGGGAGTCCAGGAGACATATGATTTGGATGAAAATGAATTGTCTAAAAAGTTCAAGGACTTACAGAAATATTTGCATCCCGATAAGTTTGCCAATAAGTAAGTAAATCGAATAATATAATTTGAATAACATACTCTTAATCTTCCTCACTGTACCTACTGATATCTTCAGTGAGATGGGAGGCCTTTAACCAGGTGTGGGACATAACAGGCTAATACTTACTTACTTACTCTTAATCAAACATGAAGATTAATCCTTCTCACTGTACAGTCAGCCAAAAATGTGGTCTACCACCCTACGGTTGAGATTCATTTGAACGTCATGAAACAACAAGGTCAATTTTCATTTAATAAAAGAGGTCCAACTAAGTCACCCAATGATGTCAAATGTCAGGCATCTCAGATAACAGACAAAACGTCATAACATAATTGTGCATAGAAAAGTCAACCTTAGCGATCGTTACATCTCGCAGAAACTTTTGTCAAAAGTGGTAGACCACTTTCTTGGCCGACTGTACACATACTTTTATAATCTTTAGTAAGATGAGAAGCTCTTGCCCAGCAAAGAGGAGAGGGCTATTAGGTATAAATAATAATATAGTCATTATTTATACCTATATGCCCTCAATGGACTGACCTTCAGTGAAAACAGATGCCTACAGCTGGTCGAACCAACAGTGGCACATTTCTAGCACATTTAATGTAATATGCCATATTTACCATTAGAACAAAAGATCGATTTAAGAATAAAATTAATTTTCTTTTTTACAGAGATCCAAAAGAATTAGAAATATCCGAAAAATATTCGTCTCTAGTCAATGAAGCTTACAAAACACTATTGGAACCATTACCCAGAGGTACTTATGGCCTTATTCATAACCGCTTACTAGCAGCATTTTAGCTATCAAATGGTTTGTCCCTTTCTGACATACACTATTTTCCAAAGAGCAAAAGAGACAAAACACTTTAGTGTTTTAGTAGTCCCGTGGGTATTTAAGAACTGCTTGACCGATTTTGTGCAAACTTCACATAAACCATCTACTAAATAGTCCGAATAAAGCCTAAATATTTGGTTTGGATAGGTGAGCCTGTTCTTGAGTTATAAAATTACAACGAAAAGTGGCATTGATTAAAAGTAGTATTAATGTTTTTTAGGTTTAATGTTAATTTATGTTTTTTTGACATTTTGTGTACCTGGTGCATGGATGTAAGCTGAAGCAACACTATCGTTTTATAAGGATAAAATGATAGTGTTGCTAAAGCAGATACTTAAGAAAAATCTTTGCTACAAAAGTGATAATATTTTCAGGAATATACATGCTCAAACTCAGAGGAAAAGAAATACCAGAAACTACAGAAGAAGACCAGGAATTCCTTCTTCAAATTATGGAGAAGAATGAAGAAGTGGAGAATGCAGAAACTGAAAAGGAAATTATGAAATTAAATGCAGAAAATAAGATGAAGATGAAGGAATTGCAAAAACAACTGTCCAAGGCATTCTTCCATGGTGATTTAAAAAGAGTCCTAAGATTGCTGAGGCATATGAAGTATTATACAAGCATA
Organism: Cyclophora punctaria; assembly: GCA_951394245.1. Classification (NCBI taxonomy): domain Eukaryota; kingdom Metazoa; phylum Arthropoda; class Insecta; order Lepidoptera; family Geometridae; genus Cyclophora; species Cyclophora punctaria. Next base: position 5,252,809 of record OX596189.1, read on the forward strand.
GACAATCAAATACAGTCTTCTATTCGAAGCAAAGGAATTATTAGATAGATTTTTTTGCTTATGGCAAAAAAAAGGAATAAAATCTTATATTTTTGACACCAATTATCTTTTTAAACATGTCAATATACTATAAATCAAGTAGAGTTTTATGTAAATTGATAAGTAGTAATAATAAATCAATGTTAATTTGATTTGTCTTGTTTTTTATTTATACAATTTGTCCCATTGTTGAACAAAATCTGTTTAATTATAATTCCAAGTACCACAGACAAGATATTTTTTTTAGATACTGTAACAACCTATTTAATGAAATAGTAAGTAAGTAAGTTTTTCCATTGCTTATTTTTTTATATTATGTAGTACCTACTTGCTCACTAAATACAGTTAAACAGTTATTAGTAATTATAAAAAAAAAAACAAATAATAAAAAACGAATTTGTTAATAGGCAGTATACATAGGTACCTACACCCAATCATAGCATGTCGTCACTCAATGATTAATGATTGTAACATCATGCATATATTTATATAAGTAGTGTACTTACAAACTAATATAAGTATAGAGCTTGTCTGTCTGTTAAACAAATAAGTACCTACTAGTATGGTACTTTATATAGAAAATTAAATTATATAACATTATACTAAGGTTATAATCTGTGGTAATAATTATGGCCTATTTTCTAACCAATGACAATAAAACTTCTTTATAGAGGAACAAGGTTTAGTGATCGTTTCTGACCCCATCACTTAATATAGGTAACGTTTTTATAAATATAGAAGATTATAAAAAGGGGCACATCCAAGAAGGGGGTCAGTAAGTGCATCTTCCCCTCCCCTGGTTTCCAGAACTAAAAACACCGTAAGAGCCTTTCTCATACCTATATAAATTAAAGACCACGTACAGCCACAAACAAAAGCTTGTTTCAAATAATTAAAAAGCAATTATAGCCAGATCAAGTTCACGATCGCCTCGAGAAAGTATTAAATATGATATTAACGATGTAGGTACAGAGTTACCTAGTAGTTAAGTTACTATGTACACAAATACAGTGTTTGTCAAATCAGCAGGCAGATGTGATCAGTCAGACTGGTCAGACATAGTTATCTACTCCCTACACAAAAATGTTCATTTTTTTGCAGCATCATATCTACTTAGTTGGGCTTTGTATGTACTCAGTTATCGTAAACTGATACTTACTTTTGAGGATTTACTCTTTCAATGCCGTGAGTACGCCTCGTGCGTTCACATGAATACTTGCCAAGCCGTGAGCACACCTCGCGTGTTCGAATAAATACTTAAGGCCATGTCGCGAGCACGCGTCGCGCGTCCACAAGAACACATAACGCCATTCATTCTTTCTTCTATGTATGGTATGGTGGCATGGCTGAGAGCTATTAGAAAATAATGGCGGACCTAAACGAGTTTAACGCTTTCCATCAGCCACCATTTACTCATCTCTAATAATCCTAGTTTATGTAGGTAGGTAACTAGAGTATGAACTGCATGAGTACATCTGCCTATTAAATTGTCCCCCACTGTGCCTATATGGGCAAGTCACCAACACCGTTATTGTATAAACTCGTAAAGCTTCTTTAAAGCTTTTGCATAAAGTCTATAATCGCTTAGCTTTCATAAGTTCTTCTACACTTAAAAGTAAATTATGTTCAGTTGAAAACTTGAATTCGTAGACAACAGTACAAAATATAGGTTTAGTGTGGTTTACCTTTAAGTATTTGTGGTCTCATAGAGAGTTGTGTAAAATGAGGTTTTATTGTGTGAATCTTTTAGTGTTATTCCTTTCTGTGGAAGGTTAGTGTCCTGTTATCTATTTTAATAGGCTTTTAACCTAATGGTACTAAAGAGGACTAACTATTTCAGGTTAATAGAGTGGTACTGGTACACTCTATTTTTAAGAGTTAAAATGAAAACTACTGACACTACTGTGGTCGGTTTTCCAGCCGAAGACGATTCCTTCTCTAAAAAAAATAGAATACTCGTATACTAGTGTAGTAGGTATAGTAACTAGTAGGTACTATTAAATAGATTTAAATGTCGCAATCCGCCTTTTTTTCCTTCCAGTCCATAGCCAACTATTCTACCTAGCAAGAATAATCCAAGGAACACCAGCGACTATAGACCAGTATCCAATCGTAGCTCAGCTGTTACTGGACGCTTGGGACACCCAGAACTTTGTGCAACATTGCGCGGGAGTTATTTTGACGTCGAAACATGTCATTTCGACAGCGCATTGCTATCAATATAATGGAAATACCGGGAGAGAGTAAGTGATAATTATATCGAAGTCATTTCTTTAGTAAGCAAGCGGTTGGTAGCATTTTTCTGACTAGTTATCATATACCAGAGTAAAAAGGTTCACCTCATCGCCCAAATGTGATCTCATAATTTCCCTATGTTAACCAGACCACCAGACTAAAAATAATGTACCTAAATACTTATGTAAGTATATTATTATCTATATTATATAAAAATGAAACCCGTTTTCCTTGGTCAAGGCATCACGCGTGAATGGCTGGACCGATTTCCACGGTTTTGCATTCGTTGGAAAGGTCTCAGGCTCCGTGAGGTTTATAGGGAATAAAAATCTCAAAATTCCCACGGGAACGGGGGCGCTGCGGGTGAAACCGCGGGGCACAGCTAGTATTATATACATCTAGAAGGGATAAGTTGTTCAAGTGCCGGCCAAGCCAATTATTTTAAACTAGCAGCGCCCCGCGGTTTTACCCGCGTCGTGCAAGTTCCCGCAGGAATTTCGCGATAAGAAGTATCCTATGCCCTTTCTCAGGCTCTGGACTAACTGTGTACCAAATTTAATTCAAATCGGTTCAGTAGTTTTGGCGTGAAAGCGTAACAGACAAACAGACAAAGTTACTTTCGCATTTAAAATATAAGTTAGGATACTTGTCTTAATTAAAAAGCTTTTCTTAATTCCAGCTATTCAGAACCAAGATTTTGGAAAATACGCGTAGGTTCATCATATCGGAGTCGAGGAGGCACTATCCATGATATTAAGACGATAATCTACCACCCTGACTTCGATAAAACTACCTACGTCCATGATCTTGCTGTGCTAGTGGTTACGAAACCGTTTAAATTTAACAACAGCGTGAGACAAGGAACTCTAGTCAAACAAGGCGTTGAGATCAAACCTAATTCTGTGTGTGGAATCATAGGATGGGGCTTACTTGAGGTAAGTCTCTAAGTTCGGCCCGAATGAATATTAGCCTCAATTTCACCGTTGTAACTGAACTCGATCAATCAGCTAAATCCTAGTTCACGAGCTAAACTGAGATCATACTTCAAAATTGTTTTACGCAAACCTAGTTCAGTCGATCGTGCTTCTCGATAGAAACGGTTAATTTGAACCTTAGACGTTCAATCACTACATAGTATAAAACAAAGTCGCTTTCCGCTGTCTGTCCGTCTGTCTGTACTATATGCTTAGATCTTTAAAATTACGCAACGGATAATATAAAAAATATATAACGGATAATTCCCACGGGAACCGGCACACCGCGGGTATCTACTATAAAATAAAAATTCATCTTATATTATTATTATCTTAATACATATAATAATTTTTTTGTTTACAGCCCGATGGCCAACAACCAGATCAAATCCGACACACCACAATCTACACAATAGACCAAAACACCTGCAAACAACGTTATTCAACCATTAATTCCATTGTGTCGGACTCTATGATGTGCGCTGGAAGGCTAGACCAAGGAGGTCCTGATGGCTGTTTCGGAGACTCTGGAGGACCCCTAATTTACAAGGGTTTAGTCGCAGGACTTGTCTCGTTCGGATATTCATGCGGCCACCCCTATTATCCAGGAGTTTATACTAAAATATCTTACTATACTAACTGGATTATAAAGACTATTTTAACGAATAAATAGAAAATTGTAACATTAACCGTGTTTCTTTAATTTATCTGAAATATGTAGAGAAATTATTTTTTTGTTTTTTTGTAACCGGAAGTTGTTTGACTTATCCATTGATTATTATAACTTGCTGTGCAAATGTCAAAGACATCAACGTCAGTGTCAATTACCAGAAAATTAAACTTGTTGTCAAAATCAGTTTAATTTTCATTTTTCATTTTTATGTCAGATCAGATTCAATCGATTAAAGTCTCGCGATTTCTGCTTTTTGAATTTCAAAATTATAATAATTTTGAATAATAAAATCATTACTATTCATTTCTTTCAAGTAATTTAGACGGCTATTTCGACTATATAATGGGAAAAAAGAGTGCAGTTTCATATGTTAAGGAATTCTACAACGATCCTTTCAAGTGGTAAGTGTAGTGTACGGTTTGATAACCTAAAAAATGTGGTATATAAGCACAGATTTGTTAAATAAACTCAAGCTATCTTAAGCTTTACCTTATGCGTTTTACTCACATGACGTAAGCAGCAACTACCATCAATAAAATGTAAATACATACCTACCTTACATACCCGACATGTACGTATGATATGTCATATACATATACCAAGCTTAGCTTACTCTCTCTCAACATGGTAAAATGAAAGAGACGACGTTTCTTTCAAGGTTCATTACATTATTAACAGGAAAATTGGACTATAAATTGTAAATATTCTTCAGTTGAGTAAATAAAATGACAATTGCTTAAATAGTGTAAATGGTTAACCATTGGTTGACGTTAAATTATATTCCTGTATATTCTTATACATTTTTTAAATAAGAATATGCAAAAAATATTTGTCATACATACCTTATTTATTATCAAAGACATTATTTGCTAATAGTTTACTTAGTTATTCCACACTAGCAGCGCCCCGCGGTTTTACCCGCGTTGTGCCCGTCCCCGTGGGAATTTCGGGAATTTTTATACATATAAACCTTCCTCTTGAATCACTCTATCTATTTTAGAAAACCGCGTCAAAATCCGTTGCATAGTATTATTCACAGATCACAAAAACTAAAGGGAGATGGGAAAAGAGGATGTGGCCAGTGTCGCAGCAATATGCGCAATAACGTAACACATTGCTAGTCGAAATATTATGTTTAAATAGTTTACATTTCCTGCAAAGTACTAAAGATTATTCGAACATTCAGTTCTGATACCGCAATGGATAATGAGCACATTCAAGCTAACAAAATACTTATAATACACATGGTATTGCGTTTGTAGTAGTGCTGTACGTACATTATTCGCAGCTTAGTTGCGAATGAATACTCGCACTGAATGTGTTTGACACATACTCAACGTTAATGTGTGTGTAAATGTCTAATGGGTACATTAGGTTTCATACTCAGCGCGTAGGTTGACATCTCTCTATATCTCTATGGTTTTATTTGTTTTAAAGATCTAAGTATACATAGGGATAGACAGACAGTGGAAAACGACTTTGTTTTATGCTATGTAGTGAAGACTAGTAGGTTTTTAAAATAACATGATCACTTGTATACATAACATCTATAATTTAGTGACAGTTGGATTATGAAAATATTAAGCATAGGTACATAAGACTTTGTCATATTCCAACTTCTATATAAAATAACTAACATTTCTATAAAAGTATTGGAATTTTAAACCTACAAAATACTAACATTTCATAGTCCGAATATACTTTCCATTAAAAATGTTTATTAAAATCAATATCTGCGTAACCCCCAACTAATCTATACTAATATTATAAAGCTGAAGAGTTTGTTTTGTTTGTTTGTTTGTTTAAACGCGCTAATCTCAGAAACTACTGAACCGATTTGAATAATTCTTTTTGTAATAGATAGCCACATTCAACGGGAAGGTTATAGGCTATTTTTCATCCCGAAATTCCTACGGGAACGGGTACAACGCGGGTAAAACCGCGGGGCGCTGCTAGTAACAATATAAACAAACAATATCACTGAATAAACCTCATAATCTACTCACACACACATATAAAAACAGATAAACAATAACATATAATTTTTAATCAACAGGTCACTAGTGAAGAGTGTCGGATTTTTCGCAGTCGGCATTGCGATCGCTAGCGAGTGCACGGGCTTAGAAATAATGCCAGCGTTACCACAGTAAAATAAAATAAAAAATAATAAAATTAAGTTGTAAACATGGTCAGTTATTTATTGTTTTTGTTACTGGCCGGCGTGGCGGTTGGCCAAACTAAGAAACCAAACTTTGTTATCATTATCACTGACGATCAAGATGTAACATTGGGCGGAATGGTGGGTAATATAAATAGTTTGAAATAAATGTCATAGACAAAATTGTTGTTTTATTTTGTGTTGTGTTTATTTCAGAAACGGATGAATAATGTGCATCGTTTTATTGGAGATCAGGGAGTGACTTTCAGTAACTCTGTAAGTAGTTTAGCTTATTATTCAGCACTTAAATACTTAGCACATATTTTATATTGTTTATGGCCTTTGCCCAGCGGTGGGACGTTACAAGATATACTTTGCTTCCTTTTTTCAAAGTGTTGCATAGGTGTTGCAATAATTTTTTTCCCAAATACTGAACCAATTTTGATGAATTATTAAATATTGCACCTACTTCTACCTGGTATTTCCATAAGAATAGTAACTACAAGGCATCTAAAACAAGGGAGAATCAAATTTATTAGTAGTTAAGGTAATGTTGTACTCATACCAATACTTATCTTATACTAGCCGCGTCCCGCGGTGTTACCGGTGTTGTACCCGTTCCCGCGGAAATTTCGGGATAAAATGTATCCCATGTGTTGTTCTGATCTATAAACTATATTACTGTAAAGTTTCATCCCAATCCGTTCAGTAGTTTTTATCGTGAAAGAGCAACAAACATATAACTAGGTACATCCAATCCTAACAAACTTTGGCATTTATAATAGGTAGTACATAGTAGGATAAAAATTCTCCTGTCACAATGAAAAACCGACTGTTATTAAATTTTATATGCATATTCAGTAGGTGGCAATCGGCTACTATCTATTTTTCAAACGCCTATCTATATGTTAAGGGTGGTCCACTCCTTAATTTTATATGGCAAAACAACGTTTGCCGGGTCAACTAGTAGGTACTTATAAATGTATAATAATTTTATTTTTTCCATTTTATCAGTGCAATACTTTTCATATTTAAAATATTTTAAACTTACTATTTAAGTACATATTTGTCAAGTATTTTTATAGGTTTGTATGTATAGGTGTGTATATAGGTATGTACATATTCAAACGTAATGCAAATCCAATAAAAACATAATTTATGGTTGACATTAAATGCCTAATATTGTAGCAATTTTTAAAACTGGTTTATTTACCTACATAATTATAATGCTTTGAATTACCTATTTATATCTTACGTAAGTATTAGGGTGCGTCCTCATTGAAGCGGATGCACCAATCACAGCGCATTGAAATTGTCAAATAACGCACTAACATTGTCAAAATCTTTTCGTAATGCGTGATTGGTCAGTTGAGCTTCGCACAGCTCCGCTCTGCTTCAATGTAAACGCATCTTAGTGCTTTATCTTATAAGGAGCTTATTAACAGCACTTTAGCTATCAAACGGTTTGTCCCTTTCCGACATACGCTATTTGTCAAAGAGCGAAAGAGACAAAAAACTATAAAACACTGTTTGAGTTAAATATCGTTTATGAATAAGGCAGTAAGTAATTAACTAATTACTCATTGTGCATATGACACAAAAGCTATCTTATTTCATATACAAGTTCTTAAGAATTGGATATATGAAAAGATATCTATAATCTAGGTAAATACCCAAACAAGGCCCATAGCCTAGGCTACTCTTGTGTGAAGGAACTTACATGCCTGTTGATTTGAATCTACGCTAATATTATAAAGAGGAACACTTTGTTTGTTTGGTTGTAATGAATAGGCTCAAAAACTACTGGACCGTTTTTTAAAATTCTTTCACCATTCGAAAGCTACATTATCCACGAGTAACATAGGCTATTTTTCATCCCGGAATTCCCATAATTATTTAAGCTTAAGTAGTTATATTACCTACTTGTCATTCTATTATCAGTTGATGTATTTACATAACGATTATAAATAAGTTTAAGTGAGTTTGGTACTTGTAGATGTTAGCTGATGACCACATAAATATGATAATAGCTCGAGTTTCTACGCGTGATTACAACACCAACAATACTATAATGTACCTACTTACATATTATTATGTATTAATAATAAGGTTGGGTCCATGGGTCTGATTTAAGCAAAAACCGAAAGAACCGCCAAATGACCTAACAGTAGGTACTTAGTACTTAAGCGATCTGAAAAAAATGCCTGAAGAGCTAGAATACCTAAGCAAAGTGTATATGTAATTAAATCTTGTTTTCTAGGTCGCCTGATCTTGATAATCAAACCTAATTTTAACCCTAAAAGAGCGGATTGCACAAGAACTCTCAAATCTATTTAGAACCTACTTAAAAATGTAAGAAACAAAAGTTTATTCAAAAATTTACTTTATATTGCACCAAATAGAACACATTTTGAAACGAATTTCAATGTTTTTTTAAACATTGTGTGTTTGGCGCTAAATGAAATTAAGAATCCTTGTGCATTGTGCAATCCTACCTAAGTATCAGCGTCAAATATTGTTTAACAATAGATACGTAACCTTCCTTTTCTATAGGTACCTACTTGATGTAGATACATAAAATCATAGTGAGCAAGGTTTTAGATAGGTACCTTTATACCTGACATCTCCCAGATCTTATCGTGTCCTAACCTTATTATATCACCATCTCGAAGAAGGCAAGCAGGATTATTCACGTCTTATCCTCTGTACTGATATCTTCAGCGAGAAGACTTCTTTACCCATCCATGTTACCTACATTACCTAGCTAATAATTTCCTTCACAGTATACAACATCACCAATATGCTGTCCAAGCCGAGCTAGCTTCCTAACAGGCATGTACATTCACAACCACAACACTAAGAACAACAGTATCGCCGGCGGGTGCAACGGGAACAGATGGCAAAGGAAACACGAGAAGGACACGTTCGCGACTGTACTCAAGGCTGCTGGCTATTCAACGTTTTATGCTGGGAAGTATTTGAACCAGGTACGTTAGTTATACTGGTTTCAGTTTAAGCGGACACTACTCATTTTGAATTAAAACTACGTTTACGGATACACTTTGCTTTTATTTTACATTTTTATCTGACGTTTCGGCCCCTTTACAGGAACCGTGGTCACAGAAAACTTCAGACTTTACAGGAACCGTGGTCTTAGAAGACAGGGTTTCTTTCTTTTAAAGGCCGCTTCCTACCTTATCTAACCAACCTCTTATACAGAGTTCCTTTAAATCTATCAGTTCTCAAATAAAAAATATCACAATATCTTTAACATTGCATTTCAGTTCCAGAGTTATCCATACTGACTTATTTAAAACTAAACCATCCTGTATTAGGTATTCGCTCCCACTCATGCATTGCCAATATCTAGAATTATAGAACCCTAAAACTACCTTCACTTCCAGTACGGCGTCAAGGAAGCGGGAGGCCCGGAGAAGGTGCCCCCGGGTTGGTCTGAATGGCATGGATTGGTCGGCAACTCCGTGTACTATAACTACACGATATCCAACAACGGAGTGCCCACCTTCAACGAGTATGATTACCTGACTGATGTTATTGTGAGTTATGTACACTAATATTATAAAGAGGAAAACTTTGTTTGTTTGGTTGTAATGAATAGGCTCAAAAACTACTGGACCGTTTTTAAAAATTCTTTCACCATTCGAAAGCTATATTATCCACAAGTAACATAGGCTATTTTTTAACCAGAGGCTTTTTATCGCCAAATTCCAATTCAATGGTAAACGGGTACCAGATAGTATTTAGATGCCTATTTTTTCTTTCACAGCGAGACATGGCAGTCAACTACATAGAGAATCAGACGACAACCAAGCCGTTTCTGATGGTACTGGCGCCGCCCGCGCCGCACCAGCCGTTCACGCCCGCAGCGAGACATCAAGGGGTGTTCAAAAACGCCAGTGTGGAGAAGACGCCTAATTTCAATGTGGCTACTTCGGTAAGTTGTAATTTATGTCGCTGCTGAGGTAGATTATCTCCTTACTACAACGTCTTTACCTTAAAAGAACAGTAGGTGGATCGGGTCCAATACCCTCCACAGATATACTTATGAATAAGGGAGAGTTTACTGTACCACCCTGCGAAGTGTCCTCAATATCTGACCCGGGATCTTTTGGGACACGGAACCATTATTCCCTAATAATATGAAACTTAGAGGAAAGTTCATGACCAGGGGCTACGGAGAGACTGGAGACGTAATAAATAGCCTGGAGGGAGAGGGGGAGGGGGTAAGTCGATGCAAACATAAATTTCACCAGTTACTATGCTAGGCTAACCTAGCATAGCAAATATCTAAATATTATAAATCTTTGCATACTCTGCAACAATGCTGTTCTGCGACGTTTAATATGATTGGTGCATACCTAATGAATACCAAAAGTTTACCAATGTATCATAACATAGTACTGGTGAAATAGCACCCTAAAACGCAGAAATAAATAGGTAAATAAGTACGTTACGCATGCGGCAGTATAGACCGGCTGCGATTATTGGCGGTTTCTAATTTCACATCTGCTAGTAATACAGCGATTGCTCATTTTTACATAGCAACGAGTAGATAACAATATAAGACAAAAGGAAATAGGAGTCGTGTCGTACGCTGAAGGTAAAGACTTACCGCTTACCGCCATCTAGACAAACGGTCAACCGCAGCTTCAACCGCAGGGCACCCGTTCCCGAGGGGATTTCGGGAGTTTTATTACTTATTTATTGTCCTATTCCTGACCGACATAAATAATATATTTACAAAACATTAAAATCGGTCCAGCCATTCTCGAGTTTGGCATATAAACGGGCTTGACTACCCTGATCATTATAAATTGAGGTGTAAGCTATCCTAACTTTCGACTTGGATCAAATTGCACACGGTGTGCAAATCTATACTAATATTATAAAGCTGAAGAGTTTGTTTTGTTTGTTTGTTTGTTTAAACGCGCTAATCTCAGAAACTACTGAACCGATTTGAATAATTCTTTTTGTAATAGATAGCCACATTCAACGGGAAAGTTATAGGCTATTTTTCATCCCGAAATTCCTACGGGAACGGGTACAACGCGGGTAAAACCGCGGGGCGCTGCTAGTCAAATATAAAATCGGTTCAATAGTTTACGGGTCCATCGCGGACTAAAATGTTTTATCTATACTATTTATACTAATATTATAAATAGGTAAAATTTTTAAGTTTCTTTGTTTGTATGTTCGAGCTAATCTCGGGAATTACCTGTACGATTTGAATTTTTTTTTGTAAAAGATAGCTACATTCAATGGGATGGTCATAGGCAATTTTTCATCCCGATATTCCCACGGGAAGGGGTACAATGCGGGTAAAACCGCGGGGCGCTGCTAGTATAAAGATATAGATTATAGATTATTACTAGCAGAAGCAATTTTACAAAAAATCAAGTCCAATCAAACATTGCTTTGTAAAGACTACAAACCCCCGAATAGTAAGAGCAAATCCTTCTTTCTCAAACCCACTGATCACTTCGAAGTACGCAATTTAATATCTGAGCTTAAACGGGACAGTGCCCCAGGTCCGGATAATATAACAGCAAGACTCTTAAAAGAAACTGTCAATACGATCGCGGTTCCACTCAGTCATATATTTAACTTGAGTATCGAATCAGGCGTCTTTCCGGATGTATGGAAAATGGCCGCAGTGTCACCGATTTACAAAAATGGTCCAAAAGACAAAGCGGAAAACTACAGACCCATAGCTTTACTCAGTATTCTCTCCAAGTTACTGGAAAAAATTGTCAACAATAGGCTAGTTAAATATCTAGAAGACTTCAAACTGCTATCAGACCGACAATTTGGTTTCCGTCGAGGTAGATCAACAGAGGAGGCGGTGAAGCTCTTTACCAATCTAGTGGCTGAGCACGTTGAGCAAGGTGAGTACTGCATAGGTGTATTTCTAGATCTGGCAAAGGCATTTGACACAGTTCCAATTGATCTGCTTCTCAGGAAAATGGAAGGGATGGGGATACGAGGTATTACACTTGCTTGGTTTCAAAGCTACCTCACTGGAAGAAAACAGTACATAAAAATTGGGTCCCATACTAGTTCGCCTTTATCCATCAACTTTGGTGTACCCCAAGGCAGTGTGCTTGGGCCTACCCTCTTTAGCATTTTTATTAACGACGTGATAGATACGTTACTATTATCTGCAAACATTATTTCCTACGCAGATGACACTGCCATAGTATTTCACGCCAAGTCATGGGAGGAAGTACATCGCCTTGCTGAAAATGGTCTCACCCAAATTGCTCAAAAACTCGATCTGAATCTTCTAACATTAAATCTAAAGAAAACCAAATTCATTGCATTCTCCAAGACCAGTACCTCAACTCCTTGTTTAACAACCATTAAAATTCATGACTGTAGTAGGGATGCCAACTTAAATGTGTGCGCTTGTAGCTCCATTCAACGTACGACATCTATAAAATACCTAGGTGTCACACTTGACGAGAACTTAAATTTCAGAGAACACATATCAGACATCTCCGGTAGAGTGAGAAGGCTTATTTTTATTATCAAAAAGCTCCGTGATTGCGCTCCAAGGCAATTGTTAACACAGGTTTATACAGCTCTCTGCCAACCGATAATCCAGTATTGTATATCAGTGTGGGGTAGTGCAGGTAAAAGCTACTTCATTACTCTGGAGAGAGCGCAACGCGCGCTTCTTAAAGTCATCCTAAAGAAGCCCTTCCACTTCTCAACGGACCTTATTTATCAGGAACTAAAAGTACTACGTGCGCGCCAACTGTTTGTACTAAGAGCCACGTTGAAAACTCACAAAACTCTCCACAGTCGTGCCGATTATGAACTGCTTAAATCAAAACGCGTTTTCCGAATACCCACACCACAAGCGACTTCCCTGCTATCCAGACGAAGCCCCAGGTTCTCGACATTACATACCTACAACAAGGTTGCCAGCCACTGCCCAATTAAAGACTGTTCCCTATCAACCTGTAAGGTGATAGTTACAAAGTGGTTACTGAGCCTATCATACAATGAAACAGAGGAACTCATATAAATAAAACATCCCCACCACGCACGCACACACACACACACAACACACGCACACAACACACACACACACACACACACACACACACTACACACACAAACACACACATTTCCATAAAATCGCAGAAAATCCCTTATCTATATATAAGTCAGTAGATTAGTTGATTATTCCATTCTTCTTTTATTTTCTCTCAATTGTAAAACCCGTTATGAAGTTCACCCTAATGTATTTAAATAACACTGAATAGCAATAATAATTGTCCTCAGACTCCCAAGATACAAGCTATGCTTAGTTTGGGAGTTGCAGTTACTATCCAATGTAAATAGCTATAAGTGTCTTAACTTTGTTACATCGATTTGAATGTAAACTTGTTGTTCTGTTAATAAAAAAAAAAAAAAAAAAAAAAAAAAAAAAAAAAAAAAAAAAAAAAAAAAAAAAAAAAATTATGAAGTAAATTTACACCATTTTTTTTCAGGATAAACATTGGCTCCTCCGCCTGCCTCCTTCCCCGCTTCCCGACTCAATGCTGCCACATTTGGACCACGTATACCGCTCCCGCTGGGAATCACTGCTAGCTGTCGACGAAATGGTTGCAGACGTAGTCAATACGTTGGAAATAAATAATATGCTTGATGATACGTACTTGATTTATACGTCGGATAATGGATATCATATTGGTAAGTAGATCGCATGGGTTCTGTTTCCTCTGAGGATCTGTTATGGGTGACCGATAGTGGCATTTTTATCTGATTGCTACCGTGCTTCGGTGGGCTCGTAAAGCAGTCGGTCACGGTTGTTTTACATCGTTATCACGCATCCATAGCACGCATCAATAGCACGCATCAATAGCGCACATCCATAGCACGCATCCTTCCATATAAAAAACATATCTTAATTGAATCCGTTTCTACCAGTGCTAAGCATGTGCACCAATGAATATGATTGGTGGGATATCAAACGCATCCATAGCATCGTAGCATAGCACATCTCTGGTGGAAAAGCACCCTTAGGCTGCGATTCCAATAGAGATGTGTGCTGATGGGTCGAGGAGATATAAATGGACCGATTCTATTCGTCCTTTACCACATTCCTTACTACACATTCTTGGTCATATCCAGTTAACACGCAGCCTTATGCACGAAGAAACGTTTTTTAAAATAATTTTGTTTCGCCTCGGTGGTCTTGTGGCTTATAACATCACCTGCCAAGACTGAGGTCCCGGGTTCAATTCAGGTCGAGCGAAAACATGTTTCCTACTTTTCAAACATGGCTCGGGTTTGAGATCACCATCCCGCAGCAAGCGTAGTGATTGCGCCTAATCCTCCTCACTGTACTGATATCTTCGGTGAGATGAGAGGCCTTTGCCTAGCAGTGGAAAATTACAGGCTAATACTCGCTTTGTTTTCCAGGCCAATTCGCCCAAGTGTACGACAAACGTCAACCCTACGAGTCTGACATAAAGGTGCCCTTACTCATCAAAGGGCCGAATGTACCAAAAAACATGACCAATGAGCTACCAGTATTAAACATTGACTTAGCACCGACTATAATACAATTAGCTGGATTAGAAGTGCCGGTAAAAATGGACGGGAGACCGATTAGTTTCAGTAATGAGACGGTGCTTGAGAGATTTATGTTGGTGGAGTATAATGGTGAAGGTAGTGATAGGACGGTGGATGCGGCCTGCCCTTGGAAGTATGATGGCGGGAATTTGTCTGTGAGTATTTTGGGTATATTTGGACTAAGAGCCCGTGAACCCCAGACCTTCGTTATTTTATAAAAGCTGAAAGTTTGTCAGCGCATGCTCCCCAACACAGGTAAAAACGATGGACTATTATGAAGTTTGGGTTACAGTGGCTTTGGCAGATTAACGGTACTAAAGGTGTGTTAAATACCGATCTAAATTCATCAAATAATAAAGTGTGATTTGTGTGACATGACCTATGTCATTTGAAAGCTCTTGACAAGTTGTACAAGTCACCCTTTGACGGTGATATCCAAATCGACGGCCAACTTGGTGTTTTCGACCATTGAAGATTGGAGTTGACCTATGCTATGGACGCTGATCCTAATGCTCAACAGTGACATGATGTCATTTGAAAGCTCTTGACAAGTTGTACAAGTCACCTTTTGACGGTGACATCGAAATCGACGGCCAACTTGGTGTTTTCGACCATTGAAGATTGGAGTTGGGCTATGCTATACCGAAGTATCGACGCTGATCCTAATGCTCAACAGTGACATGACCTATGTCATTTGAAAGCTCTTGACAAGTTGTACAAGTCACCCTTTGACGGTGATATCGAAATCGATGGCCAACTTGGTGTTTTCGACCATTGACCTTTAGTACCGTTTACCTGCCAAAGCCACTGTAACCCAAACTTCATAATTGTCCATCGTTCTTACCTGTGTTGGGAGCATGCGCTGACAAACTTTCAGCTTTTATAAAATAACGAAGGTCTGGGGTTCACGGGCTCTAGGTCTAATTGTAATGTCACTAGCAATAAGATTTGCGGAAGTTGACTTGCGCAGTCGACTTTCAACGTGGTTACTCCTACTAAATGCATATAAAATTAGACCTACCAAACATGCATTTTATATGCGTACTAGCAGCGCCCCGCGGTTTCACCCGCGTTGTACCCGTTCCCCCAGGAATTCTGCGATTTAAAATAGCCTATGTCCTTTCTCAGGCTCTGGACTAAATGTGTACCAAATTTCAGTCAAATCGGTTCAGTAGTTTTGGCGTGAAAGCGTAACAGACAGACAGTTACTTTCGCATTTATAATATTAGTTAGGATTTAATAGGTCTAATTTCTCTCTGTGAATCGGCTACAATCTATTTTTCTTACCCCTAAGTCATAAGGGTGGTCTACCCCTGAACTTTATATAACAAAACAACTTTTGCCGGGTCAGCTGGTTTCACTAAATATTGTTTCAGGAATGCTATCCCCAATATGCCTGCAAATGCCAAGACAGCAGAAACAATACGTTCGCTTGTTTGAGACATTTCGCAGTCCGCACCAATAAAAAATACTGCCTGTTTGCTGACGACGAGGTAACACAGTCTTTATGGGCCATATTAATAACCGCGTATTAAAAACAGTTTAACTATCAAATGGTTTGTCACTTTCTGACAGACGCAATTTTCTGAAGAGCAAAAGAGATAAAACACAGTGTAACAGTGTTTTAGTTACACCGCGTTTATTAATAAGGCTGTATATGTTTAATTTCTACTCAAATATACGTACAAATAAACCTTTCTATGGATACAGGGAGCGGAGATGTTTGAAGCTTAATCGACCAATCATAACGCATTGAAATTGTCAAACAAGGCATTGACATTGTGAAAATATTTCGTAGTGCGTTGTGTTTGGTCAATTGAGCTATGCACAGCTCTGAAAATAATTTTTTGACAATAGTCAAAAGCGCGCTTGTCAAAATACTTTTTGCCCAAGTTTTTGTCAAATCTTTAAAAAAATCCGTTGTTTATTCTTTTCAACATGCCTTTCCCAATGCTAGGCAAAGATCGCCCAACCGTCCAGGTCCTTCACAAAGAACTCTTTAACTAAACTTTTACCTACACTCCATAAAATGTCGACAATACTTACTTGATTCCAGAACTTCACAGAAATGTACGACCTACAAACCGACCCGTACGAACTAACAAACATTATCAACGAGGTATTCCCCTCTGTCAAACATTGGTACCGTTTCAACTTGGTAAACATGTTAAAATGTACCGGGGCGCAAAACTGTGACCATCCGTTAGGTGACTCAGAGATGAGCGACGTTGAAGAAGGAAAAATGAAGAAGAAGAATAAAATTGTGAAGAAGAGAAGATGTCCGTTCTCGTATGTCAGGAATAACTTTAGTCGGTTTACTGGTTGTCCTTGAAATTAAGATATTTCAAGTTATCGAACACTGTAATATTTTGTTAGCAGTCCCGTTGTCCCTGTATACCGTGTCCCCGTTCTCGGGGACAGCGGTACTTTAATCAAATATTTATAAATTACTTCCCATTCCGCATAACTTGTACGTAAAGTTTATTGATATTTGAATACTAGCATTAATTATGGTCTTTTAATCTCACATTGTATTTTAGATCTACAGATTAGAGGCTTTTATACATTCCTTTGATTAAAGTTAAGGATATAACATTGTTTAGTGTGTTACAAATAAAAAAAATTATAGAAATTAAAATATTTATATTTAAAACAAACCAACTTTTTATAAACATTATAACCTAAAATATAATAATATTACTATCAAAAAATCACAGACAATATGACACTTTTTAAAATTATAATGTTACCTGAAATAGGAGAAATATAAGATATATAATATGAACAGTGAATATAAGAATTGTCACAAGTCATTTAATAATTATTTCAGTAGCCGGCAATTTAATTGGCAGAAGTGCTTTGTGTCATGACAATTAAGTCACTAATGTCACATCCAAGCTAATGTCTACCACAAGTGATGATAATAGTAGCGATGAGTAGTCTTGGTCTGTCTCGATTGGGAAATGACGAATCTTTATAAATTACTAGCCGCGCCCCGCGGTTTTACCAGTTCCCGCTGGAATATCGTGATAAAATGTATCCCATGTGTTATTCTGATGTATAAACTATATAACTGTAAAGTTTCATCCAAATCCGTTCAGTAGTTTTTTCGTGAAATAGTAACAAACATACATACATCTTCATAAACTTTCACACATTTATAATATTAGTAAGATCGGTTTTCGGTCAACGTAAAATCTCTAATTCGGGTCAATAGTGCACAAACACAAACATCATTTTTAACCATCTGTCATGGGTAAAAACTATTAATGCTCAAAATAAGGGTACGAAGGTCAAGAACTATTGTTATTTCAACAACATTAATTACTTACACATTCTCTCATAAATATCCTGACCTGAATATAAAGCACATTTCCAATGAAATTCCCGAATACTCAAAATAATAACCGCCTTATTCATAAACGCTCTACTAAAACACTATAAAGTGTGTTGTTTCTTTTCCTCTTTGGAAAATAGCGTGTGTCGGAAAAGGACAAACCATTTGATAGCTAAAACTGCTGTTAAAGCGTTCATGAATAAGGCCCAAGTATCTAACACACGTACCATCAAATCGTTCAAGTCACAGCTGCTATTTGCTGTCTGTTCTGTATACTAAAGTATTCTGTCAATTTACTCTGGGAATGGATGTCGTCGGAGAACACTAGCGGGCACGGAAAATATTTCTGAAAAATAAAACATATTTTATAATCATGATAATTAGGTCGAGTTTGCATTGGATTGCAAGCGAGCGGTGCGAAGCCCGATTTACCAATCGCAGCGCATTGAAATTGTCAAACAACGTATTGACTGTCAAAATATGTTCATAACGCCTTGTGATTGGTCAATTGAGCTCTGCTAAGCTGCGCTCTGCTTCAATGAAAACGCACCCCACACAACGCACACTTTGACGTCAAAATTTGGTCAAATCAAATGAAACTTCATTTGACACCTAATTTTACCACACCTTGACCTTGGACACATCATCATATCATCATCACACACATAGAGTGACATCGGATCATATCTGGTGATGACCCAATTGGATGATGTCCATATTAAGTGCAATGATAATGGTCAAAAAGACTGGAGGTCGAATTCGACGGTGTTCAAATTGAACTGTAATCGGATGATGATAAAACCTAAACCTATTAGACAAAACTGCAATAGTTGTAAATGGTGATCTCAAACTTAAGAATAGGCAAATTGAACTTGAGTATTATTGATATAAAATCTATTTTTACCTGCACTGCCTTCGCTCCCCCCGTTATATCAACTGTGGGTACAACTTGTTTTGGCTTCAAAAACTTCACGAACCGAACCAACTCGGAGAAGCTGGAATGTTCACTGTATGGAATACCTGTTGAAGAAAAACCGAACTAAGAGCCTGTCCCACTTCAGTATCAAGTACTATCTACAGTATTATATAAAGTACTACAGTATTAAGTACCTATTAGCCTGTAATGCCCCACTGCTGGGAAAAGGCCTCTCATCTCACAGTAAGAAGATATCAGTACAGCGAGGAGGATTAGGCGTAATCACCACGCTTGCTAAATGCGGGTTGGTGATGTCAAACTCGAGCCATGTTTGAAAAGTAGGAAACACGTTTCCGCTCGACTCGGGAATTGAACCCGAGACCTGTCTTGGCAGGCGAGTGCACATACCACTAGACCACCGAGATGTTTACTATACCTACATGAGCGATTAAAGTATCATTTTTTTTCATAATCAGGGGAAAATCTGCGTTGGATAAGCCGTAGTGGAAAGAGGCTCTTATAATGTTGAAAAGTATTTGGTTATATGAACCATCTAAAAGTTAATAAGTGAGAGTGGATAGTGACCAACGCTGCCCGGAAATGAAAACCATCTAAGATTGCACCCATGCTTATAAACGCACTAGCAGCGCCCCGCGCTTTTACCCGCATTGTGCCCGTTCCCGTATGAATTTCTGGATAAAAAACAGCCTATAACCTTCCCGATGAACGTGGCTATCTAATACAAAAATAATTATTCGAATCGGATTGGTAGTTTTTGAGATTAGGGCGTTCAAACTAACTCTGCAGCTTTATAATATTAGTATAGACTAGCAGTGCCCCGCGGTTTTACCCGCGTTGTGTCCATTCCTGTGGGAATTTCGGGATGAAAAATAGCCTATGTTACTCGTGGATAATGTAGCTTTCGAATGGTAAAAGAATATTTAAAAACGGTTCAGTAGTTTTTGAGCATATTCATTACAACCAAACAAACAAAGTTTTCTTCTTTATAATATTAGTGTAGATAAATCATTTGAATTTGAATCTTCAGTTTAAAATCCGTACCGTGTATAGTAACATTGTCTTTCTCGATGTTGGAATTCTTGCCGTTCTCCCAGCCGCTCGGCTTGAAGGCGACCACCTCGCTGAACGCACCCTGCATACTGTCCAGGTAGTTCCGTAAGTTCTGTGAACAAATCGTTTTGTTAAAAGGTCTAATGATTTTGATTGAGATTGTACTACCCGCGTTGTATGTACATGTTACCGCGGGAATTTCAGGGTAAGGTTTATCCCATGTACAATTATGATGTATAACCTATATTATTGTAGTTTCATCCAAATCCGTCCGGTAGTTTTTGCGTGTAAGAGTTACAACAAACATCAATTTTTACAAACTTTCGCATTAATAATATAAGGATCTTGCCTTAAGAAAGTTAACATCCAAAGTCCAAACATACGTGGCAAATTTAGCAACCAAAAATGACTTTTTTTCATGTTTTTTTTTTTGTATTTTGTTCAGATTGTCATTGGTTGAAAAATTGCCAACATTCATTAAACATTATATAGTAAAAAAACATATACCTACGGTCGAAATGAGAAACCTTATGCTTTTTTGAAGTCGGGTAAAAAAAATTGTACTTGTGTTGTTGGTTTCTTGTTTGTGTACTACTCAGTTCAATTCCTTTACGTCACCATCAGGTACCGCATTCATCGCTCACGTGGACTTTAAGTAAAAATATTAGTTACTGTCAGACAAAGTAAGATTGTCTCAACCTCTACGCTTGTAGCCCTCGTTCCTTCTCAAGACAAGCCCATACTAAACACCTCTCAGTATCTACGAGTGTCAGATACAGTAAGATCGACTATACCTCGTGCGTCAGATCCCTCATGGGCACGACATGCAGCTGGCAGGCGCGCGGCGGCTCGCGGGCGGTCGCGCGGCCTTCCAACGCTTGCAACACTCGCTCCTTCTCCGGACAAGCCCACACTGAACAACCAACGCGTCGAGACATGCCGAGGAAGAATTTCTCTTTGCCTGAAGTAGGTATAATATATGGTATTAACTAGCAGCGCCCCGCAGTTTTACCCGGGTTGTGTCCGTTCCCGTAGGAATTTCGAGATGAAAAATAGTCCAAAGCCTTCCTCGATAAGTGGACTATCCAACACTGAAAGATTTTTTTTCTTTCAAATCTGACCAGTAGTTCCTGAGATTAGCGCAATTAGCAGCGCCCCGCGGTTTTACCCGCGTTGTACCCGTTCCCTGGTAATTTCGAGATGAAAAATAGCCTATAACCTTCCCGTTGAATGTGGCTATCTCTTACAAAAAGAATTATTCAAATCGGGCTGTTAATTCTCAAGATTAGCTCGAACATACAAACAAACTAAAAAAAATTACCTCTTTATAATATTAGTATAGATGGGAAGACCATATAGAATATAATAGACAAGTTAGAATCAACTACATACATTCTTTACCTAAAATTATATAATTTCTCGCTAGAGTTTCAGGATAAAATGTATCCCATGTGTTATTCTGATGAGCTATAGTACTGTAAAGTCTCATCCAAATCCGTCCAGTAGCTATTTGAGACAGAGTAACAAATATACACCCATCCTCACTTTTCGTATTTATAATATTAGTAGGATATGTTATTATTCCTTACCTATAGAATATGTTCCACAAACAATGAGTACAGACGAGAATCTCTTGCCAACCTTCTCCAAGGCCATTTTCTTTTGCCGCAGTATGTATAGCGCCATCTCCAGGCTTTGGTCTTGAGTGGGGAAGTCGTAGCGAGGGTTACAATACCTGGGGCAAGTTAATAAGGAGATATAGATGGGAGTTCTACTTCTAGTAATAGCATCCATTAGGGTGCCTGTCCATTGATGCGGAGCGAGCTGGCGGAGTGGAGAAACGGACAAATATTAACCAATAGGGTTGCATAAAATATCTGACCGGAGACATTATGCAATCCTATTGGTTTATATTTGTCCGTTTCTGGAATGGACAGGCATCCTTAATGAGGGTTTTCTGAAATGACACCCACTAGGCTACAGCACTGAGACGTGAGGTCAAATAAACCGTCAAATGTGTCATTTTCGTGAAAACCCCCATTAGCTATGATGCTGTGTATAAACATTTATCGTTAACGAAAAACTACACATAGTAAAGTCTCGGTGGTCTAGTGGAATGTGCATCCGCCTATCAAGACTATAAGGTCTCGGGTTCAATTCCCAGGTAGACCGAAAACAGGTTTCCTTGAAATTTGTTTTATCAAATCAATTTGGTTTGAGATCACGAACCCGCATTATTGATTGGTGATGACGCCTAATCCTCCTCACTGTACTGATATCTTCGGTGAGATGAGAGGCCTTTGCCCAGCAGTAGGAAATTACAGGCTAACTCATTTTGCTTTACACAGTAAAACATGTAGACTTAGGTCATTAAAAAATGTTAATCTATACTAATATTATAAAGCTGAAGAGTTTGTTTTGTTTGTTTGTTTGTTTAAACGCGCTAATCTCAGAAACTACTGAACCGATTTGAATAATTCTTTCACTGTTAGATAGTCTATTTATCGAGGAAGGCTATAGGCTACATTTTATCCCGAAATTCCCACGGGAACGGGCACAACGCGGGTAAAACCGCGGGGCGCTGCTAGTAAAGTATAAAGTTTCAGTAGTTTAGTGGCCAATCCATGCTTCGGAGGGCACGTTAAGCCGTCGGTCCCGGTTACTTTCTACGGATAGTAGTCGTCACATGAGCCATGTCAGAGGCCTTTGGCGGCTCAATAACTCTACACCAGGATTGGTCACGTTGACCACCCACTCGATGAAGAAGAAGTGGCAAACCTTGTTGTCAAGAGCTTTAAGACCGCCTAAGAAAATAATGATCTATCCATTGAAACAACCGGGAGCGACAAATTTAATGTTAAATGTGCCAGCAACTTTTAAAAGCATATTACTTACGTGGTATCCAAATAAACTGTATGAATATCCTTATTCCAGAATATAGGGTAGGACTCCATAGCGGGACACGCTCTGAAATCTCCAGTGTGCAGCAACGTTTTGCCATTAGGAAGAGTGAATATCAGCATTACTGCCCCTGGACAACTGAGAGGCAAACTCTTTGGTAAGTACCATGAAGTAAACATGAAGGTTAAAATGACCGGCTATGTGCGAGTCGGACTCGCGCACGGAGGGTTCCGTACTTTTAAAAACGGCAAAAAATCACGTTTGTTGTTTGCCCCCTTGAATATTTGTTTTATTTTATTTTTAGTATTTGTTGTTATAGCCGCAATAGAAAATTATTTGTGAATTTCAACTGTCTAGCTACCAGTTCTTGAGATACAGCCTGGTGACAGACAGACGGACGGACTGACGGACGGACTGACGGACGGACTGACGGACGTACAGCGAAGTCTCAGTAATAGGGTCCCGTTACCTTTGGGCACGGAACCCAAAAAATAAACAAACTAGTTTGACAAATCAACTCACTGGTTAGCGTCGACGGCCGTGACTTCGACATCGTCAACCCGCAGGGTGTCGTCAACGTTGATCACGTGGATGTATTTGGGGTTCACTCCGAGCCGCGACGTACATAGTTCAGCTGCAATTTACAAGGAAACAGTAAGTATTCCTTATAGTTCAACGAAATATAATATTCGTTTAATAGTTACGAGGGAACATAGGAACAGACACACACTACCTACTAATATCATAAATGCGAAAGTTTGTGAGGATGTATGTATGTTTGTTACTCTTACAGGAAAAACTACTGGACAGATTTGGATGAAACTACAATAATATCTATACTAATATTATAAAGAGGAAAGGTTTGATTTTTTGTTTGTTTGTTTGTTTGTCTCGAATAGGCTCTGAAACTACTGCACCGAATTAAAAAATTCTTTCACCATTCGAAAGCTACACTATCCCTGAGTGACATATGGCTATTTTTCACCCCGAAATTCCCACAGGAATGGGCACAACGCGGGTGAAACCGCGGGGCGCTGCTAGTAGGTTATACATCAGAATAACACATGGGCTACATTTTAGCCTGAAATTGCCGCGGGAACGGGTACGACGCGGGTAACACCGCGAGGCGCGGCATGTACATCATACATACAGGTCAAATATATAACTTCTTTTTCTTCTTCCTTTGGGCTTCGCCGCAGTTGGAAATAAAACAGTAAAGGAATGAGCCGAGTTGGGTGGGTAATAATAGTTAATGACTAAGGTTCAATTTGTGTTCAATTGACCATAACAGGACGGTGTATGTCTATACCTTCGATCAACAATACACAACTAGATATCGGGTCACGTACAAAATCAAAGCTAAATACTGTCCGCGAGGATTACGTGTGACAGCATATTTTGTTTACTACCGAACTGAATAAATAAAATAAGTGAGTAATATACTTATGAATAAAATAAGTGAGAATAACGCCTCACTTTTCAAATGAGGCGTTATTCACCGAGACGTATTTTTTGCGCCGACCCGACATCTAGTTGTGTATTTTTGATCGAAGGTCTATAGGCACATGACAAGTGTCATGTTGAATGATGGATATCTCACTTGGCTTGGTGGTGGATATCAACAAAAATGGGCAACCAATTGCCGTATGTCATTCTATTGAGAGAAATGCCTAAAAAATAAAACTGACCTGTAATTTTGGAACAAAACAATATTTTGTTGAACGTCTTCTTCAGTCCGGAATAATGATCTGAATGGAAGTGCGTGAGGAAGTAGTGTTTCACGTTGGGTATGTCTCCGTAGGAGAAAGCGTCGACAGCAAAGTGAGTTCCTGGGAAAAATACAATAGCATTATAAAGGTTCATTAACCAACAGGGTTGCCTTTTAAACTTTTTACGAAAGTTTTTTAAAAATAGTTGTATTCAGCTCCTATGTTATGCACCAAGCAGTTTGATTCACCCCTTCCCATAATAATTTCGTCAGGCACAAAAAGTATGAAGAAACGCCATTAATTAATTTTTCAATTAAACTTGAAGTACTAATTGATAACAGCCACAGCATGCAAGAGCAAAATTTTGCGCTCATAACATGCAGAGGACAGGATACGAGTTTTGATCAGCCATTGACTTAGTTAAAGTTAAAGTTCGGAGGGCACGTTAAGCCGTCGGTCCCGGTTACTTTCTACGGATAGTAGTCGTTACATGAGCCATGTCAGAGGCCTTTGGCGGCTCAATAACTCTGACACCAGGATTGGTCAGGTTGACCATCCACTCGATGAAGAAGAAGAAGTTAAAGACAGTGCAGGGCAAAGGCCTTTTGGTCATAATGGTCGTAAATATGTCAAGATATAGTCCAACTGCCTTATTCATAAACGCTCTCTAACTAAAACACTGTTAGTGATTGTTTTGTCTCTTTTGCTCTTTGGAAAATATCGTATGTCAGAAAGAGACAAACCATTTGCCATAAGGCCTTAAATATGTAAGGTTTTACCCAAGTTGAATCCGTTCCAATAGGAATTTCGGGAAGGAAAATAACCTTTTCGTTGAATTTACAAAAATAATTATTCCAGTCGGATTGGTAGTTCAAACAAACAAAAAATCAAACTCCTCACCTTATAGATGTAGGAGCATTAAGGCGAAGAACTTAATTGCTACAAATCGTTGCTCCAAATTACATCGATCGTGTGAATTTTTATGAGTTCCCACTTTAGCAGGACCAGGCTAAAGTGTAGTAGTGTCAGGCTAATGCTAAACTACAAACAGATAGGTACACTTCGCTTTTATTTAACATAGCAGCACCCCGCGGTTTTGCCCGTGCCCGTTTCCGTGGGAATTTCGGGATGAAAAATAGCCTATAACTTTCCCACTGGATGAGGCTGTCCATTGCAAAAAGAATTATTCAAATCGGACCGGTAATTCCGGAGATTAGTTCGAACATACAAACAAACAAACTTACAAATTTTACCTCTTTATAATATTAGTATTTTTATCTGACGTTTCGGCTCCTTTATATACAGGAATCGTGGTCGCAGAAGACTATCAGAGTCAGAGTCTTCTGTGACCAAGGTCGCCGTGAATCTATCATAAAATAAGACTGTAAAATTAAATTACCTGCAACGATTTTATGATTCGGAATGTTTTTTGGAGATAACTGAGATCTGTTCGGCTTAGATTTGTTGGCTAAACTGAATTGTATCGAGTCAATTGTCTTTCGTACAGAGTGGGCACTCGAGTGGTCGGTTTTGGGACGTGGGGATGGCGATTCAGAACTGCATAACTTGACATCCTGTCGTTTCGGCGACAAAACGTTTCTCTTTGGCGTCTTCGCTGATTTCGGCGATCCATTATCTCTAATAACAATCCGCCCATTCCTCCCGACTTGGTCGTACTTCACGCCAACGAAGCCACTCGAATTCTTACTCATTACAGCTTCATCCCCATTATAAACCGAACCGTTAACATGCCCTGCTTCCTCTAAGTCTATACTAACATCTGTACGAAAATAACTATCAATAGATATTTGCTTCAAGTTATCACCATTCACAGAAACATTTCTAGCATAAACTTTATTTGTTTTTATTAAATTTCTTTTCAGATTATTACGTTTTAGAAATTTGTAATTTGGTGGCTGAATGATGACATGTGAAAGCTTCTCAATGGCGTTTGTATTTAAAATTAGAACTTTTCCATTTTCTGTTGTGGTGTCATTTGACAGTTTTTGTTTCTTAATTTCTATGTTGACATCTATGGCAGACCTCTTTTTGGAACTAGAACAGTTATTCATATTTTCATCCACCTCAGATTCACTTGCAGTGGAAACATCAGAACATTCTATATCACAGTCTATGTTTAAATTATTATCCTTATGTGTTACTATAAATTTCTTAATGGCACTTTTATTGGATGTTACTTGGACACTATCACAATTATTTACCCCAAATGATAGAGAAATTAGGGTGTTTTCTACATTATTGGGGATGGTTGAAAGTGAATGAATATCTTGTACTACATCAGGGGATAGTGGTAAATTTGGTATCACATTATTACTTTTAACTACTGTTAATTCTTTACTAAATTCTTCAAAGCTAGATTCGAGTTTATTAGAGTCTTCGATAAGATCTGCGATGGCAGAGAACCCCAAACTAGCGGTCTCTACTTCCAAGTTACTTAAGTCTAATTTTTTTGTGATATTTTTTTCTTTTGGTACATTACAAATATTTAAAGAGTTTTCTATGTTATTTTTAGGCGGCTGAAAATAACGAAAAAAGTTATATCAATTACAGAGGTTACAATAAACATAGGTATTATTTTCTAACACTCAAATTTGTATAGTAGTAGTTGCTTAAAGTTGTGAAACACTTAAGAATAACAGCGCCCCATGGTTTTACCTGCATTGTAATGGTTCTCATGGGTATACTGAATGAAAAAGCCTATAACCTTCTTCGTGAATATGGCTATCTATCACAAAAATAATTATTCAAATTGGATTTAATAAGCAGTGTCTGAGATGTGTTATATCAAACAAGAACCAAACTCTGGGATGAAAATTGCCTATAGCATTCTCATTGTATCTGATCATTAAAATGGATTATTCAAATCGGTTTCGTATTTTCTGAGATTAGCACATTCAAACAATAAAAAATATAATTCTTCTGCTTTAAAATTTTAGTAGTATACTATTATAGTGACACATCTACACTAATATTATAAAGAGGAAAACTTTGTTTGTTTATAATGAATAGGCTCAAAAACTACTGGACCGTTTTTAAAAATTCTTTCACCGTTCGAATGCTACGTTATCCACGAGTAACATAGTCTATTTTTCATCCCGAAACTCCCACAGGAATGGACACAATGCGGGTAAAACCACGGGGCGCTGCTAGTTTAAATATAAACTACTTACTTCTTTACTTTGTAGTGGTCTCAGTGCATTATTTTGTCGCTTCAAAGATAAGGAGCACCGGCTTACAATTGAGTTCTTTAAAAAGAAAAGAAAAAAATAAAAGTAGAAGAAAATTGGTTTACAGATGCTTTGTTCCTAAAATAAGAAAGTAAATTTAAGTTTATTTGATGCCTAAGAGCTAAAAAAAAAGAATTATAAAAGCCTTTCGCTCTATGAAAGGGCTTATTTAAACCGATTTTAAATGAGCATTTTATTGAAGGGTCTTATATTATTTAGAATTAAATCGTTTTTACACAAAAAATATTAATTAGGTACTTGAGTAGGTTAGTGGCCAACACTGGTGTGAGGGTTTTTAGACTGCCTTAAGACCTCCGACATGTTCTGACGATTGAAACAACCGGGAACGACAATTTTACGTGCCCTCCGAAGCACGGTAGCGCTCAGATCGAAATGCCACTACCTTCCACCCAACCAAGTAGGGGTCGAGCTGCACGTTGCTTAAAATCGCAATTAGCTTACATAACTTGACATTTTATTAAACTATTTTTGGATATTCGTATTTCTCGACAACACTCACCTGAGTCAAAGACAGCCCGTGTGGTTTCTTGACCGCCCTCGGATTCAAAATAGAAGGTAAAAAGTCATTAATATCACCATCATTCATTTTCTGCTCATCAAACAATATTCTAAAAAGCAAATACCAAACATTAATATTTTACTTTCAAATTCTTAATACCTTAACCCTTTACCGCATACGGGCTCAAATTGGATCCAAACCGAATAATTGCAATATTTTTCAAGTTCTGAACATATTTTACTCATTTAGTGCATACTGTTTCAAAATCGATCCATTGTAGCTTTATTCTACGTATATAACCGCCATCTATGAGCTAAGCCTGTAACTAAATCTATGGTCAAAGTCAATCAACAGGTAACGACCGGCACGGAAAGTTTTTGTGAAATTCAAAATAGTGAAAAAAAAATAAAACGACCAGTTAGTGCTTTGAAATAAATATACCGGGAAAGATAATATTGTAAATATTATACCTACGGTAAGTTTTTATTGTTTTTTCAAGTAATTATTACGTAAAAGTTATTGTGATTGAACGGATCTAATTTGGCACACCATGCAGAAATATTTACTTCGTATGTGTCAAATTTGATCCGTTATGCACTAAATGCACGATTTATATATATGATAGAAGTACTATTATGATAACTAATAAGATAGAAGTACCCTCATTTCTTTACGTTGACGTAGTTTTATGTGTATTTCATCACATATTTTATTACAGGTAACTTAGCAAAATGAATCCACATCGATTTTACGGGGGCATACACACTATTGTACAAAATTTGCCTAATGATAGCTGCGACGAAGATCTGTCCGACGAGGATGGTGTGGTAAGAAGAGCTCAAGCTTTACCTCCAACCTATATTCCTGAATCTGACGAATCTGATTCGGAATCCGACGACAACACTCCTTTGCCCCAGCTAGGAGCTTCGTCAAGTAGAAACATCCGAGCTGAAAAACCTAGGTGGAGAGACGGATTTTTAGAAAAAGACGAGGCATAGTTTTAATATATTTTTGCATGATGTACCAAATATAGGCCAAAGAGAAAAAGCCTTTCTTTAACAATTATTCATAATGTGCCAAATACGTTCCAAAGTAATAAAACCTTATTATGTGTACTTACATAAAATAAAAATTAAATTCCTGAAATACGTGTTCTTTAATTTAATATTTCCTACCTAATATATTTTTTTTATAAAAAAAATAAAAATCATGCGGTAAAGGGTTAAAGAGCAAGTTTTTAACAGACATTGTTTATTTACTTTACATCACAGCTTCACATACATCGCTTTACTACATCTTTACCAGTGTTGCCAACTTTATTTTTCCCAACCCACCAGATGGGGCAGTGTGAACCACTAGAAACCACTAAAACTTATCGGCCTCTCAATCCACCAGAATTCCACTAGATAATCCAAAATTCCAAACCTAATACTCAGTGTTTTTTTAGAACGTGGGGTTTTTTTACCCCTCTTTAGCACCGCGTGCGTTAGAGAGAAGTAGACAAAGACATGCTGGAGAGTAGTGGAGAGGGAGTAAAAATATACCATGATCTGGTTGCACTGCTATGACTACCTGAAGTTATTTTAAAAATAAAACAACCACAATGTAATTATTAGTATCAAATATTAATTAATTAAAAAACAATGAGGTAGAAATTATGTACCTTATTCTAGGTAGGTACGTACAGGTAAAATCACGAGCAATAACATTTACATAATCTGAAATAATCTGTTTACCTATTTAGTAAAGATCCGACCAGATAAAGCAGAAGCGGATTCGTCGGATGATTTCTTTATTAAATGAATTTACCTCTACTAATGTATTAAACTAAATATCATCATCCGACGAATCCGCTTTTGCTTGCTCTGGTAAGGTGTATAATATTTCCTTACTCCCGATTTTATTAATAACAGAATTTGGTAATTCGTATGTATTACAACACTGGCCTGCAACGTTTAGGCCAGCCCGAATCGTAAGTATTGAAGAGAGAAGTTCGAATTTCATGCGGTTTCTTGTCTTCGTCTTTACGACGTTCATTGTACTAAACAACCGCTCCACATCTGCATTGGAGTGCGGTAATACTAAAATTGATATTGCAAATCTAGCTAATTTTTGAAATCTGTGTTCACCTGCAGCATCTACGAAATTAAGGACCTCGTACCAAAACTCTTTTGTAATGCTGGTATTTTTCCAACTTAACAAGTGAATTTGACGCCATTGCTCGTCAATTGTTGCGATTTCCTCGGGTGTTTTAGCAAAATGCATCAATAATTCCATGATAGGTTGCTTATTGTGTGATAGTGCATTATCAACAGATATTGCTTGGATATTTTTCATAAGTTTTATGTTTTCGGGCAATCTGTTTCTCAATTCTTTAATCAAAGATACAATTAGCGTTAGTGGTTAAATTCGGAACTTACCACTAACGGGAACAATCGAATCCACTAAAGAAATCCACTAGCCACTAAAACGAATATTTACCCACTAAAGCACATGTCTAAACCACCAGAATTAGTGGAAAACCCACTGAGTTGGCAACACTGATCTTTACATTCTTTCAAACTTTCAACATTCAATTCAACTCACAGACTACGAAATACTACGAATTCAATTCAACATACTTTCCACAGACCGAAACAAAATTAAAAATACTTCATTCATTTCTTTCATTAATTGACAGCACAGACCTGTAACAGGAGAATGACAGATGACAGAACCGCAGAACAGAACAGTTAATAATTGTGCCAAGTGATTAAATTGTTGTAGTGTCTACTGTGGTGTCTACTAATAAATAAATATTCTTCTAAATTTTCCTTACCAACCATAGCCATAAATAGCCATGGGGAGTGGGCATGGGTGATGGGCGCCCATACAAACCACGAACCACAGGCGTTCAAGGCTGGCAGAGCAATTAACAGTAGGT
The DNA here is from genome assembly GCA_951394245.1 of Cyclophora punctaria. NCBI lineage: Eukaryota > Metazoa > Arthropoda > Insecta > Lepidoptera > Geometridae > Cyclophora > Cyclophora punctaria. The sequence continues at coordinate 5,284,120 of OX596189.1, forward strand.
ACCCTCTACTACTTCCGTGGTTATCATAAAACACAGATAATACTGGAACACGTCAGTGACCCATCATGATGAAATATTTTAATTGCCATTTTTCCAAAGTTAAAAAAATGGAAAAAGTTCTCAAGAGTTGCATGGTGATAAGTGTTTGGGTTATGTTTGCAAGTTGATGTTCAATTTGTCTATTTGTTTTTAATTTAATGAAATATGTAGGTACCTATTGGTTTTATTAACTAGCATGTAAACCATGAGCGAGTGAGATGAGCGACCAAGACTTTATATTCTCAAAAACAAGTTTTTTTATGGCAATTTATTAGTACTAAAATATGACTAAAATTAAAACTGGCAACAATTTCAGAACGTCAATTTAGGAAGTGAGAGAGGATTTGCTTTGCTTTTATTTTTTTGTAAAAAATAATAAAACGAGGAATATAATTGTGAATTCGAATATAAATAGTTAATTAAATTGGATTTAAATAACGGTGAGTTGTATTACTATAAGATACTTATTCAAATTGTTATGTTAGGTTAGAAAATGTAAGAACTGCTGAATGTCCCTAATAATTTTCCAATTGTACGTACAATATTGCTTGATTATTTAGGGGCTGAAAGTGGCTTTGTGTTCCATAAAATGCTTGAAAACATCTACTATTTAATATAAAATATTGTACCGATACACTTGCTGTAAAATCGATAATCACGATAGGTATACATTACACGGTATTTTTTTGTCATGAATCATTAGTTTTATATGTTTTTATAGTAATCTATGTTTTAGCTCTATTATTTAATATATATTCATAGGTTAATTGAATGGTCATTCTATGAAATATTGTTGTGCTTCTAAATTATACATATATAGTTTGTTTTTTTTCGTAAATTTCAATATACTGAGTGTTAATGCTGAAAAGTAATTTTAAAACAAAGTTAACTTTTAAGTATATTATCCCTGACCTTGGTTTAACATTATTCATATCAAACTACATATTATTTACATGTTTTGTTAACAATTGTTACTTAGATGTTCATGCTTATTTGAAATACTAATGATAAACATAGCTCTATGCGTTTATACTTAACTCTATTATTAAATTCTTATTTATATTTATTTTAAGTATTAATATGTATTATTTTTATCACAGGCTTAATTTAATTTACATCAACATTTTAAGTAACTCAAACAAAATTAATATTGTGCTATAATTCTATCAAATTAACAGTATTACGATTTACGACATTGTACCTATTTAAATTATTTATGTATTTGATGCAACATAATAGACATTATTTAAATATATAAATATCTAACATTTAGTATATTATTATATTTATTGCATTCACAAACAAGGAAGGAGAAAGAAACACAATCAGGCGACACTAGGTCATAGACAAGGGGGTAATAAAATGGCGGGCACAAGACGTGCGCGTAATCAGGCTAACTCAGTGCCAGTACCTCGTCAGAACTCTGTTTCTGAGAACGGAAGGGCTCGTCATAATCTTAGCCCTGAGGCTTTGGCAGCGATGAATAAGGAACAACTACGTGCAGAATGCAGGAAAAGAGGACAAAAGGCAACAGGCAACAAAAATGAGCTGGTATACTGTTTGAGGCTGTATGACACTGTGTCTTTGCTTCTTTTTTTTTTTTGCCGGCTGTCTTGTGTTGCTTGCATTAACACAGATTATAAATGTTGATTTTTTTTTGTATTGTTGGCAGCACTTAGTAGTTGATTTATTTATATGTATGTATTTATTTAAATGTTGTTGGTTCTTTTATGATACATATTATGATATATTTTCTAATTATTGTGTTGATAGTGATGAGTACATAATGGCAGTTATTGTGAAATATTTCACTGAAATATTTTAATGTTGAATATTGTACCAAAAATAATCTAGGTTCTTGCTTTGAATGCAGGTTTATTGTGTTAATTTAATACTAAAATTGATAAATGAATTCTTGGCCAAAACCTTGACTGACTTATGACTAAGTAAATTTTTACAGTGTTTATTAGGGTTTTAGTTTATATGTAGACATATTTTACTTACAATTTATGTGTACATCTTATTAAAGTTACCTCAATAGTAAAATTACTAATTCAACTTCTGTGACTCCTTCACAGAAGTTGAATTAGTAACCTCTTCGGTACTTTATACACCGAAGGTAAAAAATGCGTAATAAATAGTCTCATCTATTCCTTACTCTATGGTTAAGTGTAAACAATTATTTTGATTTACATGTCACTGTTGCCAACATTGAAAAAGTTGGCACTTGGACTTGTGCTATTGAGCATGTTGTAATTAATCATCGTATTTTATTATTTCATAGTTCTTTTTTAGTTATAGGCTTATAGGTAGATAATTGTGTGTTAGATATTCATTGTTTAAATATTTACTTGTTTTCTGAATCGCGATTACTCGCCTGCCGATGCTGAGGTCACGGGATTAATTCTCAGGTCGTTAAAAACATGTTTTCTATTGTCTTTTCGAACATGACTGGTGCTGGACTGGAGATCACCATCCCGCATTAGGCAAGCAAGGTGATTACGCTCTCTCTAGAGTCATCACCATGCTGAGATTTTTTTAATGACCCTTTGCCCTTATTGGTATATAACAAGTCTTAACATGGGTAATAAAATATACTTTATAAGGTCATCCCTGTCAAGTTATAAGGTCAAAACTCTAAGGGTCTTATTCATAAATGCTTAATAACAGCATTTTAGCTATCAAATGTTTTGTCCCTTTCCGACATACGCTATTCCACAAAGAGTCAAAGAGACAAAACACTTTATAACACTGTTTTAGTCAAAGAGCATTTATGAATAAGTCGGTAATACTTTTCTTATGGTTAAAATTAGTAGGATGACTTGCAAATAGCCGTGTGTAATTCTTTACTGAGTCGACTCAGTGAGTCGTTTCTTCAAACTGATGCACTGAAACGTATCTCGAAAGTATACAAATAGTGTATCTTAATCACATTCATTCCGCCCGGTTGGAACGCGGCTATACACAAACTCTCTCACTCACTCATGCATCGGCGGATCGGAAACGTCGTGACGCTCAGCGATCTCGCTCTCTCGCGACGCGACTGAGTGAGATCGCGCGCGTCGTGTTCTGTCGGGGCGCGGGGCGGTTGCTATGAGCTTGCGTCGAGTCGACTATCTTCTCTTCTTTGCGTACGAGTAAAAGAGATACAAAATACAAAATATACTTTTATTCATAGATAGATACATTTATTTTATGTATTTAGATAATCCATAATATATACTAACTGTCAGTCCTAAGCCTGAAAAGTATGAAGGGGAATCGATTTTATTAAACCTTAATTCATTATAAAAGTAATTTTTAGGCATGTTTTACTATTATGTATTTTTTTAAATATGCATTAACCTCCTAAGTCCTCGCATCCTTTATACAGAACAAATTGTCCAACATGATTAAGACCCGACATTTTTCTTAGTACTCTCGCAATATGACCGCATGTCCTTCCTAACACACAAATTACATTTTCGTTTTAAATTCGGCGCCGATACACGTAAACTTCAATGTCAATGACAAAATTGACAGAGAAAATAATTAACTATTGGATAAGCCAATCAGAGAACAGATATTTTTTCATTCGGCCAGTGTACAAGATTGAAAATGAAGCGCCAACGAACAACAGGTAAGTAAACACTTATTTATTCGTGTTAATCGTTTATAAAATGTGTTAAACTTTTTATTTATTATTAAGATATTGTTACGGTCTATCGGTGAACATTAAAGTTTTATCGAAAATTAATCATCTCGATTGAATAATTAGCCAAACATCAATATGTCCTTTTTGAAGTACTTTCGGTTTTAGCTATACAATTTGGCATATTGAATATGTACGCTAAAAAGGCCATCCGGCCTTTATTTAAACTAATATTATTAATGGGAAGTTTGGGTGTTTCGATGTTTGTTACTCGATTTCGCCAATATCACTAAACAGATTTTGATGAAACTTGGTAGTGTTGTACCTTATATACCTGAATAACATATAAGTTACTTATTGCAGAGAGACTAGTAGAAGAAAATGACTACAGAGGATGATTTGCCAGATGATAGGGGAGAACCAGAAGAAAGAAGAGGCTTCCACCGATAGTGCCTTTGCCTGTGCCTGTGCTTTAAAGACGATTTGGAAAATGGTTATCAAAGAGACTGGAAGAACTTTTTCCAAGGATACCCTATTTCTGTGGCAAACCATTTTGATGTGTTTTTCAGTAGTATACCTAAAGAAACCACCAAGAATCTCGCTTCTTCTTCAGTTAAAGCTCTTCGGAAAATTTTAAACGCTCAATTCCTGGATTCCTGGTCTCTATTTCGCAGCTTAAAAAAGCTTTTAGATCACTGAACATGAAAAACACGGAAGAACAATGGGGTATTTCTGTAAAAATGTTATATTCTATTATCAACACTATTGCTCCTGAACTTACGAACCTCTTCAACCTATGCCTAGAAGCAGGTACTTTTTCAGATCTAATGAAACACAGTCACTCCAATTTTCAAATCCGGTAGTAAGGATGATCCCAATAATTAAAGGCCTATTTCAGTTCTTTCAGCTCTTAGCAAAATTTTTGAAAAATGAATCCTAGATCAGTTAATTTCCCATTTTGATGAGCATAAGATTCTACATAAAAATCAGTTCGGCTTTACAAAGGGTAACCATAGATGCTGGGACTAAATTAGTTTCTCATATATTTGACGCTTGGGAAAGTTTGCAGGATGCTCTTGGAGTATTTTGTGATCTTTCCAAGGCTTTTGACTGTGTAGATTATTTAACGTTAATTTTGAAGTAAGAATGTTACGGCATCCGTGGAATCATGAAATCTTACTTAGGCGGTCGGCGTCAAAAAGTAAACGTTAACGATAATCTTTCGGAAGGGTCTAATATTGAGTTAGGAGTGCCTCAGGGGTCAATTTTAGGTCCGTTTTTGTTTTTAGTCTACATTAATGACCTCCCGTATCTAATGGAAAGAAAATAATAAATGAAGAAACGGCAAGGATTCTTTACTTTGCTTATTTTCACAGTATACTATCTTATGGTATTGACATATTAGCCGACGTACAATCATTTTTTTACTTCAAAAGAGAGCATAAGCTTGCTGTTGTTATGTCCAGGTTAGCACAATTTTGATATTATTGAGATTGAGAATGATATAAGTAGCTTAGGTTACTTTTGTTTTGGTATTTTCTTTGATTTTTACTAATAATTCATTACAATTTTGATAATAATTGAGACTGACATAAATGAGACTTTTGAGTTCCTTGATTTTATAACTTGTTTTAGATGATTTTATATATTTTTTAAATAAAAGTTGATTATTTTGATATAGAAGAATGTGTTTTTATTTGATAATATTTCAAAAACATTTTCCACTTTAAGTCCGGGATTCCTTTGTAACGGACAAATTCTACCCCGCCATTTTATGTATTAAAACCCAATGACCTTTAAACAGAACAAATTGTACGGAATTATTTTTTATGCTAAAATGATCTTTAGATCTATGCCAATAATGTTTGTTCTAGCTAAAAATGTTGAATAAACTTTACACCCTATTTCGAAGCGCGCAAAGTCTCGGGTCTTAAGCCACATGTCTAAATTGTTCTTTATATAGGACATGCGGTCAAATTGACAACAAAAAAAAAAAAATGTCAGGACTCAGGAGGTTAAAATAACAAAGGTCAAATAAAACTTTAAAAGCGAATTGAAAAAGTATCTAAATTCTAAATGATTCGCGCAAGTGATTTAATTTCTGCTTCACTTCGCTTGAGTTTTGTTCAGTGATTCAAATGATAGAGATACGTTCTACTGATTCGAATCTTTGAACTGATGCAGATACAAATGATACATTCACTTTGGTGATACACTTTTGCCAGGTCTACTTGCAAACTTGCATGATAATGATTCTTTATTCAAACATTTGAATGATAAATTATTTCAAGCGTTCTTTTTTTAAACATCAAAGACAAGAGATACGATTGCCAGATGTAAAAAATACCATAAAGTTAATATGGACATGGGCTGATCAATATTTAAAGGTGTTTGGAACCAATAAATTAGTGTCCACTCTCATTTAGAGTTGCCTTGATGTAGCACTTAATTTATTTAAAAGTTTTCTGTTAAAAGACTGCTTACTGATATATTACTTTTGCTTTTAATGATCTTAAGAAATTTAGCAGATGTCTCCAGTAAAGCTAAGAACCCACTGAAGGCGAAAGTTAGGCGAATTTATTAGTGTTTTGACACTATTACTAATTTTTTTACGAATAAAATGTGTACTCGTAAAAAAAAAGCAGCGCCCCGCGGTTTTACCCGCGTTGTGTCCATTCCTGTGGGAATTTCGGGATGAAAAATAGCCTATGTTACTCGTGGATAATGTAGCATTCGAACGGTGAAAAAATTTAAAAAATGGTCCAGTAGTTTTTGAGCCTATTCATTACAAACAAACAAAGTTTTCCTCTTTATAATATTAGCGTAGAAAAGATTATTTAAAGCCAATTGGTCATAGAGTTTTCTGATTCATAGCTGATAATATTCGTATTTGATAAGAGTAATATAAATTGTATACGTAGTAGGTAAATGATAGTTAGATTTGAATAATTTGCGTTTTATCTAAAGTCTATCGACAATGACTAATTTACTTTGAAAAAGTAGGTTAAATTATGTAAGGCCATGCTTTTGTACTATTTTTTTTGATGATACATTTTTTTATTAATTTCTTTAAGAGTAGAGATTTAATAACATTTCATTAGAGAATAGTGGCAAAAGATAGGTCTAGATGGAAAGAATTTGGGGGGGGGGGGGACCTTTGTCTAACAGAGGGACACCACAGATTAAATAATAATAAAAAAGTAGTTTAAAAAAATACTACTCTACTTACTACATTAATCCCCGGATCAAAGGTTAAACTAATAGCATAACATTACCATCCGCAGTCGGTTTCAAGTATTTAACACGTACTGTACAATACAGGTCAGTGGACCTGCGCAAGCGCACGCGATAATCACGCCACTGCCAGCGCACCACGTAATCTAATTAACATCACACGAATATCAACTCTAATACGCACTAAAAAAGTGTCAAACTATATTGACAAACAATATTTCCTGACCAAATGAAAAAATGCTCTAGTTAAACCTAATCAAAGTTCGAAATATGCTTTTTTTTTTCTTGTATTGTTGTAAATTAAACGTTGTTCCTTTGACATAGAGATTGTTTCGCAACGTTTATTAATGTTGGAGGGGCGCCACAATTGAATAAATTGTGTTCGAATTGCGTTGTCAGCTGTTTACAATAATATCTCGGGTACAGAAAATAGATTGATATTAAGGGCGTCTTCCCACTAGAACAATGCTATGCTACATTGCTGTGTTACACTTGGTATCGACCTATCATATCAAACGCAGTAGAGCAATGTAACATAACGATGGTGGTGTCCCCCAATCAAATCAAATTTAACATAGCAACGGAGTATAAAATAGCCAGAATAGATCTGGTGGAGAGGTCATTTAATAACTGTCTATAATTTTACTCGATTTCACTTGTCATCTTGACAATTTCTTCCCAATTCTTTTAAGGTTTTCACGTGGAAAGACAATTTTTGAGCTAGAAACCTATGACATAAACCTTTGCGTTTATGTTAAATAAATATCAAATTTTACATTTTGATTACCGACCGAGATCAATTATACTCGTATTCATTCAGAGTAATAAACAAATGAACTGTCTACTAAGACCACTCTTTCAACTCTCAACCAGCAGCGCCCCGCGGTGTTACAAGCGTTGTGCCCGTTCCCGCGGACATTTCACGATGTAAAATAGCCTATATCCTTCCCGTTGAATGTGGCTTTCCATTACGAAAATATTTAATCAAATCGGATTGGTAGTTTCTGAGATTAGCCGTAACAAACAAAATTAGAAACTTTACCTCTTTATAATATATTAGTATAAATAGGATATGGAATTGTTATCTTAAGTTCAATATCATTATGATAGAGTAGTAAAGTACAATCTGTACGTTAATTATAAACTGGCATTATAACAACATTATCTCAACCATTTAAAAATAAACAAGAAAACAAATAAATCTTTACCGACTGTGAATCATTTCTTTGTTCAAAAGTGTTCTTTGTTTAAATGTAATTCAAAAGGAAGCGTTCTAATTTGGGAATGCTTTTAATATTCAAATCACTAATGTTGAATTAACAACTGATATGCCATAAAGTACAGAGTTGATATGTAAAAAAAAACTACCAGGAGAATTAAATTGAGAGACGTTTACGACTGGTCAAAGATTATAAACATAGCTACCAGATAAAATTCACTAAGTATTCATGAGATTTTTTATTTATTAATATGTAATTACTACCATGGAAGAACGTATGAAGGTAGAGTTTTATTCTGTTTTGCCGCCCAATGCTGGAATTCAAAAGTATTCAAATATCGAACTATAAAAAAAATCTTTGGCATCTTTTGTTAAAAAAGTATTATAGTTATCAATACAGAACATTTATTATGTCAAAGTTTTCTATTCAAGTCTATTGTAAGATTTTATTTGTACCGAGGCTCGAATGAGAGTGAAATGATAGAGAGAGTTGGTTGAAAGTGAAATTCGTTTACTACCGGTGATGTCACAGCAGACACGTTAGCCCGTGTCGCAAACCAGTTACCCAGACATCCTCTCGTAAGACACACGTAACGCGTAATAAAATTTAAATAAAATAATCTGTTACACGCGATTTTTGTGTTACTATCTTTACCGTTATTTAGTCTATGGCAATAAAAAAATATATTCGATATTCGAATAGTGTTTGAATGAACTATTTCCGTTGCTATTTAGTTCCTTTTTTAAATAAGTAGAGAAAGTGGAAATCTAATAATGTAAGTACATTTACAGCTGTCATTTATTAATTCCGGCAAATCATACCTAGTGCAGTGAAACGGTTGATAACAAATAATTTCGTTGGCATTATACAAAGGGTTTATAAATGAACCGTTTCTGAAGCGGAAAATGTTTGGTTTTATATAGTAGTTTATACATTTAAATATATACTTTATCTTCATTATACAAGCATCATTTTATCGCCGACAAATTAAGTATTATTTACTATAGGGCTTCCAACTGCCTCGAATGTATTATGAACCGAACAAATTTACCACTTGAGTTAATAACGCTTAATGAAGCAATAGTATTTGCCTATTTTTAACCGGCCTCAAATTAAAGTAGTGAAAATCGTTTTCTATCGTAAACTAATATTATAAAGCTGAAGTCTTTATTTAAATAACAATACATAATTAGTACATTATTGAAACTGAAAACTTCCGTGTATAACGCACGGAGTTATCGGACAATCGTTAAAACAGCTGAGAAGCGATAACGATAAATACTTATTGTGCACATGGCATAATTAAAAATGATCATTTACCTACTTTACATTCAGTGCCCCGTTTCGCCCGATTTGTACCAGTTCCTGTGGGAATTTTGGGCTTGAAATTTAGACAGAAACCTTCCTCATGAATCACTCTGTATGTTAGTGTACACCGCATGAAAATCTGTCAAGTAGTTTTTGAGAAAATCTATTACATACAGACAGACAGCTTTTGAGGAATTAGTTTTATAATATGTACAGATGTGGTTGTTTTACCCACTTTTACACCGCTCAACTTTTTAATAATAAATGGACGAAACCAACGAACGAAAACGATTTATTTCTTCGGTAGAATTCCGATCATAGACTATTTTTTTTTCTAATGTCTTTAATAGTCTTGTTGGATCTTTATCATACCACAGAGTAAACATACACAGTACAAAAACCCACGTCCCAATAATGATTTTTTCTTCTAATACAATGCGTATTCATTCGGCCTTCACGAATGGTAATGAAATATGATAATAAGTAGGTTAGGAGCTACTTATCTCAGATAACGTTTTGGCTCTACGCTCAGACTGTACGGAAACTGGGTTATGAAGACGCTACTTACATAATTATAGTGTTTTACCATAGAAGCTGTGTAGAGTAAGAAAGACCAATAAAAATGCATTGTAGAGATTTTAATGATTTTAACGAATCGTGGTGCGCTGTGATTGGTCAGTTGAGCTCGGCTCCGCTTCAGTTCGCTTCAATGCAAACGCAGCCTTAGTCGGAGAATTCGACAGTATTTTTACAGGTTTTATTAAACTTATGTTGAAACGGCGAGTTTAGTCTACTCAGTATGTTTTTCTATGCCATATTTACATAATTTCAGATCAATTAAAAAAACGTAATTCCAGAATTAAATTCCTATAGACTTGTCATCGGCACAGGCGTGAAAACGCAACAGACAGACAGAGTTACTTTAATTAACCAGAATAAAACCTTGACTATAATAATACTTATTCTTTTAATATCAGAAACATACGCGAAATTATAATTATCTTGCCTTTTTTAACACAATACGTATTAAAGTCACGTGAAACTAATTTGCTATTAAATTAAAAAATCTCAATTTTTCATACAATTCTGTTTGAGATTAGTTCGATTAATTAAAGTAGTAATATAAAATTGGGTTTTAAACTCGCTATTCACATGTTTGAACTATGACGTATTCCAATATGACGTTATACTCTATGGTCACAATTTCCCTCCTTTTCTTGTTTGCTTACAAGTTATTTTACTTACTCAGCTTTGACGTATTAAGTTAGTCATTATGTTTTTATCTGTGGTCACTTTTCCCTTCCAAGTTCAAAATACAAGTATATAAATATTGTTTGTGGTTATGTAGGTTCGAAATGCAAATCGCAGGTTGCTCAAATTCTATGTAAATATACTCTGTTGTAAGGGGAATGTAACAAGAAATGGCGTTACTGTGAATTGTATAAATTCGTCGAAATGTGATTGTTTTGCATTCTTTGATTGTTCTGTTGACTAATAAGTTAAGTTTCTTCGGAACTTAAGATTCTGCCTGATTGAAACCAAAAGGTATTACATAATAAATAAAAATAATATTATATTATTAATATTAATTATGAAATAATACTAATACCAGCAGCACCCCGTGGTTAAAGGCCGTTCCCGTGGGAATTTCGGGATGAAAAATGAGCATTAACTTCCCGCTGAATGTGGCTATCCATTAAAATTATAATAATACAAATCGAATTGGTAGTTGAGATTAGTGCGTTAAAATAAACAAAAAACATATTCTTTAGATTTATAAATAGGCATATCTACGCCTACTAATATTAGTATAGATTATCTAGTTATTGATGCATCATCTAACTAGTAATTGGATAACCTCATCAAATAACCTCTGTTCATTAGCAAGCATTTCATATTTGCGTAATTAAATAAAACGTATGAATCATGTATTTAACTGAATTGCTGAACTTTTCAATTCATTACGTTGATTAATGCATGTATGTAGGTACATATGTGGGTTATTTAGGTACTAGCAGAGCCCCGCGGTTTTACCCGCGTTGTGCCCGTTCCCGTGGGAAATTTTATACTTATAAACCGTGAGAATCCGTTGCGTAGTTCGAAAGATATAAGCATACAGTGATACATCAGAATTAAACATGGGATTTTAATAACACATTTTATCCCGAAATTCCGACGGGAATGGTGACAACTGCTATTGGATTATAAATATATTTTACTAGTAACATAATGCTTCAACACTTTTACTCCCCTTTACATCCAATCAATAATTCTCCACTCCATCCTATTTTAAGCATTATCCCTATCTCATTAAGGTTGCATGAAGATGGATCACTGGATATTTGCGCTAGTTAACCCATCGGAGCGAGGTAGGTCTAATGAAGCAGGTAGAACAATCCAATAATAGTGTTTTCCAAGTCAGTGGACGATTTAGGGTTAAAATCAGCGGCTTATATAGCGAGACATAAGTTAGTTCATCCCCGTAAACGACGCACGTAGGTTTTGAAATTGTGTTCGTTTTACCGGTAAATACGATTGAGTTATTCTCCTCACATATTACTTAGTTTATTTCTTAGACTTGATCACGGATCATGATATAAGTCTTGCTTTGTACTCGGTAATATATGTGATTTGCTTTGTAACTTGTAACTTTGTTATTGACTCTCGGAATTTGCAAAATGTGGTAGGGTGTCTGTATTGTATCTTCATTAGTGATTCTTTTATCTCAAATTTCAAGAAATCTATATATATAAAAATGAAACCCGTTTTCCTTGGTCAAGGCATCACGCGTGAATGGCTGGACCGATTTCCACGGTTTTGCATTCGTTGGAAAGGTCTCGGGCTCCGTAAGGTTTATAGGGAATAAAAATCTCAAAATTACCACGGGAACGGGGGCGCTGCGGGTGAAACCGCAGGGCACAGCTAGTAATATATAAAAATAATTCGTTTCTTTAGAAATTTTAAATGTCTTAACATTGATCTGTGATAACAGGTTTAACATACAAGTACAATATTTACACATGTAATTCCCTAACATCAAAATCAAACATTGTCTTATATATAAAATTCTCGTGTCAAAATGATAGTTACCATTACCTCCTCCTCCGAAACGGCTTGAACGATTTTCATGAGATTTTGTGTGCGAGAATTGGTCAACATCTATTTTTATACACCTAAATGTTTAGGGTGGTACATCCCCTGATTTTTATACGTTAAAACAACGTTTACCTTGAGAGTCCATTTTATATATTGTTCATTGACTTTTTCAATTACTATTTTCGTCTTAATTAACGATAATGTAGATTTATCTCCACCGACGTATGCTATCAAACGTCATATTTTAATACCAACATTAGCTTTCGCCTGCCGCTTCGCTCACGTCCCGTAAGATTTTTTAAAAGTGTTTGATCAGTGTAGTTTTGGTTTTTTTGAAGAGACAGAGAGAGAGAAAGATGGGAGAAATACCAAAATGCCTTTACACATTCTTAATATCTAAGGGCATTTTAGTATTTTTACCAAAATGTATTCCCGTCAAATTGTTTTATCAAAATAAGTGTTTTTTCTAGCAACCAACATTATAAGTACAATATTTACCCACGTAACATCATAATCAAATATTAGAGACGGACAGAGAGAGAAAGAGAGGAAAAATACCAAAATGCCCTTAAACATTCTTAATATGTCGGTATTTTTTACCAAAATTTATTTCTGTCTAATAGTCATATAATAGGTAATAAGTGGTTTTCTAGCAACCAACATATAAGTACAATATTTACCCACGTAATTACCGTTACCCCAACATCATAATCAAATATTATTTTATATATGTAAATAGATCTATGAAATTGTTTTGTAGAAACGTTGCTTGAACGTATAATGTCGGCACATGCATGCATTTCAAATAATTGTAACTTAATTACATAGATAGGTAGACGAGATCTGTAATTTACACCAGTTGTCATCACAGTAGTATGTATGTTTGTATAGATGAGTGTAATTACCGTTTTACTTTATATTGATTTTTTTGTTGTATTTTTTTTCTTGGCGGTAATGATTGGTGGGATTGCGAAGGGAACGGGCAATGTCTGAAACCTTCAGGTTACTATACAATACGATCGAACTTAAACCAAATCTAAATAGGGTGAAGTCAGAGAGGAATATTTAATGTATAATAATATTCATTTTTTCTCCATATAAATGTATTTATTTCGATTAATTTTATGAATTATATTTTTGAAGAACTCTTAAATCTATTTAGTACCTAAATAAGTTTATGAAACAAAAGGTATTCGTTGAAAATTGTATTTTATGTCACACGCAATAGAACACTATTTAGAACTACCGTCACTTGTTTATAAAACATATTTAGACACTAATAGTAGTTTATGCAACTGTCATATAAAGAAGGGTATTAAAACACGAGTGTGAGTTTATGAAACGAGCGCAGCGAGTTTCATAATAGTAACGAGTGTTTTAATACCCGTGTTATATGCAGTTGCATACACTACTTTATCTTCACTAATGTAATTAATCAAACAAAATTTTAAAAACAAAACACATTGCGAAACATTAAATTCACGCGTACGTGTATTGTCACAGTGAACTTGCCGCCATTAAAATCTAACCAATGAGAGCGCAGCTGCGCGCGCAGGGCCGCAGGGCGCGCGCCGCGCAGGCCGCGATGTTATAATGAGATTTTACGATATCGATGTGGATATTATAACATCATGTGCAATTGCTTAAATTGAGTGTTTTAGTTGTCTGCGCTATAATAGTAGTAATTATAAGTCAAGTATTGGAAACATAAGTAGAATGTTACAACATTAGTGTAGATAAAAAAAATCCGCCCTTAGTGTCAAAACTGGAATTTACAAACTACACTAGCGCACTATACTGCGCATGGTTTCAATTTGAACTAAATTTTGCATGGTATAAAGTTTATCGTTTTGTAGTGCCGTACGCCGTACCGTACGATCCAATTAGAATCGCTTTGAACTTGTTAATTAGAAACAAGATTAAATCGTGTATCTAGCTAGATGGTAACTCAATCAAATTCCCGTGGGAATTTTGGGAATTTGTATACATATAAACCTTCCTCTTGAATCACTATCTACTTTAAAAAACCGTGTCGAAATCAGTGCAGTAGTATTTGAGTTTATCGCGAACAGATAGAGAGACAGACAAACGCGGCCGAGGACTTTGCTTTATAATATGTAGGGATAGTGATGGGATAATTAGTTAATGGGACAACATGTCAAATAATCCGAAAGCTAACACCGAACAGTGGGTCAAAATTCCACAATCAAACTTGAGTTAACTTATTAGTCTAATCTGAATAAATTGCAGTTTAATCTGCGAGAAAGTGGTAAATCGTTCTTGTAATTTGTAACTTTTTGTTAAAAAAGTGTATCACGAAGTAATTGTAATAAGTAAATGTAAAAATTAGAAAGAGCGAAAGCGTACCTTTATAATGTGTCCGTGTAACGCATCTCATCCGTGACGCAATGGAGAAATCGGCTCTACAGCCTTTATAGAGGTTTACAAGTCTAGAATTAGAAATTTGAAACCTAAAAGCCAAGAAAAACTTGTTTTGAGAGTTATTATAGGTACATTGTATTTGGTATGCTTTGAAATAAAAATCTAGACTTAACAGTTGTGATAAACCATAATTTAAGTCCTAAGACATTCAAGCACATGAGGATAAACAAGATACGCGCGGAAAACACAATCTTGAAGCTAAAAGATAAAAAATCACTACTGACATCTGTGATCTGTTTAACCAAACTCTTCTCTAAAAGAAATGTCGGTTTGTCCTGTCAACTTTTTGCAGAGACTTCTTGAGCGTACTTTGACCACAGAGACTATGTTCTTTAATAGAACGTTAGCTTACAAAGCCTAAACATTTTTAGTGTGGCATTTTTGATACTTCGATACTTCAACACAGTGGTATCGCACCTACACCAAAATATGCTTCTTCTTCTTTCGAGTAAATACCGAGAAGAGCCGTTTTGGGCTATTGTGACAGAAGGATTAGTCACGCCGCTCCAATATTGACTTCGCCGAATCAATCTTGGCGCGAGGTGTCCAGGATGCGCCGGGCGCTCATATGTATTCGACATGATGTTCACTGCTCGTGGAGGCTCCTTCTATGCACCCCACAAAAAGATGCTCAAGCTCCATATTTCTATATTTCTCCAATCATTATGGTACTCGCTGCACATCAATCTATCTTTCAATAGTTAGTGTTATATTGTATGTTGTGTTTCCAGCTCGCCCGCTTAGGGTATTACAAACTGGCGGCTTCAGCTCAGGTGGATACGGAACAACGCTCACAGAACGGGCTGCGACACCCTCACCCTAAGGAGATCTGGTAAGCAGCACCTTTGTAACATCCCCTAACCAAGCTAAGGAGCCTAAGGGCCTACCTAAACGGTTATTAACAGTATTTTAGCTATCAAATGGTTTGTCCCTTTCTGACATACGCTTTTTTGGGTTCGTATCAAAAGGACATTTAAGCAGAACGCCCTATTAGCAGACGACGAAAAACAATTCGACGAGTCAAATTTTAGACGGTACAGTTTTATTAAAATCTTTCATTTTCTTGTGTACATGACTGTCCATGTCGTTTTGATATTAGGCCGTTTTGCTACTAGGTCATGTTGCTAGTAGGACGTTATGCTAATATGCCGTTTTGCTTTTAGGACGATCTGCTAATAGGACGTTCTGCTTAAATGTCCTTTTGATACGAACCCGCTTTTTTCCGAAGAGCAAAAGAGACGATAAACTTTTTAATAATGTTTTAGTTAGTATTTATGAATAAGGTGGTTTGACTCAATATTAGCGTTACAACTGAACTCGATCATTCAACTTAATATTAACTAGACTTTTTTGTATTAGTTTCCCTTCTAAATAGTAAAAAATTAAGTATTCGTCTGTAATGTCTTACTGCTGGGCAAAGGCCTCTCATCTCACCGAAGATATCAGTACAGTGAGGAGGATAAATAGTATTTCATATTTATTTAAGAAGGGAAAATCCTTCAGGGTGTCAAAGTGTTAATTTGTCGTTGTTTTCATTTTACAGCAGAACCAAAACCGTAACGATGGATACCGACAGTTTGGTGCTATGGAGGAAACCGTTCACGACACTAGATTATTTCTTTAGGGAGTTATTAATTTTGATCTCTACCGGAGTGCAAAGGTAACTACAACTATTTAATGTTATTTTTGTTATTTGGAAAAATTAGTTCACGCCGTGTGCGCCCGCCGCGTGTGGCTTCATACAAAAGTGAATTGTCGCGTGCACCCGTCGCGTGCGGTTTCATACAAAAGTTAACCGACGAGTGCGCCCGGGTTTCTTGACTCCCTTATCACCTCCACTGGCTCTCCCTCTACCACCCCTACTTCTTTTAAAATTACTAGCAGCGCACCGCGGTTTTACCAGCGTTATGCCTGTTCCCGTAGGATTCTCGGGATAAAAAGTAGCCTATAACCTACCCGTTGAATGAGGCTATCCACTACACAAAGAATTATTCAAATCAGATTCGTTGTTTCTGATAAAGCGCTTTCAAACAAACAAATAAAATTCATACTGTTACCATAAGAGTACTTATAGTAGTAAGTATTAATTTTTCAATCTATACTAATCTATACTAATATTATAAAGCTGAAGAGTTTGTTTTGTTTGTTTGTTTGTTTGTTTGTTTAAACGCGCTAATCTCAAATACTACTGAACCGATTTGAATAATTCTTTCACTGTTAGATAGTCTATTTATCGAGGAAGGCTATAGGCTACATTTTATCCCGGATTTCCTACGGGAACGGGCACAACGCGGGTAAAACCGCGGGGCACTGCTAGTTATTGATATAACGTGTATTTGTTTCCAGATTGTTATCATACAAATTGCTGGCGTTGTCGACAGTATTATTAGTAAGCGGGACAGTGATATCATACTATGTAAGCGGGCCTCACCAACCGTTCGTCCATGTGAGTACACAAGTCTTGTCGCGATTGTAAAGGAACATGGGCTTTTAGCGCTAGTTCAGACACGGCGGGAACCGCGCGATTTCAGAATCGCATGGAAATCGCGCAGGTCTTATTTGTATGAGTTATAAAGTATTCGTTCAAACATAACCGCGCGATTCCCGCATGTCTGAACGCAGGCTTAGTGTCCGGGTCAAAATTGTCTTTGAAGTATCGACAGCAATGTAGATTTGAGTTATAGTTTGCCGTTAGTACTGATAGTTACGCACACAAAGACACGCGTCTATACTGATTACAACTACAACTGTGACGTCGAGGGCGTTCGTGAAATAATGAAAAAAATATCTTCAGTGAGATGAGAGGCCTTTGCCCGGCAGCGGGTCATTACAGGCTAATACTTTTTTATGTTCTGACAATGTCGCCATCTCTTTCTTCTCAGCGATAGGAACTTACATTGTACTGTACTTGCTGTACTTATCAAGTAGTGAACATATTTGTTTCTCTCTCTCCCAGTTAGCCACGAGCACCGTCGCGTGGTGGGGCTGGTGGGTGGTGCTGGGCGTGTGCAGCTCGGTGGGTCTCGGCACGGGGCTGCACACGTTCCTGCTGTACCTGGGCCCGCACATCGCGAGAGTCACGCTAGCGGCGTACGAGTGTGGAGGACTCAACTTCCCTGAACCGCCGTATCCTAATGAGTAAGTTGTTTGGACACTATTTGTTTTATTTATTCAAATGTACAGAAATATGAAGTTAAATGCTGTCATTGTTCAGACTACAGTCTTATGTAGGTTTTCGATTGGATAAAATTAGTGTCACGATCAATGTCACTATAAAAAAAATATTGAATTGACACTATTACGGATACACTTCGCTTTTAATTTTTTTCTGACGTTTCGGCTCCTTCCCAGGTAACCTTACCTAACACAGTTATTTTATGTTATTTCAGTATAATATGTCCAGCACAAATCGACTCGTCCTACCCTGTGTCTATTTGGAACATAATGTCTAAAGTGCGCGTCGAGTCTATGATGTGGGGCATAGGCACCGCTCTGGGTGAACTGCCGCCTTACTTCATGGCGAGAGCCGCGAGGCTGTCCGGAGGGGGCGTCGCCGAGTTACAGGAGAATGACGATTCTAGGACTGGCAGGTGAGACTTATACTAAAACTAGCAGCGCCCCGCGGTTTTACCCGCGTTGTGCCCGTTCCCGTGGGAATTTCGGGATTTTTTTTTCATAAAAACCTTCCTCTTTAATCACTCTACCTATTACAAAAAACCGCATCAAATCCTATACGTAATTTTAAAGATTTAAGCATACAGACAGACAAACAGAAGACAAACAGACGCGACTTTGTTTTATACTATGTAATGATAACGATGATTTATAGTTCAAAATAGCGGGCAGACAAATTGACATACATGCAAACAGTACGTTAATTTGTTTGTCTAATACATATAATAGAATATAGACGGAGGATACCAGAGAAGTATGTCACATGACAAAATTGATAATGTCAATTGACACCGCGCTTGCCGGGCTCAAAGGCAAAACTTACGTGCGTTTCTATCGCAACCCAAATGGACTGACAACAGACAGACATACACACCAACTCAGTACAGTTTTATATAAAAAATCTCGCTCACGAAACTTACCACACTAATCATCAATTTTTATCCCATACATTTTTCACCTTACAGAGCTAAAATAATGGTACAAAAGCTAGTCCAACGGGTTGGATTCGCGGGTATCCTCGCGTGCGCGTCCGTCCCCAACCCGCTGTTCGACCTGGCGGGGCTCACGTGCGGCCACTTCCTCGTTCCGTTCTGGACGTTCTTCGGCGCCACGGTGCTGGGCAAGGCGGTCATCAAGATGCATATACAGAAGATGTTCGTGATCATTGCCTTTAATGAGACTTTGGTTGGGTTAGTATGGACTTTTATTATTGTTAACTAGTAACTACGCCCGGGTAGGTCTTAATTGAGGTATTAATGGTTTTTATAGTTTCAAATGGAAGTCATATATGACAGTAAATGTATGGCATGGGAAAGAAAAATATACAAATATGTCCGAATTAAGTTTTTACGTTATAGATAAAAAATATTTCTTGCTATTATTTTAAACTATTGGTATGTGGCCGGTAATATACACAATAATAGAAAAAGCACAGTGGTCCTGTCCACTATTTCCTCAACTTTCAATGCCGTGAGCACGCCTTGCGCGTTCATTCATCAATATATGGCGGCATGGCTGAGAACTGTTAAAAAATAAAAGCGGCATTAAAAGAGTTAACCAAAGATTTATTCCATTAAAGTCATCATGCAGCCTGTTTCATAATTTGACATCCAAACTAATACAAAATTTTCCTTTCAGCCAAGTTCTCTCATGGGTCGAGAGGATACCCTACATAGGCCCCAAGCTAGAGGCTCCTCTACTAGAATTCCTTCGCAATCAAAAATCTAGATTACATAAAAACGATTCAACTCCTACCGAGAACCAAGGATCGGTTCTCTCAATCATTCTGGAGAAGTTTGTGTTAGTGATGGTGGTGTACTTCGTGGTGTCTATCGTGAACGCGTTGGCGCAGAATTACAGCAAACGTATCAGTAAAAAGAAGAGCAAGAAACGTGAATAGGGAACAAAGGCGCCGGGCGATGTGTTATATGGGATCGGTGAGTTTTTATAAACGTTAATTTTGTTAAAAATCTAGATTTTGTATAGAAACTTGCATTTAATTTGGCTTATTTCTGAGATCAATTCTGTTCAAAGAAATTTGTGAACTAAAAATACATTTTTCAGTTTATCATATCTAAACGTAAGCTATTCTATTTGACTCTGTCGCACAGTTTCGTCTCACTCGCACGATTCACTCAGCCGGTGAAATGGCAATATAGTGAGACAGAGACAAATGTAAAAAGTTTACTGTGCTACACGCATTCATATCAATGGTATCCAGTTTCATTATTTCGAAAACAAAATTTTAATTTCTACCCCTGTTTGATTTTTAATTATCTATTTATTGTCTATTTCAGCGCGGCGAAGAGCCCCGTGTGCGTTGCGCCGAATACGGCGGTAGTACCAGACCCGTGCGGCCAACCAATCGCACACGGAAACGTTACCTTTAACTCAACGCAACTGTCAAATATGACAACTGTCAACTGTCAGAACAACTGGCCGCCAACGTCAAACAAGTGTGACGTTTATTCAAATTAGGAAATTCTGTGTAAGTGTCGTGATGTAAGATTTTGAGTGCGTAGGTATATAGGCGGATGAACTATGGGCTATCAGTGAAGAAACTATAATGATAGGAAGAATTATTTGTAGCCTCGTTTTCACATACTGCTCTGAAGTCTTATGCTGGATCGATCGCTCTTTAACTGAATGAAAGAACGGGAAAGTTTACAACAAATTCGTTCAGATCATTAAAGTGAAAACATGAATTAACATAGCAGGCCCGTACTATAATATTTTATCTACCAAATAATGTCAGTGTGTGCTACAAATTAAAGTTTAATGTCAACAGTAAGTTCCATATAAATTAAACACTAACTATAGTTTACAAATCTCAACCAATAGATGTCGTTATTTACTTAAAACCTTACTAAATGTTATTTCAATAATTAATTAGAGGTAATAATGGTAATATCTAACTTCTAATGTAGGGTTAATTAATATTTAAGAAAGCAGCTGTTGCCCGACACAATAAGTCTTGCCTTGGAAAAGATATTTAAAAAGTTAGTAATAAAACCATAGAGTAAAATTAATCTTTCACTTGTGACATTGACAGTTGACGTCTGTCAAATTAGTTTGACACTAGATATTGTTTGTGGGAAAGTTTGAAGCAGCTTTTTAATGTTATCTCTGTATATTTGAGACATCTCTGTATATGAATACAGTAGAAATAGGAAATTGTGTGATTAATTTTTTGTATTTTTCCATGTTTGAAGTTTTCTAAAGAATTCTTAAATTGTTTGTCGTATTGAAATAAATCTGATGGATACTAATAGTATTCGAAATGTATTTTTCTTTGTAAATAATTTTACTTAACTTAATAGTCATTGAAATATCACGTTTTTTGAATTATCAGTTTTTCCTTCAGACATTGTAGATACCATTAAAGGCATAGGTGCTCAAATAAACACAAGGTGGCATTATACACGAATAAAGGTCGATAGACAGATATAAAAAATAAATTGTAATTTTAACTCCTTTCTATCGATCTTAACTCTACAATTTAGAATTTAAATATTAGTATATAGACGAAATGTTATGCATGGGTTCATTTTCCATCTATTTATTGGTTTGGCTATTTTTTATTAATATTAGGTGGTTGTGTCTGTTGACCAATGATATCGCTGCGTTTATCGAACGTCAAATTATTCGACCAATCAAGTTGAGTTATTTGTCAATGTCAAATGATTCACCAATCAAGATGCTTGATTTCCTAAATGTCAGTTATGGAAATGGAGCGATCTCATTGGTTGATTCTTAAGTATGTATGACTTACGTGTATAGTTAAAAGGCACTTTACGGTACTAGGTATGTGATCAAGAATTCCAAAAAAAGTTTAAATTTTTAATTGTTTTGTTATGTTGGTGCTGTTCCTAATTTAATTTTACACATCTCTGTTAAAAACAATAAATAAATCGTCATTTCAAAATGACCTAGTCGGTGGATAGAAATGTTATATTTATTTTGTGAATTTTATTTTTCATTAATTTACTTACATAGGTTGTAATAATTACATTTAAAACAATAGTAACACTATATTGTGATTTAAAATCTTTTAGGAATTTCGGTAATTTCTTAATTTTATTGAAAGGTTATTCTTTAATCTATGGGTATACCATAGACATTCTATGGCCGTTTGTACCATAGAGACGGTATTATGTCAAAGTTGTGAGTTTAAAAAAGTTTATTCATTCATGTGTATTGGACGAAACACGGAATCAAAATTTATGAAATCTTTTTGGAACGAAGTTCCTTATTTATCGCGCGGTTCGAAAGGGCGCTAGATGGAAAAAAATGTAACGACAATTTTTGCGTTAGAGAGTGACAGACAGAGAAACATATCTCTCTCTTATAGAAAGCAAGCCAGATATTTTCGTTTCGTCTTTCCATTTCGCATTGAACAGTGTGGTGTCGCGACGATTATTTTAGTTGATAATAAATAAACTTCGTTCCATCCGGGTGTCCCTTGACACATGTCAAGTTTTTTTAAAATATTCAAACTGTTTTAAAATATTTTTGAGTCTACTGGTAGTTATATTAACTTACAGAATCACACACAAGCAGATGGGATTACCAAAAATATCTAACAGAATATAAACTGAAAAGTTCGATAACTAAGTTTGATTTAGAAAAAGGTGTAATACAATTGAATGAATACGACTTTGAAACTTAGCGTATTACAAATAGATGTTAATATTAAAAGACATTATGTATCTAAGTAGCTTGGTTAGAACAGTGGATTTAAAATAAGTAGATATATCAAGTCCAGTATTACTTGAAAGGAATTTAAGCGACATTCCTAACTGTCATCAACTGAAGCTGAATTGAATCTTAATGCAGTTGGAATAAAACAGCTTTTTGTGATGGGATTAATACTGTGGGTTGATTGGTAGATACTGTGAAAACACGCTAATTGGTGATGTCTCGAATTTCATATGCGATCCATCCACCAATCAACGCACGGCATTTCATAATGTCTTGTTACATAAGGTTTATCAATGTATGTATCATATTTGAAGTCTTCTGTGTCAAATATCTTTATAATTATTGTAGATTATTGTGATTTGATTAATTTGAATTTCGATTCCAGATTTTTTCTTTTTACCCAACTATTGAAGGAGAGTAATGTTTTATTAGAGGTTTTTGTTTGGGCTTCCAAATTATGATTTACCTAATTACGTCTTTTTGAAATTTATCTTCTTTATTTGAAAATCTTTTACATTCCACAGCTTAAGTGTTATGTGAAAGGGTAATAAATTGTAAATTAACACTGATTATATTCATGGGTTTATTAGAACACATTTTTGTATGTATTGCACAATTAAACTAGATTAGTATACTGATACTTGAGTCTTTGGATTTTTATAATGGACAAACCCAAATACACAGATAAAAATACTTGTATGTAAACCACAGAATGTAAAACATGTAAATCTCCATCGCCAGTGTGTATCAAAGCTAGGATTGTTCCCGTTTTGTTAAAGTTTCTTTATTTATTTTGTTTAACTCACGTGGTATGATATTTATAATAGATTTTAATAGGATAATGTAGTGTGTACAGTCGTGTGGAGTGGTACATTTAGTACAAAATAATGCTTATAAGTTTGAGGTTTCTAATTTAAGAGCAATAAATGAATGTTCATGGATTTGTGTTTATTATTTCATCCTATTGTGCATATTGTTTTTTCCTTCACACTGTACTGACTGATACTGTATAACGGACAACGCAGACAAAAATTACTATAGTGAGGTGAAAAGTCAATGCTCATCAGTGGGACATTACAGGGTAAATACTTATTTTTTATTTCATTATCTGACACTATTTAGTTTTGCTGAATCATTAAAATAGAGCATGAAATGAGAGTACTTTGAAGAATAGGTATCTTAAGTTAATCTATACTAATATTATAAAGCTGAAGAGTTTGTTTTGTTTGTTTGTTTGTTTGTTTGTTTAAACGCGCTAATCTCAGAAACTACTGAACCGATTTGAATAATTCTTTCACTGTTAGATAGTCTATTTATCGAGGAAGGCTATAGGCTACATTTTATCCCGAAATTCCCACGGGAACGGGCACAACGCGGGTAAAACCGCGGGGCGCTGCTAGTGATGTATATGTTACGGCTAATACCCGAAGTGCGGCTACACCTAGTTTTAGCCGGTTAGAACTAGGTGCATATATTATGTCATTTTAATGAAAAGAGAGAGTTTAAACATGAAAAAAAAAATAACCCTAACCTACCGAATAGTAAGTAATTCGGTAGGTTAGGGTTATTTTTTTTTCATGTTTAAACTCTCTCTTTTCATTAAAATGACATACAGCTAATACCCGAAGTGCGGCTACACCTAGTTTTAGCCGGTTAGAACTAGGTGTAGCCGCACTTCGGGTATTAGCCGTAACTTAAATATCATAATCAACTAATGACAACCATCAATGGGTGAACTGATTAGCTAATGAGGTACCTGAAAGGGTGATTAGCCAAGAACGTGCTTAAAGGACGCCCTTGTTAGCAGCCCAGGCAAATAACCGGCCCAATTTATAATAAGCTGAAACAGAAACCTCTTGGAGTCTTCTTTATGTTACAGATTGTAATATCGTAACGAGATGAAATGTTAAAGTCAAATTGTTATTATCCTGTCATTGTCATTTTTCATTAAAAACTAATTTGAGGTTATATTTTGGTTCACTTTAATATAATTTATTTTGTGAATTTTAAATACATTTCTCCGAGTTTCCATACTATTAAGTCGCGATGTTGCGACGATTAACCTGTTCTATCGTCCAGTCTAGAGGTATTAAACATACAGTGAATGTAAAATGGGTAAGACCGGATTATGTGCCTTCTTACAAACCTGAGAAGTCTGGTGATCTGGAGGGTCTACCAGACATACCACCTTCTACATTAGGTCTTTATTACGGACTAAGTGAAGAGATGAAAGAGTGAGTATTAACGTTTTTATTTAGCTGTAAACATAGGCTAGAATTTGATGACTAAACATACAACATCCCACCATAGGATGTATGGTTAAATTCTGTTTAATTGTTGGTATTAAGATATCAATGACTGTATATGTATCTAAAGAACTCACATATATGTAATGTCAGTGATTGTTAAACCATATTTAATATTTTCAGTGCTCCGGAGTCAGTGAAAAAGATTTTCTCTGTAAGCCATCTCGGCAAAAAGGAATACACTGCATTGGTGAATAAGAAACTGATAGACAGAGTTAAACGACACAAGTATGACAAGTGTACTGCTGAAACTAAAAGTAAGTTGGTAAAATTTGTTTTAGTTTTTAATTATTAACAAAATCCAATACATGCAATGATTATGATCACACAACACGATTTTGTTAGAAGAATGGACCATCAAGGATAACTTCAAGAAACAAGCGAGCAAGAAAAATAAGAATATTTTGTTAAATGAATAAGATTGTGTTTAATATAGATTTCTAGAGGTACTTGTGTATTTTTTTTTTACTAGCAGCGCTCCGTGGTTTTACCCGCGTTGTACACGTTCCTATAGGAATTTCGGGATGCAAAATAGCCTTCACCTTCTCGTTGAACGTAGCTATCCATTACTTACATAAGAATTATTCGAATCGTATTGGTAGTTTCTGAGATTAGCACGTTCAAACAAACAAACTCTGCATTTTTACAATATTAGTATAGATTGTCTATCAATTCATCAGATTTCACTACAATTATACATTCCAAAATCATTTTTATATTAACATTTATTATATTTCTTTCAGTTGCATCAATCACAGCGCACATTAGATATCTGCAAAGTATTATGGAGAACCAGAAAAATAATACTAAAGTGAAGGTAACTTGAAATTTATTATTATCTTTGGACAAGCAAGGCCTCGCGAATTTACCCGAGTTGAATCTGTTGACGGGAATTTCGGAATAAAAAATAACCTTTAACCTTCCTCTTGAATGTCATAAATACAAATATCTAACACATATAAAATTATTCAAATGTTTGTTGCCGTATAAATTCCAAATGACTGCACCAAATTGGATAAATCTTTCTTTAATTGGTTCACCATCCTCAGTATGAAGTTACTGGGTCAGCTAAGTTAATTATAAATGTTATGTTTCAGATAGTATTGCAAGAGCAGATAGATAAAAGAAAGAAATGGTTGAAATTCTTGAGGCAATACGATTACAAGAAGTTTGAATGGCTTCTGGAGAAGTTGAATCTTGAGTACAAGGGTCATCCTGAGTAAGTTTTCTTATAACTACGGCAGCCTACACAGAACCTATGTCTGCATTTTGTTGAATAAATCTATAAAAGTCAATAAATATACCCATAGATTAGTATAATAGTTTGGCATAGATAACCAACCTCCATTTTGTTTTTCAAAATGGCGTCACATATTATAATCCTCTCATATATTTTGGCGATGGTTACACATAAATTGTACACAGATAGGCACTTTGGTCTAAAGCTGGTGTAAATATCTTCAAGAAATTTTATTTATATGTATCAGTAAAATGCTTTAATGGTCTCTAATTTTGAAACGTGTACTTACAGATCGCACCATATTCTCTCCCGCAAAGAGTCCCTACGCAAACTAACTGAAATGCACTGTGATGAACTAAGGAATAGCAAACTGAATGAGTACAGAAACCTTCTAGAAAGCCAACAAGGGCCGTTCTTGAAGCAAAAACTAGACACTCTAAAGTTCATTAGAAGTGAACAAATTGAACTGCAAGTACCGATCACAGTTACTGAACAAGAAATAAAGAAAGTCGAGACTTTGTTAGAAGAATGGACCATCAAGGATAACTTCAAGAAACAAGCGAGCAAGAAAAAGAAGAATATTTTGTTAAATGAATAAGATTGTGTCTAATATAGATTTCTAGAGGTACTTGTGTATTTTTTACTAGCAGCGCCCCGCGGTTTTACCCGCGTTGTACACGTTCCCGAGGGAATTTCGGGATGAAAAATAGCCTATAACCTTCCCGTTAAATGTGGCTATCACAAAAAGAATTATTCAAATTGGACTGATAATCCTGAGATTACCCCGAACATACAAACAAACAAACTAACTTACAAATTTTACCTCTTTAAAATATTATTATAGATGGGTAATTCTTAGGCCTCATTTACGGAGACACGGGGCGTCGCGCGTCGCGTGTGGCGTGGCGTCTCGCGGCGCGTCGGACGTTTTTATTGTTTACGTAGCGGCGGCGCGTGAAGCGGCACGTATCATCGCACGCGTAAACACAAACTTATAGCAATATACGATGTTGTTTATAGAGACGCGAGGCGGGAAGAGTGGCGCGGCCCGCCGCTGCGCCCGCGTCGTATTCTCAAGCGTGTAGCGAAGCACGCGGCGGGCATCGCTGCGGCGCACGCGGGGTTCTCAGTTTACCGACTTAGTTTTAGGTTAGCGAGAGATGAGAGCGCACGTGTCGCAACTTACAGCATGAATGACGAAAAATTGGAACTAGTTATTTCTGCAATACAGGAGCGACCCCAGTTGTGGATGGCTGGTCATTCACAGCATAAAAATAGAGTGATAACCAAACGAAAGTGGGTGGAAGTATCAGAAATTGTGGATATGGATGGTAAGTAGGTACCTATTTAAATAACAAGCTGTTTAATATGCTTACTAAATATTTATTTGTTCACAAGTTAAACAGTAATACAAATAGTTATATTATTATTATTCTTTGTTATGGTGCCTCCACACAACATTTATCTTTTGTGGAGCAACCTTTACATGTGCTACAGAGTAGTTCCATCACTATTCAGTAAGTACCTACTATTTAGCATTAGCGTTCCTGCACACGATGCCGTCACCGTGCCGACGCCGTGCCGACGCCGCACAATTACACTGTAGATACGAGTCGCGTGAAGCTCGCCACCGCGCCGCCGCCGCGCCGCCACCGCGCCACCGCTTACGAAAGTGCACTTTCGTAAGCGGTCGGAAAAGGAATGAAGACGGAGGGAGGGGAACGCGCGCGGTGGCGGCGCGGCGGCGGCGCGGTGACGGCATCATGTGCAGGAACGCTTAGCAATAAGTTATCATTAGACAATTTTAAATAGCATTCATATATTAAACAAACGTAATATAATAGGTAAATGTATGTACTAACTGCGGTATGGAGCATCCCATTAAACAAGTAGGTATGTTGATAATTAGGTCTATAGTATACCTATTCTATATACAAAAAAAAACATTATAGTTGATTTTCTGTGAAGTAAGCACTGAAGTAAGCCATAAACATATTACGTGTGCTAATTGCATTTGACGTAGAAGAATTGTTTCTCAGATGACGATTTCTAGAAGTTTCCATCACTATTGGGCGATTATAGTCCTTGTCAGTGTGTCCATCTATGTCGATTATAATATTGTGAATGAGACATATGGCTTTAATTATAATACATGCATTTTGATATTTAGTTTCCAAGGGTTTATTTAAAATTCGCCATTTTGCATTCATTATTCCGAAAGCACATTCTATGCATTTCCTTGCACGACTGAGTCGTTTATTAAAATTCTCTTTTTCGACAGTCAAATTTGTTGACGGGAATGGTCGAAGTAAATGAGTTTTTAAAGGATATGCTTCATCTCCTATCAGCACATACGGTAGAGTATACGAAGACCCTGGAACACGACTTTCTGGCGGAATATTGTATTCGTCACTTTCGATTAGACTATTTATCACTGAATAGTGAAATGTTCCACCGTCACTTTGACGACCTCTCCCACCTACTTCCACTGCTATAAACCTTTTGTGTGCATCCGCTATCCCTTGCAAAACCACAGAAAAATATCCTTTATAATTGTAAAAGTTAGACCCAGTGTTAGAAGGGCACTTTATTCTACAATGCTTCCCATCTATAGATCCAATACAGTTAGGAAATCCCCATAGTTCAAAATAGTCATTGGCAATCTTTTCTTGATCTTGTACTGACAGTTTCGGCATATGTATATTTACAAACTCAGACCATATTGCTGAACATGTTTTAACTATTATGTTGGATACTGTTGCTGTACCTATGCGGTAATGATAAGCTAATCTTCTGTACGGTATTCCGCTGGCTAGAAAACTGAAACAAAATAAAATAAGTTATTTTTTTAGGTTACCTAATGTTTTTATGTAATAAAACCCTAGTTATGAAAATTCTAAAAATACATTATATAATAATATATTTAAAAGTGATTATGTGTATATGTTACTGTAAAATCCCGAAATACGGTAAATCAATTTACCAACTAAATGGTGGTAAAAGTCCGAAATGTAAGTGTCGTACTTACATTTCGGACTTTTACCGTCACGAGTTGGATCCTAGGATTTTCCGTACTTCGGGCTTTTGACAGTGGTAGAAGTCCGAAAAGTTCTGCAAGTATCTTTCATTTCATGTATGTATGTATGAGTATGTCTGTCTAATTCGTGAGCATTCTAAATAATTAGACAGAGATACTCATATATACCACTGCCTGAATCGTTTGACACAGCCATATTTATTGTTCCATTTAATATTTTTACCTTGTCGATTGTTTCAGTTACAGAAGTTAAAAAAAAATGGAAGCACCTCCGCGATCAGTACAGAAAGGAACTGAAAAAGAAGCCCACACCTCGGTCGGGTGCTGCAAGTGAAGATACCGAGTGGATACCGCAATGGAAATATTATAATTTGATGAGATTTCTTCAAGACGAAGTTTTACCGGCACCAAGTTCTGGTAATTTGTCTAATCCAGCTAATTTATCCCAAGATAGTATGTCACCACTCTCTACTATTAATGACGATGATGAAAGAACGACAGAATCACGTCCATCCATTGATACGAATCTGTCGACGTGTGATAGTGCACCTCGACGTTCTCTTTCTGACCAGAGGAATGAAATGTTGAGATTAGAGAAGGAAAAACTTGAATTAATTAAAGCACGAATACAAGATAAGAAAGAAGAAGAACTGAAAAATGATGAAGATTACATGTTCTTTATGAGTATGCTACCTCCGTTTAAAAGGTTAACAAACCTACAAAAACTTCGATTTCGTCACAAAGTAAGTGAAATGATACTGGAAATGACAACTCAGAACGAGTACGCTAATATGTTTGAGAATAATACACCTGTTATGGGCGATTATGTTGTATCTCAATCTCAACCCCAATACTTTTCATCGGATTCACACAATGCTGGTGGTTCGTCGAGCATGTTACCTTGTGCTTCAACACAAAATATAATATCAGGACCTAATATTGATTTTCAAGATGAACACAGGGCTCCTGCAGCGGATGATGGAAATGAAAATGAAAGTTCTGCACAGTGAACTTATAACTTAATTATTTTACTACAAAAATATAATAATTATGTTATTATACCTACCTACATTTAACGCGTTATTTTTTAATCATTTAGCGATTCGCGACGAGAACTGCGACACATGAGCGATTGAAACAAATGTACGAACGCTGACGTATGTGCCTACACAGATTGTTCTGATATTCAGAGAAGCCACATACGTGAGCATTGATACATTTGTTTGTTTCAATCGCTCATGTATCGCAGTTCGTGTCGCGCCTCAATGTAGCCTCAACCTTAAGGGGTAATACAAAAAGTTGTCCATATTAATGGAAAGTCAATGTGTCAAATTAGTTAATTAGTTAAAAAATAGTTGATTTTATAAGAATATGTTGATTAAAAGATCTAAAAAAACACAAGTTTTTATTCTTACCTTAAAGTCAGTAGTAACTTTTCTTCGGCAGATATATTGCTGTTACAAGTACTGATGCGGTGTTGTATTTTGTTTACTATGTAATCAAAAGTTGTACTAGACATCCGTGTATAACCATGAAATACATCATAACCTCTTTCTCTTATTGACTTATAAAGAGTTGCATATTCCCCAAACTTCTCATGTTCCGCTGCTGTAAACACTGGGCCACTCCTTATATTAAATAACTCACTTTTTAAGATACAATTTTCTTCTAAAAAAAAATCGATCATATCATACTCCATTGCGATGGTAACTACGTCTGTGTTGTACGATTACCAAATGAGACTGGCAGAAGGTTCCGCCACAGGCATCGCTTCATCGAGAATCGCCGCAGCGTGCGCCGCCGCGATAAACGCCGCGTGAGACGTGACGATGCCATCCGCGGGCTCGGCCGTAAAACACGCTCCATTTCAAGCAAACGCGTGTAAAATCGCTTCACCGTAAACGCACTCATCCAACGCCCTACATTTGAATTTAGTGCGGACCGCGCAGCCTATCGCGACGCGCGACGCGCCGCGTCTCCGTAAATGAGGCCTTACAGAATAGTTTGTATTCTCTTGATCTTATGTCATCCTGGTACTGAAGAGTTTCTTCTTATGATTTTGGAAGAGGTTAACTTGCTCTGCTATAATTGTTTATGCCACTTTCAACATTTCAATGAAATAAATACCAAAATCAATGTAAAAAACATTTATTTTCATATCAATTAATTAATAAAACCTTAAGCCTAATTATTTTACTTATCTAAAAGATATAAAGCGCATCATCAAACAAGATCAGTCGAATTTGGACGGACAATGAATAAACAATGTTTTAAAAACTAGAATTATTTCACGGAAGACAACTTACTACTAAATGTACATTTTCAATGTTTAGAATAGAAAAATATGGCAATTTACTTGCTTTCATTAATACTAACTAAATTATTAAAAACATTGTGATTAAAAGTTATTTACGTACATGATTGTACAATACATACTCTGTCTTTCGAAAATATGTATAAAAATGTATACAATAGATCATTTTATTAATTCATGTAGATCAAATCAATCATTTCCAATTTTATCAGACGTTCTATTTCCGTCTCACTAATAATATCAGTGAAAATCATAACAGTGAAAATAATTAAGCGTAATCAAAAATTACGTATGTTTTCAAAAACAACAACAACCATCTCAATACCTCTTTTTGCGAGCGCGGTTGGGTAAGGAGAGCCCTCAATTCAAAATGGTTACCATTAAATTTTACACCATCATTCGGATTTATGGAGATGATTTGCAATAAGGCAATCGCTTCTTGTATAGAGATTGCCAGTGTGGCAATCACTTTTCTTCACTAGCATAGTAAAAAAAAACAAAATTATGGAATTGTGAAGCCACGTGACAATCACGTGACACAGTTATCATATTAGTAGAACAAGATTGTCTCTGAAAACTGTACTGGATGATCTACCACCCATTCTATGCAACTTTTTCAAACGAGTTAATTCATACATACTTG
Organism: Cyclophora punctaria; assembly: GCA_951394245.1. NCBI lineage: Eukaryota > Metazoa > Arthropoda > Insecta > Lepidoptera > Geometridae > Cyclophora > Cyclophora punctaria. Next base: position 5,316,505 of record OX596189.1, read on the forward strand.
TAAAACTCGCACAATTTGCTCTCATTATACCAAATGAAACGGGACTGTATCGCGTTAGAATATAATATATTATAACGTATTTTAAAATACGTACCCGTAATTTCGAGCGGGTTATACCACTCGTGGTCACGTGGTGACTGACAGTATATTACTACATAGTATAAAACCAAGTCCTCCAGCCTTAACAGCCTCCGTGGTCTAGTGGTTTGAGCGCTCGGCTCACGATCCGGAGGTTCCGGGTTCGATTCCCGGTGGGGATATCTCACAAAAATCACTTTGTGAGACTGTCCTCAGTTTGGTTAGGGCATTGCAGGCTGAATCACCTGATTGCCCGAAAAGTAAGATGATTCCGTGCTTCGGAGGGCACGTTAAGCCGTCGGTCCCGGTTACTTTCTACGGATGGTAGTCGTTACATGAGCCATGTCAGAGGCCTTTGGCGGCTCAATAACTCTGACACCAGGATTGGTCAAGTTGACCATCCACTCGATAAGAAGAAGAACCAAGTCCTCGGCCGCGTCTGTCTGTCTGTTCGCGATAAACTCAAATACTACAGCACGGATTTTCACGCGGTTTTCACCAATCGATAGAATGATTCTTCCGGAAGGTTTATACGTATAAAAATTCCTGAAATTCCCACGGGAACGGGCACAACGCGGGTAAAACCGCGGGGTGCTGCTAGTATTTTAATAAATACGTTTCATATTCTATAATGCAATACGGTCCCGTTTCATTCAGTACTATGAGTTTATTCATAATTGTGTTGCAGTCTTTTGATTGGCTGTGTGACGTCAGAGTGATGTGGTATGCGGTGCTCTCGCATATGCCGTGGGAATGAAGCCGGATCTTCTCGATTTGGGCGCGTGGGCCCAGAGCCAGCCTTCGACGGTCTGTTGCGTTAGATCAGCGTACACCCACTCGCCACGTTTCACTGATAAGTCGTCTGGGGCTTGTGCCTGGAACATTGCGAAATGTTGATTATTATCTGTTTGCTTATTATACGGAATGATGAGCTGTCATTCCACTTTTTTTATGTTGATAAAAAATACCCTATAGGTAATTTAACTTAAGCCTTGTACCTACTAAGAGAAGATGCTTACTTAATAGAGATTTAATGAGTGATTATATACCTCCTTTTAGAGAAATCCTTTCAATGCAGGTAAGAAAAGAATAAGACCATCTTTAGTTAAATAAAGTACGCTCTCTGTGTGAATAGCATACAATCGACACACTTTGCTACCTCAAACCTAATTCAACCCCTCACACTTCTTGCAAACCTCTTTCACACAACCCTTAATTTAATTCTTACCCACCTTGTAATCATAAAGCATGACTAGCTCCGTCCCGTGGTACCGTCCGTCGGCGTCTTGCTGACCCGACGTGTTGAGAGAGGTGTTGTGTGTGTTGTTCAGTATCGAGTTGTTGACTTGGGCGGGCGGGGTTGTGGGCTGCGTGCTGTCTTGTTGGGTCGCTGGAAGGTTATTTTGATTATTACTGGTTGTTGTAGCGTCTTACTAATATTAGGTACTAGCAGCGCCCCGCGGTTTTACCCGCGTTGTACCCGTTCCCGTAGGAATTTCGGGATGAAAAATAGCCTATAACCTTCCCGTTGAATGTGGCTATCTATTACAAAAAGAATTATTCAAATCGGTTCAGTAGTTTCTGAGATTAGCGCGTTTAAACAAACAAACAAACAAAACAAACTCTTCAGCTTTATAATATTAGTATAGATAAATGCGAAGTGGATGGATGGATGTTTGTTACTCTTTCACGAGAAAACTACTGAACGGATTTGGATTAAACTTTACAGTAATATACATAGGTATACATTAGATTAACACATGGGATACATTTTATTCCGAAATTCCTGCGGGAACGTGTACAACGCGGGTAACACCGCGGGGCGCGGCTAGTACGGCTATATTTCTACAAAGATGCGTATTTTTGCGTGAAAGAGTAACAACTACCTCCGCAAACTTGCAAAATTGATAACATTAGTCGAATTAATGCCACATTTGCTACAGTGCCCGAGCAGCCCTGTGTCCTGCACTGTGGAGGATGTTTGGAGGGCAAATGAAAGTGCAATAGACCTGGCCAAATTTTGGTCTAAACTTATTTAATTTAATTTTAATAATCATCTCGACTCGAAAAGAAGAATTAGTCGAATTTAACTCACGTTGTACTACTGCAGGGTAAACGAATCCTGAAGGTATGAAGCCTTCCTGTCCATCGCTCCGGACTATCCAGTACCAGTCAGGGTCCTCTCGGTTTAAAACTGAAATTATTAATCATATATTTCATCGCGAAGCGCGTAGTTATTACGCCAAGGGCCAAAGTTCAGATGACCGAGTGGTATCGCGCTGTACCGCGAGTTCATGTAGACGACACTAGCTGTTTACTGCGATCTAGTACCGCGCGGTTGAAAGTTCCGCGCGGCCATCTGAACTTAGCCTAATCCTCCTCACTGTACTGATATCCTCAGTGAGATGAGAGGCCTTGGCCTAGCTGAGGGACATTAGAAGCTACTACTACATTCAATAAAAAATGGTTTAATTTGTTCTATCTTACAAAATGTATAAAGTAACTATAGAAGTCTTTATAATTTTCATACCTGTCACGAACTCCCCTCTCTCCACATCAACATCATTCTCGTCCCTGGCGGTGAATGTGTACAGCACCACATACCGGCCAGACGGGTCCTTACTGAATGGGCACGCTTCACCCTCACTCCCCATCTCGGACGTGCCATCGTTCGTCACTCCATCTGATACTGATAACCTGAGGAAAATGATTTTGTAATGTTTTTATTACTGTTAGTAACCTCAGGCTCTCACTTCGCTTGAGTTTAATTAATCAAGATTATGTTCTATGCCTAAATCTTCTCAAAGAGATTTTTTTCTTTTGCCCAGCGGTGGGACCTTACATGCTGATGATTTTTTAATGTTTCGATTGTATTGTGAGATAAAAAAAATACCAAAAATCTTCTTAAAGCACTTTGTTGAAGAAAATCACATGAAAATATTAACAGTAGTCTTTAGGTTGACGGTGAAAATACAGACACAGTGATGCTTAGTTTTAAGTATAGAGACTTTAATCATAAACTCTTACTAACAGCATTTTAGCTATCAAATGGTTTGTCCCTTTCTAACATACGCTATTTTCCAAAGAGCAAAAGAGACAAAACACTTTATAACAGTGTTTTATTTATAGTGTTTATGAATAAGGCTTTTGAAGGCTAAGGCTTAAGAATAAATCTTTGAAATGGACACAAGCTAATTTTTATCCTCAAATTCTTATCAGAAGTTGACTAAAGCCAATTTCGAAGGCAAGATGAATTATATCTTACTGTGAAACATCTCTATGAGCCAAATCAGCAGGAGATCTACTTCGAGGCAGCTTCTTCTTCAAATCATGATGCTCGCACGGAGCACAATACGAGTGTGGTATAAACCCTTCTCTTCTAGAGTCGGCTAATATCACATACACCCAGTCGTTCTCTCTGTACAACACATTTACTATTTGACCTCTTTTCACCTGGAAATTGAAAGGAAAATAATGTGTAGAATGACAGTAGATTGATTAGTTACTATTTTTGCGAATTAAAGTTGTTTCATTAAAAATGCCTTATCCCTACATGAATAGATATTCATTTCTTTCTTTCTTTCTTTCTATTCTAGCAGGACTAAGGAATGTATTACTGAAGACAAGTTTGAATTTTAAATCTTTGTAAATTGCACCTGTGTTTTCATAATTAGCAAGTAATCATTAATTTTTACTATTTAGTTTATGTGGATTTGTTATCAATTCTTATTGCGTTAATCGTTGGCGAGTTGTATTAACTAATTTGTTGGTCTTACCTCCAATTCATCATCAACACAAGGAGCAAAGTCATGTAGCACAACCATCTTCGAATCGGGGCTCAATCCATGTTCCTTCTCTATCCCGACTCTCACCAACGTCTCAATACTGGCCGATCCAGTGATCCTGCCCATGCCAGGGCTGAGTCCAGAGCCAGGCCTGGACAGGTCCTTGTCAGAATCACCGCTACTGGCTGGAAAAGTAATTTTAACACTTATTATGAGTAAATTTTGTACTTAGTCACAGTATAAAGTTTGGTATGTTACAAATACTATATTTATGGGTGAATTATTGTATTAAACTGGGTTAACTGTGTTGAATATGAATTTAAACAGAGGTAATTGCTGAATATTTAATTCTTTAACTCAAGAATATGCTTAAAACTATAAAATACGCAAGTAAATTGCGAGAATGCTCTATGAACCTGAAATCTCAACGGAACTTATGAAAATTCAGAGGATATTGCAAGTTCGGTTCCCACGATCATGCGGTTTGCACATTACAGTTACTTGTCAAGTAAAACAAGATGTTATTACTTGTTTTGTAATAATTATCAATATGTAGAAAGTTTGAGGTCATTGACTTTTAAAGTTCAAAGGCAGTTTACTTACATTTTTTCTTCTTTCCCCTTCTTATTCTGACTGGACATAAGAATGCCATAATGTTTTACTAAACTAACATAACACTAAAACTTAATAAATCACGTTTTTATCCAATTCATTACAATAAACTAATAAAAAACTTTTCACATGACACAGACGGACATGTCAAAAAGTTCACAAACAGCTTTTTTACGTTCCGTTCTTCATGACATTCTTATATTATTTCCATCTAACTATAAAGGATTTAAATTCATTATTTTAATTTCTTCAATAAAAATAAATTACTAGTTAAAAGTACAGTCCGAATGAGAAATATACGTAAATAAGGAAAATATCTGGGTGCGTAACATAAGAATAGTAGATGTAAACTGAAAGGTACGTTCCGTTTTCTGTTTCTAAATCTAAGCTATAGAAATGGAGGAACGGAAACCACAGGAGGAAACGGTGCTTAGCACACCGGATATCCTTTTGAAAGGAACTTACTTACAATACGGAAAGCTCTATAAAACTAGTGGGTGTAAGAAATAAAAAGGGTTAATTATCAAAATTATTTAATTAAATTCTGATTATATCTTAACAATCTAATTACAGAGGAAATTCTGGTAACAATTTTAACATTTTTGTATAGATAATTCTTACAAATCTATATTACGTAATTTATACATAGGATAGGTACTTATAATCTTTGGCACAAAACTAGAACATATTATTTAGTAGGTAGTTATTTTAGCCTACAGTAAAAGTTAACGAAATAGGTCTACTATATATTGTGGTAGGTAATAGTGTATTTTTTTAGGTATTAGAGCGGACGGAAGTATCTAACTATGTTTTACATTATCAATAATAATTAAGATAATAAAATGAAAAATCGTTTGAGATTTATCTCGTTGCTGTATAAAACTGTTCGTTAAAGTTACAAGAACTCTGTAAGTATACATTTATTTACTTAACATTAATTACGTAAATTATCGTTTTGGTTACACAATTTATATAGTTTTTACATTACAAAGATGTTTTTAATATTTTCATCTAATTTAGCTCCACACCATATTAAGAAAGCACCATTACTTTACTTTACAATTTTAATTTTATTAAATCATGGCGGGAAGATTTTTTATAAATATTTTTTGCTCTACGGCACACCTAGAAGTAGATATAATATAATTACGAAGAGGCATTGGGTCATGAAACCATTTCAATTTGTCTACCTTAACTGCTACGATAATTATATTTAAGGGTACATTTTCAATGAAGCATATAGGCTCCTAACGTAACATAATAAGGTAAGCTAATTCACTTATGTACTACCTTCTTTTGATAGGCCCTTAGTATCCGTCACACACGCACACACACACACATCATATCAAGCGTAGCAACGTACCATAGCGATGACGATATTATCAATCACTACATAGTATAAAACAAAGTCGCTTCCCGTCTGTAACTATGTATGCTTAAATCTTTAAAACTACTCAACAGATTCTGACGCGGTTTTTTTTAAAAAGATAGAGTGATTCAGGCGGAAGGTTTATAATTATGTATGACAATTCCCAAAATTCCTACGGGAACGGGCACATTACGGGTAAAACCACCGGGCTACTTAGATATAATAACGTTGCATAGCTCTGATGAGAAGGGAAACCTTATGCGAAAGTTCCTGAGTGTCATGGATACATACACTGATATTCTTTTCACATTTTATGCTCTATAATATTTTACTGAATATTAGGTAGTTCAAAGTTTCAGAAACGTATTTTACTCGAAATCCCAACAACAAAGGCAACGCCATCTAGACTAGTGTTTATAAATGTTGTGTGTCAGTCAACGAATGCCACTGCTCATGGCGGTGATCCGGGAACTTTATACAATCCATCCAATGTTTTAACCTTCTGCCCTTGCTACTTGATCCCAAAACAAGGCTTCCAAGAAAATCGTTCGGCTTCCCGTAGTCCTTGTCCCAAACTGTCAATGTCAAATTTTGCCGGGAAAGTTCGGTGGGTCGAGTTTCAAATAGGAATTCTTCGTTCCAAACGGGATTCAGGTTACGCCATTTTGTTGATGTTTTGTGTTTTTTATGGTACGGATCGGGATCGAGGTGTCTGGAATTAGAAATGTTTTTTTTTAGTTCACGTAAAAATAATTAAAAATCGAATTGAAGCCATCCTCTTTTGTTGCAGTCGGTTCTATAGACGGAAACGTTCCATATTCGAATCTCCTCGTTTCCAACCTAAGGTCGCACAGTCAGACACAATAGGTAGTATTATAACACCCATTATTCATAACGACAAAATCTTATAGTTCTATATCCTAAGCCTTAGGATATAGAACTAACCTTAGGACCTAAGGTATTTCGTGTCTTAAAACTAGGACTATTTAGTCAAAGGGCGTTGCATAGGGTCCCAAACTAACATGTTTTTCACGACATACTACCCTATCTACTAGCTCATAGACACAAGCACATTTCCCATACTCACAATTTAACAAACGGATCCGAGTATCCATTACTATCCTGCGGCGGGAGATTAGCTCCTCTACACACGGTCACCACCAGTGCTCGTCTCTTTGTGCTGTAGCACAGAGCCAGTAGTATCCTCGGGCCAGTGGGCTCCGATCCTGACGAGCTGGACAAAGCTAAGCGAAGTTGAGAAGGCGCTTTGGAACATTCTCGAAGAGCCACAGTCGCTGAGCCCATTTCGTCGCAGCCGTATCTAGAAATAAGGAAGTCAAAGCAATTGTTACCCTTTAATGTCCCACTGCTGGGCAAAGGCCTCTCATCTCACTGAAGATATCAGTACAGTGAGGAGGATTAGGCATAATCACCATGCTCAGAAATAAGGAAATGTCATTAAAACATTCTACCATTTTCTGTGTATATTTCGGTGTGATAAGTTTAGAAACAAAAGATATTAATATCAATCAAATTGGGCATGTCGTTTATAAAAATAGTATATGATGTAGCCTTTATAGCATAAAAAACGGTTCACCGAACTAATTCGACCGATATTAATCGCTTAAAAAATGAAAATAAAATGTAAGAGAGGTTAACCGATTTAGTTTCAAGTATTTGTTTATGAAAGTGACATCCAGCGACTTCAATCTAGTACCAAAAAACGAATAGCAAATGGTATTTGTTGTGGTGGGCCGTATTCGTACAGTCTGTTGCAGGCCTAATGAGTCTTGGGAAAAATCGCCACTAAAAAATAAAAGAAGGTAAAATTTCTAAGTTTGTTTAGTTGTGTGTTCGAGCTAATCTCGGGAATTACCGGTCTGATTTGAATAATTATTTTTGTAGTAGATAGCCACATTTAACGGGAAGGTTATAGGCTATTTTTCATCCTGAAATTCCCGTGTAAAACCACGGGGCGCTGCTAGTATAATAATAATGTATCTGTTAATAACTCACTTATCATCATCAAATATGACTATTTCCAGCGACTTGGTAGCGAGGTCCGACTCCGTGACGCCGAAGAAGTGAAGAGTCTCGTTGAACTCAGGGTTCTTGGTTTTGTGGACGGTCTTCGTTCGCAGCCGGTTGGAGTATGTTCCTTCTGGAAGTAGAAGGAATGTGAATAATTTGAGGTGAGTAAGTTTTTACAATAGTTTAGGTAAAATGAGATATATCAGGAATGCATTTGCCAACGGTATTTATTTAAATTAATTACCTACGTAAGTTACATACTGTTAGATAAAGTATACTGCTTTAATTCTCCATATTTTAAAATTTCTAATCACTCGGATACTTAACAATGAATAAATTGTCAGTCCCGATTATTTAATTTCCATGGCGTTATAAAAACTCATGGGATTGACCCAATAGGTCCGAGAAACCGTGCCAACGGTAGCGTGGAAAGAAAATCTAAATAGGTACATTAACAAAAAAGCTATTATATTACTAACCTTTAGGCAAAATTTCCAGTCTGCAAAATGGATCCGATAGGCCTGTCATGTCCATACCTATTAGTCCTCTAGCCCTCAAAACAGTGACTGCTAACGAGGACGTAGGGTTGTCATACGCGAGTTTAATCTCCAGAGTTCCAAAACCACCATCAGGAATCGCTGGAGCTCTTTCCACTTGCGTTGTCTTAATTTCCTTACGAATACTTCTAAGGCTGTAGGCACTGCCTTTGCTGCCTGTTCTTTTGAGGGTGCCTAAAGGACGCTGGGTTAAACTGTCAGCTCGATTGAGGCTTAGCCCGCTGAATCCGTGAGAAAGGAGGTCCGTTTCGTTCCATTCGTAGTGTGTTTCCTGGGAAAAACAGTGAGGAGGTTACACTTGTGCAGTTTTCTTTTTATTTTTTTCAAGGAATAACCACTTCTTCTTCTTCTTTGTGTCGATGGCACAAAGAAAAAAATAGATGAGCTAGCTCCAGTGTATTGCCAACCCTATGACCTTGTAATTGGCGCACATGAGGTAATTTAGGGGCAAGCTAATGGCGACTAACAAAATGACTAGATATTTTTTTTAGTTTCTAAGAGAGTTTATAATAAATTAGGAATACTGTTTCGGAGAAGTCACTGGCCCCAAAAAGTATTTGCCCTTACATTGGCGGCCTATTCTATCAGTATTTTCCTTATACAAATGTAAAACTTTGGTTAAAAAAAAAATTAATAAAAAAATGCTTAGATAATAATTTCCTACTTTTGTTTATGGAAGTCAGTCATAAAACGAAGAGCTTCCTGCATCAGTTCTCAAACAAACTCTTGTCTATGAACTCAATCAAACTCGAGGTTTAATTGCTAATGGGTTTCACTTTGCAGTGTGTGTTTTACTAATACCCTCGGGGCGTGCTCTCTAAGGGCGGTGGATAAACGAGCTGATTCGAGATTCAGGGTTAGAGATATAATATAAATAATATAAGGAAATAGGTATCATAAACTAACCCATAACCCGTAGTGATTAAGCGAATTTGCAATCTGTGAGTCGGCGAATTTAAAAAAGATAAAGTTTGAAAGAGATCGCTTGCTCTCGGACTATGCATGCATATTATAACAATAAATACGTAACAGTCTGCATTACATGTCACGTTTTGGCGGTAGATCTGTGAGTGTGACAGGTTGATGAATCAACGTATTAGGTCGAGCTTATAGTCCCAGAATCTAGATCTGAATTCAGATTTTTAATTAAGAGTCTTCTTTTCTGAATTTCAGAATCTTTGCCTCACAAATGTCTGAAAAATCTGTTTGCCTCTTCTCAGCGTCATTCCCAATCATTAAATACTCGTTAAAATTCTTGCAATTCTCGAAGTATCGAAATTCAGAATGTATAGTGTCGGCCTTAACAGAATGTATGGTTCCGTAATATGGGATTTTGATAAAGTCGCTCTATGTACAACCTCTGTTTTAAAAGGAATTGCAATATGTTTGGGACGGATTATGTTAATAAAATACATGTAAATACGACCGTCGGATACCTGTTTAAAATATTCTAATTAGCTGCCTTTATCCATATATTCAAACCACATTTTAAATTACCTCTTTGCGGGTACTGGAGTCGGGTTTTGAAATCAACACACACAATTTATGCACGGTCGTGAAATGTACATATCACTACATTGTATAAAACAAAGTCGCTTTCCGCTGTCTGTCGGTCCCTTGTATGCTTAGATCTTTAAAACTACGAATCGAATTTTGACGCGGTTTTTTAAAATAGATAGAATGAATAAAGAGGAAGGTTTATACGTATAAAAATTCCTACGGAAATAGGCACAATGCGGGTAAAACCGCGGGGCGCTGCTAGTAAGTACTAAAAGCATGCATTTATGCTGTGTAGTGATGCCTGTGTTGCTATAATCCTGGATTTAAAAGTATTCAATAGTTATAAGTATACCTGCACAGGGTGTCTTTTTTTTGGAACGGTATGGCCAAATGGCCGCAACTACAAGAAATACTTACTATAATGTATTTCTTTTGGATTGGCACAAAATGTGTACCAATGTCGTCAATTTTCCAGCCAAAGACGATTGCTTCTCAAGAGCCTCTAAACCTTTTTCCTCTTCAAGAGCAATCGTCTTCGGCTGAAAAATTTACGACATTGGTCCACATTTTGTGCCAATCCAAAAGAAATGGAGTATACATAGATCTTTGCTTAACAACCATAATATCATCAATTTTAGTGAAAATAAAATTGAATTCATTTTTAAGAAAATGCTTGCTTCGCCGGGAATCGACCTTACCTTCAATAAAAAGGGTCTGTTTTAAACTTTCACTCCTGAATTTATATCTTCCAGCGACACAACATATCTTTCCAAATTATTAATCAAGTTTCTAACAAAATAAATAAAAACACAAATTCATTCGACCTTTCAAGTTCTCCCCAATTCAAGATTTCGAATTAATATCTCATTCACTCGCCATCTTTTTATATTGGCACTTCGACAAAATTGAATTGACCTCAATTAATGGTAAATCAATAAAAACCCAACGTATCTCATTGAAGCACCCCTACAGTCTCCCCTGAGACCAGGGACGGGCTCAGAGGCGTGCCTTGGGATCCAATACATGAAGCCCTTGAGAGATAATTGAGTTAGTTTATTAATATGCTCATTTTTTTCTTGATAAGAAGGCTTACTAATGGTAGACGTTTTTTCCAAGTCAATGAATTAAATCTCCACGCTTCTTCTTATTCTTAGCAGTAATGTGCTAGTCAACGAAAGTATATAATAAAGTCGCATTTTTAACCTTATTTGGGTATTTAAGTTATAGATTTTGATTTAACTTTTATGTTGTCTGGTGGTCACCGAGACTGAGGTTATGTCTTCAGTGACCACGGTTCCCGTAAAGGAGCCGAAACGTGGATAAAAATGTAAAATAAAACCTAAATACATTCGCTTTCATTTCACATTACCAATTCAGAACTCAAATTACTCATTTACTTGTTTGACAAATTATATAGAGCTACAAAATTAGATTTCCATAATCCGCCCATTCCCTCGCCTGAGTCCGCCCCTGCCCCGCCCTCGACCAGATAATGTGACGCACCGATGACGCAGACACCAGCTTCCCTTTCACATGTTTTGTTTAACATCGCCCTAACAACTCTAAAGTGCTAGATTAATCATTCATTCATTGATATAGTTCTTATTTGCAAATCTCTACAGGAAATCCTACTCCTAATTATATTATACTAGCAGCGCCCCGCGGTTTTACCCCCGTTCCCGTGGAAATTTTGGGATTTTTTATACTTATTAACCTTCCTCTGGAATTACTCTATCTATTTAAAAAAACTGCATCAAAATCCGTTGCAGAGTTTTAAAGATCTAAGCATACATAGGGACAGACAGACAACGCAAAGCGACTTTGTTTTATACTATGTAGTGAAATGCGAAAGTTTGTGAGGATGGATGTATGTATAACACATGGGATACATTTTGCCCCGAAACTCCTGCAGGAACGGGTACAACGCGGGTGACACCGCGGGGCGCGACTAGTGCTTAATATGTACGGGACTAATGCCACAGATTACTTAATAGTTACTACGTCTAATGCACAGACGATTTGTTAGACCCAAAGCTGTAGGTTTGTATTATAGAATCAATTTGTTAGTTCTTTGGTTGTAAATCTGTAGAAAAGTTTCTCATACTGCCTCACTCAGAGACGTGCATTAAATCGATACTTATCTAATTGATGTAATTTTTCATTCATTAAACTGCTAAGGGATTATTGACGTCTTTGAGTACGGTAGTAAGCAACAGAACATAATTTTTTTTTATCGCTTAGCAACCAAGCATTTATGTACGACTGAGTACACAGAAAGGATTTAGTAATTTATACATATACTAGCTGCGCCCCGCGGTTTCACCCGCGTTGTACCCGTTCCCGCGGGAATTTCGGTATGAAAAATAGATGTTGGCCGATTCTCAGACCTACTCAATATGCTGACAAAATTTCATGAGAATCGGTCAAGCCGTTTCGGAGGAGTATGGCAACGAAAACTGTGACACGAGAATTTTATGTATAAGAAGAAAGCATAAATAACTACAATAGTTCTAGCAATAGACTAGATTTTACGTGGGTGTTGTCTATGGGACATGTTGGACCTTTATACCTGCAGGAGTGCCGGTGTAGGGTGACAGGTGCGTGGGCATAGATTGATTTGAAAAATGATGAAATCCAATATAACTTTTCCATCTTTTTCCAACACAACAAACAAACGTTCAATCTGTTTCAATTTAACATGTTTAATGGTTTCAATTAACTGCGATTTCCCGTTAGACCCATTAAAATCGAACTGTGTAAATCTGCGTAATATTTTACGGTTATTTCCATAAATAAACAGGATGTAAACACGTAAACACATTAACGTCACTGGTTGTTTCAAGGCACTCGCTTTGAAAGTAGGATTATGTCAAAATCAGGAGGAAATAATGTCACGCGCCCTCGGGATACCGGACCACTTTAATAGGACCTGGCTGTGTGCAATTTAATCACATTTTAAATGTATACTAACATAATTAAGCTGGAGAGTTTGATTCTTTGTTTGTTTGAACGCGCTAATCTCACTGTAATGGAAAGCCACATTCAACGGGAATTTTATAGGTAATTCCCACGGGAACGGGCGCAATGCGGGTAAAACCGTGGAGCACTGCTAGTCTAAGTATGGTTATAGATAGCTTTCTCAATATCTATCAATCTATACTAATGTAGTAAAACTGAAGATTTTAATTTTTATTCTTTTTGTTTGAACGCGCTCTAGAACTAATAGCACCACCCGTGGTCCCGGGCGGGCTCAAGAAAAATCGCGAAATTTTTTAAAAATACTTAAATTTGTTCCAAAGTTTTCATGCCGTATCGAAATACATAATTTTCGCGAAACAATTTACCGCACTATCAGCCATAATACCGATCGCGTCGTGTTGATAACTCTATCGTTACTAAGTTTGATAACGGAGCTTACAGTTACCGCAAATCCTACACAAGTACTAAAGTACTGTCAGTGACAGAATCATTATATTATGAAGACCAGATAAAGGTCGAGACATCTATGAAATACAATTCAATTTTTGTTCGATGTTTGAAATGAATTCATCATTAAATTGTCGTTAACATTGAGCGAGTGACTTAATGAGTTGCGAGTCAGACTGATATAAAGCGAGCGTTACTCCAGTCTTTCAAACTATGTCTATATCTATTTAGGCCAGTTCTAATAACGTATCCCTGGCTATCGCAAATATCAACTCGAGTTTTCTATGGACTTTAATCAGTTCGTTTAGCCGCCATTTTACTTTTTTTAAATAGGAATAATGTTATATGTCTCTTAACATGTCCCTGTATGTCATATGCCCCTTGCTAGGCCATAGGACAGGCTATTAGAGCCTCTTTGGGAGCCTTTATTATTACTAGCAGCGCCCAGCGGTTTTACCCGCGTTGTACCCGTTCCCGTGGGAATTTCGGAATTTTTGTATACATTTTTGTACATATAAACCTTCCTCTTGAATCACTTTATCTATTTAAAAAACTGCGTCAAAATCCGTTGCGTAATTTTAAAGATTTAACCATACAGACAAACAAACAGACAAAAATAGCGACTTTGTTTTATACTTTGTAGTGATGTAGTGATGATGATTTCCTTCAATGCTTTTGTCATTAACAGTACCAACAACAAAATAAGCCCGTGTTTGTCGATATGAAACTTCAAGCAGATTATCAACAGACTGAGTAAACCATTTTGGTTCGTAATCTCGGATCTTAGCGGATTTCCATTGTTATGCGTTTATGATGTTCACAGTACTTTCTATGATAATAGGTTGTAACAGCGGATAAGAAGTCGCCACTTAATATTTTGTATTGAATAGAAAAGTGTTCGTTTTTAACAAAAATGTTTACTTTAGTTTTTTAGTTACAATACATCTAATATAACAAAGCTCGATGGAACAAATGCTTTAGTTTCAAGTAATTTTGAACTCACCTACCTTTCCTACCTTACAGAATTTATAGTTTGGATCTATCAATTCAAAACGTACTTATTTGAATTAGTCTTGTACATAAATATACTATTATTTTTTATTAATTTTTACTTATTCCTGATATACGTGCATTCAAACGAACGCAACAATCTACTATCTAATTCCATCTATCTTCATTATATTAGCAGGAATTCTTATTCGTATGTTCCTTTACTCAAACACATAGGCCAAGTGAAACTTAATAGAGGCCAGTGACAAATAGCGTCCTTAGTAATCCCGGTGGAGTCAGGTTGTGAATGCAAGTCGGCCATGGTCGGCTATTTTCGTCTATCTAATAGAAGAGCCATCTACTTTATCGTTTCCTCTAGACACTGCTTTCTTTTCATTACGTGGGAGATAAAGTAAGTTAAGTTTATATCAAGTTAATGAGGATAAGCTTATTTTATAAACAACTAGCCACGCCCCGTGATGTACCCGTTCCCGCAGGAATTTCGGGATAAAATGTATCCCGTGTGTTATTCTGATGTATGACCTATATTACTGTAAAGTTTCATCCAAATCCGTCAAGTAGTTTTTTTGTGAAAGAGTAACAAACTTACATACTTACATCTCCTCACAAACTTTCGCATTTATATAGTAGAATGTCTTACAGTAAAATAGACAATTTGTTAAGACAGTAAAACAGGAAATCTGAGAGAGTTTAATCAGGACTTATTATGTTGTTGGGAAATAATTTGGGAGTAATTTAACTCTATTTACTTCAAGGTAACTGCTCTAGGGATGTTTCGAAATCTTTGAAATTCTAGGGATGTTATGAAATCGAACAGAGAATAGTGAATTTTAATGAACAGGTTGCACTCCGAGAGTGCCGAAGTGAAAACTTGATTATTAACGTCAAAACGTCCTACGAATCTTCGATCAGGTCATGTGTCCTGACGCGAGTTTAACATTTTTACCCAAAGTGCATAACGGCGATATAGAAGTTTTCACTCCTTTGGCGGCTCAAGAACTCTGACACCAGGATTAGTCACGTTGACCATCCACTCGATGAAGAAGAACTCCAAAAACAAAACAATGAAAGTAATCGTTAGTGGCTTACGTAGTTTGCGTTGCACCTCACTAAAACGATGAAACGATTCTAAGAGATTTTCACATCATTGTTGGTAAATAAAATTTAAAAGGAAAATAGTAAATCTCAAAATCCTATTACTACAATAACATTAAAGCTATTACACAAGTATTCTCTACTACATTTTCTACAAAAGATTTTCCATTTAAACATAAGTACAATCTAAATAGCATTCACCACAAAACGATTCTACAACGAAGTTTTCGTTCCCATACATAGCTTACATTAAAATAGAGGTATTTCTTCTTCAAATACTCGTACAACATCTACGGCTTCCTTCATTTCGAGGCGGATTAAAAACCATTTCCCTTTTTGCTTGTACCGTGATGAGAAACCCAAAAGGAATAGCAAATCACTGAATTTCAGTGTAATTATGGCCGTGTCGTCATGTTTTGCCGGCGGCTAACCTTTGTGAGCCTAAATCAAGGATCTCATACAAATATTATTTTACAACGTTTCCTCAAATTGTTTGCGGTTCTTTAAATTTCTTAGTAGTGTATGAATTGTTTTATGAGCTACGATGTTTACTGTGGTTGCTGTGTTCTCTATGGTTTTCTAGTAGTGTTTTGTTTTGTTGCACGGGGCAGTTGGCACAGTGCAAGCGATGACAAGTGGCAACTGGCGAATTTTTGAACTTTTAACTTTAGCTTTTACACCGTAATTGCATTTCTTTAAAAAATTGGTCATAGCTCGCCTGCCCTTCACCATGGTATCTCCCTTAATTATAGACTTGAAAGTAATTTTTCTTAACTACAATCCTACTAATTTTATAAATGCGAAAGTTTGTGAGGATGTACATATTATGTGCGTATGGACTTATGTTTGTTACTCTTACACGCAAAAAGTAATGAACGGATTTGGATGAAACTTTACAGTAATATAGGTTATACATCAGAATAACACATGAGATAAATTTTATCCCGATATTCCCGCGGGAACGGGTACAACTCGAGTGAACCTCAGGGCGTGGCTAGTAGATTAAAGAGTATTTTTTCATAACTAAATAATGTTATATGATAGATCTTCTCTCAAACACGTCAATTGTCTTGTACTCACATGTGGAGAGCTGATAGATTTCCTGCTGTCTGTGTTGCTGGGCTGCCTTGAGAAGGTGGGGGCGTGCAGGCTGAGCGGGGAGCCCGGCTCGGAGTCCGTCCTAGCTTCATTACTACTGGTACATGTGTCCTGAAATACGGTATTGGTTAGCGATGTGGTTGATGTTCTATAACTACTACATGTACTACATTACATAGTATAAAACAACTAGTCTTTCCGACGCCTCTGTCTGATTGGTTCTAATTTGCCCAGCACTGAGATATTACAGCTACTTTACTTTACCTGTAAAGATTTAGCCACTTCCATTTCGTTATACCGCCCAGTCGTTCTTCTTTCGGGCAGGATGTACTTCGGTAAAGACTTGTAGAACCATGCTCCTGACTTCTTCCACATTTCCCTGGTCTCCGCGCAGAGGTTACACAAGTAACCTTCGCGGGAGTATATTGGTGATCTGGAGGAAAATTATGTGGTTATGTGGTTTGTATATTCGTATTTTTCACAGGTTGTTTTGTAATAATATCTGGTATTATATGTAAGTAGATAGAAGTGTTCACTTTTTGTATGTATAAAGTACTAGCAGCGCCCCGCGGTTTTACCCGCGTTGTGCCCGTGCTTGTGGGAATATCGGGATGAAAAAATAGCCTATGACCTCCCCGTTGAATGTAGCTATCTATTACAAAAAGAATTATTCAAATCGGGCAGGTAACTTCCGAGATTAGCTCGAACATACAAAAAAATAAACAATATTAAAAAAATTACCTCTTCATAATATTAAGTATAGATTTGTGTATGTATATATTAAAAAAATTAAAAATTAAAAATTATTTATTTGGGAACCAATACATTTTTACAACTTTTGGAATTGATGATATACGCGATAGCGTGAGCTGTGTTATCAGACAGCTAGATTCCATATAGTAGTATCAGACAGCTAGATTCCATATTAACAAGCTTAGAGCTTAGTTTGGGATGAGTGCATTTGACCGGGTGTATTTATTTATTTACGAGTACCTCGCTCAAACGCGTTTTGTAAAGATCGGCTTTGGGTCAAACGTTATTTATCGGGAAAGCAGTGTATCTTTCATTTGATACTTTCAAACGTATTTCGATAGGATAAGGGTAAGAGGGTATCTTTGTTATGCCCGGGCCACACATACGAGAAATGCCATAAATTATATAGATAATGGACGTATACCGTAGGTGTAGCCACGACTATACGTGATAATTTGACAATGGCATTAACAATGCCGTATGGCGTAGGCGATAGCTCGAGTGGCGGTATATCAAAGAGAGACAGAGACAGTTTAAGTGTAGCCCCCCACTTTAATGCATTAAAAATTATTGCATTAATTATTGAGATAAGGGCATTGACATTAAGCGTAAGTATGGCCCCAGCATTAGAAGTGTTTATACCGTTGAGGAGCTGAGTAGAATAATTTCTCAAGAATTCTCTGCAATACATGGTGATTATTCATATTATTATTAGTTGTACTCGACTCAGCTCTGCCTCAGTGCAAATGCACCCTGCCTTACCCCCTGTACTCTTCTTTGGTAAACAAATACTTACCTATGAGGCGGAGTCTCAATGACACACTTGGAGCAGGCAGTGTGTTGGCACATAGAACAAGTCCTCAAAGGAGACAGGAGACGAGCCGACTCGCCGCAGAGCAGACATGTTCTTGGGGCCGAGCCTTGTGCAGAGCGGCGCATACCTAGGAACCAGTAAGAGTTGTACATTCATTCATTAATTTCGAGTAGGTTAGTAACTCTGGTGTTGGAGTTTTTATACCGCCCTTTGCCCAGCCGTGGGGCATTACAGGTAGTAATTAAAGGTAGTACAGGTAGTTTAGTACTTTACTTCACTTTTTTTCAGGGAAATATCGTTTGACTTTCAAAGTGTGGTATATAAACACTTCAATCTATTTCGTGTAACGAGTTCCAAAACATAAACTAATGAATATACAGATTTTTCACAAGGCAATTCCTTTTGTAGAAGGAAAGTATTTGGAGGTCTTTTATATGAACAAAAGTTGAGGCGGTCGCGGCGAAGGCTTAGGCACATAACTCGCACTTTGTCTCTAAGTTTTAAGTAGGTAATAACAAGGCAGTCATTAATATAAAGTGTTTAATATAAACTGTGAAGTCACGTTAAGCCGTCGGTCCCGGTTACTTTCTACGGATAGTAGTGAGCCATGTCAGAGGCCTTTGGCGACTCAATAACTCGGACACCAGGATTGGTCAGGTTGACCATCCACTCGATGAAGAAGAAGACTGAAATGACTGGAATTTTAAGTCAGTTTCAATCAATCAAGATGAGAGGTCTTTGTCCAGCTGTGGACCATTATAGGCCTTTTTTTGCTAATACTTTTTTTTCATCCAATAACCAGTCAGTTCATTTGAAGTAACTGCAGCAAGCGGTAATTACGCTTACTTCATTCACCTCTCTGTACTGATATCTTCAGTGACATGAGACTTTTACTAGGCAGTGGGACGTCAGGGGCTTATACTCAATCTTTACAATACTTAACAATAGAAGCAGAAAACTTATATTTTACTGGTAAATAAGACGTCATTAACTAAACAAAACTTAGCTCATAATCCTGTAACTTAGTCTTATGTAATTTTATCCCATTCATCTTAAGTAAGCACAAGCCTAAACATGAGCACAAGATTATTTCTGCGTACGCAACAATTAAGATTTCGTACCGAAATTATGTTCTACAAAGATGACTTAATTAAGTTAACAACTTGATTCTCCGAAGGCATTTATGAAGCTTCGTCACAGACGAAATAATTCTGAAGTAAATAAGAAGTTTTCTATGTAATTCGACTCGTTAGAGCCTTTGTCCACTGACCCGATTCGAATTAAAGAATAGGGAATATGTCTTTGATCACTTAGTTACACAAAATAGCCATTAGGGCTACGCAAATGTCCTTGCTGCAAAGTGGCTTAGTGTGAGATTCGTAAGATTAAGGGCCAACACTGCGTTAAGCGTGAAACAGCACGCGACGGGCGCACGCGACTGGCGCACGCGACGGGCGCATGCGACGGGCGCATGCGACGGGCGCACGCGACGGTTCACTTTTGTATGAAACCGCGGCGTGCGCACGCTTATCGCACTGTCGGCCCACTACCTGTCCTCTGAAACGAAGAAACAGAGAAATATTCACCAATAGGATTCCGTAAAATTTCTGAGCGGATTTTATGCAATCCTATTGGTTAATATTTCTCCGTTTCTCCGCTCTGTATTCTCATTTCGCTTCAGTGGAGAGGCCTTAGGGACCTTACCATCAGACCAGACCAGTGAGAGATTAAGATAATAATTACCTTGTCTATGTTCTATTCAAAATGCTAGCGATGAAAATGACTCGAAAAAAAGTAGCGTTTAAAAAAGGTTCATGCAAACTTGATAATTGTTCTACGCTTTTTTACGCGCTAATACGAGTACAGCATTTTTCCGTCGTACGGGGTTCTATCGACTAACTGAATGAATGACGACGCTTCATTTTTCTCCTCTCTAAGATATCTCTCGCTCTATTTCTATATGAAGAAACGAGATAAAAGATAGAAGACATATTGTCTTTGGGGTGCGTCTTAACACCACTTGTAACCTAATCGAAATGAATGAATGAATGATGAAGCTTCTTTTGTCTCCTCTCTAAAGATATCTCTATTGCTCTTTTTCTAAAGAAAAGAGATTAAAGATATTGTCTTTAGGATTCGTGTTAACACCACTAATTGCTACCTATTCGAAATGAATGATGACCCAATCTCTTCCGTACATACCTTCAAGTCTAGCCACGAGTCTGCCCACCCGTTTGGCCTCTATCTCATCCAATTTCTCCGCTCTCTTGACGACAGCTGCGATGGCCTCCCGCTCCGAAGAGCTCAGCGGGGGCTCGCTACGGGCCGCGCTCCACCCGGTGCGCAGTCTGAGGGTGCAGGGGTGGATTAGTTGAGGGTAGGTAGAAATATAAGGCAGAAACATGGATATTGGGTTAGCTGAATATAAATATACTAATATAATAAGGCTGAAAAGTTTTTTTGTTCGTACGCCGCCCTACCAATCCGATAGGAAGAATTATTTTATGATCTATACTAATATTATAAAGCTGAAGAGTTTGTTTTGTTTGTTTGTTTGTTTGTTTGTTTGTTTGTTTGTTTGTTTGTTTGTTTGTTTGTTTGTTTGTTTGTTTGTTTAAACGCGCTAATCTCAGAAACTACTGAACCGATTTGAATAATTCTTTTTGTAATAGATAGCCACATTCAACGGGAAGGTTATAGGCTATTTTTCATCCCGAAATTCCTACGGGAACGGGTACAACGCGGGTAAAACCGCGGGGCGCTGCTAGTATAATATAATAATATACACGGACAAATTCACACACGGTTAATTAGACCCAAACTAAGCTCTAAGCTTGTGTTATGGAATCTAACTCACTGATTCTACTACATATACATACACAAATACTTTATAAGAATATATAATTGACACCTAGACGTCGCCAACATATTGATGACTCCGGGCGGGAATCGAACCCGCAACCCCCGACACAGTAAGCGCTCTCACTGCCACTGTGCCAACGGGCTTGTCAAATGAGACATAGTCAACGGGAAAGCATCTACCTACGTAATCTAAATAATGCTCGGTCCTTTTTTATCATACAACTAGCAGCGCCCCGCGGTATTACCCGCGTTGTTCCCGTTCCCGTGGGAATTTCGGAATGAAAAGTAGCCTATAACCTTCCCGTTGAATGTGGCTATCCATTACAAAAAGAATTTTTCAAATCGGTTCAGTAGTTTCTGAGATTAGCGCGTTTAAACAAACAAACAAACAAACAAACAAACAAAACAAACTCTTCAGCTTTATAATATTAACTTAGTATAGATACATAAATAGACATTGGTATAACAAAACGAAAAATTTAATAAACAAAACATTTTTCCATTTCGCTCTCATGATTATTCCAGAATGTTCCAGTAGAAGCCTTTGTTACGTCAATACTCACAACATTAAATTAAAATTGGAATACAGAAAGTATAAAAGTGTTATATTACATTCGGTCGTTCGCCGAACCGAACCGTTTAAAGGTACCGACCGTACTGCTGTCGCTCACCTAATACGGCCGATGGCCGACGATGAGTAACGTATTCTTTACTTACCCAATACTGTTATAGGTACAAAGTAATAATAAGTAATACTGCCTTCTCGCGGGAATTTCGGGATAAAATGTATCCCATATATTATTCTGATGTATAACCTATATTACTGTAAAGTTTCATCCAAATCCGTCCAGTAGTTTTTTCGTGAAAGAGTAACATACATACATACATACTCCTCCATACTCACAAACTTTCCT
This sequence comes from Cyclophora punctaria, assembly GCA_951394245.1. Taxonomy (NCBI): domain Eukaryota; kingdom Metazoa; phylum Arthropoda; class Insecta; order Lepidoptera; family Geometridae; genus Cyclophora; species Cyclophora punctaria. Next base: position 5,338,410 of record OX596189.1, read on the forward strand.
CAAATGGAAATGCAGGTCCCAGTCACCGCAACCGTAATTTTGCTGCATGCTGCGAACGCCTTATTGTAATTACGCACAACATGTTTCAATTGAAAAGTCTTTCCCTATATTACTTTGAAAATTTGTCAATTTGTAGTGTAATATTGAAATCCAATGAAATAAACAATCTGTATTTCTGATTCCTCTGAAATTTGCTGAAATCTGACGATATCGAAAATCCTCAAAAGGTATTATTTTATCTTTCGTGGAAATTTGGGATTTTAATGTGAATATTTCTATTGAAATTAAAAGCGAAGGGTCGTACAAACATTCTGGGATTGATAGAGCGTGGAGATGTAAATAATATTTGTATTATTTCGCATATTTCGGTCGCCAGATAACATTTAAGATGGTTCCACAGTGACGCAGCTTTGGCGGTTAGGCATATTTTTATAACATTAAAACTGCACTTTAGTACATGATAACTCAATGATATTACTTAACTTTTAGGATATTGTAGAATTAAGAGTTAATAGTTTGTTATTGTTGGAAACATGTTTGACACTTTTTCAATCATTCCCCACCTACGCTTTCCCACAGATACGCAAATTTCTTGTGAAAATGTTCCCAATCTATATAGTGGAAGCTGTCGTACGGTTCTAATTTTTTTAAAGTGGCTGAGACATACGGACGGACAGACAGACAGAGAGACATGACGAATCTATAAGGGTTCTGTTTTTTGCAATTTGGCTACGGAACCCTAAAAAGAGTATCTTCATATGAATGCTTATTGTTGATCGAAGTATGAATGTATTGTCCTATAGCAGCGCCCCGCGGTTTTACCCGCGTTGTCTCCATTCCTGTTGGAATTTCGGGATGAAAAATAGCCTATGTTACTCGTGGATAATGTAGCTTTCGAATGGTGAAAGAATTTTTAAAAACGGTCCTGTGGTTTTGAGCCTATTCATTACAAACAAACAAACAAAGTTTTCCTCTTTATAATATTAGTGTAGATACCGTATGCCTCCCTATTAACTTCCCGTAAAAGCTTACTAATATAGGTTTCTGTTTATCTTTAACTTACTGGAATTGGACACTATTCGGCAATTGATCATTCAACTGACACTTTCTATGTTTATTGTGTCGTTATCCAAAAGATTGAGCACTTTCAATATAATATTGAGCAACTTTGGTGCTGCAAAGGATTAATGTTTGCGAACCCCTCTTTTGGGACTTGTTGCGTCCGATTATTTCAGAGCTTAAGTAACAAAACCCGATCCAATAGGTTACAAGCCGTTTTGAAGAAATATCCTGTTTATGTTTTTGCTAGCAGCCGCCGTTATGTTTGCCCGCGTTGTACCGATCTCATGTGAATTTCGCAATGGAAACAATGCCAAACAAAAATCTTCCAAAAGTAATTAATAGTGTAATTGATGGAGTTTCTAAGATTAGCGCATTCAAACAAACAAGAAAGAAAACAAACTCTTCACCTTTATTAGATCAGTGTAGATTTACTTAGATAAAAATATAGGCGGTATACAGAAAGGTATAGGCCGCATACTCCGCTAGTTGCTTAAGATATGTCAGTGACGCTCGACACTGGACGGTGCTGCCTAGGCAACTGACTGGTACCAGCGCAGGGCTGAATTTTTTTGCACCACATTTTAGGAGCCTCTCACTAGTCCTTCACTACATAGTATAAAACAAAGTCGCTATTTTTGTCTGTTTGTCTGTATGCTTAAATCTTTAAAATTACGCAACGGATTTTGATGCGGTTTTTGTAATAGGTAGAGTGATTCAAGAGGAAGGTTTTAATGTATAAAAATTCCCGATATTCCCACGGGAACGGGCACAACGCGGGTAAAACCGCGGGGCGCTGCTAATTTACTATAAATTTCTTTATGTTTCCTGGACGTTGTATGAGCCTTTTAGCCTAAGTTTAAACGTGCACATTGCACAACTAAGATATACTATACACCTCTTTTGTGTATTCTAACCCTAAGTAATGTGAGAATTGGAGAAAATATCCAATGGAGAAGGTGACTGCTATTCCCTTTAAGTACTGTATACTTATATAAGTACCTAAATACGTTTACTCAACGAACACGATCGCTAAATTAAATAAATATATTCCCAGTACTTCTCAAGTACTGGTATGCAATCAACTGCTTCAAGATCAAGGTCTACATAAGATTTCCATTAGTATATTATGTACAATCTATATAATGTACACTCAGGTCATCGACCGGCAAGAGAACATAAAAATAACATTAATACCGCTCGGGCGAGCTTGGAAACGTAGTTCATATTGTTTTTTGATTCAATTTCAATTCAATGTTATGTACCTAGTACTAGTAGCACCCCGCGGTATTACTCGCTTTGTTCGTGTTCAGGCGGGAATTTCGGGATAAAATGTATTCCATTAGTTATTTTGATGTATAACCTATATTACTGCAAATATTTTTAAAAATCTGTTGAGTAGTTTTTGCGTGAAAGAGTAACACAGTCAAGCTCTGGACTAACTGTGTACCAAATTTCATTTAAATCGGTTCAGTAGTTTTGGCGTGAAAGCGTGACAGACAGACAGATAGAGTTACTTACGCATTAATAATATAAAAGCTTTGGAAATACTTGTGTATAAAATTCCCTACCAGAACAAAGGCTACTAGTAACAAAAGAGTTTTCTAACCGTGGGTTAAGTTTGAACTATTACAAATCTATACTAATATTATAAAGCTGAAGAGTTTGTTTTGTTTGTTTGTTTGTTTGTTTGTTTGTTTGTTTGTTTAAACGCGCTAATCTCAGAAACTACTGAACCGATTTGAATAATTCTTTTTGTAATAGATAGCCACATTCAACGGGAAGGTTATAGGCTATTTTTCATCCCGAAATTCCTACGGGAACGGGTACAACGCGGGTGAAACCGCGGGGCGCTGCTAGTTAATATTATAAAGCTGAAGAGTTTGTTTTGTTTGTTTGTTTGTTTAAACGCGCTAATCTCAGAAACTACTGAACCGATTTGAATAATTCTTTCACTGTTAGATAGTCTATTTATCGAGGAAGGCTATAGGCTACATTTTATCCCGAAATTCCCACGGGAACGGGCACAACGCGGGTAAAACCGCGGGGCGCTGCTAGTAACCAAATATATCTAACAAACTTGTAATACATTTATTAATAGCCCCACGTTGTTCTATGCCCCGCAACAAGAATTAAAGTAATATTTGGCTATTGTTCCTATGAATTATTCATGTTAAATATATTTTTGTGACGTGATTCTGTGATGGTAAACATTATAGAAACGGTAGGTACGTGGTTTTAAAAAGTGAAGCTTAAAAAGGGATATTTGATTTTTGCTATGATCTGAGCTGAGAATACTGATACGTGTAACTCCGTCTCTACTTGTCGACTTTAGATTCACACTAGCAGCGCGTTGTACCATTTCCCGTGGGAATTTCAGGACAAAAAATAGCCTATAACCTTCCCGTTGAATGTGGCTATCCATGACAAAAAGAATTTTTCAAATCGGACCAGTTGTTCCTGAGATTAGCGTGTTCAACCTGAAATTCCCCAACGGGAACAGGTACAACGAGGGTAAAACCGCGGGGCGCTGCATTTTTTTATATGTTGCTTGTTAAAGTAGCATAATGACAGCGACGCTAACGTCATAGCAATAATGTGGAAAAGTCAAAGATTGATAATTATCATTATGACTTCAATGTTCAACTTTAGCCGAGAATTACGTAGGAAAGTAGGAAAATTCTTTCAATTATTTATTAAAAGAATTTTCCTAAAACTTTCAAAATTACACCGATGAAGAAGGAACTGATCATAACAAAGATTAATTATAATAAAAGCCCTTCCAATATTAATTCGGATGAGCTTTTTTTAGAAGTTTTAACATCATTGTTTTTTAATAAGTTAAGGGATTCTTTTGTTTTGTCTTCATGTTTTAAATTCAGGATAAAAGGTCTATAAAAAAGAATATAAACCTACCTGTTCACCCATTATTAAATTTATACATTTACGATAGACCATGTCAGAGGCCTTTAAGCGGTCATAAAACTACGACACCAGGGTCGGCCACAAACCTACACGAACATACTTACCTACTATTGACACAACCACAGATTACAAAAATAAAATTATAGTTTAAAAAAACTAAAAAACACGCTTTTATTGCAAATTGAACTAAAAACTAGAAAATAATTTTTCACCTCAAATCAAAATTATAATAAAATTTAAGTTATTAACACAATGATTCAATTCAGAGTAAAAAGCGTGGGGTGCTTAATATTTTTTTTTAATATTACAATCATCATGAGAGGATAGTTATGAACTACAGTAAAATGCACCCCACGCTTTTTTACTCTGAATTGAATCATTGTGTTAATAACTTAAATTTTATTATAATTTTGATTTGAGGTGAAAAATTATTTTCTAGTTTTTAGTTCAATTTGCAATAAAAGCGTGTTTTTTAGTTTTTTTAAACTATAATTTTATTTTTTATTTTTTAGTAAATCTGGCAAATCCATATAACATTATATGCAACTTTTCATCCCGTAATTCCCACGGGAACGGGCCCATCACGGGACGCTGTTAGTGTCTAGTACCATTTAGTAAAATAAAACAGAACTCCCGTTCCGTCCCACGGCGAGTGCCCGTTGATGTCTTTTATATGAAGTAATATTTTTTTAGTAAATCTGGCAAATCCATTAAGGATAATGGGAAACTGTTATTAAATTATTGCATTGTCATCGGTCCTTGATACGTATGCAAAGTTTCAAATTAATCAGACTTCTGGAAGTTGGTGAAAATGATGTTCAAAGATTCCATTACATACGTTCGTACCTACGTACGTACATACAGGCCAAGCTAATAAAAGCGTGTTAATAATGGGAAACTGTTATTAAATTATTGCATTGTCATCGGTCCTTGATACGTATGCAAAGTTTCAAATTAATCAGACTTCTGGAAGTTGGTGAAAATGATGTTCAAAGATTTCATTACATACGTACATACATACATACATACATACATACATACATACAGGCCAAGCTAATAAAAGCGTGTTAACCAAGCTAATAAAAGCGTGTTAATAAAAGGGACGCAACTTATTCATTCAAACATTATTTATAGGTTAGTAATACGTACTAATACTAAAGGTGTGAGTTGGTAAAGCGACTGCAGCAGTCGACTGCAACTGCAGACACAGCTTCACTACTAGTTTCTATGAAATTTCGAGCGCGCGGTGACATTTCTGCTGCGGTCGCGGAGTGCTGTCCTGCAGTCGTGACGTAGAGCAACAGCAGATAAGAGAAAAATATTTTGAAAAACGAACAAAATTAATAGTGTAGGAGCTAATGTTATTTTTTTAATACAATTTAGGTTGCTTAGTAATGATTAATCATTTTACTCAATAGAAAATCATTATGTTAAGATTGACAAATGTGGCATAGATCAAGGTGTCGTGGTTTTTATCTCTGCTACGTAGTATAATAAAAACTTGAAAAGTATAATATAAATTCACTTTTTTGACAGCCACCACCATTTTTTTAAAAGACCATTTTGACTGTATACCCCAAAAAATATAAAATCAGTTCAATGAAATATTGAGGTTTAAATATTAATTTAGTTCCAACGACGTGACAGACATAAAATAAAAACAAAAACAAATTTAGTTTTTTGAATAAGTAGAATTTGATGAATTACACTTCGATCAACACACAACTAGATAAAGAGTCACGTTCAAAATCAAAGCTAAATGCTGTCCGCGTGGATGACGTGGGGACATCTTTATTTGTTTACTACCGAACTGAGACAATAGTTTGAAATCATTTCTAATTTCAACCTAATTACTACCATGACACCTAGAAATAAAGTAGCAAATCTTATGAATAAAATAAGAGCACTTTCAAGTGCGCTGTTATTCACCTTAATAATGTACATTTCTTAAATATCCTAATCAGTCTTAAACTACATACACACTATGAGAGACCTATCCGCTATCGTCGCTAACAGTATTATTGATCGAAGTACATAAACATTTGAATAAATACATAATGCATTATAAAACCGAAATTTTTAAACCAGTATTTTAATAACTATCAATTGACATTCATTTAATCGAAGCCACGTTATTTTTGTTACCAACGTTGTTTTGTTTCTTCAAATTGTGTTGAAAACGTTCGATTATTTATTATCATATTTGTATCTGCAACGGTAGGCAGCAAATATGGCGGTCGGCTCTCCGACCATAAATTGTATTATGTCAAAATTTGAAAAATGAATTTGGGTTACCATTTTTCAAAATAATTACTCCTCAATTTATTTATTAAAAAGAATAATTTCTTGTATTGAGATCATAATTAGTCGTTTGATTTCATGGTACACTTATAAATAATTTTATACCTAATACAAAATAACTATTAATTTTAAATTTGGGACTTTTTCGTATACTTTTATCACCCTTTCAACAGTTAAAAATTTATTTTAAAAATCTAATATTTGGCACCTCGATTAAATATGGTGGCTAACACTCACATCCATTGAGGTCAAAAACTTAAAATTGTATTAATACCATCATAGGTGAGCTGTACTCCTTTTCTAAGGCACAGGTAATCTTTAACCGAACTAATTTATTTTGTATAAGATGGAATAAGTTAACTATTTAGACCATTTCTAGGGAGTTTAGGGTATCAGACTGGGATTAAATAATAATATGTAATAACAATTGGATTTGCATATGGATCAGATCGGAATAATAGTTTCGAATTCATAAAAATTAAAAGCATTCGAATTCCAGTTGTCCTTTTCGAGGCTTTTTACGATATCAATCTATTTACGTAAATTGTAAATTCTTCCTGTATGTGCGAGTTGACCATTACATTACGTTTAAATAGTTTTATTGAATCTCTAATTAATTGTAATTCCCCGCATTTTGGGGAAATTTTCACACATTGGCAACGTTGATTATGTGGTGTGCAGTCGGCAGTGAATTAGCGACTGCAGACTGTACTGCGGACGACTGCAACGCCCTGCTGCCTGCAGTCTGCAGTCGACTGCAGCAGTCGCTGATCCAACTCTTACCTTAACAGTACAAAGTTCTAACGTACTAAAACAGTAAAGAATTAATGAAAATCGGAAACGATCGTCATATATTATGATTCTTCAATTTAATTTTCTATTCCATATTCAAAGCCGGCTCTATAACTTTTCCAACCATAAGCAACAGCTGAAAATGAGTCTATGAAAAACCATAAACCAACTCTATAGAGAGCTGGACGCTTCGTTATTTTTCTCTGATTACTTTTAGTTGTAGGAAACGAGTGTTAGGTAGTTCTGTTGTTCTAGATAACAAAAGATAACAATGCTACGCGGAAAACGGGGAAAACTAGTCGGGGAGTGTCAGCGCCGGTTTTAGCACTACCAGCGCCCTGGGCGAGATTTATACGGCGCCCCCTAACTGCAATTCAAACCCATATGAAAAAAAAAAGATATAATGAAATTACCATTTATTAAAAGAAATAACCATTTGTTTAAAAATACTAATAAAAAAAAAGACGTGTGGCACTCGGGGACTGCCGCGGTAAAGCTATTGCATAGTTATTTTTTATATCACTAGATGGCGTTAGTGGGGAGCGTGAGGTTTTTTCGTTACGGAATCTCTGGATTCGGTCCCCGCGCTAGAAGGCCCGCGATAGAAGCTATGCAATAGCTTAATTTGACTTTTCTAGCCTTTCTGTCGGCGAACTCTTTTATTATTTTATCAAAATCGAGGTTTTCAGCAATTTCATTCTCGATTGACAAAGTTGCCAAGTTTGTCAATCGGGATTGCGATATTGTCGTACGCAGATAGGTTTTTATCAGCTTAAGCTTAGAAAAACTCCTCTCCCCACTAGCAACCGTTACAGGTATAGTTAATAATATGCGCATTGCTATCCATACATTTGGATACAGTTCTTGTAAGTTGCGATCTTTGATAAAATTTAAAACAAAAACAGGGGTAGCCACATTCTGATCAGGCAAAAAAGATTTCAGACTTAAGAGTTCATCACACAACATATACCCATCTATATCTGATTTAGAGTCTACAGTTAATTTCAATTGGAGATCACCACAGAGTTTGACAAGGTCAGGTTTTTCCGGAATCTGTTTTATATTGTACAAAAAAGACCAATATTCCGAGTACTCATTTAACTGTTCAAATCTTTCATTGACTGAAATTAATGTAGTGTCCAAAAGACAGTTGAAAAATTCAATCTCAATTATTTTTTTCGGAGAATCTATGGGTTCATCGCGGGCAGTTTCACCAGCTTGACGTTTAACATATCGAATTCTTGTCGTAACTCTAAACACAGGTTCAATTTCCAGTTCTTCAGCCAATTCCTTCGCCGTTAAAATGGCGCTTTTGAAGCCTGTATTTCTATATTCTTCCAAGAAAGTACAGCATTTTTTCAACAGTTCTGTGCATTTACCGAGATCTGTGTCTGTTAATTGCAGAGATTTACTAACGATATTAATTTGAAAAAGTATGTCATACCAAACGACCAATGACACTATGAAGCTAAAATCTTTTAGCTGTTCGGCTAGAGTAGTAGCCTCATGAGAGACTTGAACATCAGTTTTCTGAGTTTCAATAGCTAAAGTAATTAAAGCGTCATGGATGGCACTAATTTGATAACGGACTGCATTAACACTGCTGATTCTTGCTTCCCAATGTGTGTCACTGAGCTTTTTTATAGTAGGTATACTAGCGACCCGCCCTCGCTTCGCTTCGGGTAATCAAGATTTCATGTAGGAAAATCGGGATAAAACATTGCGTGTCTCCCGCAGGAATATACACAATCAAAATTTCAAGTGGGAAATTGGGGATAAAATATTACATGTCTCGCGCGAGTATATATGTATACACAATCAAGATTTCATGTGAGTAAGAATTCGGGATAATACCTACATAGCACGTCTTCGTCGTTCGTAGTTCGTAGGTAGGTATATCCCCGCGCGCTTTGACCGCACGAAACAGTAAGTAGCCCTAGGAGACCCGCCATCGAGCATTATTATTTTGTAAGCAGCGCCCCGCGGTTTTACACCGTTGTGCTCGTTCCCGTGGGAATTTCGGGAATTTTTTTACATAAAAACCTTCCTCTTGAATTACTCTACCTATTACAAAAAACCGCATCAAAATCCGTTGCGTAATTTTAAAGATTTAAGCATACAGACAAACAGATAAACAGACACGAAACAGAGACGACTTTATTTTATACTATGTAGTGATATTTCTCATCATAACTCTGAAACTAACTGTCCGATTTTAATAATTTAAAGAGGTATACAAAGAAACATAATTAACCTTGATTGTAGAGCCATTTATTTTGATGTAGATTCATATCATCATAAGAATATCATCAACTTAAAATTACACTCCTTTTTTAACTAATTAATTTTAACTAAAAACGGTAATTGTGGCTTAACTATAATAGTTAGACATATGCCCTCGCGAACTTATTTGTTCGCAATGATATGTACTTTGATTGTGTAGAACATTGTTTTTGTGTATCATCAATAGATTTAGTAGCGCACGCCAATAACCAATTTTTTTAGGCATGTTTTTCATACCTTAGGTTACATATACCCGCGTTGTGCCCTCCCGTGGGAATTTCGGGATTTTTTTTACATAAAAACCTTCCTCTTGAATCACTCTACCTATTACAAAAAACCGCATCAAAATCCGTTGCGTAATTTTAAAGATTTAAGCATACAGACAGACAAACAGACAGACAGACACGACACAGAGACGACTTTATTTTATACTATGTAGTGATAATCCCAAGTGATCAGTTAGAATTTTCCATCGATGAACAGAAGCTGAAAACAGTGTGAACAACCTCTGAAGTACTCCAAACAAAGTGACTGATGAATGAGAATGAGCTGAGTGTGTTCCGCTTAGTCAAAAATAACATCGACTCTCTCTCATTTAAACGTAAAAAAGAGATAGACTAATGTTTTTCTCGATGGTCGGGGATTCCCGGTAAAATTAAATGCATGCTCCGATTTGAACACTGCGTTCCAATCTAGTGTTGCCAACATAACGATTTTTTCGCTAAATTTAGTGAATTTACGAGTAAGTAGGCCTTGCTCAATGAGCGGAAGGAAATAAAGGGGCGCCTGCGGCGCCCCTTTATATTCGGCGCCCTGGGCGGTCGCCCAACCGCGCCCTACCCTAACGCCGCTACTGGGGAGTGTTGTTTCATGCCGTCTGTGGCCGGCATCGAAATACATATATTGGCATTATATTAACAGCTGTTCCCAATAACCTTTCTCTATTATCTATGTCGACCAGCAGATCAAATAGGTTGTTTATAAATGTCAAATGGAAGCTAAAAGAACTTTTTTAAATATGACATTTGTTTACAAAGAATGTCCAAAATTGTCCAGCAATGGTCCGCTGCGGGCCATGATAATTATCCTACTAATATTATAAATGCGAAAGTTGATGTATGGATGTATGTAGTTACTCTTTCACGTAAAAACTACTCAACGGATTTGGATGAAACTTTACAGTACTTAATATTGGATAAACATCTGAATAACATATGGGATACATTTATCCCCAAATTCCTGCGAGATTGGGTACAAAGCGGGTAACACCGCGAGGCGCGGATAGTTCATACAAATACAAAGTCACGCGACCCGCAACCGGCCCGCACCCGCACTATGTCTTGCGCTTCAAATTAAGTTTCGAGTTTGTTATGTGCAATCCAGTCTCAATATTCAAAGTTCTATTTTCAAAATTCGCTATTCAACCTCCGTTACACCGTCGCAGTTCAGAGTTCTACTATCTTTGGTAATAGCAAAAGTAATTTTCTAGACAATTTGCTCTCTACGGTTATTAGTGGTTAAATAAGTTAGCTTCTAGTGCTTTCTATATGGAAAGTTGCGTTCTGAAAGCTTATAGAGCTTGCTTGTATAGCTAATATGAATTAATTATTGGGAAGTTGCTCTATTATAAAATAATAGGAAGGTAATGTATTTTTTATTTAATGTACTTGGTTAAGTAAATGAAAGGAAATACGACATTTTCCTGTGTAATATTTTTTGAAAGCAACTCACTGGAAAATTGATGTATTATTAATATTTTTGGTTTGTTTGAATAAGGTACATTATACAATTTAAGTATCAGTTCGAAGACGGGATATATCAATTTAAAAAATAAATAAAATGCATACAAACTTTTTCTGGTTTACGCACATGGTTGTTAAATAAAATCTTTTTACTAGCTACCGACAGTCAGTGCCTACAGTAGAGACTCGTGGTATCTAGTTACGTCTGCGCCTGTACTGATATCTCCTTTTTTGTCTCTGAGTGAAAGAAGAAGCTTTTGTCTTGCAATGTGACAATATAGGCTACACTTTTATACATTTTGACATTAAGTTAGTCAAATAACTAATCTTCATTTGACCCCAATAATTGCACATTTAGCCAATCTTTGTTTTCAAAAAGGTGTCTTCCCCTTGTCACTGAAACAAGCAGTTGTCACTCCTGTTTATAAGAGTGGGGATAGAGACAATATCTGCAACTATCGTCCTATTTCTGTCATACCTGTAATTTCTAAAATTATTGAAAAGCTTCTAAATGTTAGACTTCTCTCTTACTTAAATAAGTACCGCATATTATCGGATTTTCAATTTGGATTTAGAAAAGGACGATCCACAGAAGATGCAGTTGCTGCATTTAGCTCCTATGTCACAGGTCAATTAGACAGGAAAATGAAATGTCTGGCTGTATTCCTGGACTTGAAAAAAGCGTTCGATACTGTCTCTATCCCAATCTTAATTCAGAAATTATACAACATCGGCTTGAGAGAGTCGTCTCTATCTCTGTTTAAAGATTACCTGACAGGGAGAAAACAAAAAGTTAAACTTGGTGACTCTACTAGTGAATGGACGAATATATCACATGGAGTCCCACAGGGAAGCGTTCTAGGCCCGACGCTATTCTTAATCTACCTGAACGACCTGTGTAACATGCAAATACTTAACGCAAAAATATACTCATACGCCGATGATACTGCTGTAGTTTTCTCAGGTACATCTTGGGACGATGTTAGAAGAAATACAGAGCGTGGATTGGAATATATAAATAACTGGCTACGACAGCACATTTTGACATTGAATACGTCAAAGACTAACTACATATGCTTTAGCATCTACAATGACTCTCAACCTTCTAAGGACTTTGACATTAAAATTCATGATTGTGATGAAACTGTTGATAGAGCAAACTGTTCCTGCTCGAGTATTCTCAAAACAGACTGCACAAAATACCTAGGCGTCTTTATAGACCAGAGACTGTCTTGGTACTCACACCTCGACCATGTAACTGCCAGAATCAGGAAACTTACATGGATGTTCAAAACTCTTAGACATGTGGTACCACGACCAGTTGAAGGCGCACTGGAGAGTAGAGATATTCTACAGGATATATATGTATCTCTGGTACAATCAATTTTAATATACTGCATACCTGTGTGGGGTGGTGCGGCGAAAACTCGCTTCCTAAGTGTAGAACGGGCACAGCGCAATCTCATCAAAGTTATGAACTTTAAAAAAATCACTTTCCCTACGTCCGAACTTTACTTTATGACAGGACTAATGACGGTGAGGCAACTCTATATCACACAGACTATAAGTAGATTTCATACAAAACTAAATTATGACCCCAACAAAAGTAAAAGAAGGAATTATGCTGTTGTACAACTGCCGCGCACCAATTCTCAATTTGCTAGTAGGCAATATGATAAGCGTGCTGCACATCTTTATAATATATTTAATAAAAACTTGAACATATATAGGAAAACTCTACATGAATGTAAGAAAATAGTTAAGAATTGGTTAAAATCAAAGAATTATGATGAGACTGAAAAGTTAATAGAATATCTAATGTAGTACATACATATTTATTATTTATTATTAAATTTTGCGTTTAATATTCAATGTTATTTACATATATACTTCTTATAAAATTTATAAATATAAACTGTAAATTGTGTAATGGGTGTAAATACTGTTATTGTATTGTTCGTATCTTTATTCTTTGTATATATTTTTTTTTGTTTTTTTCTTAATTAACGTTTTTCTCTGATTATGTATTCCTGTAGTTTCTAATCATATTATAATTTTTCTAAATTAGGTAAAACAAACTATGTAAGACAATAAATGGAAGAGCGGTGCCTCCTGATACAGGCTTTGTTAGCTTAAAAGGAGGCTCCAGCCACTGTTAATATATATTGTACCTTTTTAAAGTAATAAATATATTTTAATTTTTTTTTTTTTTTTTAATTTTTTTTTTCATTTATCTATGGAAAGAAAGAAGCAACATCGATTCAGGAGATAATCTAAAAAAAAAATCCTACAATTTCTTAAAAAGTTTATTCCATCTAGTTATCTATGGAAAGATAGAAGCGAACGTCAATTCACGATAATCCATTAATTACAAAGTTCCCGCCAAAAGTCCAAACTAATATAGAACTAGTTGAGTAATGAAATGGAAGTTGAATTGAAAAGGTTTAATAAATAAAGCTGGGAAAGGCTGCTAATGAAGTTGGGATGAACTTTTAGTGAGGACTTTGGGAGCGGATCCAGGGTTGGGGGCTTCGGGGGCAAAATATGATTTAGGGGGCAAACTAAGCTTTTTTGTTTTAAAGTAGTAAAGTATGGTGTCGGAGTTTTTAAACCGCCTAAAGACTTCCAACATGGTCATATTTTGTAGTAAAATATGTTTTTTTATATTGTAAAAGCACTAATAAGATGCCCTACGTAAGCGATAAACACTGCAAAACGACGTGATACATGGCGTTGCGTTATACAACCCACCATGATTTTATGTAGATTATCTTTCTAAACGTTATTTTTAAAACAAAATGGCTGTATATGGAAACAATGTTCGATGTTCTTTTTTCAAAATTGCCCCCACTGCCCTCCCTGGATCCGCGCCGTCTCTTCCTAACTTTCCTCATTCCGTTCTTTGTAGATATTCTTACTCTTTGAAGCTAGAACTATTAACGACATTATTTGTGAAGTTAATTATAGATGATACTTTTCTTGTTACTGTCAGATGTTCAGCTGTTGGTCAATCGGTAGGCTGTTTTGTTCTGGCTGTTTGAGTTAGTGATATAAATAAAATAGAACGGCTAAATTTACACTTTTAGGCACCCTTTCATCTCTGTCACCTTTGTCATTACTGCACCATCACTAAATGCTTTTAAAATAAATAAATATCACATTTTTGGTAAATAGATATAGTGTAGTGAATGTGGTAGAGTTCGAAGCGAAGCAAAGAGGTTTATGTCTATGAGAGTTGTGTCTATGGTACGTACAGTTATTTAATATTGGCGCTAGACAATAGACATACTGAGACGAAAGATGACTTCACTATGTAAGGAAATGTGGAACAATGGGCTTTACGCATAATTTATTCATCAAGTATGAACCGACAACTTATCTACTTACATCTACATCTACTATCCTTACTATCTTCATTATTTAGGGGTGTCTATGACCTTATTCCCAAATCGAAAAGTGCTATGACTCCCCCTTTAGGTCAAAAAACTCTTATCAAGCATTCATCAAGAATAGACTATCGGTAATTTCATACAATTTGTGAAGCCTTATAGAGCATGGAGCAATTGAGCATAATTCCATTTGAATTACGAACAGCTGTGCTTATCAACGTATAGCGTACATTCGTAATGTCAGGGTAGGAAGCGGATGTCAGCTGATAGCGACTCGAGGCTACCGAGTTCATGAAACAACCTCGCATCGGTTTAAATTTAGAACTTCTTTCAAAACATTGTCTATTCTTTATTTGTCACCAGTTCGAGGACGTTCGGTGGCAAAGGACTTTTTATTTTTGGAATTAAAATACTTACTTAGTCTATGGTTGTTTTGGTTAACTTTATCAAAGTGTTAATTAACTTATTAAGAAACGCAGAAAAAGTGTTACCATGTTACTAATTACTTTTGTTTTTTAAGATTTTAAGAAATAATTATACCTTCTAACTTATTAAGTAAAGAGTAGGAGGTAAAAAAGTAGGTTCATACTTAATTAGTGTATATTATAAGAGGTATAAAACAAAATTTAGTCATAATAATAATGCTTCTATTTTTATATAACTAAGAACAATCTAGATAATTATAGTAGAGTCTAGAAGGTAGAGTCTAGGTTTTCTATTATTTTATATTCTTTATGCTTCTTTATACGAGTGGTGGGAGACCGCGAAGGACAGGGAGAGTTGGAAGCGTTTGGGGGAGACCTTTGCCCAGCATTGGGATTACCTATATAGGTTAAGGAAAAAAAATGCTTCAGTAGGTAGGTATATCTTATAAGGCCCTGTATCTTAATTTAGTGACTAAACTCAAAATCTGTGTATAAAATCAAAATTCTTCAAAGTTCTAAACAAAAAAGTACCTACTCATATTCACACTATGCTAAGTTATTTTTCTGCCGTGTTCAATCTCAAGCTGCTATGAATATGTACTTATACTCTCTTTTGATGTTTCCACGTCCCTAATTTCCCTATAAATATTAAATAGCATAAAACCTTTGTAGTGAAAGTTAAAGTCGTGAAGTCCTTTACGTATTTAACGTTACAAATAAATCTTCTTATTAACATACCATTTCGAATATAATTAATATATAATCTCATTAAATTATAATAATATTTACTGTTTCCACTCGGACACAAGTACGTACGTAATATTGAAAAACAAAACAAACTTAAAAAACCAAAGATAATAAAATACTTACTTGGCCCGTAGAGACAATTGTCTATCGTTTGGACACACATATTTATTGGCTTTACTTTGAAAGTTCATTGCAGGCACAAATTTTAAAAAATATGTTTTGTTTTTGACAGATGCGCGGGAAAGTCGCGCCGCGCGTTCCCGCCTGTTGTCCGAACCCAACTGTTGCTTCGCAAGCTGTCGAGTGCTAATAAATCGATAGTATAACAACGCACTTGGAAAACTAACATAAACTTGATGGTAACATCCCTTTATCTATTTTGAGAACGAAATAATTAGTGTCAAGGCTTTTAGTTTAGTGTAGGATGTAGGCATGGAATGCCCTAATAATAAAATAATCATTTGTTGTTAGGTTACGACTACTACGTGTCTTCACCAGCTGACAATGTCTTGTACTAAGTAGGTTTAAAAATTATAAGAACTTTTAGTTCTTTGTCACACTATATTAAATTTCATAATTCTCATTGATCGATTTTCAATTTACTTTAATTCAATCGTCAGAGGGAGGGCTTTAGGCAGTCTAAAACTCCGACACCAGGGGTTGGCCACTAACCTACTCGAACTTATTTAATTACTAGCAGCGCCTCGCGGTTTTACCCGCGTTGTGCCCGTTCCCGTGGGAATTTAGGGATGAAAAGTAGCCTATAACCTTCCCGTTGAATATGGTTGTCTACTCAGAATACAGAAAGTACCAGAAACGGCATTCAAATGTATTTACAAGCTACACGCTGTGTCCAAAAACAGAACAAAGTCCCTCGCGTAGTGTTGTTAGCTCTCGCATTATTTGCCCATTTTTGGGGTAAATTTTGGGAGTTTCGGAGGTAATATGATAATAGAATAAAAATTGTCCTTTTCTATATAACTATGTACCTACCTTTTTATCTCAAGAAATAGATATGTATATTAAATAAAACATGGTGTTAAGGTGGATGTTTGCACACTTTTAAGGGGTGATGGAAAAATTATATATTTTTATTTTATTTTAAAGTATTCGGAAAACTTACAGCTAGGTACAAGAGTTACATAAAAAATGAATAATAACTTAAGTCAAAATGCATCGAGCAAACTACGCTTCGCTTCGATGGTTTCCAGAACTGTTCCAGCCGTGCTCTTTGTATAATTTTTGTCCACACCGCTTTCCTTTCCTCATCAGCAGGGAAGCTAAAATTTAAGATGGCTAATATAGAAACATAATTTAATACCCGCTCCCCCTCTCCCCTTCTCCCACACGCACACCAAAAATATGTTTAGAAATCCTATAGACTAACATACTTACTATTTAATAGTATTGTTAGGTTAGGTACATACGAGTCACACTTACGCTTTATACTTTCTTTTTTCAAGTTGGTTTATTTTTATTATATTACTTATTAAAATTCTACAACGAATTAAAGCCTTCAAAAGTAGTCAAAAGGTAATAAAAAGAAGGGTAAATCAAAACTCTTATATTGGCAACACTAACATAGATTGACGCATCACTCTCAATGACAATCGAAATCTGAGAAAATAATTAAATATTTAAATAAGACGATACCTAAATGCGATACTTACACGTGAAATGTGATCCCATCCTGTTTCTTTTTCAGACCCACTGCATTTTTACAGGTAGGAACGACACAAGACGGCATAGTTTCGTGAAATTGGTCACGGGTAAAACACGTTAGCGCGTTCCGACGGTCACAAAGTGACTGATCGGTTGCGCATCAAACTACACTATTTAAGGCTAGTTTGAGTAGCTACAGTATTAGGCGCGCTCGTGGGTTCTGGTACTTTCTGTATTCTGAGGTTGTCTATTACAAAAAGAATTATTGGAATCGGATTGGTAGTTCCTGAGATTAGCGCGTTTAAACAAACAAACAAACAAAACAAACTCTTCAGCTTTATAATATTAGTATAGATTGATAGCTAGCACTGTCTCGCGGTTTTACCCGCGTTGTACCCGTTCCCGTGGGAATTTCGGGATGAAAAATAGCCTATAACCTTCCCGCTGAATGTCGTGTCTATCCATTGCAAAATTATTCAAATCGGGCTGGTAATTCCCGAGATTAGTTCGAACATACAAATAAACAAACAAACTTACGAATTTTACCTCTTTATCATATTAGTATACTTAGATACTATAGACAAGATAAAAGATAATAGGTACATATTTATTATAAGTTTTAATATGACGAATGCTGTAGAAGCAATGCACCCCTTTACTTATGCACATTTGATGAATTTGATTCTCTCTACTTCTGATACTTATCTATGTAATTTCTATAATATTTATAGACTAAAATTTTTAAAGTGTCTATACTGTATACTGACTACCTTAACTAGTATAAGTATAATACTATCTAACTGTTAGGTACCAAAATAGTTTTCCGGGTAGTTTCTTGTTCTTATGTGAAACCCCTTTAAGATCATCCACCCACAGTTGATTGACTGAACCAAAATTGGCGCTAAAATACCACACAGCCATCTTGCTTAATTGATATCCGAACAAAAAACATCAGTTAACCAATTTCACGTGTGGTTTAGTATAGTATGTGTTAAATAAGTTAATTCTTTTGGTTTTATTAACTCTTTTGCCTAAATAAATATGTGGCGCTGATATTTATATCATAACAAAGCATTTTAGGTTTTATTGTGTCTTACCTTATCAATACGCATAAAAATATTTTATATCGTATCCAAACACAGAAAGAGAGTGCAATATTATACCTCTCTTTCTAGATGTCGTATGAATAGTGATGCGGGTAACAAAGTAACGAAACGAATGCAATTAACATAACGACATGATACTGGCTAAAATAATCATACAACTGTACTCATTAGAATAACACTGTTTTTTGATAGGCACTGTGTCTTTAAAATAGTAATTCATCATTATTTTGTTTTTTTTATTTAATATGAACAAAAGTTATTATTAATTCTTCGTACTCTCCAGTATTACTCAAATTATTTTGCTGCATTTGAATGTTAATTCAAAGGAGAAGTGGCTGTGGTTGACTAACTTAACACACCATTTTACAGGGTGGGTATCTGTTTTTATATTCTTTACTGGTCATGTCATGTAACGAATGTATTACCAACTCACCTGTAATTGTCAGCAGGTAACTAGTTATAAAAAGTTATTCGAAGCACATCACTAAACGTTTTGACATTTGTCTTTTTTCATTCACTCATTTTAGTAATGATGATGGCGATCTTGTGGAAGGTGTTTGTTAATTTATAAACTAAGAATATTTCTATGCTGTGTTGTGAAGTTAAAATAAGGTGTTTTAATGCCGTACCGCAGGCGTTTTTCCGCCAAGATGCCGGATTACGAAGACGACGTAACCGTCGTTGATGTTTATGATCTGGCATCGGACATTGGCAAGGAATGTGAGATAATTATCGAGAAATACGGCCCTGACGCAGTAACAGCGCTGCTGCCGAAGGTGATCAATGCGCTGGAACTGCTGGAAAACCTGGCCGTGCGGAATGAGAAGGAGAACCACGCGCTCCAGGAACTGACAGCCAAGATCTCACAGTTAGAAAATGACAAGATCGAAAAAGCTGAATACAGACAACGTTTCGAGAAGGTAGGTGCTAGAGGTCATTCGTGCTGATTAAATACTCCATTTTTGATTGATTATGCGTGTTTGAGTTGTAATAATGCACGAAACTGTATTATTTCGTCATTTGAATGCATTCGATTGGATTGCTAAACCCCAGGCTGGTGAAGGAGCGATGCTATTGCGCGACATCTCTACGTCAGTCACTCTGTGTAATGCCGCGAACGCTACGCAGGTGGTTTTTTGTTGTTATACCTATTCAATGTTAAGTGAAGTGATGTTTTGTAAACATTAACCCAACTATTAACGGGTAACGAAGTCTATTTTACAAGATTTTTAAAAGTGAAAAAAAATTTTTATGTCTTGGAAAAGCAGATAATTTTCTTACATATTTACATTAAATTAATATGGGCCTTGTTCATAAACGGTTCCTAGCAGCATTTTAGCTATCAAATGGTTTGTCCCTTTCTGACATACGCTATTTTCCAAAGAGCAAAAGAGACAAAACACTCACTAACAGTGTTTTAGTTAGAGACTGTTTATGAATAAGGTGGTTACCCTTTATCATCATTAGATAGTTCAATGGCATGGTTAAATGATTACAAAGATACTTATGAATTTTCATAGTTTCATAGTTTCATGAATCATCATAGTTTAATGTCATTTGATGTCACTTATTTACTTACTATGTTTTATTCAAGGAAAGACAAGGTCAGTAAATAATCTTTGCAGTAGATTTCATTATCTTCAAAATGTTCAAAATGTTTATTTAAATTTCCTTGGCAGTATGAAGAAGTACTAATATAAAGAAACTGAATAGCATGTTCAATCAGTTAATTTCTATATCAGTTAATTTTTATATATTTATATAGGTACTTAGTCCTGGTCTCATTAGAAAAAATTGTTTTGTATATGGTAGCCATTTTCGCAATGAAGGACATTATGCTATTTTTTATACTAAAATTGCTACAGATAACAGTTACAACACAAGAAAAACCACAGGGCGCTGCTAGTGTTTACTTAACTTGCACTTAACTTAACGTAACTTGCACAGATTCTTTCTCCTTAACATTCATTTCCACATAATACCTCATTATTATGCTTTAGTTCAGCGACCTTTTCACTGTTTAATTGCATAATTAAATATTAATTTACATGTCTGTTAAATTAAACATTACAAGTCTTTAGCACTTTATTGACTTGTTAAGCAACATGTAGCTTGATTCCTACTTAGATGGGTGGCTGAAAGTGGCATTTTTATCTGAATGTTACCGTGCTTCTGACGTTAAGCAGTTGGACCCTGTTATTTCAATTATTAGACCATGTCAGAGACCTTTAAGCGGTGTAAAAAATACAACACCAGGGTCGGCCACTAACCTACCCTACTCTCTCTACACTCTACTTTGTTGCATTTCCAATTTTAATAGAGAATAATGTGATTCTAAGCTTAATCCTAAGTGAAAGAGAAGTTGCTAGTTGTAATAAGAACACACCTAGTGTAATATATTTTGCAGCTCTGTACTTAGCTATACCTTTCACTTCTTTTCTAACAATTGATTGAGCCTTTCTCTCTTAAATTATTGTTTACCGCTGTAATGGTATAGTATTTGTTTTCAGACTTATGTAATCAATATTTTGTTTTAAATTTTATCAGATAATTATATCTGGCAATGTTTGGTTATCGAAATGGTCACCTAATTATCGTTTTTATTACATAAAAAGGTAAATGTACTGGTGGTAGAGTTGCTATTATGTAAATACTACATGCCTATTAAAATTTGTTTACTGTTTATTTTCCTCAATATATTGATAGAGGTCAGGTGCAATGAAACTGATCCATCGTTTGGTGCCTGGAATTGTGTGATGACCCGTCGCCATACCAATATGAATTGCTACATTCGGTTTTTATCATCAAAACTATATTATGTCGATTTCTACCTAATAACAGGAGATTCATATTTAAATGTCTTATTTACCTATATTAAGTAAATAAGTTTAAGTAGATTAGTGGACAACCCTAGTGTCGGAGTTTTTAGACCGCCTAAAGGCCTCCGACATGGTCTAACGATTGCAACAGCCGGGACCGACAATTTGCCTAGGTATATCGCTTTGTTAACTTATTTCATTGCATTGTGTTTAATCTAGACTAAGTTATCGACTCCCTGAAAATTACCGAACCCTAACCCTTAGCCTCGTTAGCAAAACTGCAAGATTCGCACCTTTATAAAGTGTGAAAAGACCCTACTAACACATTCGAAGTTTGTACCTACTAGAATTGAATAAAATTGACTGTTTCCTGTGCACGAACAACTTGTTAACAATATACTATAACTACTAATACTTATGTTGAATTAACTAGACTATTGTTCGAATACGTTCTTTGCAATTGAATGAATGCAATAAGTTTCATGCAGTTAGGTTTATAGAGTTCATTTTACGATGGCTGCGATTAAAATGTCTGGAAATCGTCTCTCGTGTTTCGTTGCTTTTCGATTCGTATTATAGTTAACACATTTCAGTGAGTTTCGGCAACGTGGTAATTTGCTTATCAAAGTGGCTGACTTGCCTTTTTTGATAGGTGCAACTTAAGTGAAGACGCGTGAGGAAAAGAGGAATAATCAAAAAAAACGGAATAATATTTTCTTTAAATTAAGTAATGTAAAGAAATCATTATTGCAAGTTTTTTTCTGACTCTACCAAGTAGATATTTTTATTATTATCCGAATCGTACCTAAGTGAAAAGTATTAAAATTATAAAGTGTCAATTTGGACGCTGTGTCCAAGTCGTCAATTAGCCGATATAATAGTTCAATTCGTAGTGATGTGTTATTCATTAAATTATACTAACGCCAAAGAATTTCAGTTAACCGTTACTGGTCAAGTTAACATTACACGCGGATAAACAACAATTCAAAATATTACAACATACATTTTACATGTTTCAGTACATTTTCAATATGTCTTTATAGTTTCAATGCCAATACTCTACCTACATAATAATGAGAGCAAATCATTGCACAGTATTGCAATCACTTATAATATAACTTACCTTATCACATGAATTACACCATTTTCGCCGCAAAGCAGTGTGTAACCACAGGAGTATTGGATTTGCATAGTAGTTTACATATTTTCACCCTTATGTCATTGTAATAAGGTTTGATGTGTTGATATACCTAAATATGACGCTTGTACTACCACCAGTAGCGGTTTCACCCGCTTTGTACCCGTTATCGCGGGAATTTTGGGATGAAAAGTAGCCTATTTATTGTTAAAGGCTCTAATCTATCTCTTTGCTAATTTTCATTCCGATCTGATCAACAGTTTTTCGTTAAGGAGGAACACAAATAGATCCATACATCCATATCTTCACAACCTTTTGCACATTATATGTAGTATTAAATGGTACAAATATATTAGCAGGACTGTAGGAAATTAAAAGGATATACTCCAGTTTGATCGAATATCATCTTTACGTAACTGTACCCACAGTTATTATACTCCCTGACATTTCGGCTCCTTTGGAATCTTGGTCACAGGTTGTTAAGTGTCTAGAGCAGGGCTTCTAATCGAAAGGTTAAGAACCCCTGATCTACTATCTACAATAGCTACAGATTGTATAGTCATGTACATTGATAGGCAAAATGCTTGCTATTACGCAAATTAAACTGACTATACATCTCAATATGTTGCACCAGTGTACAAATATACAAATTGCGTGCGGATTCAGTTTGATTATCCTCATCGAAGGGAATCCTTTTCTGGGAAGTCGATCACGGTTCTTTGACAATTATAATAAGGTATTATAAGTTAAGATAAAGGAAGTAACTAATCTTTGAATCTATGTATTCGGTTTTAAAAGCCTAATTATGAATACATTTGGATTCAAAATCTGATAAGTACAATTTTTTTTTTTTAATTATTGGTTTCTCGAAGTGTCATAACTAGTATCTCACTTTAGTTAAGTTTTTTATAGCAACTCGAAAGCGAGACGCCATCTTAAGATATTCCAAAGAGGAAATTAATATCCTGCGGACAGATTTATTTTTAGAACCCTTGCGACGAACTGCCGTGGACGGTACCTTTTTATATCACCTGTAACTTAGTTAAGACAAAAACTAATATGATAAGTAAATTCTAATATCCAATTGTATCAATTGTCAGACCATGTCGGAGGCCTTTAGGCGGTCTAAAAACTACGACACCAGGGTTTTTGGGTTTTCAGTTTTTTTTTTATGCATAGTTTTATGGTTACAAGGGTATAGTACGTCCCTTTGCTGTCTCAGCTTAGAATGCCGTAAAGACATTGTTATTGGTCAATTGACAAGCCCGTTGGCACAGTGGCAGTTAGAGCGTTAACTGTGTCGGTGGTTGCGGGTTCGATTCCCACCCGGAGTCAACAATATGTGAAGACATAGTTGTTGGCGACGACGTCTCGGTGTCAATTATATAGTCTTATAAAGTATTTGCGTAGGTATGTATATGAAGTAGTATCAGTTAGTTAGATTCCATATTACAAGCTTAGAGCTTAGTTTGGGTCTAATCACGAAGGTCTAATTAACCGTGAGTGAATTTGTCCGGAAAAAAATTGTGGAACCAACTAAGCCGCGGTTTTCTTCACGATGCAGTATAGATAAGGAAGGAAAGATATAGCCGTGCTCCTTTCTAAACCTCACGTCGTTAATGTAAAGTGTACATTTTGGTCAAGCCAGAACTAATTGAGCTCAAATTGTCTCATGAACCGACCACTTTATTGGCGGTCAGATGTTGCGTAAGACCAAACACTCTATTCGTTTACATAACAAACTTATATCTAGATTAGCTATTATGATTTTAGTCTGGCTGATGAATGGTTATTACCTTAGGCGGTAATTGTTCTATAGTATTGACACCACAGTGTAGGTAGAACATGCAGTAGACTAACTTCATTCCCCAATTATTTTTTAAATATTGGTATTCTAAACTAAAAACTCTAAAAGATTTGTTTCCATCGTAAATTTAGAAATATACGAATTATTTATTTTTTCTTCGGAAATTTAGACCTAATCCTCCTTACACTGTGGTCCAATTTCATTTGTTACTCCGTTTGCCGTCTGTTTTCGTTACTAACAATAAGATCCCACAACAAAACAGTAATAGCGTTAAAACTCTCCTCATAATTCACACATGTTTGCTCTGACGGATGCTTTGAGGCAATAAGATTAAAAATTTAGTTGGATTACTGCGCTCCGACCCTTGCCATGATTGGGACGGACAGTCCAACTTTTATGATTAATAATGTAGCTAATGTATTATTAACTACCCTCTCTTTGAAGTAAAACGGGTACCGCGTAATGTTTTTAGTGCTTGGGTGGTCTATCATCATGCATTATCATTATATATCTCGCTTGCAACTTGGCAAATTGCAAAAAATCTATACTAATATTAGAAAGCTGCAGAGTTTGTTTGTCTGAACGCGCTACTCTCAGAAACTACCAATGCGATTCGAATAATTCTTTTTATAATGGATAAACACATTTAACGGGAAGACTAGCCTATAACCTTCCCGTTGAATGTGGCTTTCTATTACAAAAAGAATTATTCAAATCGGACTGATAATTCCTGAGATTACCTCGAACATACAAACAAACAAACTTACAAATTTTACCTCTTTATAATATCAGTATAGATTATATTGTTAATGGATGTGGTACTATATTTTAGGACGTAACAATATGATTAATAAGGAAATGTAGGAAAAATATAGTAACTAAGGTACTCAGATGTTTTTCTCATTCACCAATCTGCTTTTCTACCTTACCCACATAAACTCTTCTTTGTTTGGCTGCAACATGTTAGTCTTTTTAAAAAAACGTTGAGAGGACAAGGGACACCCGGATGGAACGAAGTTTATTTATTATCAACAAAAACAATCGTCGCGACACCACACTGTTCAATGCGAAATAGAAAGACGAAACGAAAATATCTAGCTTGCTTTCTATAAGAGAGAGAGAGAGAGAGAGAGAGAGAGAGAGAGAGAGAGAGAGAGAGAGAGAGAGAGAGAGATAAACATGTGCACGCCAGAGAGAGACAGACAGAGGCGCATGTTTCTCTGTCTGTCTCTCTGGCGTGCGCAAGTTTCTCTGTCTGTCTCTCTCGCGCATGTTTCTCTGTCTGTCTCTCTCTAGCGTGCGCAAGTTTCTCTGTCTGTCTTTCTCTGGCCTAAAAAATGTCGTTACCATTTTTTCCGTCTAGCCCCCTTTCGCAACGCGCGATAAGGAACTTCGTTCCAAAAATCCAGACTTCTGGCTCCGACATATCCTTCTAGTATGACCATTGGTTCATGTTCAAATGTTTTTTATAAATTTTTCGCCACATAAATACTCTATTGAATGTTATGCTGATGAAAAACACTCAGCAACCAACAATACTAATAAACTAAAAAAAAATACAGTTTTTGTATATTAATTATCTATTTTGAAGTATAAATACAACCAGTTTACAGCAAAGCGGTTTGACGCTTTTTTGCGACCAAGTTTTTCTGGCCCCCGACCTTGACTTGACTTATGGTTTATGGTCAACCTTAGCCAACATGACATTCATGCAGGATTCACCTTGCACGTTATCAATGTTATCACTAATAACAGAAACAAGCGTTTTGTGTGTCTGTGTCTGTTCGGTTCAATGAGGTCTTTTGATAACAGTACATATTTTAATGACCTATTCGAGTTTTTATTTTTATCCACTTACGCTATATGAGGTATGAATTTGTATTCATGAAATTATATTGACGAAAATATTATATTAAAAAATACTGTTGAGAGTTTTACTTCAAAAACTTGGGTTAATTAATTTCAAAAGGGCACATAACATGGAAATCAAAGCTTAAATTTTAATTAACTATATTTAGAACATATATGTAGTGAATCGTAACCGGGTCGAATATCAAAAGCAATTTTCCCCTTTAATGAAGAAAACAAATAGGATTATTTCGTTAACGTTACACAATGAACGGGATCGGATATATTTAAGTCAGGGATTTTCTGTGCCAAGTCTCCATTTTCTAAATATTAAAATTCTTTTGTTCACCTTCTACCAGCGAAATGTAATAAAAGGAGAGGAAAAAATGTTTTAGTCGCAAAATTTTAAGGAACAAAGACTCAGCATCTTGAATGAAATGTCGACGAATCAAAGGAATAGAACGTGCAAAAATTCAAACTACTATTTATTTGATAGGAATTTGCGAAAGTATGGGCACATTGAGTTGTAAAGGAAACACGAATGCTCTGAATAGTTAAGTGTTTTTACCAAAAATAGTTCTTGTTACTCATTTTTAATAGTTTCTTAGGAATTTGTTTTACTTAGAAAAGAGTTTACTCTATTTATAGTTTGTTTTTTGCTACGAATTTGCTCAGAAAAATAAAACTAAGTCATATTAATAATTACGCATCGTAAGCTCTTCAACTGCCACACCAAACCGATTAAATCGGTCGAGCCTTTTCACGAAAATACTGGACCAAACAAACAAACACTTGACTCAACATTTTTGCTGTGAGAATTTTCTACAATTCCTCGTTTCATAAAAGGGTTAACAATAGCTAAAGTGGCAAAGCTAATTATCTGACTTCGGTCCGCGGGCTGAATTGGTGGTAAAGCCAGTGGAGTTTTCCAAATTGAATTAGGCCCCTGTGACAGTTGTATCAGCAGTATTTTTTATATTTCAGTTGTCTGGTTACATTTACTTCAGTTTTATATCTATTTGGTACCCTCTATGGAGCGTAAAAGAGCGTCATCAAATTGTTTTTCAATTACTTTGGTATTGACATTTTATTAGAGGCATACGAATACAAATATTGACGTGAAAAACATATAGAACGGAGGATATGTACATATGTATTACTTAATCTTTAATGGTATTCATGGATTTGATTATTGTTTAATTTGCTTAGGAACTACATGTGGTAGTTTTATTTTATCTCAACAAGAACTGGCTTAAAGTAGACGAAACTGCCATAGTTAAATACTTCTAATATTACTAAGCTATCTTCCGTTATGCATGGCATTTAGTATATCGGTTATCTACACGCTAATTTCAGAAGCAAAATACTTGTCGTGCTTTTAGCGCATACACGCGCTAATCCGAGAAATTTTCATGTTGCCTTGGGAAATGTTACGTAGAAACTTAACTATCGATATTCCTGAGTGCTACTTTACGGTATATCGCTTCTCCCATCGGTGTTGAAGTATTGACCCAGCTAGTATTTCTATTATATTATGTGCCTATTTTTCTGCGGGGCTTTGTTCGTAAGTTCTTTTAGAAGTATAAATAATAACTGATACTAGAATCTCTCATGCGTAATCCTCTTCACTGCAATAACTGCTATTAGTAAAACTTATGCTCAATCCTCCTCACTGTTTTGATATCTTAAATGAGATTTGTGACATAATAGGCCAATACTTTACTTTATTAGTATCGATAAGGAGTTACCGCAAGTGAACAGTAAACATTCGATAAAATACTTTCTCTCCTTGCTATAGTCCAGAGTCAATCTAGCCAACAGTTTTGTCGTAAAAGCAACTAATACAATCAGAGGCCTTTGGCGGCTCAATATCTCTGACACCAGGATTGGTCAGGTTGGCCATCCACTCGATGAAGAAGAAGAACTAATACAATTCTATCATTTTATCATTTCTATTTTATTTATCAATACTAAGTCTAAATAGCAACAAAACCTACACGTTTATTGCCGCCTATACTATCCATCCTCGCAAACTATCGCATTAATACAATTTCGAATTCTCAAGCACTGCAGTCCATTTGAACCTTCCACTCTATTTCATAGAATTGATTCTCCCAATCCCTTCCCCTGACATATTTATGTTGAGCATCTGCAGTGTTGGTTTTAGAGTGTCTCGGTTGCAACTCGTGTCTGCTGGGTGTAATAACTCCTCTGTAAATAGTACTCTAAAGGAAAGTTACGCTACTTACAGTGGTCTTTATTGAAATAAATGGGAAGATATATGGTTTTGTGGTAATACGTTGGTGGTTATTTGCACGATGAAAATAAAATTGTTTCTCAAAGTTTTACGGTTATGCCTTCATTTCTAGTTACTTGTTTCTAGCTTTTGCTACACGGCTCGGGTTTTAGATCAAAAGAGTGGTGATTACGGCTAATCCCTCTCGCTGAGAACGAATGAAAGATTTTTGCCTTTCATTTAGCTCCCTCATTCACTCATTCTTTATTTTTGTGTAGCTTAAAACCCAACCCTGGTGACGTATTTTTAGATACCTGATAATAAATAGTTCATTACTAATTTAGTATACTGTGTCATCGTAGATACGTTTGTTTTATCTATGTATCTATTCATGCGAAAACCATATGACACTACAATATCGAACATTATGAAAACATAAAACGATAAATGTTATATGATACGACTCTATTATCATAATTGATTGTCCCATTGTCGGCGCCATTTGCAATTCTATTTTAGTCGGGAGTTTTTAAAGGAATATTTATTTTTGTCTGTTCTGTTAGCTGCGGTAAGAATACTGATAATCTGAATAAGAGAAAAATCAGAGAGGCCATTTTCCTGTTTTGGTGTTACGAAAAAAATGGCACAAAATTTTAAGTTCCATTTTCACGACAAAAATCTGTACACGCTGTGGCAGCAACCTGTTACTGTAAACAAGTTCCTTGCAAGCTGCTCGGCAACATAACGTGTTGGTGTTGCATGTTGTATTTTAAAAGAAATAAAAAGTATCCAAGTTCTAGTAGGTTGGTGTCGAACAGTGGTGGCGGAGTTTTTAGACCGCCTATAGACCTCCGATATGGTTTAACTATTGAACATGCTCTCTGAAGCACGGTATAGCTTAGATAGAAATGCCACTATCGGCCGCCCATCTAAGTAAGGGCCGAGCTGCACTTTACAATCGAAATGAGCTAACGTCGTCACTAACTTAACTCCGTCATGAGCGCTCGAACGAGTAAGATGAGAATATTTGTTAAGCAAAAGTTGCGCAACAAATGTTTACTGTGAATTTATATACTTTAATGATTCTCTATAGAGAGCCCTTTGCTCTGTAATTTGGATCAGGTTACTTTATATACTTTAAGATTGTATTTGGGTCTTTGATCTTGTATCTAAAATCACAATTGTTCCTTATCTTTCGCAGGAGATAGAAGCGATTGAAGAGCAATGGCGGACGGAGTCGGCGGAGTTGGTGACGGCTGTAGCGAGGTTACAGGACGAGAACAAAAGGCTACGGCGGACTTTGAACGCGCCGGCAGATGGTGAGATACTATGCCTTATCAGTTTACTTGGGGCTCTTTAAATATAAGCGTTTTTAGCCATCCGGTTAAGCACCGTAGTAGTCCGCAAATGTTCTTTTATTTTTCATACAAAATTTACGTAGCAGGACGATTGAAAATGATTAATATGAAAGAGCCCTTATAGGTATGTACTTATATTGTAAAGTTCGTAAGTTTGAGGTGTCGGGTGATCTTCGTAACAACCCTTTCGATTTAAAGTACTCTTTGTAATTATCCTTCCGTTTTAAGTTTTTTAATGGATATTTTTAATGAGCTTTATAAGGACATAGGCTCATAGATTTAGAGTTTACTAGCGGCGCCCCGCGGTTTTACCCGCGTTGTGCCCGTTCCCGTAGGAATTCCAGGATGAAAAATAGCCTATAACCTTCCCGTTGAATGTGGCTATACATTACAAAAAGAATTTTTCAAATCGGACCAGTAGTTCCTGAGATTAGCGCGTTTAAACAAACAAACAAACAAACAAACAAACAAACAAACAAACAAACAAAACAAACTCTTCAGCTTTATAATATTAGTATAGATGACACGAAGCGCTGCTGCGCGTTTTCTTAGTGTTGTCAATGTTCATTAATAACTATTCGAGCTCAGCTCCGCTAGTTTGTGTTATAAACTTCGTCTACGATCTTGTATAAGTTCGGTACGTCAAGTTTAGTATACAGGGTGAGCAATCCAAATGGGTCAGTATGGAGGTTTTGGAAACCATAACAGATAGCGAAATCTTGGCTTAGGAACCATGACGTCGATTTTAGTAAAAAGAAAAACTGCATTCATATACTTACAAAAATACGTGTACTCGGCCCAGGAATCGAACCTGGACTTTTTTGAAAAATTAAATTTCGTTATTTTCCTTTGAATATCGGTTATGTAGCTCTTAAATAGTAAATGTTACTAAGAAACATGATATCTAAAACTAATAAAATGCATTGTTTTTAAACAACGAAGTTTTATTTTTCAATACTTCAGTGCCGCCGCCGCGCCGGCCCTTTGACTTTGTATGGGGAAGTTTTAATATTGTTTAAGTAATTGAACAAAAACACAACAAAAAGATAATTATTTTATTTCAGTAAATGTTCAAAATGGTATGTTCAATTACTTAAACAATATTAAAACTACCCCATACAAAGTCAAAGGGCTGGCGGCGGCACTGAAGTATTGAAAAATAAAACTTCGTTGTTTAAAAACAATGCATTTTATTAGTTTTAGATATCATGTTTCTTAGTAACATTTACTATTTAAGAGCTACATAACCGATATTCAAAGGAAAATAACGAAATTTAATTTTTCAAAAAAGTCCAGGTTCGATTCCTGGGCCGAGTACACGTATTTTTGTAAGTATATGAATGCAGTTTTTCTTTTTACTAAAATCGACGTCATGGTTCCTAAGCCAAGATTTCGCTATCTGTTATGGTTTCCAAAACCTCCATACTGACCCATTTGGATTGCTCACCCTGTATAGTACCTACGTCTGTAAACCAACAGTACTAAAAAGATCAAGTGCGGTTTTAAAAGGTTTGTTCGGTGTTAAATGTCTAACTTTCCTACAGCAAAAACAAATTCTTCAAAACATTTCTCATAAACCTTTAACTCAGCACCGAGTCCCCCAAAAACTTCTTAATTCGCAACAAAAATGAAATGTTACGAAAATTATGCGACACAGAAGTACTTTTATTGAGTTGGTGGAAAGCCCGCATTGCCTTTCTTCTACGCTTATGAATCGCGTGGGTAGATACAATAAAACTTTTTGTACAAATATACTTACTCTTTGTTACACAATCCTGCAGGCATTATATTCCTAGAAACCGTTTGGGAATGTTTGGATTTTTGCCAAATACTAAGTACCTATTTTTTGGATTCAGCTATACAAATATGTACAGTTCATAGCATAATTTGACTGAAGCAGCAACAGTCAGCTCGAACTCATGGGTGACTTAAGCACCATCATCTAAGCATCGTTATGTTACGAGATTTACCACGATCGAAGATCCTAAAAAAAATATTGCCAAAAGTGATCCTAAATACACAAAGAAAATTACAAGACACGTGACAAAAGATAAGTACAAAAGACTGCTGTTGCTGTACGGGACATAGCACAATGCTATCACAATTATTGGCTTTTAGATAGTCTCAAAATTCCGACATTAGGCAACAAGTGACCAATGAAAGAACGGTCATATAGATATAGAAATTTGTACATTGAAGAACTTTTTATTGCTTTGGAGCACAAAACACAAAGAAGAAGCAGTTTAAATGAAAAAAACCGACTCAATTTCTTTGGCTCAGCGGTTAGTTCTCGACTACTAGAAAAAATACATTATTTTCACCAAATCTACATTATGCCCACTCCATTAGAAACCAAGAAAACGTTATAGCATAGTTAAACGCAGGGGTCCTCTACTCGTGTACATTACGAGTAGAGTAAACGTAATCCGATATTTTCCGGAAAGTTTGTCAAAGGAACCATATTGTTCGCTTAACTTTTTCCCGAAAATAAATTCTGAATTTTCGGAATATTGAATATCAAATGTAAATCTGAAGTCCTGAACTAATATAATTAAAGATTAAGAGTTTGTGTGGGCGTTATAATCTGAAAACTTCTTTCCGATCTTCAAAGTACTCAAAGCCTACGATAGCCCCCTTGTTTGCGAAGGAAATAAAAATAAATTTTCCGCTAAAACCTGTGCCCTCATGTCAACTGATCTCGCTGGGAATCACTATATAGTATGGCTTTCCATTGTCTGTTCTAATGTATGCTAAAAAATTTTAAACTACGCAACGGATTTGATGCGGTTTTTTTTAAATAGAGTGATTCAAGGGAAAGGTTTATAAGTATAAAAATTCCCGAAATTCCCACCGGAATGGGCATAACGCGGGTAAAACCGCGGGGCGCTGCTAGTAGTAAATAAAGACTTGCCTACGTAACATGTGGCTATTTGCTAATTGAAATTAGCTTGGTGACTGCTCTATTAATTAAAGGCTAGTAACTAGGTGAAAGTAGAGGTAGATGCTATGTATTTGTAAAACATATAATTTGATATGCCCGTTGGCACTGTGGCATGTGAGAGCGCTTACTGTGTCGGGGTTGCGGGTTCGATTCCCACCGGAGTCAACAATATGTGCAGACATAGTTGTTCGCAAACGAACGTCATTATGTCAATTATATATTTATATTAAGAATTTATAGTATCAGCTAGTTAGATTCCATAATACAAGGTTAGAGCTTAGTTTGGGTGTATTTATTTATTAGTTTCATCTTTGAAAAACCCAAAAAATTGGAAAGAAAAATGACTGATTGGTTGTTCAAAACAAGGTTCTGAAACGGATATTGATATATTTTCGAACGGATATCAACGAAACGTGAGCATACGAACGTGAATGTGACATTTCTTTATCGGCCTTTTTATACTTCAAGAAATCTCCCGAGAAATCTCTTTTGAATATATTTTCTGCTTGAGTTTGTATGGGCTATCAAACCCTCTGGTTGGAAATATTTCTTTCTACCAATGATAAGGATTAGGACCGCTCTGAAAAGTCACCGGCTTGGATGAATGCTTTGATGCCACATGCAGACAGATACCTAGAACGCGTACTAACAGCATTTTAGCTATCAAACGGTTTGTCTCTTTCCGTCATACGCTATTTTCCAAAGAGCAAAAGAGACAGAACACTTTAAATCAGTGCTTAAGTTGATTTACGTTTATAAATAAGGCTACACTTTTAATAGACGTAATTCCTTTGCGATACTGGTAATCGTTAAAATAATAGACGGATCGAGCTAATATGAGACCTAGCATATAGTAGACACTAGATATCGATTAAGGACTTGTAAATGGTTGTTTATCGTAACATACTTTCCTCCATACAACAAACGTGATTTTTTGCGGTTTTTTTAAGTACGGAACCCTCCGTGCCCTAGTCTCGCACTTGACAGGTTTATAATCTTTCGACTGTTTCTAAACCCCTCAGGTAATAATTTACCTAAGTTAATAGTTATTAATGTTAGTAATTCAATCGACAATACTATTACTTCACGTAGTCACGTACCACATAACTATAGCTTCGTATTGTAGGTAATAGAAAAGTCTAGGTCAAACTTGGAACTAACGTCACACCTAATTATATTAAATGTTAAAGGCCAGTGAAAGACTCGGTTTACGAGTATTGGAATATTACGATATTGTTTTATTAACCCCCGACGCGAAAAGAGAAGTGTTATGAGTTTGTCCGATTTGTGTCTGTCTGTAGCATCGAGGCTTCTAAACGAATGTGCTGATTCGTGCATTGTACCCGTTCCCGCGGGAATTTCGGGATAAAATGTATCCCATTCTTCTGTATAAACTATGTTACTGTAAAGTTTCATCCAAATCCGTTCTGTAGTTTTTACGTGATATAGTAACAAACATACATACATACATACACAAACTTTCTCATTTTATAATATTAGTAGGATTAGCGCGTAGTGGTTTCATCCACGATCCAATAGATGGCGCTAGTGTGAAAGTAGATCGCGCTTACTTTTTTTCCCTGATTTGGTCGGGTCGCACCCTTACATTTACGTAAGCAAGAACAAATCTCCCTCTTTATATAACTTGTATATACAAACGTTACGTTAACGCTAGCTTTTACCGTCTCAAGACGAGGTTTTACGATTAGAAGAACCGTCTGGGGATCAATTCTGCTAAATCAAGTGTTAATTAAGTTTCAATCGGATCTAGATTTCGATCGAAAAAGTTCCTAATTCGAAAACATACGAAGAATGTAATGTGTATGTTTCTTTTCCGACATGGCTCGGGTTTGAGATCACTAACACGCACTAGAGCGCTATTCTATACGAGTTTTTCGAACAATATTTTCGTAATATATTTTGTCTGTTTTTTTTACCTCCCAAGAGGATGCGTTGAGGCCTATCCCGCGGGAATAACAGGATAATACGTTTTCTGAAACATACTCCGAACACACAAATATTTACTGTTATGTTACCACCTATGGATACTGTACATATGTCATTACTGTTATGTGTTTAACCTGAATAATACCATTAACAAATTTTAACTATAGTTTGAAGAAACAAACAACTTACAAAATGTTACATTATCTTTTACACGAATTTAGAATCTTCTTTTAGGTTTAGTTTGCCAAAAAGGTGATAATTTTGTGCGGACTATATTTAGTAACGCCTCGGTGGTCTAGTGGTATGTGCACTCTCATGTCAAGACTAAGGTCTCGGGTTAAATTCCCGGGTCGAGAGAAAACATGTTTCAGAACGACCTACCCGCAGTGGGCAAGCGTGGTGATTACGCCTAATCCTCCTCACCGTACTGATATCTTCAGTGTGATGAGAGGGCTTTACCCAACTGTGGGACATTACAGGCTAATACTATATTTATATTTAGTACTAGCAGCGCCCCGCGGCTTTGCCCGCGTTGAGCCCGTTCCCGTAGGAATTTTCGAAAATCCTTTCTTAGTGTGCACTTACGTCACTTGAAGAACCTTCCTGCCAAATTTCATGTTTCTAGGTGTAGCGGTTGAGGCTGTGCGTCAGTCAGTCAGTCAGTCAGGACTTTGAATTTCATATAATATAGATTTTAAATATCGTGATATGAAGAAAAATGATAAATAGAGCCTACATTATAATGGCGTGTCTTACAATGATTCACAAATACACAAATAGTTAGGAACGATGTCATTGATGATTCATAGATATTTTATACTAGCAGCGCCCCGCGGTTTTACCCGCGTTGTACCCGTTCCCGTAGGAATTTCGGGATGAAAAATAGCCTATAACCTTCCCGTTGAATGTGGCTATCTATTACAAAAAGAATTATTCCAATCGGTTCAGTAGTTTCTGAGATTAGCGCGTTTAAACAAACAAACAAACAAACAAACAAACAAAACAAACTCTTCAGCTTTATAATATTAGTATAGATGAAGGACATACCTCAGGTAAACATTGCAATATTAAAATGTTTCACTTATTTTATCTATCTAAAGTGGAATCTGATTAATTTTTATTGGTTTTATTATCTCTGTCTGATGGCTTATACCGTATTTATGTTATACTAGCCGTGCCCCGCGGTTTCACCCACGTTGTACCTGTTCACGCGGGAATTTCGGGATAAAATGTATTCCATAGGTATGCTAGTTATCCAAATCAGTTCAGTAGTTTTTGCGTGAATAAGTAACAAACATACATATACATACATCCATTCTCACAAACTTTTGCATTTATAGTAGGATATGTTAAAAAATACAGTATATTATATGTTAATGAAGTTGTCAAAAATAGGTTCTTAAAGCTAAAATGTGCTAAAAGCTAATATGTTAAAAGTTTAAAATCGATTTGTGGACTGAATCATGGGCTAAAATAAGTTAAAATCTTTATTCATCTAAGTAATTTTTGTCCATAGAGCGTCTTACATAATTTTAGGTAGAGCAACCTTCAACAACCTTTTAAACTCGACTTATAATCCTGGCACATAACTGTCACCTTAGCAAGTAACGTATAATGTCAGGCAGAGGTTAACCCTGCGCGTGGCATACAAATGACCCGTCATTTAGACCCCGTGCCGACACAGGGGTTGAAACTTTAAGCGTGGTTATTACGCAGCACCTGAGAGCTGACTTATTGGATCACTTGTCTCGGTTGTCGTTTGTTTTTCTTGAAGGTTCTATTAATAGAACGGGATGGAGATTGTTTTTAACCCACTTTAAAAAAGGAGGAGGTTTTGTGGTTTACTATTGGGTTACACTAGGGAGATATTTTGAATTAATTTTATTTAATCTTGTTTATTTCAAGACGAACAAGTTTTGGATCTGGTTTAATTAAACTAATCTACATTGTAGTACATTGCCCACTTTTAAGAGATCTTTTGTGTAGGAGTAGGATGGATTCCTAAGGTCTTAGAAAACGGCAAATATTTACTAACCCATATAAACAACAATTTCCTTGTTGAAGATATTAGTACACCACGTGGGTGTTGTGGGTGACTTAATATTAAATGAGTTATTTAATATAATATGTAAGTGATTAGATACAGACACAGGTGCAGTGGAAACTGCGACCGCCATAGGTACTCGCATTTTCAATGTGAACACTCACTTAGATGAAATATGACTTCACTACATATTGTATCTGGTGCAGGTACAAGCGCTCCCCCCTCCCCGGCCCGCGAGCACGATCAGGAAGTGCTCTCCCGTCTCAACAGCACAGCTGAGAAGCAACGGTCGACCTTGCGGCATCAGGAGCTTCAGCTGCAAGAGAAACAACAGCTAATTGATGGGGTGAGTTGCAAACAACTATTTATTAAGCCCGTTTTATGTAGTAGGGGTGTATGTAGCGCCCGTGGTGTAGTGTGATTAACCGTTACCTCGTTTCATGTAGTAAGAGTGTACCGCTCGTGGCCTAGCTTGACTAAGCGATGTCAGCTCATTGAGATTGTTAAGTAGCTTGTTGGTCGATCAGTATCTGGATGGGTGGCCGTTAGTGGCATTTTTATCTGAGCGGTACTGTGTTTCGGAGGGCACGTTAAAATTGGCAGTCCCGGTGTTTTAAATAGTTCGACCATGTCGGAGGTTTTATTAGGCGGTCTGAACACTGATACCAGGGCTGGCCACTAATCTATTCGAGTTTACTTACTTGCACAGTTAGTAGCACTCTAAGTTTATACCTGTGACGTTTATTCTCGCAAAAGTGTCAAGTCAAGCTCGTATGGAGCTTTTGGTACTTAAACTTCCACTCTGATCACATCGGTTTGAAATTCCCATAGGAACAGACTTAACGCACGGATAACTTCGACTCTTGTACCGATATAATGACGAAATGACAAAGAAAACCTTTACAGGATAACTTTCCTCTCCAATTTCGAATCCCTCTGTCACCGAATATTGTCAAATCAATCTGAATATAACCGGAGGTCTATTGTCCTTGAGTTACATCACAGCCAAACCGTACAGTTTTTATTCAATCGATACCTCGCAACAAATGGGAGGCAACAAGTATTTATTGAGGGTCGAGAGGAGAAAATCTCCGACTTTCATTACTGAGAAAATGTGAGGGTATACAGTATTTTTTTTACCTTTGAATTTTTGATGTGCTTGTTCTGTTGATTAGGTCGATATTTGTTGGTAAATATTGGTTCACTTTGGGTAGGTAGCAAGGGAGTTTTAGTATGTTAGATTTTATAAAACAATTGAGCACGTATATTGGGGTTAGTCTCAGAATGTGTAGATAGCATACGTCTACTCGTATGTCTTGTATTTGATAACACATGGGATACATTTTATCCTGAACTTCCCGCGGGAACGGGTACGCAGGGTAGCAAAGAGCTGAAGAGCAATGGTCATTTGATCATAAAATGAGGAGGATTAGGCATCTTACTAATATTATAAATGCGAAAGTTTTTGAGGATGGATGTATGTATGGATGTATGGATGTATGTTTGCTCTTTGCTCTTTGCTCTTTGACGTAAAAACTATAGGATGGATTTGGATGAAACTTCACAGTAATATAGGTAATACATCAGAATAACATATGGGATATATTTTATCCCGAAATTCCCGTGGAAACGGGCACAACGCGGGTGAAACGGCAGGGCGCGGCTAGTTATTCATATATGTGCCCAAAACAACCCTCCTTATATTGTCGTTAAGGCACATAAACCATTTCAAGTCTTTTATTTGAATTATTAATCAATTCCATTATTTATTCATTGATTAAAGTTTCCTTCGTTTGTTTTAGTAATACCATTGTGTTGTACGTTATACAACACGTATTATTAAACATTCCATATAATGTAAAGTTTTCGCTTTAATTCTAATTGTTTGTACGGTTACTATTTAACTAATTAGGATTGGGTTCGTTAGTTACAACAAAACTATTGTTATGGAACTAGCATAAAATATCTTGATTGTATTCTACTCTGAATAAAGCTGAACCCTTGTCAAATTAACTACTGAATACTAAAATATTTAAGTTCATTGTAGCTGAATTTGACAGTTATATACTTTGTTTTATTCTATTTTGATTATTATTATACAGTACTTAAGAGGTCATGTTTAAATGTTGGGCACTGACTTATTCGAAACTAGAAGCGCCCGCGCCCTCGCGGTTCTACCCGCGCTCCCGTGGGAATTTGGGGACAAAAAGCCAGTAACCTAGGCTAGCCTATAACCTTACCTTTGAATGTTCAACCTGCCACATTAAACGGGAAGGTTTATCCACAAATTCCCACGGGAACGGCCACAACGTACGTAAAACCGCGGGGTAATCAAGATGAACAAACGATCTTTTTACCCCAAATTTAAATAATATATACGTAATATTTCTACTGTAAATAAATGGTCATTTATCATCATATAGAAAAGAAATAAGATTAAAAATTAATTTATGCGGCGTGTCTGCGTTAATTTGACAAGGTAAACCCTTGTATATCAAACCTTTAATACTCTTGCGGTGAGACGCTCTGTGCGTTTAAGTATGTAGAGTTGAGAAAACATTTAAAGTTGTTTACTTAATTAATTTAAAAACTTTATCTTTTACCTAATAGTACTAATGGGCGGTCTAAAAAGTGACACTAGGGTTGACCACAAATCTTTACGAACTAACTTACTTACCTGCTAGCAACTGAAAGATGTTGGACACCTTTGCCCATAAGTATAACAGTAAAGTTTGATAACTAAAGAAGTACGTTGTATCTAGATAGTAAGTAGATAGCACAGCCTTCATCGGATTCCCGGACTAGAGATCAAAAGAGATAGTTATTCAAAGTATTAAACACTGAAGTACTAGAGGCTGCGGTATCTTTATTCATGCCCCGTCCGAATGCTAAATTATGCACGAGCACACTCTACGTCATAACGTTTAGTCCGCCCCAGTCACACCTCTGCTTTAACGATGTACTTTATGACACCTATTTCGAGAGCAATAAGGTGCCAAATCTATTTATCTAGCTATAAAGTGCCGCCCTAGTTTAGTTGGTTTATATCTGTGATAACAAAGACGGTTTTTTTTACTTAATCTCGATTGTTCTGATTGTGTCTAAACGTTTTTATCAGATAAAGGTTTGTTTTGTTTTTGCGCGTTATGTTGTGATAAAATTGTAAGGAAACATCTCGAAGTGCAAACCTTCCCCCAAGTACAATGAACGCGAAAGAAGCCATTAACATTACTGTGTCAAATTTTCCACTTCACTTCAATCAACTCACAGTGTCTAAGCATACCATGTCTTGTCTCCTTCTGTCATGTTTGCAGTATCCTGGCTATTGAAAGCTAAGTTTAAAACATTCATCACTACATATTATGTAGTGATGATTTAGAGATTATAATATTATTGTAAAACAAAGTCCCCGGCCTCGTCTGTGTCTGTCTGTTCGCGATAAACTCAAATACTACTGCACGGATATTGACGCGTTCATTATACTAAATGAAACGGGTCTGTATCGCGTTAGATTATTTAGCGTAATCTATAAAAAAATATCTAACGCGATACAGACCCGTTTCATTTAGTATAATGAGTGCAAATCGTGTGAGTTTAAAAAGTATATTGACGCGTTTTTTTAAAAAGATAGAGATGATTCAAGAGGAAGGTTTATATGTATAAAAATTCCCGAAATTCCCACGGGAACGGGCATAACGCGGGTAAATCCGCGGGGCACTGCTAGTCTTACATGTAAAAATATTGATCAAAATCGGCTCTCATAATGTAGTTAAGTTACAATATAAATCTCATGGGTTGGGTTTGAAAAAATCAGCATAAAACTATTATGTATAAAACAAAGTCGCTTTCCGCTGTCTGTCCCTATGCATGCTTAGATCTTTAAAACTACGCGACGGATATTGATGCGGTTTTTTTATAATATATAGACTGATTCACGAGAAGGATTTAAATGTATAAAAATTCCCGAAATTCCCACTGGAACGGGCACAACGCGGTTAAAACCGCGTGGCGCTGCTAGTGAAATAATAAGTAAAGTAAGTGTATTGCTTCTACTGACGTCAGATGTAACCTTGCTTCTGATGAAATGAGATCTGATATTCCAACGTTCGGACAGCCATCACGCAAATTACACCAAATAATTTGTCTGCGAGAATTTAATAAGATCCGCTCGCTGATTAAATTATTTTTAGCGAGAAATGGTTTCGTTTAGCTTGAGGAATGTTACGATTTATTACTTGATTAGCCTCGCCCCGCGGTGCTACTCGCGTTGCGTCCGTTGCCGTGGGAATTTCGAGATTTTTTATACATATAAACCTTTTTCTTGAATCACTATCTATTTTAAAAAAACCGCATCAAAATCCGATGCGTAGTTTTAAAGATCTAAGCATACATAGGGACAGACAGCGGAATGCGACTTTGTTATATACTATGTAGTGATTAGCGGAACATGGGATAATGGATATTGGGATACGATATTTGAGATCCTGGAGGAAATTCGGGAACAGGTTGAAGGTTCTATTCCTGATGAAGAATTGTTGCTCAATTATATCAGAAATGAAAAGAATTAAGTTTAGTCATAATACGAGGAGAGGGAGAGTAACACATTGAACCCGTAAGATATTGAGGGTGGAATCTGTTCGCCGTGCATTCACCGTGGTACCCTCTGTAATATTTAAGCGGTTATTCTGTAACACAAGTAAGTTCGATTAGGTAGTGGCCAACCGACACCAGTTTTAAGTCTTCAAGACCGCAACCACAGAACTGTTCTAGAAATAGATTGAAATAGGAACGGGAAGCTTTATTGGATCAGCCATTTTGTGGTTAAATTGAATTACCCTCGTTTAGCTGAATATTAGAGAGGTGCGATTTACTCAAATGGACTCTGTGGCCTATTTGCATTAAGTAAATGAGTTTGTTCGATTAGGGTATTGTCTAACACTGGTGATGGAGTTTTTAGACCGCGTAAAGGCCTCCGACATGATCTGACGATTAAAACAACTGTATCCGACAATTTGACGTCCCTAATTATATATTTGTCCGTTTCTCCGCTTCGCAGCCTCGCTCCGCATCAATGGACAGGCACCCTAAAACACGGTAGTGGACAGCTAGATATGCCACTATCGGCCACCCATCCAAGTGCCGAGATGCACGTTGCTTAACGAACGGGATGAGTTTAATATCGCTTAGTCAAACTACGCCTATAATATATTTACATATTTAGTCTATACCTGTTTCTGGTTCTCATTTTTCAATAGATATAATGTTTTTGGTCGTATGAATTGAGTACGTGAGTGGTCCATTTGATAACAATGATTTATCGGCTTTAGATATGTGTCCTAATAAAACAATTTTAAAACTGGTGTTTTGTTTTTACTGTAACGCTGTTTACATTGATGTAGAGCTGATCGGGGCAGAGTTGGTTGGAGTCTTGACCAATCATAATACAATGCAATGATGTCGAGCAATGCAATGCAATTTCATTGGTTGATTGGGCATCGCTCAGCTCATATTTAGGGCATATGTAGGTACTTTCCCAAAAGGGCTGCACTATGCTATGTTGATACGCTGCGTTTGATATGGTCAGTGAGTACCAATCGTAATAGAAAGGCAAATTAATAAAGGTTTACTTACATCATTCTAGAATATCCATACATTCTTATACATAGTAGTATAAGTAGTATACCTGATATATGGTGATTACGCCTAATCCTCCTCTCTGTACTGATATCTTCGGTAAGACGACAGGCCTTTTCCCAGGGATATTACTTTACTTTACTTTTACTATACCTTAATTAATAAAGATGATGATGAAGAAATATGAAATGATCAATCATATGGTTTCCGATCAGCTAAAATATCTCTGTAACCTTTATTAGCACAAAGAGAAACAATTAACAACTCTTTCAATATTAATAGCTGAAATCCTTGAAGGTTAAACTGCACCGAGTTTCAAGATTAGATAAAACGAAATTGGCATCCTTACATCACATTATTATCATCACATGAAACTCAAATGGGTGTGTTCCAAATCCAAGGCTTTTAACCGCAAGTTTTAGACACAATCTTATCAATATTATGTGTTCAAATGCTTGATAAATATTGCAATACAATGTTAACTGTTGCCTATCTACTTACGACGAGTAGGCAATCAATTTATGTATGTATGCCACGAGCCGATATACTATTTGCAGTACGCTTGCTATCACGTGTTAAACAATACGCGAATAGTGTTGTAGTAATGTTATTTTTTAACTAGGACTTGTTAAGCTATTGTATCGATAGTTTGCCCTAAGTTTTGGTATTCAAAATGGCCATTTTGGACACGTTACAGCTGACCAATCAAGTGGAGAAGCTCGCTCAAGTGACGAGAGACTTGAAGAGAAAACACAAGCAAATGCAAAATCAGGTAATTGAATAGTTTAATACGAATTCCTTCGCCGTGTCTGTCTGTATGTTCGCGGTAAACTCGGAAACTACTGCACTGATTCTCATGGGGTTTTCACTAACATACAGAGTGATTTAATAGGAAAGTTTTTGGGTACTGTAACGCCTAAAATTCTCCCACAAATGGGCACAACGCGGGTAAAAAACGCAAGGTGTGTGTAAATTTAGTACATACTATTTAATGAGGTTTAATTATTGGTTTACGTCGGTTGCATGTTAGTTGATCGCGAGGTATGTTATGATTGCTTTGCCGCGATTGTTTTGTACTCGCGGCTCTGTTTCTACATATGTTTGACGTAATACAGCGCTGTTGACAGCTGTCATATGTTAAATAGATTTGATTTTGATAAGATTGTATACAGTTACAATAAATATCATACAATTGCTAAAGTGGTTGTTGACTGTTTTAAGTAGAAACTACTTTTGACTATTTTTCATAGTAATGTTATGTATGAGATGCTAATAGCCGCTTATCAAAGTTCTGACGCACTCCAATTTGAAGATGTGAAGAGTTTTTAGACTAATTTTTAAAGCATAAAAAAAGCATTTTCCTACTAATCTAAGTTGAAGGCTGAACTATTTAAAAGTACTTTCACACTAATCCAACTCGTATTTAATATTACAGATG
Source organism: Cyclophora punctaria (assembly GCA_951394245.1). Lineage (NCBI taxonomy): Eukaryota > Metazoa > Arthropoda > Insecta > Lepidoptera > Geometridae > Cyclophora > Cyclophora punctaria. Next base: position 5,382,051 of record OX596189.1, read on the forward strand.
CGTTTAGTGAGTGAAGAACGATCCGAGCTGACGGCCATAGTGCAGTCGCAGCAGAGAAATATCACCGCGTTGCAGCAGGCAGAAGTACAAAACAAGGTATCTTTTTCTTTGAACGGGGTAATCTCGGAAACTACGCGTCCGATTCTAATTATTAATTTTGTATAGGACATGATTTAGCAGAATCGACCCACTGCACTTTTGATGTCAAGTCCTTGACAATGGATAATTGAAATAATCGGGAACATTATCTCAAAATACCCTGGAAACTTTGACTACGTTAACGATGACACTTGCTTTTATTTTACATTTTCATCTGACGTTTTGGCCACTTTACACGAACCGTGGTCACAGAAGACTGCGTGGTGTAAACGTAGTCTCAATTCAAAACGACGTGTTCGCTTAAACATAAAAAACCAGCAAAATTATACAAGTCCATATTTGTATTAAAAAGCCTTTAGCCTCTAGTTCTTACAGGCTTTTAATTCCACAGAAGTGCTCATCTTGCGGCGGTATGTCTCCCGATGGCTTGGACGATGAAGATCAGTCTTCGAAGCCTACATTCAGCGTTCGAGAGCTCCGAGCGATACTACACGAACGCAACGAATTGAAACTCAAGTTGAATAAAGCAGAGGAACAGTTACAGGCTTTACAGGCCGAACCGCAACCGCCTGAACCGGATAGGTTAGTACGGAATTTGAAATGGAGTTTTAACTCTTGGACCAAATAAATTTTAGGCTCGTGCTGTGAATATTGCGAAGCCGGTTTGGTAATGTGTGTAGTCAGTGAGGTGTAATTGGTCCATGATGTACTATTTACTACTATAGAAATTTTGTTCTATCCTGCACTACCGGATGCGAACAATACAGTGAAGCATGCAAGATTGCACTCTATGCTATCCACATACGGTCTCACGCACACATGTCTTACTTGGTCCACACTTTCGTTAAGGTTTAAAACTGACAGCTTAACTGTCATTACTTAACAGCAGATAGATCGTCATCATACATACATCTCATATGTATGTTTGTTACTCTTTCACGCAAAAACTACTGAACGGATTCCGATAAAACTTTACACTAATATAGTTTACTAGCAGCGCCCCGCGGTATTACCCGCGTTGTTCCCGTTCCCGTGGGAATTTCGGAATGAAAAGTAGCCTATAACCTTCCCGTTGAATGTGGCTATCCATTACAAAAAGAATTTTTCAAATCGGTTCAGTAGTTTCTGAGATTAGCGCGTTTAAACAAACAAACAAACAAACAAACAAACAAAACAAAACAAACTCTTCAGCTTTATAATATTAGTATAGATACATTAGTATAACACATGGGATACACTTTATCCCAAAATTCCCACGGGAACGGGTACAACGAGGGTAATCCGCGCAGCTAGTAACTAATACTTTTCCTTCTCTACAGCAGTTCAGACACATCTCCCATAGCCACGGGCGCGAGCTGTGACGACGAGCCGCCAGTACAAGGCCCGCTGCCCGCCGAACCGGACGACGCGCCCTGGAAAAGGAACTCCGGAATTAGGAAGTTGTATGTATACGTTGAACTAATTAGCTTTGACAATCATTAGCATTATTGACAGTGCCCTCGGTTTTAGTTTGACATTAGGAAGTTGTAGTAGTACCATATGTGTAGAACACGGTCGTCATAAATAAAAAAAATAAAAAATAATTATTAATTTGGAAGTTATATGTACAATATACTCATTAGCTTTATTGAAAACTACGGCATAGCATTGGATCAAGCGCGAAGCTGGATATTTGTTTAGAGGAGAGGCGATTGGGTTTAGTTTATAAGAGGGGAGGGGAGGGCAGGATCAAACAATTTTTTGAAGGACTTTTGAAACCTAGACACTGCAAAGGCCGGTTCGAAGTAAATTTCGTGGCTAATGATGTTCAAACTTGCCTTGAGCCTCTGACTTCAGTTCTCTCTATTTGAATAAGTACGAAAGTATTCGCTCTGTTAGGCATTGCAAACCACACTGGCCTGATTTTGATGAGTTTTCTTGATGACACATCGCATAGCAAAAGATTTGACCTCAGGAAGAGACATAGAAAAAGAGAGGAGACATAGAAAAAGATTAGACTGGGATACTTTTTAGCTGAAATTCCCACGGGAACTAGTCCAATGTTGGTAAAATTGCGGGGCTCTGCTAGTTAACTTATGGATACGGTTTCAATTATAGTTATAATGCATTATGATTCATTTTTATTATTATGCATTTGAACAAGTATTGCTAATGCATGATTTTTATTATAATATTTAAGCGAGCTAATTTTACTATTTTAATTTTAGTCATGGTTGAAGATAATGTGGTTTGTTCAAAATTGAATCTAGTGTCGTGACAATTTTAATTTGTGACATTTTATCAGCTCAACTATTTTTCAAGGTCACATGATACGGTATTAATTTCGAACAGACTACAATTTCATGATACATTATATTAATCTACTTTAAAAATCCAAAATCAAATTATCAAATCATTGTCATTGCATGAAACGATACAAGACATTATCACGGAAACATACCTCAATAATTGGCTTTAATTTATTTTGGTTCTGGTAACATTTTTCTAATATTTTTTACGCAGTTTTTTTAACATTCGGGTCTAAAAATAAGCATGGCTAAGTAAAGATGGGTGTCGAGATAAGTAATGTTAAGACTTTTTAATTTAATTTACCCGAATCTTGCCAAAATAGTTTTAGGTAAATTTAAATGTTTTTATATAACAAACAGAGGTCGACTTATTAGAGGTCGATCGGTTTTGGCCAATATTATTTATATATTTTTTATCAAAATTTTCTTTCTAGGTGTGTATTGATATAAAAAATAATGGAAAATTGGCACCAGGGCCGAAAGAGATCACGCACTGAAGATACGCATACAAATCAATGGATAACACTTACAATATCACTCACTACGCACGACATTGCATGGTTGTACCCTACATTACCTTATGTGTTCCATTTAGTCTATCTGCGTCCCTTTCTAAACATAAACGAAAGCGTAGGAAAGCATTACTTGGCGTCAACTGTCAAACTGACAGGTTAAATGTGTCACCAACCTAAACGAAATGAATGAATGTTTGAATGTGTCACTTGTTAATTTAATGAGTTGCTTCACGATTTGACCTTCGTCTCAGTCTATCGCTGTAGGAAAGAGCTAGACGCGAGACGGGAGCTGTCAGATTGACAAGTGTAATGTGACACTGATGTATACCGTGTAATTGTCTAGTTCATTGTGTCCTATTTAACTCTATCTGCGTTCATTTATATCCATTCAAGAATGTATATTAACTGATAAAGCTTTGTAGGATCATTATATTTTAAGCACTACTTTAAATTTTAATTTTCAATAGGTCATTAGTTATTTGCGACACTATTTTATGTCAAATGCACTGGTTACATGGCTAGAATTGCATACATTTCATTTTAATTCATTTACATTATAAAATGCACTTTTTAAAGACATGGTGTAATGTATTTTATACTTGGGCTGTTCCAATTTGTCCCCTTTTGCAAAGAACGTTGTAAAGTCGTTAATACCAAGGTTATAGAATTGAAAATGTGTTGAATTTTAAACGTTATTACAATTGACATTTTTGTCAAAGATTAAAAAAAGACGCAGATAGCTAAAGGAACTTTACTACATGTACACTAGTTATGCTTACCGCTTACCCCTTACCAATATCCTACCCTTTTTTGTTTAATTTCCCCCTTTTTACCCTGCCTTGTTTTCATCATAATTTGTTATTAATTTATTTAATTGTATAAATGTTTGGAAGCTAAACAAAGCTATGTAATATACATTTTTTGCTAATTTTGTCCATTAATAACATCTTTGACATTTTAATGTTGCACTGTAAATGTTTTAACATTTTTTTTCTTATGTATAAACGGTACAAAATATCTAATTTATTTGATAATCATAGTTCCTTTTATAATAATTTTAATCTACGGCACAAATCAAAATTATTCCTATTATTGTGCCATATTTTTTTATTAATAAATATAAATTAGAATAATGTGAAAATAAATAAAGCATTTTTTTATAAACTGCAGTATTTTTATAATCACCATAAACTGTAAACTACAGTTTATTTCTTTAAACGCTACAAAATTACAGTTTGTGTCACAAAATACGTGTCACATAATATATGGCAGTGTCACAGAAAAAATAATGTCAAAACCGGCACGTCAGTAGCTAATAATTCGCCATAGTAAGAAACTTATTTATTCAAAGAATAATTAAAAGGAATTAAAAAAACTTCAGAATGGACTTTCTTGCTTACAAAATGATACAGTACTTGTCATTTATACGCCACTGTCTAATTTAACAACGAATCATTTAAACAACTAAAAAAATAAACATTACCACAATCCAAACAACTATTTTTTTTTTGTTTTTCTATCCCTGCTTTTCTCCTTATTTGTTTTTTTTTGTTGTTACCATGCGTGCGTAGATTTTGGTTGGCGCTGAGTTCTCGTTGTGAAGCGGGAAGGAGGTCGCCGCCGCCGCGGATCTCTTTCGGCCCGTGGTACTGAGACAAGATGGCTGCCGTGTGTGCCGCGGTATGTTCGTATTGTGATGTAGAGTTATGGCCAACTAATTAGGTTGATGCTTGTCAAAAAGTATTCTAAGACTTAACTATTGTCGATGGAGTTCTACCCAAAAGTATGAGTACCTAATTGGGTTGGTAATGTTGAAATACATAATGTACATATTGGGATGATGGCATTTTGTGTCAAGTATCAGCTAAAGCAATTCTTAGTATTTTAAAGGCCAGTAAGTGAAATGCCACTTAATGTTATACTGTTGTGACAGGAGTTGAAGTAGTGTCATTATGATGTCAAGCGCATATGACAGGCCATCCATATTTGTTTAATGCATCATGATGCTATGTGACATGCCTGATTTTTTATCCCAACCCTAATAAATTAATAATGTACACGTTATCTTTTAAGAATGTTTTTGTATATTTTCTGTTTAGCGAACTAAAAGACTAAATTTTAGCCTTATTAGACACGGTTCTATTTCTCTAACAATTCTAATTAGTTGACCGTAACCGTATGGTACACGTACATATAAAGAATTAGGTGTCAATTTTGCCCTCTAGAGGGCGCTAGTAGTACAATGCACTGAACTTAACTGTAAGACACTGTAGTAGAAAATTTGATGCAATTTTGAAGTTCGTTGTTGTTTGAGGGCACATATACAGGATAATATATTATTTACACACCTCTTTACATTCTGGGAAGGTGACCAAACTTGTTAAGGCAGTATTTATGTGAAGTTGTTGTTTTGACAAATAGAAGTAATATAAAGTCGATGTTCATGGCCAATTAGGTTGATGACTCAATTTATGTAGATTTTACTTACATTACTTTAACCTTACTTTATGTTAACAGTTATATTATGTATGCCTTTCTTGATACCGTGATACTGTCAAACAATATGACATCTCACCTTAGTCAAATTACCTTAGTATTGAGATATTCCGTATAATGTTTTTAACCTATACTACTAACATACACAGGCCTTACTTAGGTTATGTTACCAAATATTCTGATACTCACGTACAATATGAGATCTTTCTTTTGGCAGCTAACCTATGAAACCTATGAAATATATTGACATGTTGCATATATGTTTCAGTTTTCGCAAGCTCTTTGCTGAGTCTGATATCGCCGTGGGGTCGTTCCCGCGCCGCTCGCTGTCCTCCCTCGCTAGCAAGATGTCCGCGCCCGGTGGTGCCGCCGCCTCCGCCTCGTAGACACTCCGTTCCAAACACGACACGACACAAAACACACCCAACTACCACTCACAGTCTCGACACACACAGGCGACACTCACACAACCCATCCAAACTAGACCTCAGACAGGAACTACAGAACTTGAACCTTAATAAACAGGAATATCTAGGATGGCTCGGCAGTGACTTCCAAGAGAAAGACGAAGCTGATAACCAAAGCGATTTTCAGGAAAAAATTTACTATGAACGCTTCGCTCATGATATTCCATTGCAGCGTTCGCTGTCTTTAGATGCGGGATTGAGTATTATCAGTTATTTACACGCGATGGGCTCTGATTGGTCGGGCAGTGTGGTTGGCTCGTCTTGGACTGTCAATTCAGATGAAAGGGAAAGTCTAGTGTTTGAGAGGTACAGAAGCTTCGAAGATATCCCCGCTTCTCACGGCAAAGTGAAAAGCAGGCGCGCATCTTCGGATAATCCGTTTGGACAGAGCATAGCGTTGACTGTGTTGAAAGATAGTTATTTAGGCGTCGACGTGGAAAGTAGAAGCATTTCACCACAATTGAAGAAGTTGCAAAGATGCTTCACGTTCCCGGAAAAATTGGTGGACTTTAAAAGAAGTTCGGCTGAAAACTTGAATGAAGACGATTTGTATCGGGTTGGGTCTCCCAAAGCTACGGAGTATTACAGAAACGGATTGCACAGAGTCAAGATGTTGCAAAGGAGTTTGTCCTGCAAAGATGAGAAGAGGAACGAGTATAGAGAAGATAACAGAGTTCCGTTCTACAGAAACATATCAGTGGGTTCTATATACGAACAGAAAACGGAACCTGATAAAGCGCGTCAAAGAAGGATCGGTGTTGACATGACGTATCCAGGGAACAAGAAAGAAGTCAATTTGAGGAAAGAGGTTCTACTCAAGAGAAACTTGTCTGAATGCAAGAGCACTGATAATTTGTCAGTTAAAAGAATTAAACCTTATCACTTCTCTAACGAGACGCTTGTCTATACCAACGCATCCCGAGAGGTAGGTGATGTTTCTCAAAAGAGGTTACATTTATTTGCTAGCTCTTCAAATACTGATATAGTCGTGCCTACTATCGTTATAACAGGAACTAGTAGTTCATTAGACAGTGTTGCCAATTACGATAAAGTACTACCAGATACTTCCAGTTTAGTAGAAATAAGTAGATGTGATTGTAGGATTTGTACGGAGGGGGAGGGCGAGGATAAGAAGTTTTTCGCGCGTAAAATGTTGAATAAATTGTTTGTTAAGGTTTTAGCCTGTATGGAGTATGGTAGGAAATTGACATATTCGGATGAAAACAACAATATGAAGGACGGTGAAATGTATCAATGTATTATGAACTTGTTGAAGCTGTTGTTTGGTCTGTGGTTGAGGCATTTAGATCACAAACAAAACAACTACGTCCTTTAAAACAAGATGGCGTCGGGTATTACAAAATGGCAGACCGAAAATGGCGCCAATATTATAAAATCAATTTGACGATTTGTTATTCGACATATTAGAATAAAATAGTTATTATTTGCATGTTTATGCTTAAACCCACTTAAAATCTGTAATTATCTTAATTAATGTTTATTTACACGTTTAATTTAAACATTGATTAGTTAACTATCGATTAAAGTAGGGGTTAATTAATATAGATACGCTTTGTTGATGATATTGTAGTTGTAAAATATTGTTGTAGTTTGCGAGGTTCAAAAGTTTGTTTGTTTTATGACTAATGTTTGTAAACAGGCCTATGTTATGTTTTAATTATTATCTTATGGTATGTCAATTTCCTATCTATGTACTTCTTTGTGTGTGTGATATATAAGACTTGGTAAGTAAGTTTTTCTATGTGTGTTGACTGCGGATTCTAATATGGGGTTCTTTTTTAAAATATCTATCATACAAAATTTTATTTTAATTGAAACAGTTAAAAACTTAATAAAAGTTGGTATCGGGTAATTTAGCTCTTAATTGAATCAACTATTCCTGATTTATATATAGATTACTCGGAGATGAATGTAGTATTCGCCTGTGAAATCCCATTGTAGGGCAAAGGCCTATACGCTCACTGAAGTTATCAGTACATGATGAGTATGAAGTCATATCGTTTTGAATTGAAACTACGTTTACGGATATACTTTTATTTTACATTTTTATCTGACGCTTCGGCTCCTATACAGGAACCGTGGTCACAGAAGACTGAGGTGTTAAGCGTCTGATAAAATAAAAGCTAAGTGTATCTGTAAACGTAGCTTCAATTGAAACTTAAGAGACCCAGTTAGGTTATATAGTATTTGTTGTGCTATAGATTAGCTCCAATTTAGTTAATGAGCTCTTTACTTGGTACCAGCTTTTCTAATTTATAATTCTTCATATACATATATATTTTTGTGTATCCGTTCGCGATGGGATTCATATTGCGATTTTTATCTTTTAACAATTTAATATTTTATTTATATCTTTGTTATTTTCTATATATTTTGACTTGTATGTATTATTTTGTTAATAGACTTTTGAATCTTTATATTTATTTTACTTTATTACAGTGCTAGACAAACATTTGTACATAACTTTAGTTAATATTTTTTTATAATTTAATTGTAACGGGGGGATTTTTGTAAGTTGTGTGGTTTTAAGTGTGAGTGCCATTGTGAAAACGAGTATATAAACGACATATCCATTTTCTTTCGTCTATTAAACGTATACTTGTAGTTAAGATTTTGTACTCGCTAATACCATAAGACCACTACACATCGAGACAAAACAATAGGCATACACGCAAATATAATGTCGATATTTTTATTTGGCCTAATTCGTTTCGTTTGGCCTGTTTATATTTTTTAATTTATTTTCGATTTTAATGTTTTAATATACTACATGTTACCAAATAATGTAACTTCTAGAATGTTCTGTCTCCTAGATATTTTAGCACTTTGACAATAAGATCACACATCACAGTAATGAGAGACAAACTTCTTAGTCAATAGAATACATAGATATTGATAGAGTCCAGTTTTTGAATCTTTTTCATGATATTATTAGTCCAGTGAGGTTTGCATTAGCAATGCATTGTTTTACTAAAACGGTTTTTTACAATACGCTGTTACTCCATTTAGGAAGCCGGCAAGTTTACCTAATATGACTAAAAAGATATCATATGATACAATACTGAAGATATCTATTTCTCCAACCAAAAACGGTCCATCTCAAGTTTTTATTCTAAACAAGAAGCTAATCTTAACCTAATCCAGAAAATGGACCTAGAACTTCAATTAGCACGCCCCGGGGGCTTTTAATTAGTGCCGTGTCTAAAGCATTTTCAAAAATCGTTTAGTCGAAGGGCTAGGCAATATTTAGTTAGACTACAACTTGTTTTTTAGCAAATGTGTCACAAATCAACACACAGTATATATCACATTATGTCTTACCAATTGGTCATTATAAGGGTTAATACAAAAAAAACTTATCCTGCCATCATATGTTTATTCTTCAAAATAATGTATTGCTAATGTTAACCAACTTTACAGAGAATAGTACATACTTATACATACTGTTGAAGTTAAGAAACTAATTCTAAAATAATTGGGGAAGATGCAATTTGAATGAAAAAGAACAGTGCTTTTGGTGTAAGTACTTGTCGAGATGTCTATATTATTAATGTTTAGAATAAATCGAAATCTATTGACTTGTATCCAAATACACTTCGGGACATATTAAGAGGCACATTTTGTCGTCTAATTGGTTTAGGCCTTATACATAGATTGTTTTATGATTTGATAGTTAAAGTACATTTTACACTTTTATTTGAACTTTATGTTATTGTGCCGTTCTAAGTATGTTCCTGTAAGTTATTTAACTTGAATAGGCCATACTAAGTGCCTAATAAATTGTCACAATACTTGAATTAAATATATATGCAATGCAAGCTGCGAAAGCTAATTATTAATTTTCTTTTATAAATCACTTGCTTATTTAAACTGTCAGTTTCCAAAGGCAGTAATATTATGTGCCTGTTAACCCCATTAATGGGCGAATGGCAAAATTAAATATTTAAAAAATGTTAAAGCGTACTGACTGTGTTCTTTAAGCAAAGACATATTGCAATCATTTTAAATTTAGTCTGGCAAAGTTAAAAATATGCAATGAACAATGAGCCAATTTATTTGCTCCAAAGTGTAATCAGTATTCGCTTCATTCCATGATTTTATGTTTAAGTATAAGAATTATTATTGTTTAATTGTTTCTAGTCACAGATACTAGACGTTAGAAATATTGTTGGGATATATGTGCAAGTATATTATACTTACTTTTTAAACTTCCACGATTTGCACTCATTATACTAAATGAAACGGGTCTGTATCGCGTTAGATAATTAAACGTATTTACGTATCCGACGTATCCGACGTTTCGAGCGGATTACACCGCTCGTGGTCACGGGATAACGTTATCCCGCGATACAGACCCGTTTCATTTAGTATATTATACTCATTGAAACATGTGCACTTTATTGGTGATTTAATTTGTAATAAAAGCTTAAAACGGTCCCAGATTTGAATGAAATAATTAAGAAGTACAACAAACAGTAGCGTCCGAAAGAAATTATTGAAAATAAATCTCATATCCGTATCATTTATTAATTGTTTATTGTTGGTTCGATTTCTCTGGCCTGCACTGTATGGAACGAAGTTCCTTATTGCGCGTTGCGATAAGGGGCTAGACGGAAAAAATGGTAACGACATTTTTTAGGCCAGAGAGGGACAGACAGAGAAACTTGCGCACGCCAGAGAGAGACAGACAGAGAAACATGCGCGAGAGAGACAGACAGAGAAACTTGCGCACGCCAGAGAGAGGCAGACACAGAAACATGCGCGGCGCGCATAATCACCACGCTTGCCAATTGTGGGTTGGTGATCTCAAACCCGAGCCATGTTAACATATATTTGCACAAATATCTCAACAATAAATATTTTAATGTAAAAAAATATAACATTTCATGGGTTTTTGGGAACACACAAGGCACCTTAAATAGTTAAAGAAATCTTGAAACAAATAAATCGGACCTGAAAGGTTTCACTCATGTAAGAATCAAGACATTGGTACCTACCTAATATGTAATGTAATATTTATAAGTTGACGGTGTCAAAATATATTATCTGTTTATATTGAACTGTCTGTTTTATTAAAACTAATTACCCTCTACTGTCTATAGTAACTTGCTAATAGTAGGATTCTTTAAAGAACTAGCAGCGCCCCGTAGGAATTTTCGAAAATCCTTTCTTAGTGTGCACTTTCGTCACTTGAAGAACCTTCCTGCCAAATTTCATGTTTCTAGGTGTAGCGGTTGAGGCTGTGCGTTGATTATCAGTCAGTCAGTCAGGACTTTGAATTTTATATATATAGATTATTCAAATCGGATTGGTAGTGTCTAACTAACATTAGCGAGTAAAAAAAACAAATTTCATAAAATAAACTCTACAGCTTTATATATTGGTAAATTCGTAAATAAAAACAGGATTTATTTTACTTAAATGTGATTTAAAATTAACATAATAAGTATTTAACATCATAAATTACTCTCTCTCCTGTCTATCTGAAGGTATAAACCACTTTCTATGCCTATCCCAAAAGACTAATTTATTGTATCTAAATCTAGGTATTCGTCACTCGGTACACAATGCTATGTTGACACTCCTTAAATTCCACATCAAGATTTGACTCTCGGTATGTTAATTTGAGCCATAAAGACTCAATAGAAAACACACCCTCCTAATCAACTTGGTGTGATAAACCTTCGGCTTAGCTGGTATTTATTAATTTCCTGCAAAATATATTGTATTGTTGTCTTTTAAAGGTGCGGTGGATAAATCAAACATACATACATATATGAAAAAACTCTTTCGTGAAAAAACCACTGGACGGATTTGGATGAAACTTTACAGTAATATAGGTTATACATCAGAATAACACATGGGATACATTTTATCCCGAAATTCCCACAGGAATGGACACAACGCGGGTAAAACCGCGGGGCGCGCCTAGTAGGTGATACAAGTTAAAATTGAATACAGTAGCTAAACTTGAAGAGAGAGAACCTACTTCGTAAGTACTGCTATTCGTAAGCAAAGTACTATGTTTATATCACAACCAACTAATTTAAATGTAAATGGGCGCTTATTTCATGACACTTATATCTTAACGTATTTGTCCGTCGTTCTGTACGTATAATTTACGCGTATGTTACCTACTTAATCTGCTAATAGAAACTAGTGATGCTAAATAATCTTTTAACGTTAGGCCAAGTTCATCACTACATAGTATTAAAACTAAGTCGCTATTTTTGTCTGTTTGTTTGTCTGTATGCTTAAATCTTTAAAATTACGCAACGGATTTTGATGCGGTTTTTTGTAATAGGTAGAGTGATTCAAGAGAAAGGTTTTTTATGTATAAAAATTCCCGATATTCCCACGGGAACGGGCACAACGCGGGTGAAACCGCGGGGCGCAGCTAGTTTGATATAAAAAATCGAAGCGTGTTAGTTTGTTAGTCTTATTTTTTGTACAGATTTGATTTAAGTTGTTATTTGCATTGACTCGGTTTTTGATCCGTTGTTAAGCTTACTAATAGTTGAAAAAACTGGCCAAGTGCGAGTCGGACTCGCGCACGGAGGGTTATGTACATTAAAAAACGGCAAAACATCACGTTTGTTGTATGGGAGCCCCCTTGAATATTTGTTTTATTTTATTTTTAGTATATGTTGTTATAGCGGCAATAGAAATACATCATCTGTGAAAATTTCAACTGTCTACCTATCGCCGTTGTTGAGATACAGCCGACAGACGGACGGACAGCGAAGTCTCAGTTATAGGGTCCCCTTTTTACCCTTTGGATACGGAACCCTAAAAAGAGCCTTAAGGTCAGAGTTTTTAGACGACCTCAATAACAATTCGACGAATCGTAAAACCTTCGAAAGAAACACTTCAATAATTCATACCCACCGAAGCACGGTAGCGCCTAAATAAAGTCCACTATTGGCCACCCATCCAATAAGTGTCCTGGCTGTTGCATAACATTCACGTTGTCTACCATTGCTCAATAAAGCTGTAATATAAAAAGTTTTGTAACACAACTGCAGCAGTAACGAAGGAAAAGCAACATGCTAAAGCCAGTCCAAAGATATTCTAAATACTCCGATGTTTAGATGATAAATAGCAATCAAGTTGTTAAGCAGAGTCAATTTACATTCTCGCGTGTGTCTACGGCCTATAATTTTTGGAATTATCAGCGAGTACCGGTTATGGTCAAGTTCGTAACAGGTTGTGACCCACATGGTAACTTTCTTTGGTAAAAATTTCATCCTACACAGTTGACATGACGTTTTATGTTGTTGTTGCGTGTTGAATACGGTGTTTTGACGAATGTCTAGAATTGAATTCGTAAAATTTATGAGAACATACTTTAAATATGTTATTTCGTTTCAGAGAAAAGAAGTTTGAAAAATGCCGAATATTCATGAGTCGGTCAGTCAGTATTACTTATTACATGCTTATCACTATGTTCTTTTTGGAACGAAGTTCCTTATCGCGCGTTGCGAAAAGGGGCTAGACGGAAAAAAATGTAACGACACTTTTTGCGTTAGAGAGAGACAGACAGAGAAACATGCGCACGCCGCTGTCACGTCTGTCTGTCACGCCGCAGGCGTGCGCATGTTTCTCTGTCTGTCTCTCTCTGGCGTGCGCATGTTTCTCTGTCTGTCTGTCTCCCTCTCTCTTATAGAAAGCAAGCCAGATATTTTCGTTTCGTCTTTCTATTTCGCATTGAACAGTGTGGTGTCGCGACGATTATTTTTGTTGATAATAAATAAACTTCGTTCCATCCGGGTGTCTCTTGACACCTCTCAAGTTTTTTTTATCCTAAGAATCAACCAACAGCATTGTTAAATGTAAATTACGGAAATATAACCTATACATAATACAAATTGTTGATTGTATTAAATCCACTAACTATAAATAGAAAGCGATGGTTAGCTTTTTACAATGATGTTTTTACAGAACTGACATTTCAATATCAATAAAAACTTATTATGCATTTCACAATGTAAGTACGTACCTACAGATCTATTTATTATGGTTAATTATTCTTTTACTTGAAACAGTTATCAATCATTGCTTAGTATATATAATATACTAGCAGCGCCCCGCTTTTTTACCCACGTTGTGTCCATTCCTGTGGGAATTTCGGGATGAAAAATAGCCTATGGTACTCGTGGATAATGTAGCTTTCGAATGGTAGAAGAATTTTAAAAAACGGTCCAGTAGTTTTTGAGCCTATTCATTACAACCAAACAAACAAAGTTTTCCTCTTTATAATATTAGTGTAGATGGACGTACCAATGTATACGTACCAAAACCAATGGCTATTGATACAATTTGACACACAGTTTATTAAGTAACTAATGAGTAACTACTAAATAGTGGGTTTTTTTATCCCGAAATTGGGATGAGATCGGTTATCTCCTGGGTAAATAATTATCGGTTATTGTCATGATAGGATTGAGTCATCTGTGACCACGGTTACTGTCGGTAAAGGGTCGAAATTGAAATGTCAGACGTCAGTAAAAAAATGTTAATTAAAAGCGAAGTGTAAAATAGCATTAGTCGTTTAACAAAATGACGGATCCAACACCGACAACAACACGATTATTGAGGACGCTTTTTCGTGCATGTTTATTTCTTTTTGATTGTTAATTTAAATATTAATATTAACAGTATGGCAGTGGCCTACCTGTTGAAACGACCGAATTCCGAACTGCGAGTTTTATGAATAAATTACCAGCGGACAGAGAAAGGAGATGTTATGGTCAAAGTTTAGTTGTTTTTAGGAATTTATCTCAAAATGACATTCATTTGTGTTTCTCTTTATGGTAATTTAGTAGGTTTTTACTACGAGTAGGGTTGCTCTGTGGCTTTTACGAAAGAAATGGCACTTGTTGAAATGAAAGTAGTTATTAATATTTTACATATTTTAGCTATTTATTTGGATTAGATACAATTTTATAGGCGTTTCTCTACTCTTATTAATAGATCTAGAAAAGAAGTAGGTACCTGCAGTCGCTGCAAATATGTATGACTATGTATAAGGTTTGCTTCAGCTTACGCTTACGCACCATTAAACGTTAACAGACAATGCCAAGAAAATGAAAAAGTGTGGTTTTCTAATCGCTCAAATAACTTAAACAGACTGTCATTTAGGTTATGAAAAAACGTTTTGTATTTAACAGAAATTTAACAGTGAAAACAAAAATAGTGAACTTTCTAACGAAAAAACAACATCAACCTACTCTTTATCTATTCTTTCTTTCATGATAATAGGTTGCAGGCAGATATTTTCTATATGTACATACTTGTAATAATTTTCCGTCTCATTTAAATTCGCTATTAGAAACCAATTTTTCTGAGTAAAGTAAATTTTACTGCGAGTTTATCAAATTTTCCGACACATAAAATTTTGTAATCTTTTCTAAGTTTACCCAAACTTAGAAACCTGACCAATCTTGGTGTCAGAGTTATTGAGCCGCCTAACGCCTCTGACATGGCTCATATAACGACTACTATCCGTAGAAAGTAACCGGGACCGACGGCTTAACGTGCCCTCCGAAGCACGGAGCGCTGCTAGTTTAATAATTTAGATAGGATATGTAGGTGCCTATCAACCGCTAACATAGTACAAACATCAAATAAAACAAATTTTTACAACACATCAATTATCACGAAGATTCGATTCGTATATCAAATATTACACAAAATGCCTGGAACTTGGAAGTTAAGGAAGTATCATTTAATTAACGTAGCATACTTATTGTGTAAGACGCAATTATCACCCGACAAAGTGTTTACCGTGCCGTTTCTATATTTTACACTTATGTAATTTCTTACCAGTTTTGCATTCTTTGAGGTGCAATTTTGAGACAAGTTTATGCAAATTTGGGTTAAAGTTGTAGGTTTAAACAATATGTTATTTTATGGTTAGTGTTTTGGCCAATAAACTGTTACTGCCTTAGTAATAAACTCGTTGTAACTTAAACACTGTTACATTACACTTGACAAGCCCGTTGGCACAGAGGCAGTGAGAGCGCTTACTGTGTCGGGGGTTGCGGGTTCGATTCCCGCCCGGAGTCAACAATATGTGGAGATATAGTTGTTGGCGACGACGTCTGGATGTCAATTATATATTCTTATAAAGTATGTGTTTATGTATAAGTAGTAGTATCAGTTAATTAGATTCCATAACACAAGCTTAGAGCTTACTTTGGGTCTAATTAACCGTGTGTGAATTTGTCCGGGTATATTTATTTATTATTTACTCTTGCTTTTCGCAAAATTGCACACATAGAGCACAAAATATTTAGAAAACTATTTTCTTATTAAGCACAGTTTAGCTAATCTATGAACTAACAATCTATTAAGCAAACTTGTAGACTATAACTGTATTATTATTTAGACGGGCCAACATGCCAACAGAGGCAAACAACCTGTTACAACCTCATTAACAGACTCGCAAACCTAATATAAAATCAACAGCAACTTGCTAGTGCTTATCAAGATACTCAGTACGCTTAAAAAGGCTCATTTATCAGATTCCAGTGATTAATAAGCCGGGCCATGGCTATCAGACTTCTTCTTCATCGAGCGGATGGTCAACCTGACCAATCCTGGTGTCAGAGTTATTGAGGCCAAAGGCCTCTGACATGGCTCATGTAACGACTATCCGTAGAAAGTAACCGGGACCAACGGCTTAACGTGCCATCCGAAGCACGGAATCGTCTTACTTTTCGGGCAATCAGGTGATTCAGCCTGCAATGCCCTAACCAAACTGAGGGCAGTCTCATAAAGAGATTTTTGTGAGATATTATCCCCACCGGGAATCCAACCCGGAACCTCCGGATCGTGAGCCGAGCGCTCAAACCACAAGACCACGGAAGCTGAGGCCACAGACTGACTGACTGACTTACTGACTAATCAAGTACTACTATCTAATAGGCAAAAAGAACCTGTCAATTGTTACTGCTATATTAAAGACAGCATTCTTATTAGAAACACCTTTTTCATCATGTTTGACGCTCCAATGACCGAACGTATCAAAGGTTAGATTTATTTTAGACTTTATTGTAAAGGGGTTTGGGTTGAAAGGTGAATGAATGTGAAATAGCTAGATGGAGCGTAGAGAGGTGTTTCTGTCCGTCCGAATATCGAGGCCGCAGCGAGATCTTGGTGGCTAGTGGGATGGACGTGGTTTGATACTTGAATGTTTTGCAATACTTAGCAATGTTAGAGGTGCTTGCTGTTATCAGCTGTTTAGATAACTGTCGAATATTCAATTGCTAGTCAATTTAAGAATGTACTTTCATTTTTGATAGCAAAATTTTGTCAATAGTTATATTTTTAACTAATTTTGAAAATTTCTGAATTTCTTGACTGGATTTTTGAGTTTTTCAACGAGTTAAGCTTGTTTTGTTTGTTCATATTATTGTTTCTGAAACGAGTTTTCCTTATTGAATGACTTTGTACCTGTATATATTTAAACTCGTGCCAACAAAGGAAGTGGAATTAAATCTCAAACATACCTGTTGAGTTTATTATTGAAAGTATCAAGACAAAGTTTACTAACACCGAGGTAAAGGTGAGTTCGGCGCGGGCGCAGCTTGTGACGTGTCGTAGTGTGGTTCTTTTACTTCAGTCAACCGCGAACCGTTTCCCAAGACGGACGTCTTACCGAGCGTTCAAATATCGAACAACAAATAAACTTCACAGTGTTTCAAATAAACAAGTGACATTCAAACGATTAAAAACATTTGAATATCGATTCTAGATTTCGAATCGATTAGAATTAAGTTTATACATCGAACTTCGAAAGTTTTACCGTTTCAAAAGTTTTGGTTAGGCAAGGACAGTGTTACGATAGTTACTTTGCCTCATTGTAGTATTTTGAAGTGGATTTTTGTAAAAACATTTCAGTTCGGGGATTGCTTTAAAGGATTTGGGCGGTAAGTCTTTGTTTTTGTATCTTTTTGTAAGGAAATGTTTATACGTAAGGCTTCAAGGATTGTAGTGAAACCGGTAAGAATGTTAATCAGTGGATTAGACGGCGCATTTCAATGTGGAAGCGAGAAGAAATATCCTGTTTTCGTACTTGATTGTTGTTTATGTGGGTAGTTTATTTATTACGAGCGGGCTGCGGTTTTACCCGCGTTGTGCCCGTTCCCTTAGGAATCTAGGGATGATAAATAGCTTATAATCTTTCAATAGTATATAGCTATCTATTACAAAAAGAATTATTCAAATCGGACTGTGGTAATTCCCGAGATTAGCCCGAACATGCAAACAAACAAACTGGCAAATTTGACCTCTGTATAGGTAGGTACCTAATCTATAATATAAAAATGAATCGCAAAATGTGTTGCTAAGCACATAACTTCAGAACGACTGCACCAAATTGGATGATTCTTTTTTAAATGTGTTCCTTATTGTCAGGACAAGGTTTTTATATAAGAAAAATAAGTAATAAAAATCTCAAAATTCTCACGGAAACGGGGGCGCTGCGGGTGAAACCGCGGGGCACAGCTAGTATTAGTATAGATTTGATTAGAAATGTTTGTATAGGTACTTCATATCTTTTCTCTCGAGTTTAAGTTTAAACTAGTAGGTAAGGCCAGTTTTCCAATCAAAGACAATTTGTTCTATAGAGGAAAAATGTTTAGTGATTTCCTTCTAATCTTACCTACCTCCAAAACTTTTTCCTCTGTAAAAGGAATTCGTTTTCAGTGGGAAAATGGGCTTTATTACTTTAAATTTAAGGTCTTTTAAAAAGAAATGAGTATAAACACCAAGTAATGATTCTTGTAACACTTATTCAAGATTTCATTCTGAATAAGTATAAGTATTTTTAAAATGTTCCTTTTGGTATGCAATTAAAAAGTCGTTAAATCGTATTGAGAACTTGTTAATTGCTGGCCCGATTTTGATACTGTATCTAATGATGAATGATATTAGGGTCTTTGAGGGCATTTAATATTAGATACACGCTAAGAATATTTTGAATAATTATTTTTGGTACTTATAAAAGGCTAGTAAAAAGCAATTCATTGTCATCAAAGAGATAAGCTCTGACAAAAACTAATACTTTGAAGAAAATTAACAATATACCTAAAAAAACCTATATTTGAGAAAGTTATAACCAAACTAACTCACACATACATAAGTCCTATTTACACATATACGGGTCGATAGATACACAACCTTATTTTAATCAAGAAGGTACAATCAATTTATTGACCATGAAATCCCCCGTATTTATATATCTAAACTATTTACTCCTTGGAATAATAAAGTTATATCAATCGATACACTTAATAATCGTGAAATCAAATTCAAATTTGAAATAGCAAACAAATGACGGTAGCATTAAACTATTTGAATAGTAAATGATTTCTATAGCTTATCTAATATTTCATTCATTAGTCACAGAAAAGGTAATGCAGACTCAAAGTGTATTGTATTAGAGTTGATAATTGACAATCAAAAGTTAATGGCATGAAGAGAACTTAATTACGTTATTCCAATGAGAAGTAAAACCGCCTTCATAGACGATATTTAACTTATACAGTGTTTTAAAATGTTTTGTCTCTTTCGCTCTTTGACAAATAGCGTATGTCGGAAAGGGACAAACCATTTGATCGCTAAAGTGCTGTTAATACGCGTTTATGAATAAGGCCTATGGTTTAATTTAAGTGTGAAATCTTGATGGAATAGATTTGGACGGCTATTTTGCAATTCTAATAATGTTTTGTGTTTAATTAGTCGTGAGTTTAGTGATTTTGATGCTTATAAAACGATCTTTAAGTGTATTTATTATGTCTTTAAGTGTATTAATTATGTCTTTAAGTGTATTAATTATGTTGTTGTACTTATTCAGATTAGCAGTATGTAAGTTAGCAAAACGTTTTTGAATAAATTAAACGGTATTTATCTCGACTAGCGACACGCCTTCGATTCGCTTTTGTTAATCATGATTGCGCAACAATCCTGTTGGAATTCTGGAAGAAAAAGTAACAATAATATTTCTCTGGAACATAGGTTCTTTTGTTAGTGAAAACCGCGTAGAAATCCGTTCAGGAACATCAATATTTTACTCGACTTTAAAACCAAAAGGGGTGGTCAATTCGAATGTATGTTTTTTTGTATGTTTCTTATCTTCGGTTCGCGTTTATCGGCTTAGGAAAGGGTATGTAAGTATGTACACAAAATGGCTTTTAACCTATTTTAAAGAAAGAAGTAATTCCGTTAAAAATCTGGCGTTCTTTTAAACTTTTACTTGTACTATTTGCACAATCACGTCTTTAAGTATCTTCTAAAGATATTTTTATACCAATTTTTTTCTTTACATCAAATAAGTATTCTTATTTATAACATCAACAATATTAACTTCCACATGTTAAGTAATTAAATGAAATATTTTAAACATCCGGGAACTAAGTTTTTTAAGCAAAATATTACCAATTAGCAAGCGAGTACTTATACGTATCGCAATGTAAAGTATGTAATGTTTCAATAACAAACGTATTGTTACGGAATCATTACGAATAAGGAAATTCACTTTGTTTTAAACCATTTTTCTATCGTCCAATAGGTGGTAGAGAAGTTTATAATCATCACTACATATTATAAAACAACTAGCAGCGCCCTGCGGTTTTACCCGCGTTATGCCCGTTCCCGTGGGAATATCGGGAATTTTTATACATAAAAACCTTCCTCTTGAATCACTCTACCTATTACAAAAAACCACATCAAAATCCGTTGCGTAATTTTAAAGATTTAAGCATACAGACAAACAAACAGACAAAAATAGCGACTTCGTTTTATACTATGTAGTGAAGTCCCCGGCCGCGTCTATCTCTCTGTTCGCGATAAACTCAAATACTACTGCACCTTCGATTAATCATATAAAATTATATACATGCTTACGATTAATCATTCACCTTGAATTTAAACTAAACATAATACAATTAATATTTCAAGTCCAGTCGAAAGTCGACAGAGAAACCTGACTACTTCAATAAATATATAGTTAAAGTGAAGCGCGAGCTGACCGGTCCAATAAAAATATTCAAAGTACAACCTGTATGAGAATGAAAGTAGCGAGTGGGTGATACACAAAGTTTACCCGATCGCACACTTTCAACCGCACCGAAGATCCGTCCGACTTTGATTCGCATCAAAACTGGTTTAGTTTAGTTAAACGACAATTTTGTCCGAAGAAAGTTTAAAGTTTATTAATTTTTGGTATTCCGTTTTTACTTTCGATTGGAATGACCTTTTGAATTAATTATTCCTTCGGCAGGAAATCGATGCTTTACTTGACGCTTGTGTTTGCTCGTATTCTGCCATTTCTCTTTGCTCTTTGCTTATTCTGCTCGTTTTTGTTAGTGTAAGTTCTTCGTTAGACAAACATACTATATATGCCGTGAATAGGCCAAATACACAGTTCAAAATATAAAACCTGTGTCTTAAAAAACCTTTTATGTTGTGATTTAGAAGTAACATATTTTCCAGTAAACGTTATTCCTTGCTTCGGAGGGCACGTTAAGCCGTCGGTCCAGGTTACTTTCTACGGATAGTAGTCGTTACATGAGCCATGTCAGAGGCCTTTGGCGGCTCAATAACTCTGACACCAGGATTGGTCAGGTTGACCATCCACTCGATGAAGAAGAAGAAGTAAACGTTATTTAAAACCATTTAATTAAAACTAAGATAGGTGTAAAGGTTCGGTATTAAGTTGCGTTTTGAAGTAAATAGTAAGTTGAATTTAGAACAAACTGAATTTCATTTAATACGTCAGTTTAAAAAACAAAAACAGTGCATTAAAATTGTATTTTATGCAGCACCAATTAGAGCACAATTTAAAACGATTGTCATATGTTTTTTAAACATATTTAAGCGTCAAAATCCGGGTTATATTCTTTGATAAACCTGAATAATAAATAGAAAAAGCTAATAACAAAATCGTACCGTTTCTATCTACGTACAAATTATTTGTGTATCCCGTTGAAGTCTTTTGTTCGGGATAAGCAGCGGCCATACTCGCCTATCTGTGATTATGATCTTCTTACTATAATAAAACATACTATAACTATAATAAATCGACTCTTAGTAAAAAATAAAACTTTTCAACACTTTCTACTTGGATATTAAGCTCGGAAATATTATGCTTAGCTTTTAGAATCATGGTGTAAATATTGAACAATCTTTCCGCTGTCTGTCCCAATGTATGTTTAGATCTTTAAAACTACGCAACGGATGCGGTTTTTTAAATACATAGAGTGATTCAAGAGGAAGGTTTATATTTATAAAAAAATCTCGAAATTTCCACGGGAAAGGGCACAACGCAGGTAAAACCGCGGGGCGCTGCTAGTATATTTTTATTTGGTTGTTAACTGGGATTGGGTATCCGCAAATAAGTATATCCAAAACAGATATCCTTTATAATACGGATATCGGATATCCTTCGATTAAACTTTTTATTCGACTGCATGTCGGCAATATTAGTTAAAATCCATTTCACATTTGTATAACTTAATTATTTATGTTTATACCTACAAGTTAATAAGTGTGTTTCCAACTTAAACGTATTTTAGGCTCTAATCGATACTAATATAAAAACGGTAAACGCTTTGTTTGTTTGAACGTGCTACTCAGAAACTACCAATCCGATTTGAATAATTCTTTTTGTAATGTATAGTCACAATCCACGGGAAGGCTACAGTTAATTTTTATCCCGAAATTCTGACGGGAACGGGCATAACAATGGGGCGGTACTAGTGCACAATTCATTCATTCGAGTAGGTTTGTGGCCAAACCTGGTGTCGAGAGTTTTAAGCCCGCCTAAGGCCCCCGACATGGTCTGACGATTAAAACAACCGGGACTTGCTTAACGTGGCCTCCGAAGCACGGTAGCGCTCAGATAGAAATGCCACTATCACCCACAAAGTAAAGGCCGAGCTGCACGTTGCTTAACAATCAAGTTCACAATAATGTAAGGTCATGACTTATTGTAAATATTAAGGAAATCCATTAACTAAATTCTTGCTTACTATTCCCACAGCATGCACCAAACGTTTGCATACAATCTATCTTCCAATTGTACTCAATCGATATTTCTCAATGCTTCGAATCGAAATGCCATATTCGTAATTTAAACGTGCATTACTATCACTACAATTGCTTCTCAGGTTTGTGTTCGGACTCCTAGCTTTGTTCAGACTTTACATAGATGATTTATAAGATGCAGTTATCTTCAAGTAAAATGCGGCAATTATAATGATGTAGAAATATAATGCTACAATCACGCCCTGCGGTTACCCGCGTTGTGCCCGTTCCTGCGGGAATTTCGGGATAAAATGTATCCTATATGTTATTCTGATATATGACCTATACTACTGTAAAATTTCATCCAAATCCGGTCAGCAGTTTTTGCGTGAAAGAGTAACAAACATACATACATACGCGTACTGCTTTGATAAAGGTAATTGCATCATATCTTCTTTATCAGTTGTTGTTCTGTTTTCCTTTGTTCCGAACTATGCACTAAATTCCAATCATACAATCGGTATAAACACAATACATATGTTAGTAAATAATATGCCGAGAGGTTTTATATCGGCGAAGATTGAAGATCCAGAATGCGCGGTAGTAAAGAATGAAATTACAGAGCTAAAATGTCCAGTGCGATGCCTGCTTCTTTAACTTTTATTACATAATATACCTACAAGCCCGTTAAATTGACATTTAATTGACAAACCCGTTGGCACAGTGGCAGTGAGAGCGCTTACTATGTCGGGGGTTGCGGGTTCGATTCCCGCCCGGAGTCAACAATATGTGAAGTATAGTTGTTGGCCGTCTGGGTGTCTATTATATATTCTTATAAAGCATTTGTTTATGTATATGTAGTAGTATCAGTGAGTTAGATTCCATATCACAAGCTCAGAGCTTACTTTGGGTCTAATTAACGGTGTGTGAATTTGTCCGGGTATATTATTATACAATAACAGAGAATTACTTTTACTTATTCAATTAACATTTGTATAACCTCTTTTAACTTAAAAAATAAAACAATTTATTCCCATTCCTTTGTTTTTCAAATTATAGAAGACAAACCACTTTTGTTTTTAATAACCGCAAATAGTAATTAATAGTACAACCTGTTTAGAACAATTAAACAAATTGCTGTCGGTATTATCAGTAGAATTGGAGGTTAAGTCCATTTAGGTGACAATCGCTTGCACGTGATATCTAACCTCTATCTCTTTTGACGAATTTTATGAAAACAAATATGGCCGATTTTCTGACCATAGACAATTACTTCTGTAGAGGAATATGGTTTGATGATTGAAGTTATGTTTTCTTCAATTATCTTAATTAGTTCGTCGTTATAATTGAGAGAATATCCTACTAAAATTATAAATGCGAAAGTTTGTGAGGATGGATGTATGGATGTATGTTTGTTACTTTTTCACGTCAAAACTACTAAACGGATTTGGATGACACTTTACAGTAATATAGGTTATACATCAGAATAACACATGGGATACATTTTATCCCTAAATTCCCGCGGGAACGGTTTCAACGAGGGTGAAACTGCGGCGCGCGGCTAGTTATTTTATAAGTTGGTCAGTCCTCAATGTTGCTTATAGTACTGTCGGTAACATAAAACAATTAATAAAAAATGCTGTCGGGCCTCAAGTGATTATCATTTTTCAAATCCTGTTTCTTACGTACTTTTTGAAAATGAATATTTGACGACGTGGTTTATAGTTCTGTTTTATTTCAAGTTTATTGTATTCCTGTGGAAACTTAAGGATAACAGACAAAGGTTCGTATTAAAAATTATAAAAATATTAAGTAATAATTTTTTTCCTAAAATTTAACGAAGTCTTATCGATAGAGTTTTTCCCACTTTCCTCTATCTACTGCCATCCTCTAACTGTTCATAAGACACGACATTAAGGCGTGAAAAAGAAAGTATATAATATAATACACCCGGACAATTTCACACACGGTTAATTAGACCCAAACTAAGCTCTAAGCTTGTATTATGGAATCTGATACTACTACATATACATATACAAATACTTTATAAGAATATATAATTGACACCCAGACGTCGTCGTCAACAACTATGTCTTCACATATTGTTGACTCCGGGCGGGAATCGAACCCGCAACCCCTGACACAGTAAGCGCTCTCACTGCCACTGTGCCAACGGGAATATTGACAAAGTTACTTTTACATTAATGATTTAGAAAAGGTTTTCATAGAAACATCTAATCTAACCTTTACGAAGGCGTATAAGTAAACGGTAATTATCCTAATTCATCACTTAAACTTAAATTAATTTAAACATTCGTTCTAAATATTCATACATAATTTGAAGTTTCATTGAATATTAGTCTCTGTTGCTCCGAGTCAAGATTTAATGAAGTTGAAAAATGATGATTTACATTTAATTGTTGTTGCGCAATCGCTTTTTATATCAATTTGTCTCGTGCGCTTTCCACATGAACAGGTACAATGATCTTTATCTGCTGGCGCGTGTGTTGATGTGTTTTTTCATTTAATTTCACCTTCGAAATTAACGGTTCGTTTTATCCTACAATACAAATATTATAAATGCGAAAGTTTTTGAGGATGGATGTAGCTGCGCCCGCGGTTTCACCTGCGTTGTACCCGTTCCCGCGGGAATTTCGGGATAAAATGTATCTCATGTGTTATTCTGATGTATAACTTATATTACTGTAAAGTTTCATTCGAATCCGTTCTGTAGTTTTTGTGTGAAAGAGTAACAAACATACATACATCCATCCTCACAAACATTTGCATTTATTAAGTAGGATAGCTTAAAGATACAGTGAAAACAACGTCTGTAAAGAAAGAGTCTATAAGAAAGGGTGTGCTACGTAAAGATTCATAATACAACGATTCAACAATCTATATCTATACTAATATTAAAGAGGTAAAGAGGTAAAATTTGTAAGTTTCTTTGTTTGTTTGTATGTTCGAGCTAATCTCGGGAATTATCAGTCCGATTCGAACAATTATTTTTGTAATAGATAGCCTCATTCAACGGGAAGGTTATAGGCTATTTTTCATCCCGAAATTCCCATGGGAACGGGCACAACGCGGGTGAAACCGCGGGCGCTGCTAGTAGTAAATAATTCCTTAAAATCTACTGTGACCGGGGTACCAAAATTTAACATATCTATACTTTCAAATGACATTATAAAAGTGTATGGTTAACTAATTTCTCTTAAACAAAACCTCTTTGTTTTCTCATATTTGTACGCAGTTGCGTAACAGACAAACTAAAGTACAGTCTTGTTATGATGACTTGAGTACTTTCTATTAAACATGGAGTAAGTAGAGGAATCGATGTTGTATAATTTGAGTAATCAAAATAGTTTAGTTTCTTTTTTAGGACCTAATTGGAGTCAAATAGTATATACTTACTGCCACACTCAGAGACGTTCATTAAATCGACACTTAACTAATTGAAGTAGTTTTACATTTCAAAATCGCTAATTTAATCTGTACTTAGGAAGTATTTGTCGTCTCTGAGTACGGGTATAGTAGGTACGTTAGTATAGTCCTGTAATTGAACCGAAAATCTCTTCCGGTTTAGAATTCGTTTAAAAATTTAAATCATTCGACAAGTCTTATAGCTCAGAATCACTAATGATCCCTTAAGAGAAGCGTTTATGACTATTTTTTTACATGTAATCAATTAATAATCACGTCAATTAGTTAATTGACGATTTAATTGACAACTCTGAGTACCTTAGTAGGAACATTTGTACAATTTGCACTCCATTATACGTTACAAATGAAATTTTAATTGAAATCATAGGGTAATTCGACAAGGTTGCTTATTCTAGTATCGCATAGATTATAAATACTAGTCACTGGTAGCTAGACTATTTTGCGGAAGGCACCCGGGGTGAATGCCTTCTAACGCTATATATAGAAAGGTCCTATTACATCGCTAGGAAATTGCATCTTTATACGAATTTATTTTATAGCTTCCATATAACTTGGATCGTGCTTAGAAATCTAGGAATATAGTATGTAGAATATTATAATGTTCGTTAGTAATTAGTAGTGAATGTATTGCAGATTCTCTTATATTGTAGTCTAGCAGCGCCCCGCGGTTTTACCCGCGTTGTGCCCGTTAGGAACTCGGGATGAAAATTAGTCTATAGCTCATTGAATCTGGCTATCCAATGCAAAAATAATTATTTAAATTGTATTGGTAGTTTTTAAGATTAAAATCAAACAAAAAGAAAAGAAGCACAAATTAAAAACTTAATCTTCATCTTTATCAAACGTACCTATTTGTATACATATGTATGTATTTTAAGCTTCCGCCAACTCTATATTAATTAATGTTTTATATAAATTAAAAGGCTTAGCAGAGCATTTCTTTTCAAAAATAATATTTTAATTATCCATCACTACATAGTATAAATAAAACAAAGTCGCTATTTTTGTCTGTTTGTTTGTCTGTATGCTTAAATCTTAAAAACTACGCAACGGATTTTGATGCGGTTTTTTGTAATAGGTAGAGTGATTCAAGAGGAAGGTTTTTATGTAAAAAATTCCCGAAATTCCCACGGGAACGGGCACAACGCGGGTAAAACCGCGGGGCGCTGCTAGTAACAAATATAAGATGAATCGTATCCCCATAAGTGTAAAATAGGTTAGAATTCAAGATCCTTATGGATCACTTCTTCAGATACAAAGAAATAAAGCATTAGATCCAGAAATGGTATAGACTAGAGCCCCGATTGACACTTTAGTATCCAGGCCTTGAGCTTCGCTTTTTGTTGTGCGCATGCGCCGGATACGCGTGCGATGGCATACGCGTCGCATCCGGGGCAAAGTGACCAATGAGGTTCCATTTTTAAGTATAACAACCTTTAATACCATGGAATAGGGTTGCATGTCCTCTTTGTTTAGAAACTTTTTAATCATTTTTTTAAGCTACGGACATGGGTTGTATTCTTTTTTCAGTCTGATATATTGAATTAAGAACGCGTTAAAGTAAAAAATAAATAAAAGGAACGCAATTACGTTCTATTATGATTCCATGATATTATTTTAAAAGTATTTGAACAAAGTTTTCAACGCTAACCAATCACGTCTTTCGGCAGTTTAAAAAATACAATACAGCGTTACTTTCCCATAGTATCAGTCAACAAACGCGCCAGCTATCAACAAAAAGTTTTCGTCATTTTTATTACAAAACCTCAAATATATAAAAAATCTCGAAGCAATTGTTATATGACGATTGCGTCACTACATCTCAGTCCACAGGTGAAAGCAGACTTTCGTAGGTTACCGCTTTAGGCGATAAAAATATTCGAACACACGACACTAAATAATCGATTACGAATCTTTGCTTATCGATTAAGGCGGTATCAGATGGTTCATTACTTGTTTACTTCCTTGTTTCATTTTATATCATTCACTCAAAGTGACACGTTTGACAGTAAATGGGACAAAAGTGCCGAATGAATTAATTAGTGAACAGATCCAACTATGTTGAATTTTATCACTCACAACATTCATTCACTCTGAATGAAAGAAAAGTGACCTTTTGAACGTTCGTTCACTCCGATTCAGTCTTTTTGTCTCTCTTGTCTGCCTTGTTGGTCCGATTTGGTCGCTTTTTGTTTAGTTGTTAATTTCTACGTCATATACCTGTATGAACAAGGAATGAAAGAATGAAGCATTGACCGCATGAACACTAGTGAGTGAACCTTTATTGAGTCGAATTAATCGTAGTTTTGATTGTTACTTTGGTTTGATTTATCTTATATATAAAATTATCTTGTGAAACGGCTTGACCGATTTCATGAAATTTTATATGCATATTCAGTGGATCTGGGAATCAGCTACTACCTATTTTTCATACCCCTAAGTGATAAGGATTGTCCCCTTAATTTTAATAATCAAAACATCATTTGCCGGCTCAGCTAGTAATGTGGAGAGTAGTAATTATTGAGTGATAGTCAAAGGAAGTTATTAGTTACCTGTTGAGCATTCGATCTCTTCACAATACCCATTACTTTTCTAATGATATACTTCATGTATTTATAGTGTAGAGCTTTCACTAATTAACTATTAATTATGTTGCAAATATACGGGAGATATTAATCTGCTGTAAGATCACAATCTAAAGTAATACTCGCTGACCCGGCAAACCTGAAATAAAAGTGAAGTAAATAAAATAAATAAATATACCTGGACAAATTCACACACGGTTAATTAGCCCCAAAGTAAGCTCTAAGCTTGTGTTATGGAATCTAATTAACTGATACTACTACATATACATACACAAATACTTTATAAGAATATATAATTGACACCCAGACGTCGTCGCCAACAACTATGTCTGCACATATTGTTGACTCCGGGCGGGAATCGAACCCGCAACCCCCGACACAGTAAGCGCTCTCACTGCCACTGTGTCAACGGGCTTGTCAACATATCCGTAAACGTAGTTTAAATTCAAAATAATCTAAATTTGTTTTGACAGCAAAACATTTAAAACATAACATCACGAACTAACATCAAAAGAAAAACTTTAAGCCAGCATAAAAAGTAGTAAAATAAACTTTCCGACTTAAAAAAGTTAAATAAACGATTTGAAATCGTTGCTTCACTGTTTTCTAGCGACAAAAACCTAGGTTTCACAGTTAGTGAGCTAACGCTAGTCTAGTCTAGGTCGTAGAGATAACGCCCCACAATTTGTAGTGTTCACCGTTACTTCAGTCAATGGATGTGTGAGTGTAGAGGAAATTATTGTCTTTGATGTTTATTGTTTACTTATTATAATACCACGAATAGGTACAAAAAGTAGGTTTTAACATTTATCGTTAATGAAGCTACCAAAAAGTTCTTTTTATAAATTTTAACCAAAATGGGATGTTTATGTCCTGTATATATTTATTTGTTACTAGCAGCGCCCCGCGGTTTTACCCGCGTTGTACCAGTTCCCGTTGGAATTTCGGGATGAAAAATAGTCTATAACCTTCCCGTTGAATTTGGCTATCTTACAAAAATTATTATTCAAATCGGACTGATAATTCGTGAGATTACCTCGAACATACAAACAAACAAACTTACAAATTTTACCTCTTTATAATATTAGTATAGACTAATTCAATTTTGAATTTAGAGATACCTTTTATAAATTACTAGCGGCGCCCCGCGGTTTTACCCGCGTTGTGCCCGTTCCCGTAGGAATTCCAGGATGAAAAATAGCCTATAACCTTCCCGTTGAATGTGGCTATACATTACAAAAAGAGTTTTTCAAATCGGACCAGTAGTTCCTGAGATTAGCGCGTTTAAACAAACAAACAAACAAACAAACAAAACAAACTCTTCAGCTTTATAATATTAGTATAGATTCGTGCCTCACTGCTAGGCAAAGGATTATTAAACAACGTGCAGTTCGGTCCCTACTTAGATGGGTAGCCGACTGTGGCATCTATCTAAGCGCTACCGTGCTTCGTAGAGCACGTTAACCAGTCGATCCCGGGTGTTTCAATCGTTAGACCACGACGAAGGCCTTTAGGCGGTCTAAAACTCAGACACCAGGGTTGGCCACTAACCTACTTGAAATGAATGAATGAATGAATGAGTACAAAGATTGAAATCTCTCAGCGATTTGATTGTTTTGAAAGAATGTGGAGCGTGACGGGTGACATTCAATCTTATTTAATTTGACCACTTTTGAGGAAAGTGGTACGATGTTGAGCTACATAGATAGTAGTCAAATGGTATACATAAGGTATGAATACCTGTTGCTATTTACTGGCACTTATCTCGATAAATACAGCAGTATGTAAAGTTATACTAATATTATAAAGAGTTAAAGTTTCTAACTTTGTTTGTTTGTTTTTAAGGGCTAATCTTGGAAACTACCGGCCCGATTCGAATAATTCTTATTGTAACGGATAGCCACATTCAACGGGAAGGTTATTGGCTATTTTTATCCCAAAAATTTCACGAGTACGGTCACTATGTGGGTAAAACCGCGGAGCGCTACTAGTAATGGACACTTTTCATTTAAGTACGAAAACAGTAGGTATTGTTTATTTTATACGGTGTGTGAATTAATACGGTACATATTTATAATAACAAACATTGAATAAAACTTATCAAGTATATACTTATATTTTTTAATTATCTACCTATATATAGACATTGAGACCGCTTTGCTTAAACCTACTTACTAATTTTAATTTGTTTTTTCAGGTTGGCAGTTTGAACCTATATTAATCTGTAAGTACATTTTGTCTATTACGCAACAAAGAAAGAGTCTTGTTTCATAATCTTATTACATACATACACATACACATTTATACTTATTATTCCATCGTGAAAATAATCAGCGGGTGTTTAAATAAACTATCATTTTGTTGCCATTTGATTGAAGGTTTCTGATATGTTATTTACGTTCGATCGCATT
Source organism: Cyclophora punctaria (assembly GCA_951394245.1). Classification (NCBI taxonomy): domain Eukaryota; kingdom Metazoa; phylum Arthropoda; class Insecta; order Lepidoptera; family Geometridae; genus Cyclophora; species Cyclophora punctaria. The sequence goes on from OX596189.1 coordinate 5,413,411, forward strand.
TATAATCATCAGTCGACCGGCAATTTGCTTCACATAAATTAACAAATTCAGAATTAATGATCTCACTTCTTATTGCAATTCGAAATTTAAACTTGTAACACTTTTTTCTATAATTGCTCTATGTTTATGGCTAATTCTATTTTTATTATGTTGTTCAACTTTTCTAAATAAGTTTCGGAAGTTGCGAAAAGAAATTATATCACCCTCGGGCGTGAGAAAGCCGTGACCACAGACGTAGTAAAAATGTCTTTGGTAATATTATATCATTACAAATGTTGTCAAATGTTTGCTGAGTTATTTGAGGAATAGTTTGCCGAGTTACGTGTGAAGTATAAAGTTCGTGAAAGCTGATCGTTGGTCACAGACTTACGTGCCCACACAATAAGAAATGTGCTCGTAAAACGCACACTTTCGTTTCCACGCGGATCTTTGTGCGCTTTCTGACATGACAGATGTCAAATTATTGTCTTTTTAACACAAAAATGAATGAATGAAAGAATATATAAACATCGTAGTAATTTAAGTAGAGATTTAGTAATTTCAATAAATGAGTGTATTATGAATTTCGTAACAAAAATTATAATTTGACCCAATATTTAGTCAAATGCGTTTGTAATAATAATAAAATAGCAAATTTTGACATTTGCCTAGTTCCGCAAGAAATACTCCTAACCTAAATATTCATTCTTGATTCAGCATATTTTTCTTCCGTCATCTTAACACTGGACTGCTCGCTGTCACCTAATTAGGTGACAGCTGATAAGTCATTCATCGAATGCGGTCGACCGCAGTATTCTTTACACTGATGCGGTCACCGCATATGGTATGCGGCGAACGATTGCGCTATAACTACTCTGTAGTATCTGATATAAGACCTTAGCAGATCAAATACAAATATCAGATAATAATTAGACAGACTGTTAGAATCTGTCAAGTCTGTTTTAAATCAGTCTAAAGTGTAACAAAAGTTGTCAGTACTATTCCCTAGTTGTCAGTACTACTCGTAAACTCTCGTAAACGAGAAGATAGTTAGTCCATCGAAATGTTACATTTTTTAGGCCTAACCTTGCGTTTTTTAGAGGACGCAATTTTATTTTTTTGATGTGTAGGGGGGGTCAGTGTAAAGCTAAAAACAAGTTTGTGGGGTCGCCACCCTTGTCCCACGGCCGCAATCTTGAAAATAAGGGTTGCAATGGTTTTTACGATATATCTCTTAAACTATTAATTTTATTTAAAAAAATTGTTAACATTTTTGTTGCAAATTAAATTCTCTACAACTTTGGTCCAGTAACTTTTTGTCGTAGAACTATAAATAAAAAAGTTATAAGCGAAAATGTTCAGAAATTCGAAAAGTAAAAATATAAGACATAAGGGACATTACAGCTGCTGCTGATCCTAATACCGATCTATCGAAGGTCGTAGTTCGATTAGGCGGGTTCCATTTGCTCATGTCGTTCATAGGTGCGATTGGATATATCATGTCTGGTAGTGGACTCGAGGATATTTTCAAATTAATTTATGCTGAGAACTGTGTACAGCACATAATGTCTGGACATGCTTATGGTAGGGCTGTACGTGCTCATTTATAGTACTATTATCATCCAGAAAATCTCGTTCTTCTTCTGTAAATTCTATTAAATCCATAAATATTTTTGTTACTGATAAATGCACTAGCAGATGAGCACGTACAGCCCTACCATAAGCATTTCCAGACATTATGTGCTGTACACAGTTCTTAGCATAAATTAATTTGAAGATATCCTCGAGTCCACTACCAGACATGATATATCCAATCGCACCTATGAACGACATGAGCAAATGGAACCCACCTAATCGAACTACGACCTTCGATAGATCGGTATTAGGATCAGCAGCAGCTGTAATGTCCCTTATGTCTTTTATTTTTACTTTTCGAATTTCTGAACATTTTCGCTTATAACTTTTTTATTTATAGTTCTACGACAAAAAGTTACTGGACCAAAGTTGTAGAGAATTTAATTTGCAACAAAAATGTTAACAATTTTTTTTAATAAAATTAATAGTTTAAGAGATATATCGTAAAAACCATTTCAACCCCTATTTTCAAGATGGCGGCCGTGGGACAAGGGTGGCGACCCCACAAACTTAGTTTTAGCTTTACACTGACCCCCCCTACACATAAAAAAAATAAAATTGCGTCCTCTAAAAAACGCAACCCCAAATGTAACTTTTCGATGGACTAAGTCTAAAATATATATATAGTCGTCTCTGAGTACAAAAATAAGAGTCGGTTTATGAAGTCATTCAAAGTCTTGACCCTAAATCCAAGTACTTTTTAAGTATTTCAAGTTAAAACTTCAAGTAAACTTCCATTAAAACTTAATTTCGTTGCGTTATGTCGTATTCTTCTTAATAAATGTGTCATGTTTCTTATTTTCATTACCACTTGTGTGAAACTCACCTTGGCATGAATTGCACGTTGTCGTACGAAAATGTGATTTATTTCGCCTTGACAGTAAACGATATTGGCAGTTATGGTTTCTTGAGATAGATACAAAGGTATGATATTGAATAGGGGTGTGTTTCTGCAGTTTAATTAGACCAAAAACTAAGCTCTAAGGTTGGAATCTAACTAACTTATACTATTACATGAATACTTTATATTAATATAATATAATTGACACCTAGACGTCGTCGCCAACAACTATGTACGCACATATTGTTGACTCCGGGCGGGAATCGAAACCGCAACCCCCGACACAGTAAGCACTTAAATCACTGTGCCACTCTTCTCAAACTGGTTGAGGCATTCTGTACGTGATTTCCTTCAGAAACTAGTTAAATAAATAACTGTTTTCTGATCTGAGGCCATTTTACGAATAGAGCTTAAAAAAAACTAAATAAGAAAAATGCATATTTATGTTTAACAAAAAACGGATAAATGGCAGCGGGCAGAACTCAGCTTATGCTGCTTGGTACCTGAGCATCAAGCATAACTCCAGGAATCATACGCCAATAATTGCACATATTGTTGACTCCAGACGGGAATCGGACCCGCAACTCCCGACACAGTAACTCTCACACACCACTGCGGCACTCTTTAAATTGTTCGATAACTCTGACACCAGGATTGGTCAGGTTCACCATCCACTCGATGAAGAAGAAGAATATTTGTTTGAGACTTCCAATCGTGATTTCCTCTTGAATCTAGTTGGCTGTAACTTCAGTAAACATATCTTTAACGAGCAGGATTCTCAGTGTAGGTCATACGCGAAGAAATGCTTATGTGAAAGTGAACATACATAATACAAAACGTCGAGGCGATTGTTTCACCTCATCGCGTGAATATTAATTGAAAAGTGAATCTTTCTCCGTATTGATGATTTGATTCAATACTTACTGCATTCAGAGACACGCATTAAATCTCTAAGGAAGCATTTGACTGAGCATTTGACATCTCTGAGCATAGGCGTTATTGTTGGTAGGGAAATAATAAACTTATTGACCTTATTTTTACATCTTTAGATAAATCATTTTTCTAGTACAAATCGCTGAGGTGGATGCTGTAGTGTTATTTTCTTAATTGTTTGATCTAAACACCTACAAATCCGCGAGCGGCGCGACGTGGCGGGCTTCGTTTTTCTTCTTCGAAATCTTCTTCGAACAAAGGGGTCTTAAGGAATAGGTACGTCGAACTTTATCAAGCGTTAATGATTAAATCATTTTGTACCACACACGTTTACGGAGCTGTTAATAGGCATCACACACCGTAACACATAACACATTATAATTTACCATCATGCTAATTTGATAGCTCACTTCTCGTAGTACAAACAGTGAATTTATAATTGCACTTTCATCCGTTTAGCACCTAATTAATTATATGATTTATAATGGCGATTAATATGGCTGGGATTTGATTAAACTGTTAAGTTTTTTTGTAGGGTAATGCAGTTTGAAATATCACTTTTGATTAAAATCGGCGGTGTAAGCATAAGGCTAAACCACATTTGTCTGTATAGATTTCCATGGGTTTTTCCACCAAGTTTTTCAACCAAGCTATCTGTGGGCGGGTTGCTAGTTAGTAGAGGAGCCTCTAGATATATTTAGAGCCTTATGGGATTGAAATCAATACTGATAGCGTCATCTATATATATAAAAGAAAGTCGTGTTAGTTACACTATTTATAACTCAAGAACGGCTGAACCGATTTGGCTGGAAACTGGTGGGGAGGTAGTTTACAACCAGGAGACGGATATAGGATACTATTTATCCCGTATTTCCTACGGGAACGGGTGCGCTGTGGGTGAAACCGCGGGGCACAGCTAGTAATAAATAAACCTATACAATCACAGATAAATCTGTTGGATTGTGACATTCGCAATTAAATATAACAGATATAGCAGATATCTGCAATTAAAAACATTAAGTTTTTAGACCGCTTAAAGACCTTCAACAATCTTACAAAGTAAACATACAAAGTCTTCAGTTTTACAACGTTATAAAAACTGCTAACAGAGCTGAGTTTTATAATCTTAGTAAATAAGTGCGAGACTTTACAAACAGATGGTGATCTAAGCATTTGATCATGGGGTATATAAAGTCTATCTTATCTTAAAAGTAAACTTTTTGAAAATGGAATTTTAACCCGATATGCTATAAGGAAGGTAGGATCGACGCGAATGGAAGAATGATCGCAGAACATCAGTAGCATATTTCAAAATGGTTATAAATGTCCAAATGCATATTATAAATGTCTATCTCCTATCTATATTCCTAAATCTATTGGAGGTGTCACAGTGCAGCGCAGACAGTGTAGATTTTAAATCGGATTTTGAAAAAACATAATAAAATATTCGTATAAAAAGAAAAAGTAAAATATTAGCCTGTAGTGTCCCACTGTTGGCAAAGACCTCTCATTTTACTGAAGTTATCAGTACAATGAGGAGGATTAGGCATGATCACCATGCTTGCCAAATGCGGGGTGTAGGTACTACCATTTATTTTTTCAAAAATTTACTAGACACCCTCTCGGTACGGCGGCACTTCCATACATATAATATGTACATAATATCTACTATTTACCTTCACAGATTTCTTTCATACATAGTATCTTAATAAATCCTATCATCTCAATGCTATGTTTTTTTATAATGAACTTGAAACTAGTCTATAGCCCCAAGGTTTTTACATGTTCCAAGATAAATAAAAGTAGGAAGTTAAACAATAGACAAAGGATAGTAGAAGTATAGACGATTAAAACAATTGAACACTGTCTATAAATTGTCTTTGTCTTTGGTATTCGAACAATCTATCGCGGTATATAATTAGTATGTAGTGTATCCATTGATTAGTTTGAACTGAGAATGTTCTTTCATTTATGTCGTAGGTATAAAAAAAGTTTTAATTCATTACTTTAGCGGTACGCTTTAGAATGCTCCAACGACAAACAAATAAAACGACATTAATGTTCATTCAATTTATAAATATCCCGCGTTGTGCCCATTTCCGTGGGAATTTCGGGAATTTTTATACATATAAACCTTTATCTTGAATCACTCTATCTATTTAAAAAAACCGCGTCAAAATCCGTGCAGTAGTATTTGCGTTTATCGCGGACAGACAGACAGAAAGACAGACGCGGCTTGGGACTTTTAATAATTTGTTGTGATTTTAAAATCCCAAAATGTATGAGATTAAAAATAGGTCATTCATGCATTTTGAGGTTAGTGGGTAACCCTAGTGAATAGTTAAAATTAGACAGAAATACTCGTATGTCTTCCTAAGGAAATCGACTTTCATATTTTACTGATTAAAACCCGCGTCAATCATTTTAACCAATAAATAATAAGCATTTTCTCTTCGTTTAATAATTACTACAATATAACGACCAATCAAAATCAAGTTTAGCTCATCTTAATAGTATGATAATGAAAGACTTTCAACGGGAAAGCCGGGGTTGGCCACTAACGTACTCGAAATGAATGAATGAATGAATGAACGAACGGAAAAGTACCACCATATTGCATTTATACTCAAGTATAATAAAGCTGAAGAATTTAATTAAACGCGCATATCTCCGGAACTACCAGTCCGATTTGAATAATTCTTTCTGCATTTGATAGCTACATTCAAGAAGAAGGTTACAGGTTAATTTTCATCCCCAAATTCTCACAGAAACGGGTATAATTCGAGTAAAACGCAAGGCACTGTTATTATTTCTATAAGATGATGCTAATAGCTCATTGAAGCTTGAAGCACAGGTGAGCACTTTCATTTGATGAATTGTAGTAAAGAAAGTGAGTAATTAAATTAATTGAGCTTGGATCGTGTGTGTGAGGCAAATCTTAGGCTGATTTAGTGTTTACTTTCCTCTTTGTTGAAATGAGGAAAGGATTTGATTTTTTTTGCTTTTTTCGGAATATTTGCTGGGACACTCATTAACTAACAATATCTAACTAAACTAGGTCAGACATAGTTCCTTCCTACCTACCATTGTACTTTTCTGTCAAATGTAATCTATACTAATATTATAAACAGGTAAAATTTGAAAGTTTGTTAGTTTGTTTGTATGTTCGAGCTAATACTAGAAATAATCTGCCCGATTTGAATAATTATTTTTGCAATGGATAGCCACATTCAACGGGAAGGTTATAGGCTATTTTTCATCCCGAAATTCTCACGGATACGGGCACTACGCGGGTAAAACCGCGGGGCGCTGCTAGTATCATAATAATATAGAAACTCTGATACATGACATAGAAGCGCTTATTCATAAAACAATACACATCTATTATATTAACAATCGAATCAAATAATGGAATATCTTTTAATTAAACTATCTGTCTCATTCAGTGGAACAATAGATCGAAACAAATTATTTAAAGTTATGTTCATTATAATCTAAACTTATGATTAAAACCTTGGAATTACATTCCAATGGTATTTAACTATTTATTTGTTTGTATTTCACGGTCAAATACTTTTGGAAATTAGCTTTTTAATCTATTGCATAGCTTCTATCGCGGGATTCGCGGGCCTTGAGCGCGGGGACCGAATCCAGAAATACCATAACGAAAAAACCTCACGCTTCAAAACCTCACTCTCCTCAAACATTGCCTACGTATAAGCCCAGAACACAACGTTAGCGCGATGCAGACATTCAGCACACTAACGCCATCTAGTGATATAAAAAATAACTATGCAATAGCTTTACCGCGGCAGTCCCCGAGTGCCACACGTCTTTTTTTAATTTATTTTTTAATATTATTAAGGGGATAAAACGTTACCTCTTAATTAACTCAACCACTTCCTAATGCAAACATCAGTTATCCCGGGACCACGAGCGGTGTAATCCGCTCGAAACGTCGGGTACGTATTTTAGTAAATACGTTTAATTATCTAACGCGATACAGACCCGTTTCATTTAGTTCTAATTAGTACCTAGATATCTTTCTAGACTTCGCTTAAAAGGCAATTTTAGTGTAGAAAGTATTTTAGTTGTTGTCTCTATACTCCACATGTGCGATTATTGCTTGCGTTTTTTGAGGTCGATTTTAAGTACTAAAAACTATTTCCGTCTAAAATCTAAATGGGAGTTAAGATATTTATGAAAATCATGCCTTATCTAAAATCTAAACAAACAATATGTACTATCGAAGAAGTTGACAGTTGACCAATTTTATCTCCTAACTAGCAGCGCCCCGCGGTTTTACCCGCGTTGTGCCCGTTCCCGTGGGAATTTCGGGATAAAATGTAGCCTATAGCCTTCCTCGATAAATAGACTATCTAACAGTGAAAGAATTATTCAAATCGGTTCAGTAGTTTCTGAGATTAGCGCGTTTAAACAAACAAACAAACAAACAAAACAAACTCTTCAGCTTTATAATATTAGTATAGATTATATGAAGAAGTAATATCTGAAGCATGTAGCTTGAAGATTATTTTTCTTACCTAGCAAGCAATTAAACCTGAAAACGGTCAACAACCAACTTCTCTTATAGTAGGTATTTTACTTGCGTAACATCAATCTTACAAACACATCCGGCAACGAAAAGGCATTTAGAGCAAATAGACTAATCAGGCGATGAACAGCATTCAGTTTTATAACGAATGCAATTACTGGCTGTTCACCGTAAAAGGACTTGTATCTAATGAACTATTACAAGTTATGCAGTTAAGCAAGTGGATATCTGCGTAAGCGTTTACGCAAAATGTACACTTAGTAAAGATGGAGTTAGTGCTATAGTTTCAGGGGGGCACGTCATCGGCCCGGTTACTTTCTACGGATAGTATTCGTTACATGAGCCATGTCAGAGGCCTTTGGCGGCTCAATAACTCTGACACCAGGATTGGTCAGGTTGACCATCCACTCGATGAAGAAGAAGAAGGCTTCGTTTCTATTGAGCTGTGCGGAGCTCAATGGACCAATGACAACGCATTGAATTTGTCGAACAAGTCATTGACATTGTCAAAATCTTCTCGTATTGCGTTATGATTGGCCCGCTCCGCTTCATTGGAGACGCACTTTTAAGCTGCTCGGACGCTATTTGTATAAATGGCGGATATTAGTACTTGAACTTAAGAGACCTTAATGTAGTCTAAAATCTCTGAAAACTCCCCCTATCCTACTAATATTATACATATGAAAGTTTGTAAGAATGTATGTTTGTTACTCTTTTAAGCAAAAACTACTGGACGGATTTGGATGAAACTTTACAGTAATATAGGTTATACATCACAATAACACATGGGATACATTTTATCTCAAAAAGCTTGGCTTTGGTTTCGTATACAGCGACACAGATTTACCGTAACTTTATAAAGTTTCTTAGGTTGGTTTACAGCCAACGTTGCAGATTGTATTTGCTTATTTTTATGAGCTCAGTTCTTAGAAAATTGCTGTTGAGAAACTAGGAAATGTTTATATAAAAATGATTAGGATAATGTGTCCTCCGTATAAGGAAAGGTTGCGTGTATGAAAAGTAAAGCTCAAGCGCAATTTGACTTATATTTGTTTGTAGTAAGTATGTAGTACCTTCGCCAGCAAAATTGGCTACGGAAGCCTTCTTCTTCATCGAGTGGATGGTCAACCTGACCAATCCTGGTATCAGAGTTATTGAGCCGCCAAAGGCTTCTGACATAGCTCATGTAACGACTACTATCCGTAGAAAGTAACCGGGACCGACGGCTTAACGTGGCCTCCGATGCACGGAATCATCTTACTTTTCGAGCAATCTGGTGATTCAGCCTGCAATGCCCTAACCAAACTGAGAGCAGTCTCATAAAGAGATTTTTGTGAGATTTTTGTCCTTACCGGGAATCGAACCCGGAACCTCCGGATCGTGAGCCGAGCGCTCAAACCGCAAGACCACGGAAGCCATGCAAGACATGGAAGCTAGGAGTAGAAGTGGTCGCCATGGCCGGCTGGAGGACTATTTGTAGTATCCAAGGCCATTAGTTTCACCCGTATCTATAGTCATGGTTTAATACGTACGTACAATTATCGGTCTCGGTTGATTCAATCGTCAGACCACGTCAGAGGCCTTTAGGCGGTTTAAAAACTCCAAAACTATATATTAGATAGCTACATTCAATAGAAAGGTTATAGGCTATTTTTTATCCCAAAATTCCCACGGGAACGTGCATAATGCAGGTAAAACCCCGAAGCGCTGCTAGTTTACAGATAAAATACAATATCTGATTTAGATACAACTAGCAGTGCTCCGCGGTTATACCCGCATTGTGCGCGTTCCCGTGGGAATTGCAGATTTTTTTATACATATAAACCTTTCTCTTGAAACACTCTATCTATACAAAAAAGCCGCATCAAAATCCGTTGCGTAGTTTCCAGGCGTACATAGCGACAGACAGCGGAAAGCGACTTTGTTTTATACCACCTATGTATTGATATGACATTGGTCCCTACCTTAAGAACAAGCTTTTTGAAAATACATTTCCAAACAGGTCTTTTCATTAAATACTTGTATCAATATCGAACAACATTCCAAAAATCTCGATTATGTTTTAGAAATATTGTTATACAGTATATAGCCTTGAAATAAGCGTAACTCTTTCAAAACATTCAATAGACTATTTCATCGGTCGGTTTAGTTACATTAAATGCAATGTTGCGGTCATTGAGTTATATGTACTACGTACTAGAGAAGCCACTTCAAACAAGCTTCGTGAGAGATTCGCACCGGACAGGTGTCCAGTGTTCACTTAGTCGATGGCCAGCTCTGGCCAGAACTACATGTGTTACAGCTATTGTTTTTTCAAATAAAATATGCCTTCATGTGCATTGCGTTATTGCAAAAACACTTTAAGATACACAAATAGAAGTAAAGGAGTGACCTTTCACTCACAAGTATAATTTTCTACTCCGAAAACAATTTTAAATAAATATTTAAAAATAAATATTTTTACATCAACAAACGGTCATATTACAAAGAGTATATGAGATATGAGATACAGAGTGGACACTATCGACGAGCATTGATAAATTCCATATTCCGATTGATATTATATATCAACCATCTTTTTATATTAACCGACTTCAAAAAGGAGGTTTGTTCGACCCTAAGTTTTAAAAACATATATCTTTTTTTGTCTGCCATTTCTCGGAAACTATTGATCCGATTTGGGCGGGATTTTTTTAAAATGGGTTTTTTATATAAATATCTTCAAAAAAAAACATAAAAATCGGTTCATAAAGTTACAACGGATTATACATCCGCGAGTGCACAAAAAAACTCATGTATTACGGACAAATTGAGAAACTTCCTCCTTTTTTAAGTCGGTTAAAAAACCTTTTGCTATTATTCTTCATATACTTTTTTGTTTGATAAATAAAAATAAAAATTTACTTCTGAGATTATTGAAAAAAAAACTAGGTACATATTTCTACTAAGAGTCCGGTCTACGATGATTTTTATAATCTATATTGTTAAATTCCGAGTAATGTCATTCAACTAGACCTATCCGTCAATGTCATTAGAAAAATCTCTTCACGATTTTTGTTCGACGTAGCCTCTCTAGTACGTAGTACATATAACTCAATGGTTGCGGTTAATATTAATTAGCTTGACAAAAGTCCACGGAATTGATTAGTTAATTGGAACTAAACTACCTTATAACGAAATTTATAACTTAGTATTATAAAACTGAAGTTTTTTTAGATTTTTTTTTGAACGCGTTATTCTCAAGAATGAACAGTCCAGTTGGAATAATGTTTTGTATGGAATAGCCAATTTTAAGAAGAATATTTTATGCCGACATTCCCACGGGAACGGCCACAGAACCGCAGGGCTTTGCTAGTAACGAAATTTAATTAAGCTTTATAGCAATAACGCTATCTATTTTTTTTATAAAAGAGTTAGGTAACTAGCGACTTTTTTGAAAAAAGAACACGAAACGTCAATTGACTATGAAAGGAAAATTGAAAGAATGAATGATGATAATGTTTCTATGGACGAGTCGTTCTTTGAATGGAATATTTCATTCATTTTCTGTATCTTTAGTCTACATTTTTGTGTTTTGTAAAAATACCTATGCTACTCACTCACCAGTACTTTTTTTGCAAATACATGTGTGATTTATTAATGATTATGTGACTAAATTATTAGTTGTGATTATGTGACTATACATATTCGACTATACACAAATTCTCTTACCGTAACTGGCATTAAATACTCTGACATTTTCTTTATATGACGTAATGGTATGCCTGACTAGCTCGCGTGTTCAAATTCAATTTCAATTATTAAATTTAACTATCTTTTATATTTCGCAAGCTTAACGTACCTGAGTTTTTGTACGGATATTTCTGTAATAGGAGAACGGTATTTTTTGATGGTAAGTAATTTAATTTACGTTGAATAATTGCTGTGATGATGGATGTTTTGAAGAAAGAATAGTGCGTAACATAATAGGGGCAAAGGCCTCTCGGCTCACAGTAGGTGTCAGTACAGTGAGGTGGATTAGGAATAACCACGCTTTAATGTCCTGCCCACTGTACTAATATCTTCAGTGAAACGAGAGGCCTTTGCCCAGCTGTGTGACATTACAGGCTAATTGCCTTCTTAATAAATGTTCTAGAACTAAACTGTGGGACACTAGAGGCTAATACTTTTTACTTTACTTTTATATTCAGAGCTGTGACGCACCTTAATAGATTATTCAGTACCAAACATTAAGTTTTCCATAAACCCAAGTCTTAGTATATACAATTTATGAAGCCTACCACCGATGGGTATTATATAATTATGTTCAGAATGTATATCAATTGAATTTGCTATTGAAATACGTTTTATCTCAAATCTGGATGGTCGTGCCGCCGCCGCATACTCGAAACGTGTTTCTTTCTTTTACGTAAAATCGTATACAGAAGTGTTAAAGCTTTTAGAAAAATCACAATTTAGAAATAGATAATAATAGAAATTGGTCAAACTTAAAACAAACTTTTTTTAGGTTTTTTTCTTACATTAATGGAAATTGAGTTGAAATCCCTGATTTAAAAAAATAGTCTATGCCCGTTCCGAAAGAGTATTCTGCATATAGGTGAAAAAAATAAAATCGGTGCTGTAGTTTTAGAGATTAGTCGTCGCAAACATACAAAAACAAATCTTTCAAAAGTATAGATTTAAAAATATTAAGACGTTGTGTACACGAGCATACCTGGGGTCACCTTTCTTGAGTCAGGTAGGTGTGTCCACTTTAATGGGTGCAGGTTCGATTCCCGATCGCGTGCCTATGTTTCGGTATTTTAATACGTTTCTTTGTATTTTTTTTCGTAGTACAATCTTAGTTTTTGTACTCTGTGACGGAATGCAAGCAAAGAGGATTAATTTAATGGCGGTGTCGAATGGCGCGATCCTTTTTGGAACCTCCATGTTTAATATGAAACTTCCTGTGCTACCAGATCATTGATTTTGAAAAAAGAATCTAAGAAAGAGTCTTAGGATTTTTAACTTTAGCACGCTTTAAATAAATATGATTGTTTGGATTAATGTTTCCTAAGGTTGATTTTGTTTTTGCTTTCAAAATAAAAGCTAAAGCTTAAATAAATTAATATTTTAAAATTGGTATAGGTTATTTACTTTTAGAGAACAATATTCCTTTTACTTAGCGCTTATATTCGTTTAATAAACAAATGACGTTCGTTTTAAATAGTGTTCTATTTCTATATAAAACACAATTTTGAAAGAACAGCTTTTGTTTCCTAAACAATTTAGCTTAAAAGAGTTCTCGTACAAGCCCTAAGAAGTTGAAAAGTATAATATTACTTGTAAGTTGAGTCCCACAGACAAACAAAACAACAAATCATTCACTCTTCCATTCACTCACTTAAATTCTCAGTACAGTGAAAAGAGACAAATAAATTAACATAAATAAATGATTCGTTGCTCTGTTTTCGCGCTTTCATTTAACTCCTTTTGCGACAATCAAAATTTATTGACTCATAAATAACAAAATGTCTGTCGCGTATATCTCTATAGTATTGGCTATTTGAAACCTTTCTCGGGTTGACCTTAGGGCCTTAGTGAAAGCTACACAAGGTTCTTATAATCACCGACTTGACTTTGACCTTTCGTGTTCAAGATATATAGCTAATGTATTCAGTTTGTTGGACGAATATGTGTGTTTATTTAGTAGTTAATTATTACTTGTCTTGGGTTTAAGTAGGTAGAATATTGAATGGTTTCCCTTTTAAAGCGTACGATACACATAGTGCGGCTGCGGGTTGGGTGCGGGTCGCGTGACGTTGTATTCCTTGTATTTATGTCAAAAGGTGTTACACTGGTCCGCTCAAGAGGTTTGGTCGAGCCCCTCGCTTAGCGATCTCCGGGGCCAAGTTCTCCATAGGGATAATTAAGAAAAACTGGTCAGCGTCCGTACTAGCACTATGTCATATGTGTGTCTTGAGCTTTAGTGAAATTACTATACTGCTAAAGAATTGCTGATGACAAATTATTGACAGTAATAAAATTAATGTAAAGGATACACGCACGTATGTTTTTATAAGAGTTTTGTAGGATTCTAGAGTTCGAGATCAAAAGAATCAAACCTCACATCTTTAATTTAGTTAACTACCGCACTCAGAGACGATCATTAAATTGACACTTTTATTTGACATAACTTTTCAAACATTTCATGTCAAAATCACTCATTAAATCTCTACTAAGGAAGTATTCGTCTCTGAGTATGAACGTAAGATATAATCGATTAATTTGAGTAGATATAAAATATTTATAGCTCTGATGTGATTAAGTTTTTTACTAAAAAAATAAAAAGACGTGTGGCACTCGGGGACTGCCGCGGTAAAGCTATTGCATAGTTATTTTTTTATCACTAGATGGCGTTAGTGGGGAGCGTGAGGTTTTTTCATTACGGAATTTCTGGATTCGGTCCCCGCGCTCAAGGCCCGCGATAGAAGCTATGCAATAGCTTAAAAATACAGCTAAGTTCAAATTGAGCTTTGTAATAAAACCACGTTACGCAAAAGATACAGAAATAACTTAACTTGCAAAGGTTAGAGGTTAAACAAAAAGGTTAGAAATAAAGTTATTAACTCCAAAGTGATATCATCCTGTTTAAGAAGACTTAGTATGATGATGATCGCACACAGGAAATTGTAGAATGATACAATCTCTACTGATGACTTGTATTCAATACAATGTTTGTTGTTCTTTTTTACAATAGTGTTTACGAATTTTTTAATCCTGTTTTCTGTTTGTCGGTTTGTATTTGGGTTTTAATAAACATTTACTGGAGGTTGATGTTTTGACTTCATTGTAATGTTGTTGAGGTGGTATCGTTTGACGTACTATCTACGTCAGGTAGCTCAGGTAAACATTTTATGCGCATTTTTTGAGCGTTCTTCGACTTTGAAATAGTTTCAAGTAAGGAGCTGTCAAATTTGTATGTCATAGTTGGAGAAGCAGCCTGTCTGGCACAATAAATGTCACATAAGGCGACAAGATATGACATGATAAATACTGTGTGTTGATTGGTACCCATTCGTGGAAAACTCGAATTTTAAAATTGTCTACCAATCAACAGACTGAATTTATCATGCCATGTCTTGTCACTTTTTGTCACGTTTGTTGTGCAAGGAGCACTGACGTGGCGTTCGATTTCTATTAAATTCACTGGCTTGTAGCTTAATTAAACTCGCTGTCATCGACACTTTAGTTAGCTTCTTAAACGTTGGCTTGAAATAAGCTACTTGAGTTAGCTTAAAATTAGCTTATTTGGATAAGTAGTCATTACGAAAAACGCGAACTACATTTGAAATTTCGTCAAATTATAATGAAACTTTTGCTCCACACAAAACGATTATACCTTCCTATAAAACCGAATGCTTAGCTAAAATTAAACCAGTCTTTTAGTTTATTTCTTCTCAAACGCAGCTAGGTCCTATGGCTATTGTCTGAGCCCAGTCCAAGGCTACAGCGACCGGTCGCATACCACTGCCTCGACGATTATTTTTGTTTTCAACGCATTATCAACCTTCTTTCTTACAATCCTGTTTACTGAAATGATTGTTTGTTTGTAAATAAAGAAAAATACGTCGATCTCGCTTCGTTTTAAGGAAAAATGCGTTGGTGTTGTGTTTGTAAAGGTTATTGTTTGAAATAATGTGGAATGGATGGAAGATAAGTGAGTGGAGATGCTTTCCTTACTTTACTTACTTAGTTTAATCATTTAACTTTAATCAGGTAAATTGAGTTATAGAGGCTCAGGTTATTATCGAATTTACCCTAAAAATTTTGCTTTAAAATCTTGATTAAACACTTTAAATACTTATTCAAAGTTCATATAAATCTGTGGCACCGTAAGTTCACTATCTCTATTTTTTTTTAGATTGCGCTTATGTTATTTTTCTTTAAGTAGTTAGTGAGTGCAAAGCAAGCATTTTGTTGACCAGGATTGTTAAGCAACGTGCAGCTCGACCCCTACTTGGATGGGTGCTCCGATAGTGGCATTTCTATCAGAGCGCTACCGTGCTTCGGAGAGCACGTTAAATTGTCGGTCCTGGTTATTTTAAATCGTTAGACCATGTCGGAGGCCTTTAGGCGGTCTAAAACTCCGGCACCAGGGTTGGCTCCACGAACTTGCTTTTACCAGGAAAATAAGAAGATTTTATATCATATAATAAAAATAATAATTGTATGTATCATATAGATATATATATATATATATATATATATAATGTTACACCTGATGACATTGTGTGAAACAAAGGCACTTAGTATTATTTCGCTAAATACAAATGCTTGTCCGTTTAGCATGAGTTCGCTAAAGTAGATAATGTACCTTCATGAATTCTTGTGATATTTATTTAAGAATTTTGAAGCAAATAGAGTGTTATGCAAACTGTGACGGACTTTATCAAGATGATTGTATAACCTTAATATAAAAATAAATACACGAATACACAGGGCCTCAAGTCTGCTATTACAATAGTGTCAGAATGGTCTATCATTGATTTCAAAATTGTTGATTTTGACAAGTTTCGTAGTCTACTATTTCAATGGCGTCATTGTGACTTTCCAATGGTCGACCACTGACACTCCATTGAAAGAAATGGCATAAAATGGTAGTCTCGTACATAATGACAAATGAATGACTGACATAAGCGGTAGTCTGCTAAACTTTTGACAGTTCCTTTGATCAGTGATCTACCATTATGACATCATTGTGCAATCATTGCATTTGATTCATGACGCGGTAGAAAAGTGTTTGTTCGCGGTTTTTTAAATAGTGTTTATTTATTTATTACGTGGAATTACGGTCATGTATTCACTACGACTTAATATTCTTGAGTTAGCTAACACAATGGATGCTAGAGAAAGAAGGACGGAGGAACGCAAAAGACGTCGTCGAGCCCGTCGCTTGTCAAGAATGAATACGGACCCCTTTATTGATATTCCCGAGGCGGAATTTGTGAAAACGTTTCGTCTTGGGAAGGACTCAGTAAGGGGGTTAGTTGAAGAACTCGTCCACCTTATCGCCAGGCCGCGTCGAAACGATTGCGTATCGACAGAAATGAAGGTGAGTAAACTGAACTTAACATTGATTAATTATTCCTTAGAAAGCTTTAGCTACGCTTACATAAACACGAAATGTTATATTGATTAGGTAATGTTAAATTTTATATTGCAGATTCTAATTGCACTTGCATTTTATGCATCAGGGTCTTACCAAACTTTGATTGGACAGAGTGCCCTCCATAATGTTTCCCAAAAAACTGTGTCACGGGCCATTAACCAAGTAACGGAGGCATTAAATAAACTGTATCACAAATATATTAAATGGCCTACACAATCTGATGAAAGGAATATTATTAAAGCTAAGTAAGAAATGAGATATACCCGGATTGTGTTGTTTATATATTACCTGTTTTACCTAAACAGAATTATTTAGTTACTAAAACTTTCAGGTTCTATCAGAAATTTGAGTTTCCTGGCGTCCTCGGTTGCATTGATGGCACCCATGTAGCTATATTAAGGCCGCACATACATGAGGAGCGATATTATAACAGAAAGGGCTTCCATTCCCTTAATGTTATGATAGTAAGTATTGGGTAGAAAGTAGAAATGTCTACCTACCTATTGCCCAATTAATATAATATAGGTAATGCCAAAATACATAATATGTAATTCATTTACAGATTTGTGATGCTGATTTAAATATTTTATGTGTGGACGCAAGCAACCCAGGCTCTGCACATGATTCCACAGTATGGCAGGGTCATCCAATCAGTCACCACTTAAGACAAATATCGGAAAATACGAATGAACAAGTATTTTTATTAGGTAATACAATATTTTTGTTGGATGAAAATCCTAAGAACTTTATCATGTTCATGTATTAGTGTTTGTTTGTAAAATGATTATAATTTTCAGGTGACAGTGGGTATCCACTAAGAAAAACAATGATGACCCCAATCCTCAATACTGTAGATGGGACACCACAACATAATTATTATGTCAAACATGTAACTGCACGCAATACAGTGGAGCGTTGCATAGGCGTATTAAAAGCACGATTCAGGTGATAAGCATGTCTAGGCAATTGTTTTACATACTCAAGAACAGTGACTTTTTTATATTGGCAGAATTTCAAAATTTAGAGATTCAGATTTAGTTGTTCTTGAATATGTTAATCTAGTGAGACATTTAGTCAATGGGGTTTTTTATAAGTAAATTGATTTTTTGTAGGTGTTTGCTTGTAGCACGTGCATTACATTATAGCCCAATAACTGCAGGCAAGATTGTAAATGCATGTTGCATATTGCACAATATCGCAAACATGGCAAGAGCACCGTTGCCAACTGATGAAGTTTATGCAGAAGAACTTCGCTTGCAACAGGTGATTTCTATTCCACTATTTTAGAATATAATAAAGTTGGAATTTGAAATAATACTTCTGTGTTAAAAAATCAACATTTAAATCACTCTTTATTTCTCATAACATAAATTACTAATCAGTCTTTCAATTTAGGAGGAAAATAATTATGTAGCACCTAATTATCAAGACCATCGAAGGGTGAACCGGGATCTCCTTGAAGGTCGGGCACTGCAGCAGGCTCTTGTTGACAGACTGTGGAGAAATGCATAAATTAAATTAGCAGGTATGTAAAACTCACCTCAATATTCTAGTGAAGTACGAAAATGATCTAATTTTATTATTAAAATTATTTAACTCTTTGTTACAGATCCAGTATATTTTTTTTCTCATTAATTTACATTATTCTCACATTTTTTTGTCCACAATCTGACAAATGTAACCAATTTATATTGTAAAAAAGACTTTAAAAGAGTAAAATAAATGAATACTTTTTAGTATAAACACTGTTTCATTAATTATTTATCATTCAAGCTATTTGGAATTCACTGCTGGACATAGACTCCTCTTAAAATAGATTTCATTTTTAATAATCTGACAAAATTACCTCTTACATACTAGTCGGACTCAGAATCCGATGGTATAATTTTGCAGAGTTTCTGAAAAAAAGAAAACTTTATACTTCATATAATTATATAGTATGAACTTTGCACTTAGTATCAAAGTTAGTAACCAATTTACCAATTTACAACCAATTTACAAGTTAGCTATACCAATTTTACAATGTATAAATTGAATTTATATAAATTATGATCATAAGAGGTCACGAAGCCGACTGTACTAATGTACTAATGTAATTACCTTTTTTGGCACAGATTTCACTAAGTGGGTTATAAGGTCCACCAGTTTTTCAGAGGTGCAGCTCATTCTCTCAATAGCTGCAGCTAAATTGTTGGTAGCCTCAGCCTGCTTTAAAGTTGCCTCAGCCTGCTTTAAAGTTGCCTCGGCGTTCCTCGCTTCAATAGCTTCCAGCCTTAATTGGGCGTTTTCCAGAGCAGCATGGTCTCCATCTATAAACAAATTGTTTCATCAAGCCTTGGCCCTAGAGTAGGATTTTAATGGTCAAAACAAATAATTGCAAGATCTTTACCTTCCGCTGCATACCGTCGTGTCGATTTTTGGCGATGGCGTCGCTTTGGAGGCTGGTTGATGCTGGATGATCCCAAATTTTCCTGTTCTAAGCTGCAAAATAAACAATTACAATGACATTAGTCTACATGTTACCCTATTTATTTAAACCCATCTGAAGAAAGTTGTAGTAGATATACCTTATTTCTTGTGTTTCTATATTTTCTACATCATCTATGACCACTGTAGCAGGCACTTCATAATTGTCTAATATTCTGTAAAAATAAAACAAAGTTATCAAAATAGTTAAGAAACTAGGTACTTAGGTAAAATGATGAAAGCTATACAAATTAAGCACACTCACGAGAAAGAATTGTTTTGAAGTGGATTTGTGCTAGTACTGGGACTATCATCAACCACCGGAAGCATGATTGGCTATTTAACAAAAAAAAATACAGTTAATAAAACAAAGCAAGCAACTAGCAAGTGAACAAATAAATAATGCTTAAATCCAATGCTTACAGTGAGTGGGTTATGTCGGACGCCTGGCAGTGGTTCTCCTACATCTCGTCCCAATATTGAGTATAAACGCTCTTGGAGTGGCGTTAATATTATTTTTTTGGCAGGACCACCACCTTTTAAATGCAGGATAAAATAATTACTAAGTATATACTTCTCACAATAATTCTGAAAGGCTGCCTAAAGAAAAGTATTGCTCACCTGTTGCACTCATTTCACTTTTTAGTGATTTAATTTTTTTCAAAGTTTTACTTTTGTATTCATTGTAGAACTAAAAAAAGTTCAAAAATTACAATAATGATACATTTTATGATGCATACTTAATTATGCTGTATTCAGGTACTTACTGTGCGCCACTCTGTCGGAGTTTTATGGGGGCAGTCCACCGACACACTATTTAAAATTTGGGCGCACTCCACCCAGTATCTTTTTGATAGACTTCGCCCTTCACTTGTACGGCTGCAGTAGCCTAGCGCCAGGTCCTCGTGGTTTTCGAGGAAATCGATCAGCGCGGAGATTTGCTCAATTAGGACCATTTTGATAAAATCAAGGAATATAATACTCTCAAAGTCTCATGAAATATTTTGAAAAATATCCACTGAAACGTCCGGGCGACTATAGCAGCCGTTAAAACAAAACCGTTAACCGGCGGCAGTTGTGTCAAAGTCAAATATGACATTACTATGTCACATTTGATTTAGACAGCTAATAAAAGATTATTGAGTTATTTTTCTTTTAAGTTTATTGCTATTTAGGGACTTCTTACTACTTCAGATTGTTTATAACACTAATAAATCCTATGTAAAAATATATCTTATTAAAATCTAGCATGAATAAATGTTCAAGTTTAGTAGTAGTTTTTCGAAAATCATTTCTACCAACGGGTTTTATAATAATGGCAGCACGACTATGTCATTCTATTACAATTCTATTACGAGACCACTGACCGACCACTGACCGACCATTATGAATTAGCAGACTACGAATTTTTGGCAAAATGACAATGGGGTCGTATTGGAATGACGAGTTTATAAAAAATAGCAGACTTGGGGCCCAGGTTAGGTGTAAATAAGACACTATGTATTCGTGGTATTTTTTAGGCCGAAAAATGAAATTTATCTACAAGCTTAGATAAGTTATATCGATAGATTATGTAGGAGGCCTTTAAGGTGTTTTGAAACTCCAGAGGGGGGTTGAAGAACCGTAGTCACAAAAGACTCACAATTCAAAATCTATACTAATATTATACAGAAGTAAAGTTTCTAACTTTGTTTTTTCTTTGTATGGGCTAATGTCAGAATTAATTAAGAACTACAAATCTGATTTGAATAATTCTTTTTGTAATGGATAGCCACATTCAACGGGAAGGTTAAAAAAGTATAAAGTATTTGTGTATGTATATGTAGTAGTATCAGTTAGTTAGATTCCATATTACAAGCTTAGAGCTTAGTTTGGGTCTAATTAACCATGTGTGAATTTGTCCGGGTGTATTTATATTATTTTTCATCCCGAAATTCCCACGGGAACGGGAACAACAGATAACACCGTAGGGCACGGCTAGTGTTAAATAAAAGCGAACTGTATCTGTTAACTATGTTTCAATTCAAAATGACTAGTGTTCGCTTTAATCTAAGAAACTTGATACTTAGAAATATCTACACTATGACATATATTAGTACTAGCAGCGCCCCGCGGTATTACCCGCGTTGTTCCCGTTCCCGTGGGAATTTCGGGATGGAAAATAGCCTATAACCTTCCCGTTGAATGTGGCTATCTATTACAAAAAGAATTATTCAAATCGGTTCAGTAGTTTCTGAGATTAGCGCGTTTAAACAAACAAACAAACAAACAAACAAAACAAACTCTTCAGCTTTATAATATTAGTATAGATATATTAGGAACCTATGACATACCTAAGCTAGAAATCAGCTTAACCCCGTTAATACTAACTACTATTTATTCTACATCGTTATTAAAACACTAGGCTTGCCCATTAGTGTGATAATGCGACTATCTACACATTTTCTCTCACGTTTTCGCACTGGAGGTCAGCACAGACCAACGCACAAACTTATGCAGATATTAGAGAGTAGGGTGGCCATGTATGGCGGTGGTTAAGGGATAAATGTGATTAATCATTTGGTGGTACCTAAGTACCTGTGTCTATCATTTTGAAAAGGTTTTCAAGTGAACATAGTGTTGGCTGTTTCGAGAAAAAACTAATAGAGATTTAAATAAATGGATCGTTGGTTATACTACTGAAATTTGGCCAGCAGTTAGTTTTATGACAAGGAAAAAAAAATGTTTGTTGTAAAAAAAATTTAAAATCACTTGAAAATCCTTTCAGCAGTTTTTAAGATTGTTGCAAGACCAGGTTTACTATAAAATATGTATAGATATAAGGTAGAGACGGACAACAATTTCATGAAATATCTAAAAAATATAATTAGACATAATGAGGTCTTTAGGCGGTCTAAGAACTCCGACATCAGGGTTGGTCACTAACCTTCTCGAAATTAATTAAGAATGCACTTTAAAAAACGTATTAAACACAGTCTACGAAGTACTAAACCCATGGTCACCCTATTCATGACTGAGGGCTATAGCTATTCGTGTCGAGAGGCAAGGACGAAAGTAGGTATATTTATTAACATACTCACTGAACACACCTCAATATTAACAGTCACAGATGTTTGACAACCTCTTCAGAATCTTGCGTTTCATTGGAGCGTAGTTACTATGCTGTATTCTGTGGTACAGGTGAAAATGTGTTTCGTGGGAATGTTTTTACTGTTTTTAGTGTACATAGTTACTGTTGGTATTCTGTGGGTTTTGGTGGTAGAGAGAAATTAGCAACGGTTGAGTCTTAAGACTTTTTAGAAAGTTGACTTTTCATACTGTCCTTGAAAAAGGGGTGCGTTCATTTTAATGGTAATATTTGCGTGTATGTTTATTACTCTTTTACATTGGCCTACGAGGATAGGGCTGCGTTGTGATTGAAGCAGAGCGGAGCTAGGCGGAGCTTAATGGACCAATCACAGCGCATTAAAATTGTCAAATAACGCACTGACATTGTCAAATACCGTTCCGCTATTTGTCCCTTAAAAGAAGCTTGAGAAACGAAGTTTTAAACAGTTAGATTAACTTTAACTTTGTAATTTGATCATAATACTTTTATCCCAAAATTAATACAGGAACGGGTTTGAAGGTAGAGAAACTGCAGAGCTGTTATTAAAAAATAAAGTTAAACATTAACACTTCTTAAAACTATTAACCTCGTATGCAAATACCTGTGTCGAATTTGATTTATTAACGAAGTTTGGTCGAGTTCCAATAGTTATGAACTTGGTCTTTTTCAAACGAGTTTTTTTATCAATATGGATTATTAAAATATTTTTATGACGGTACAAATGTAGGCAGGTACTTAAATTTAAGATTATTTTTTAAAGGGAACTTTATAATTATTGGTATTGTATCAAAACTAAGTAAAGAAAAAAGTATTAGCCTGGTATGTCCTTCTGCTGTGCAAAGGCTTCTCATCTCACTGAAGATATCAGTACAGTGAGGAGGATAAGGCGTAATCACCATGCTTGCCTAATGCGGGTTGGTGATCCTCTATGCCAACGGGATTGTTATAAAGTTTAAGCTCAAAGCATTTGATTTTTATTTGTTAAGGCTTGGATACCCCAGCCATTTCGACATTTGAGGGGGTGAAGCAGGCGGTGAAGCCGGGGAGGAATAGTACGCGCAGCGGCCGTCGCGGCGGCGCGGCGCTGACGTCACTCTATGAGATACGGGGCCCGCGTGCGGTCGTTTTGTAACAGAAGATTGCGAAGCGCTTAATTATCTAATTCACATAATAAAAATCAGTAGTAGATATTGAATTGGGTAGAATAGTCATCACATTGATAAAATAGATTCTAACAATCAACATTTTATCGCATTTTGTATTTATCTAAATTACGTACATATCCTATCCTACTAATATTATAAATGCGAAAGTTTGTGAGGATGGATGTATGTATGGATGGATGTATGGATGTATGTATGTTTGTTGCTCTTTCACGCAAAAACTACTGAACAGGTTATATAAGCTACAATTTATAATGAATTTGTGTAATTTTGGTCCTAATAAATAAGTATTTGTAAAGCAAGTCGGAGAAAAATCACCACCGTACTGGTTTGACACATGTGACATGGTCGCCATGCGACGGCCTCCGTATGAGCACGAAGCCGAGTAGTTCCGATATACGTATGTCTTATATTTTAGTCGTTAATTTCAACGTGTGACGTGTCGTTACGATAGCATAACATTGCAATTAGTGAATGAAACCTAAGTACAGGAAGAATCATTTTGCTTATTTCGAAGGCCGCGGGTTCGAATCCGAACATTACGATTCATTTTTATTTTCTCACATTAGTTTATCAAAACTCTTTTTCATTTGAGGTTGTGTAAAGTACCTTAATATTTTAGAAAAAATCTTAAAAAATATGCTGTATAAAATAAATTATCAAAATCGAAACACCTATTATAGGTATTTTTCGTTTAATTAATTTACCACTTTATCTATTGACTACTTTTGGAAATAAACCGTCTTATAAAATTTTATCCTACTAACCTACTAATCCTACTTCCTACTTCCTACTAATATTATAAATGCGAATGTTTGTGAGGATGGATGTATGGATGGAAAAAAATCTGCCCTCTAAGAGCTATCTTGGCGTGCGCTGCCTAAACTATTGGAGTTACACAAAGATGATGTACTCGTTTGTCTTTCGCATTAAGTCAGTGGTCGGCAACCTTTTGACAGGCAAGGGCCACAAAGTAGCCAAATAAAGTAAGGCGGGCCGCTTTTGTGACATAGGGGTATATGCGGAACCAAGAGAGTGCTACAATACGCAGGTGGGAGTGTGCTACGACGCGGAGGTAGCTACGATGCGGTAGGAGTGCGCTACGTTGTGGAGGCGGAAGTGTGAAGAATATTAGACACATAATGTCGTTGACCAAATGATAGTTTGTTGCTAATGGTGGTTCTACCTACTATGTTTACTTCTTTAAGATATTTTTATATTGCCACAAGTGACGGCCACAAGTGACGTGTACGTGCGGGCGAGCAAGTAGTAACTAAAATAGAATAGTAAATTAAAGGAACTTGGGATACTATGGACTTTGGCCCAATGCACAACAGTGGCATGACTTATTTACAAGTCACTCTTTGACGGTCATATCGAAATCGACGGCCAACTCGGTGTTATGGCTACCGAAGAATAGAGTTGGGCTATGTTATGGACCATAACCGTGTTGCTCAACAGTAACATGACCCATGTCATTTGAAAGCAAAAGGCGCCTCTTTTTGCTTCGGTTTAATAAAAAAATGTTTTAAACCATATACATATCACCAAACTTAATGTGGCAGACTAAATTCCATGCGAGCGAAGCCGCGGGCAAAAGCTAGTGTTTTATAATAACCTATTTTGAAAAAAGTTTATTTTTATTATAATGTCACAATAATCACATTTTAGGCGGCCCCTAGACCTACAATAACATTGTACAATATATTTAATTGTGCAATAAGATTGAATTGCGTTTGGATCCAAACGGTCAATTATATTGCACAATAAGAAAATCGTGCAATGTTTTCTTGTTCAGTCGAAGAATAGTTTGATCCCGAGCAACATATCAAATATTGCGCAATACTGACCCTACACGAAGCAATAAAAAATATGATGCAATAAAAATTAAACTCGCTCAAACTTTCGTTCAATCATTGCGCAGTCTTCAATATTAGCCCAAGACGATCAATTATATTGCACAATATTCAATATAATTGATCGTTTAGGGGCCGCCTTAATAAAATATAGAAAAAAAAAACCGGCCAAGTGCGAGTCGGACTCGCGCACGGAGGGTTCCGTACTTTAAATAACATAATAAAGAAGTTCTTGAAATAAATGTTTTTTTATTTACATTTGAGTTATTGAATGAATAATCAGTATTTTTTTGCGGTTTACGATTTATGTCGTAAAAAAAAAACTACTAACTAGACCTCGTTCAAACCAATTTTCGGTGTTAGATTACATTGTTATGTACATCATATATTTTTTTTAGTTTTATCATTCTCTTATATTAGAAGTTACAGGGGGGGGGACACACATTTTACCACTTTGGAAGAGTCTCTCGCGCAAACTATTCAGTTTAGAAAAAAATGATATTAGAAACCTTAATACCATTTTTGAAGACCTACCCATAGATACCCCACACGTATGGGTTTGATGAAAAAAAAAAATATTTTTTTCATTTCTATGTATGGGAGACCCCCCTAAAATTTTATTTTTTTTCTATTTTAGTGTGAAAATATTAATGCGGTTCACAGAATACATCTACACACTAAGTTTCAACAACATAGCTCTTATAGTTTCGGAGAAAAAAGGCTGTGACATACGGACAGACAGACGGACAGACGGACGGACAGACAGACAGACATGACGAATCTATAAGGGTTCCGTTTTTGCCATTTGGCTACGGAACCCTAAAAAGACGTGTGGCACTCGGGGACTGCCGCGGTAAAGCTATTGCATAGTTATTTTTTCTATCACTAGATGGCGTTAGTGGGGAGCGATAGGTTTTTTTTTTCTATCATTAGATGGCGTTAGTGGGGAGCCTTAGGTTTTTTGCGCGAGGTTTTTTCGTTACGGAATTTCTGGATTCGGTCCCCGCGCTCAAGGCCCGCGATAGAAGCTATGCAATAGCTTAAAATATAGAAAAAAACAATAAGATCTCAATGAGAAAACACTATGAAGTTTCGTAGCACTGGAATGAAAAAAGCGACACACGTCCGACTAGCACGGCGCCTCAGCGCATACTGTCACTCTGGGTACAAAAGAGCGAGAAACACTACGGCGCGGAAATTGTAATGGCGACTCATTCGCAAGAATCTACCACCTTTCGTTGGAAATTTATTTTAATTACAAATATAATATTGAAACAAAAATTTTACTCCAACAGTCCTGAGTCATAGTTTATTTTACATCACTCAAATTAATTTTAGAAATATGCGTTTGAAATTGTTTAACAAACTAAGTGTTTAAAATTCACAAAGTAAGGTATAAAAGACCCAACTTTGTGATTATTTTCTATCGAGGAAATTAATAGTCATCGTGTTTCGGAAACAGTAGTGTCATTAAACATATGATCAAGATTAAAAACAAACAAAAATTGTTCTTGTAACGTTAAGACTTTTGGCTAAAAAATTGTTTAAAGTAGCCCGTTTTAGGAACTCATAGGCCCTTAAATCGCGGTAATATAAAACGTGTTAATTATTATATCAGATAGCTACAGTTATTAATATGAATAAAGATGAGCAATTGTGCTCCAAACATGTGTGACTAATTAATACAAACATTTCACGGCCAATGTTTACAACAAAGAAAGGAATGACTCACTACAAGGTGATAATGATCTTCCTACAACATCCCACATCTACAATCTATCCAATATAATGAGCATTAATTGATCAATCAACCGTATTTGAAGAGAGATTGAAGGTTCATGTTAATTGATTCTTTACTTTAATGAAGCTTTAACGTGCATTCATTAGTGAGGTGTCTTCATAATGTTGATAGGTTGAGGAGTGCTTGAGACGTTCGTTATCTTTTTTACAAGTTGGTATATTGTTTGGTGGTTAGTGATAAAAATATTTTTTGGATAAGAAATGTGGTTTACGTAAGGTAAGTAGTTGAATTTTGATCCATAATTCCATGAAATATTCTTTTTTTACGGGAAGATAGGAGGATGAAATAAATTCAACCTTTATCTTTATACCCGCGCGGTTCAAAAATATAAAAAAAATAGATTATAGTGTTTTAATCGTGGTTTTAAACGATGCTATATGTTAAGAAAAGAACAGATTTTGTAAAACAAAAGAATGCTATGGTAAGAAATCTTCACCAAATTCCTTAAATATTTGGCCCAAACAAATATGTTAAGTGCTTTGAACTGATAAGATAAGCGGAAATATTTTTGAGCATTACTCAAACAGGAAATTGGAATAAAACTATACTTACTACGAGTAATCTAAAGCTTAATAGTTATTTTTTGTTAGTTTGAACGCGATAATGTTAGCAACTAAGTACCTGTTATCGTCACAGTGGCATTCAGGTGAAGCCCTAGTAATTCTGGGATAAATTGGTAAATAATATCATGCTTTGAAATCCATAACTAAGGAAGCATTTTCATAACAGCTGTGTGGGGCAATGCGAAGCGTAATTGACCAATTAAAACGCAATGAAATTGTCAAAATTTCTTCGTTATTCATAGCGATAGGTCTTGGTTTGTCTAAACAGCCGCCGTGGTCTTGTGGTTTGAGCGCTCGGCTCACGATCCGGAGGTTCTGGGTTCGATTCCCGGAGGGGACAATATCTCGCAAAAATATCTTTGTGAGACTGCCCTCAGTTTGGTTAGGGCATTGCAGGCTGAATCACCTGATTGCCCGAAAAGTAAGATGATTCCGTGCTTCGGAGGGCACGTTAAGCCTTCGGTCCCGGTTACACTCTACGGATAGTAGTCGTTACATGAGCCACGTCAGAGGCCTTTGGCGGCTCAATAACTCTGACACCAGGATTGGTCAGGTTGACCATCCACTCGATGAAGAAGAAGAAGTTTGTCTAATGATACTTTTTCGTCATAGTAACGCAATTCTACATTGCTTGCACTGCAATGTTTAGTAAAGTAAGTGTAGGTAATTGGTCAAGCCTGGTGAATTTTTAAACCTCTAGGCCTCTATCGTTATCTACGTTTGGTATACACCAATCAAACTGAGCTTAGCATAGCTCTGATGATAAACATCTAAAAATAGCTTAGATTAAATAGGTATATCTAGTGTATACAACGACAAAACTAACACATTCTTTGATAAAAACGACAAATAAACAGAAGCCTTGAACCTAAAAATAATTCCTAAGTAAAGCAAATTGTCGCCAAAATCGTGTACCACCTATTTTAACATTAAAATAAGTACTTAAAACAATGCGCGTAGAGTTTAAATTCGTTTGCTTGATGTTAAGGATATATTCTAATGTTTATTGGTACAAAAAATGACT
Source organism: Cyclophora punctaria (assembly GCA_951394245.1). NCBI lineage: Eukaryota > Metazoa > Arthropoda > Insecta > Lepidoptera > Geometridae > Cyclophora > Cyclophora punctaria. The sequence goes on from OX596189.1 coordinate 5,442,487, forward strand.
TAACTGAAGCATGACAACGTTTTGCTAATTGTATGTAAAAGCACGATTTATCAATCAGCAAGTAAATTGTATGAAAACTGCACGATAATATAACTTTTTGGTAATATAGGTAGTAAATAAATTCTTCTAATTTCCTGCCCTTTGACTGTCTAGCAGATGTTTTGTCCTATTCAACCCTTAATCACTAAACCGAATATTGATAAATTATCAATCATTAGATTGCTATAAACACATTTTTTATTTTTTTTATACCTGCACAAATTCACACACGGTTAATTAGACCCAAAGTAGCTCTAAGCTTGTGTTATGTAATCTAACTCACTGATACTACTACATATATATACACAAATACTTTATAAGAATATATAATGAACACCCAGACGTCGTCGCCAACAACTAGGTATGTCTTCACATATTGTTTACTCCGGGCGGGAATCGAACCCGCAACCCCCGAGACAGGTAGCGCTCTCACTGCCACTGTGCCAACGGGCTTGTCCCTATATATTAACTCACTAACCTATAGAACCTTTTCATATTAAAACAAAATTACTACTCTCCAGCAAATGTGTCAAGTTTCAAATGAAAATACTCTAAGCCTATAATTTAACTTTACTTAGACAAAGTTGCATCGTATTCTAAGCGTGGTTGTAATAAGTACCTTTCAATATTCCTAACAACCGTTATGCGAGTTAGAAAACAGGTTTATGTCTAGATTAATTTCTAGGAAATGACCGGGGGCCTTGAATTAGATGCTGTTGGTTACAATTATAAGTAACTGTGGTAGATTCTTTCGTTAATAGCTAACTGTGACTCTGTAGACGTTTTTAATAGGATAATTGAAAGTGTAATTCTGCACTAGTAGCGTCTCACGGTTTTACCCGTCTTGTGCCTATTTCCGTGGGAATTTCGGGATATAACCTTGCTATACTTCTCGTTAAATGTGGCTATCTACACTAATATTATAAAGAGGAAAACTTTGTTTAGTTGTAATGAATAGACTCAAAAACTACTGGAACGTTTTTAAAAATTCTTTCACTATTCGAAAGCTACATTATCCACGTAATAGGCTATTTTTCATCCCGAAATTCCCACGGGAATGGACACAACGCGGGTAAAACCATGGGGCGCTGCTAATAATATTATAAAGAGGTAAAATTTTAAAGTTTGTTTGTTTGTATGTTCGAGGTAATCTCAGGATTATCAGTCCGATTTAAATAACTCTTTTTGTATTAGATAGCCACATTCATCGGGGAGGTTATAGGCTATTTTTCATCCTGAAATTGCCTCAGGAATGGACACAACGCGGGTAAAACCGCGGGCGCTGCTAGTATCCTATAACTTTATTCTTGAATGCGGATATATACAAGACAAGAAGAATTATGCGAATTGATCTAGGTTAGTCTTGAGATAGGCGCGTGCAAACAAACAAACATCAAAGTCTTCAGCTTTATAACGAAAAATTAATTAATTATGGGTCAAATAGATAAGCCCATAAAAAAACATTGCGATCAAAAACAGTAATTATATTGTAATTACAACTGGTGTTATTTTATTTTTAATAACTGTTATTACAAATTGTTATTTTGTTCAAATGCGTACCAATAGGGCCTTGGACCACTTCGGAATCAAAACCATAAACCTCTATCTCTCTCTTCATAGACTAATTTGTTTGCTGATTGAATGTGAACATGGTGTGAACTAAATTCGAATAGAGCTAAAACAACAGATTGATTCATACCATAGAGTATAGAACGCTTGGTGATTATTTGCTCTGTGGTATGTACTTTATACTCATAGTATGAAATCTGATCATACTAGAAACTTGATTACGTTAAAACTATGAAAATTCCTGCATAAAATCTCTTACAAACATGATAACATTTACCGTTTAGTACCTTGTCGTAATAACCAACATCTTCCAACAGATCATATTCTTTTTAAATAAACACGTCTTCTTAACGCGATATGGTTCCAAAATGAACATTCTAGTTTTATGGAGAACTTTATCTCCGGTCGTTGAACTTAGATAAGAGTTATGTTTAAGTTAGCACACTTCTTTAGTTAAGTAGGTTTATGTAAGTTTAAACTTAAATGTGGAACTTAAATCTGATTGTGTGTACGGGTATGAAACGATGTTTTGATAAAGTGAAGCAATTTGCAATTCCATTGCGAAGAAAGACGTGATTGATTACGAAGAAGAAGAATAATATTGTGTCGATTGAAATGTGTATTTAAGAAATCCTAGTGACAAGCTTTTCAAGATTTATTATAGAATATCATCGTATCAAAATTGGTTCTTTTCCTAAAAACTCTTTTTTACCGAAGATAGCATCACTATGTAATATCACTACTATCGACTTGTCCTAGCATAGCATAGTGATGCTATGCTAGGAACAAGTTAAATAACAAGTCACTTTGTTGTACTCGTAAATAATTTGAATTTGTTCGATTAGTTTAGTGGCCAACCCTAATGTCAAGAGTTTTTGAACCGCCTAAAGACGTCGAACATGATTTGGCAGTATAGTCAGTAGGAATAAACTATTCATTGACGAAAAAACTCCTTTGAGCCGCAGAAATTGAATAAAGTTCGAAATTCAAAAGCTATAAAACATATTTTTTTAAATCTAACAGTTATTTTCCAAACAGTAATGATCTAAAACGTGCAAAGGAAATGACATCATTATAGCTTCCTTAACCGGATGTTAGATCACGTATCGACCATAGATTTATAGACTCCATCTATGGCTGCGTAAAATAATAAATTGTCTTTGGTAGGAGTTGGTTATGGAGTTATTAGTAATAATTGACCGTTATTTAGATCAGATTGTAAATATGTTGTTAATAGTATTTTATGTGATAATTCGAGAAACTGGCGGGCGTAGATAGCCAAGGTTGCTTTGCTTAATTCCAGTGCTTCACATTGGCCGTATCTGTTCCTAGATATCACCTCAAATTCAAACAAATGTCTTTATTATATCAGATCATTACAATCATTTATAATCGTCAGCTTAAAATTAAGTTTACGTTAGTTCACGCCACCTACTGAGAAGAACTAACAAGAAACTTAGTGGGGTTGTCATTTTTTTAATGATTGTATTAACAATTTCGAATACACCTAAGTTGATCGGTTAGAATATCAGGACTACTTTATGATTAGTTCACTTTCGTGTATTTTTGATGAGAATGTCAAAGATTAAAAAAGCGGCCAAGTGCGAGTCGGACTCGCCCATGAAGGGTTCCGTAGCAGCGAGTAACATAATAAAGAAGTTCTTGAAATAAATGTTTTTTTATTTACATTTGAGTTATTGAATGAATAATCAGTATTTTTTTGCGGTTTACGATTTATGTCGTAAAAAAAAAACTACTAACTAGACCTCGTTCAAACCAATTTTCGGTGTTAGATTACATTGTTATGTACATCATATATTTTTTTTAGTTTTATCATTCTCTTATTTTAGAAGTTACAGGGGGGGGGACACACATTTTACCACTTTGGAAGAGTCTCTCGCGCAAACTATTCAGTTTAGAAAAAAATGATATTAGAAACCTCAATACCATTTTTGAAGACCTATCCATAGATACCCCACACGTATGGGTTTGATGAAAAAAAAAATTTTCATTTCTAAGTATGGGAGACCCCCCTAAAATTTTATTTTTTTTCTATTTTAGTGTGAAAATATTAATGCGGTTCACAGAATACATCTACACACTAAGTTTCAACAACATAGCTCTTATAGTTTCGGAGAAAAAAGGCTGTGACATACGGACAGACGGACGGACAGACAGACAGACAGACATGACGAATCTATAAGGGTTCCGTTTTTGCCATTTGGCTACGGAACCCTAAAAATGTCACACAGTCCTAGAAAGAAAATACCTACCTATTTGAAAAAATCACTTTTAAAAGTAATCAAGCATTACCAAGTAATCAAATACCACAGTGAACAGTGAAACCATTAATTTTCTTTAATTGACAATAAATCTTGATTAAGATCTTTTTCCGATCTTAAGAAGATAGTGTGCACGAAATGTTTGGCTTTCTTCAAGATCCATAATAATGATCGCTCCATAGAGTACCATAGAGTAGCAGTGATAGAAGTGGAACTTTGTTGTTTATGGTGTCAACGTAGAGTTATGATCGAGTTAGTATATTTAGGACGCAGAGTTATTAAAACATTAAATCGATGGAAGGCACATATTCTTATTTGTTTACATAACTAAAAGACCGATTTTTTTACCAAAACAATTTCATCTATAAGGGAAAAAAAGTGATACCATCTTATTACTAAAACTTAAATTCAAGTAAAAAGAAAATATTATGACTCGCTTATTTACACAAAAAGTACAAAAAATATTAGTAATCTATATTGGGCATATAATTTAGTTTAGGCAGTGGGCAGCTGACCCAGGACATATTTTGGTCCGAGGGCGTTGAACTACGTACCTACAGATCTTTTCAAGGTTATTTTTTAAATACTGAATTATAGTTCCTAGCTGCGCCCCGCGGTTTTACTTGCGCTGTGCCGTTGGATCGCGTCGGATTTCTTAATATAAAATACATAAAGAATTACCTTTATCACATTGTATAGTACTGAAGTACGTTCTAATGAAACATTTTCACATTATAACCTACTGTATCAATTTATACTGTGTATCATTTGACAGAACACGCATTTTACGCGCAATTTCCGACTTTCTTCCACAGATGATACAAAAACATGAATGAGACATTCACTTCGCTCATTATTAATGATTCTCAGTGAATATGCAATTAATTGTCGATCAAAAGAGAATTAATTGGTAGAATAATTAGCTATGGTTTGGTGGTTATCCTTGTGTTAATTAGGTATGTGTTTGAAGTATCGCTAGGTGATTAGTTTTCTTCCTAATTTTCAAGGTATACCACTATATAATTAAGATTCAAAATAAGCTAATTAAAATATTAAGTATACAACCTATTAAGTTAGATTTTAATAAAAATAATATCTTTTATTTTTTTACTCTGCCTCGATGGGCTATTGGCATGTTCCCCGCCTGCCAAGACTGAGGTCCCGGGTTCAATTCCCAGGTCGAGCGAAAACATTTTTAGTACTTTTCAAATATGGCGCGGGTTTTAGATAACCCGTATTAGGTAGACGTGGTGAATTACGCCTAATCCTCCTCATTGTACTGATATCTTCGGTGAGATGAGAGGCCTTTGCTTAGCAGTGGGACATAACAGGCTAATACTTTACTTTTGCTTAACATTTTCATAGATAAGTACAGAAAAGGTGACTTATATTATTTTAAAAAAGGAACATTAATAACATAGCTAATTATAATCATTATATTTTAATTTTTTGTTCTTCTATTATATTCTTATTTTGAATTATTAAAAAAACTCGCTAATCACTATTGATCACCTATACATGGCACCATAAGTAAGTAGGTTAAATGAAAGGAGTCTCCATAGTCAATTGGTTATCTTATCACGTTCCCAAAATGGTACTTTAAACATCACAATACCTAATTGTCATATAATTGAAGAATGAAAAGACTTTCAAAAACTGAATTCGTATAATTATATCTTGAAGCTCTACCATAGTTTCTTTGGGCTGGAGCAAGATAATTATCATTCGTGAACTGAATTGCAAGTAACAGAATAAGAAACAAATTCGAAGTAGGAACAGATTAACTTGTGATTGCTTACTGGTTATGTGATTGGTTCGGACTAATCTTAGCATAGATAAAATATATATTCAAAAATCTCCATATCCAATCATAGACAAAAGCAGACAAAACTCCTAAATCCTTATAACACAACAACAAAATATAGAGTGTTGTGTTCTATACGTTATGTATGACTCTACTAATTATACTCTTTAATAAATGCAAAGAAAGAAATCTATAAAATTAAAAAACTAAAATAGTTAATTGGTTTATAATAAAATAGTTAAACAGTAACGCGACATACGATGGTAGAAAAGATTAACATCTTACATAGCTATACAAAAATAATGATTTAGAAAAAACCATATAAATAAACGAGGTGTTACTAAAACACGTGTTTTGTCTCTTTTGCTCTTCGCAAAATTGCGTATGTCAGAAAGTGACAAACCATTTGATAACTAAACTGTTTTGCTCGTATACACCCAAGGTGTTCAAAGAACGGTGTAAGCAAAATAATGTTCGCATAATTAAGTGAAGGTTGTCATTATGTCATAGTAACTGTCACAGTAACTGTAACTATCGGGCACCGTTAACCGTTACACCTAGTTACTCCGTATTACGAACGTTTGTCTGTTTCGTTACTAAGTTACTAATTACACGGCATAGTTACCTGATTTGAAGTATTTGTGTTGAATATACCGAAATTTGGGTAAATATGAAATTGAAAGCTGTAGTTGTGTTCTCGGTAATATCTGAAAATTCGAAATTATTTTGCGTATCATATTTACTTATTGCCAATTTATTTTTCATTTCAATATTCAAATTTCGAGTTTGCACAGTTGAGCTAATGAAAGTATTGTCATGTGTTGTCCAATTGGACCGTTCGTCTTTTGTTTTCTATCAACGCACTTACCATCGACACAACAAAACGTACCAGTGCCCTAGAAACTCGTGTTTCATACAGTTTTCATATCTACGTTTCACATTGTTAGTTGAAGACAATAACTATAATAATGTTCTTACAAAACTATGCAAACGGTTATTTAGTTATTTTTGTGGGAACATGCTTATGAAACCAAGTGACCATTGATCATCAATTGCTTGCAAGGAGTTGTGAAATGTGATGTTTTATTAAAGTAAACATGGTTAATTACGGGCTTGCATTGTCATTAAATTGCTTATTTTAGTGGTTCCTTAATAAAAGTAAATGCATGTATAACGTAACGTTATTCCGCTGAAGGGAAAACGCCTCTTGTTAATTGTAGTTATGGAGAAGGGTTATCGTTGGCCATGCCAAACATAGACTTCACCTTGCAATCTTCTTCTTCATCGAGTGGATGATCAACCTGACCAATCCTGGTGTCAGAGTTATTGAGCCGCCAAAGTCCTCTGACATGGCTCATGTAACGACTACTATCCGAAGAAAGTTACCGGGATTGACGGCTTAACGTGCCCTCCGAAGCACGGAATCGTATTGCTATAAAATAATAAAAAACTTAACTCAGCCCTTTTACTTTCAAACTTTGTCACCAAAGATACTCCAAGAACCCTCTAAAAGCAATTCGTTTGATTCCATCGTCAATGTTCTGAATACTAAGTAGTCGGAAGTTGTTTGTAATCGTTGTTAACCGTTAGGCGACACCGCGACGAACAATGGAAGTGATTCCATGACACCAAGGAGTCATCATTAGCTTGGGTGTTGTAGTGTTTGTAGGTGGTTGCGTAAGTAAATAATACATATTCTACAAAACCTGCCTTGATATTATTTATTATTAGTTATACCTACTAATATAATAACTTGAAGAGTTTGATGACGAGATTTTGACGGTTAGTATGGATTAATACATGCGTTAGTGTATTGATTTCGTCAATAATACGTCAGATCTTTATAAAAACTAGCAGCGAACCACGGTTTTACTCGCGCTGTGCCTGTCCCCGCAAGAATTTCGGGATGAAAATAGCCTATAACCTTCTCGTTAAATGTGGCAATGCATTACAATAAGAAATATTCAAACGGGATTGGTAGTTTCTGACATTAGAGCCCTTACAAACAAACAAAGTTAGAAACATTACCTCTTCATAATATTAGTATAGATGGTATAAGAAAAACTCGCTCAAACAAAACGAATGCCCAAGTTACCTCAACGCCTAACAAGAACTTAACTTGGCAAGTTAATCACAAAACTACTTATCCAAAACCATTTATCAATTTGAACGGTCAATATTGAATCACTTAACACTTCACCGATCAATTGTAAATAATTTTCCGTTGTAATTATCTGATTTTGTGCGTGGATCGGCAACGGATCGATCAGTGAAAGTAATTCGATTGTTTCATAGATTGTCTAATTATATAACTTGGTATAGGGCCAATTATATAACATGTTTTTATGTACGAGTACTTTGGACATTGGACAAAGACAAAAAAAAATTAGTTAGAGAAAGCTATTGCTAATTTTTTCTACAGAAGTAAAGGCTGTGGTTTTTTAAGAATTAGGGGTAATAAATTGATGGTAGTACGTGTCTAGTGTTATCTGTACTTGATATTGCTAACTAGCTCCTAATCCTAATCTGATTGTCTATGTTGTCTCCGAAAGCAGTCTCAAACAAAAGCCAATACTTTTTGGTACTAGTTATAATTCTTTTCTCTCTGGATTTCTTTTTCTTTCTAGTTTCTCTCTGGCATTACATTCTGCAACACCTTGTATATTTTTAAAAGGAAAGTACAAAGGACAGTACATAATATTATTCCTCACAAGTATTATTCCATAATAATAATTCAATTATTCTATTGTTTTAACGCATTGAAAACTTATTTAGTAGTCTATGAATTTATATTGTGTGACGTAAGTCGCAAATATAATTATTTCATACGCTGAATGACAATTATGAACGTATAATTTAGAAATAAATTATCGTTATTTTGCATATAATGGTAAGTTAAATTGTTTTGTCATTACTGTTTGTGCAGTCGAGCCACTAGTGGTTGTATGTGGGTTTGCCTGCGTAATATTTGAAGGAGGAATAATTTACATGAGTGTAACACTTCCTATAAAGTGGTGAAATCCTAATATTATAAATGCGAAAGTTGGTCAGAATGGATGTATGTATGTTTGTTACTCTTTCACGAAAAAACTACAGGACGGATTTGAATGAAACTTTACAGTAATATAGGTTATACATCTGAATAACACATGGGATACATTTTATCCCGAATTTCCTGCGGGGACGGTGTTACCAGCGTTGTACCCACGCTGGTAACACCGCGGGTCGCGGCTAGCGTGTTGATAATTTGTACTGTTGGCTAAAGAAGAGAAAGGTTGTATGTAACTACAATGTGCCTAAGTTCTAAGGCACACAGTATTAACACCCAAACGGCTATATTGTATAAAAACAAGACGATCTAGAATTTAGGCTAATTTCACACTAGCATTATAATGTAGATAATAACGGCAAACGGTGATAACGGTCCACAATCACTCTCTCGCTTACGGGTGTAATTTGGAAACAAAAAAGTTCCTTAGTTTCGTGGTTCTATTAATAATATTAATTTACAGTAAATGGCTACGTGTCTTACTCTTCAGTCTTTGGAGGACTGCTGATTATCTATTCCGTCACTGCTTACTGTTCAAACCTTCCCTGGATTACGACAAACATATCAAAACCAAAATCAAGTAAATCGGTCCGGCCGTTCTCGAGTATTAGCGAGACAAACGGACCATGATTGATTTCTATTTATAAAACAAAATTCAGAATGCTTTTACAGTCCTTGGTTATACACGATTTTAAGAACTTAACAAAAACAAAAATTGCTAAATTTGCTTCTTATTTTTTAAGGTTACTACGTCAAACTGCACGAGAAATAGCTAAGGACGAAGATATCGTTCTAACAAGCCTCCTACGTACAATAGTCAATGAGTAAAACAGTCTACCGTTTGCTGTACATGTTATTAATAACAGCCCAGCTAATGACGTGCATGACAGAACACATTTATGAAATAGGGCTCTCTAAAGTCATTTGTTACTGTTACAAGGTGTCAATTGTTATTACTATTTTTCTGTTTTTTTCTTAATGACTTTGAAAATACAGCTTTCAATTGTTTTTCTTTCTGTATTACCTCATTTACTGATAGCTTCAGTGAGATAAGAGGCCTTTGCCCAGCAGTGGGATATAAGAGGCTAATATATTACATTATAATGACCTCTTTTGTTTATGAACCGATTTAGAAAAAGTAGAACCGATTTATTAACCGAATTAACTTTTTCAATGTTAAACTATTACGACTTTAAATGCGTAAACTAGTGAACCGATTTTAATGAATTTTCGCATAGACATAGATTGGACTTTGGAGACAAGCTTTGGTTATTTTTTAACCCAAAATTACCGCAGGAACAGGTAGATTACGGGTGAAATCGCGGGGACAGCTTGTTTATAAATAAGTGAGGCTGATGTCATTTTGGTTAAATCATTCATTAACTCGGAACAAGTATTTTGAAGAAAATGTCGAAAGTGAAAGTAGAAATGTGTATAGTACAACAAGTTAAACGTGAAAATATAATATTGTCCGTCATTTAACGTAATGTCTGAAGTTACTGCCAAACAGTATGTTGCGGTCAAGTCTGCGGATTGGCCATTAGACGAAACGGCTGGACCCGGACGAAAATAACACTGTTACCGACATTACCGCAATAATATGAGTAATTTCATGAAATTTCCAACAAATGCGTGCAATCGCATTTGTTACAATGTTGGCAGCGAGTTTTGTTTAATGATTAACTGGTTTTTATAAACTTTAAATTGATCTCTTAAAATGTCATTAGTTGGTAATGGAGGTTTTTATTTTCGAAACTAAACTTGTCATTGAAGTTATAGTTTAAAACTAAGTTAAGGAATATTTAGCTAAAGAACTGTTTGATGAGCATTGTCCGAAACTGAGTTCTTTAAATGTAATTAAATATTCATAATCAAAATTAATTAGAAAATACTGAATGAAACTCAACCAGTAAATATCGGTATTGGTTGTTTCAATCGTAGACCATGTCGGAGGTCTTTAGGCGGTCTAAAACTCCTACACCAGGGTTGACCACTAACCTATTCGAACTTAATTTTTACTTTAGTAGTTAAACTAACTTTTGCTCTATGAAAACTTGTAAAAAGCCCTATTTAGATTAAAGCCTAGATAAAGTCTAGTGTTACTATATTACTTCAATTAGAAATACAATTATTTCGCAGTGTCGTGAAGTTGTAACGAAAAGGTTTTGAAATAATTGATGCACATCTTACGCCATCAGTGTGGTAAACATTTTTACATTATTTTATGTTACTAGAAAAACTTTTTTAATTCTAATTCAGTCACCGAAAGTTGTCTTCTCATTAGAATATATCATAATATGTTATTCTGATGCCTATATTACTGTAAAGTTTCATCCAAATCCGTTCATTAGTTTTTGCGTGAAAGAGTAACAAACATAGGTACATACCTTCCCACATAAATTACAAACAAACGTACATTGTCACAAACTTTCGCATTTATAGTAGGACTAGCAGCGCTACGCGGTTTTACCCGCGTTGTGCCCGTTTCCGTGGGTTAAAAATAGCCTTCCATCTTCCAGTTGAATGTAACTATCCAACACAAAAATAATTATTGAAATCGGATCGATAGTTTCTGAGAAAAGCGCTTTTAATCAAACATAGATCAAACTCTTCGTCTTTATTATATTCGTACTAGCAGCGCCCCGCGGTTTTACCTGCGTTGTGCCCGTTCCCGTGGGAATTTCGGGATTTTTTTTACATAAAAACCTTCCTCTTGAATCACTCTACCAATTACAAAAAACCGCATCAAAATCCGTTGCGTAATTTTAAAGATTTAAGCATACAGACAAACAAACAGACAAAAATAGCGACTTTGTTTTATACTATGTAGTGATTGATAGAGTGTCATAGTAGGATTTAAACAAGTGTGTGTTGTTTGACCAGAGCTTCAAACTAACGGCTTAAACCGCAAATGTTTACGGATTGTAAAATATCCAGGCCAATATGAACACTCCGAACCGATCGCTTAAAAACAAGATTTTAAACTTAATTGACCGCTTACTAAATTCTAGGTCTGATTTAGCATAATTTATTCCTAATGTTTTTTTCCAATTTCTCGACGACTTTGAGCAAACATTTTATTGGGAAGGAATAAGAATCTATTGGTTTCTTAAGTTTAAACGAAAACTACTCATTTTTACAGAAGACTGACTGACGTCAGTCAGGGGCCGAAACGTCAGATACAAATATAAATCAAAAGCCAAGTGTATCCGTAAACGAAGTTCATTCATTCAATCATAGTCATCACTGCTACAGTTTCTAAAGTGTATACATTATTATGAGAAACTCGGGTGGTTATATAGTATGAATTGTTAAGTGGCTATATGTTTTTAAAATTTTCAGAGTATACATTTATTTGCAAATCTGCCCGTGTATACATTTCATTGCACATGACTGTACATACTTTAATTAAGTTTTAAATACAAAATATAGCTATCAAAAAACTGTCATTAGATAATTATAGTATTAATACACGATCACATTTACGGAGCAAACAACCAAGAAAAATAATTACCCTGAAAATTTTCCACTGCTGGACGTCTTCAATTCACTGAAAACATCAGTACAGTGAGAATTAAACGTAATCACTACGCGTGCCTATTGTTCAACACCAAAATCGTCACCTTAGTATTTCTTAATAAATTAAAGTTGACATTTCATTCAGCTGTACCACGCTTGTCAGATTACATTAATATTTGGTCTCGGTTGCAAATTACGAAGCATATAATTGCTGCCGTTTTCCGTATACCAACAGAGTAGACTTAATGTGTCCTAGTTATGTTAATAGTTTTACCGTAACATTGGCGTTTCAAACATGACTGATTGGTTATTAAAACATAGTTTGCTATTTTGTAAATGTTCAATTAACTGTAAATCTGTGATTATAAACATGTTTGATGGATAAGTGGCTTTTATTTTTGGGTATCAGTGGTACGGTAAATAGATGCTTTTTTGAGGATATTTTTTTCATTTCTTGGCAATCAGTTAGTCTACAAGCCATGGGGTTACAATGTATACAGGATATGGTTCACGATTTTTGTACTATAGTATCTTAATTAATACTAGTAGGTAATTTATAGTAATATTATAAATATAAATTTGTAATATTGTTTGTATATTCGGGATAATATCCAGAACTACCTATCCGTTTGAATAATTCCTTTTGTAAATCGATAACCTTATTCAACGGGTTATATGCTATTTTTCATCCCACGGGAATGGGCACAACGCGGGTAAATCCGCGGGGCGCTACTAATCAAGTTATAATATCAAAACTTATGCTTGTATTAAGCCACAAAGATGATAAAACTCATTCCGTCTCAGATAAGACGCACTTAGCACTTAACATTGGTTAACTTTAAAGCTATTAAATCTTCAAAAACTCACTTAATTAACATTACTCAATATTCAAGATTCAACGAATCTCAGTTTTAAGGCAATTATACATGACAAGGCTACGTGAGGCAATGGAAGCGTGAGATTCTATTGACAATCTGCCCGTGTGTCATTGCCCTTATTTTGCAACATATTACGTGTAATAAATGTTATTGACACTAGCCGTGCCCCGCGGTTTTACCTGCATTTTACCCGCTCCTGTAGAATGTTTGGGAAAAAATTAAAACATAAATTACCTCTTAAATGTTACCTATCCAATGTCTAATATAATAAAGCTAAAGAGTTTGTTTGTTAGAACGCATTTATCTCAGAAACTAACTATCCGATTTGAATAATCCTCGTTAAAATAGATAGTCTCATTCAACGGGAAGGTTATTGGATATTTTTTGGTCCTAAGGAAATGGGCATAACGCGAGCAAACCCGCAGGGCTCGGGGAAACTGATTCTAGGCCTTCCCCTACCTCGCTTTCCTTCAACTTTACCTTCCATGATATTATATGACTGGTAGTTCCATATATTGTTGTGTTCAAACAAACAGAAAACAAACTCTTTATTAGGTATATTAGTATAGATTCCATAGTGTTCAGTTTCGCGGATTGGATAGGAATTTTAAACGAAATCTGTGAATTGAATTTATATTGCTACTTCATGTATGCAGGAATGTTTGCATTCAGAATTTTGATTCCGATCGTATTTTTTGATAAAAATAAAGCTTTGCTGCCTTATTCATAAACGCTCTCTAACTAAAACACTGTTAGTGAGTGTTTTGTCTCTTTTGCTCTCTTTGGAAAATAGCGTATGTCAGAAAGGGACAAACCATTCGATAGCTAAAATGCTGCTAGCTATGAATAACTTTGATGTTTACGAATTCAAAAACAGTATTCGTTTAAACTTGAGTTAAGATTTTATATATAGTTAAGAGTTTAATTTAAATAGGTATCTAATTAAAATTCCTGTATTCATCAATAACCACGGTTCCTGTAAAGGGGCCGAAACGTCAGATAAAAATCTATATATATAAAAATGAAACCCGTTTTCCTTGGTCAAGGCATCACGCGTGAATGGCTGGACCGATTTCCACGGTTTTGCATTCGTTGGAAAGGTCTCGGGCTCCGTGAGGTTTATAGGGAATAAAAATCTCAAAATTCCCACGGGAACGGGGGCGCTGCGGGTGAAACCGCGGGGCGCAGCTAGTGTAAAATAAAAGCGAAGTGTATCCGTAAACGTAGTTACTACTCGAACTTACTTCCTTTTACCCGACTGCGACAGAAGGAGGGTTATGTTTTTTAGTATTATGTATCTCTCTTCTTCTTCATCGAGTGGATGGTCAACCTGACCAATCCTGTATCGCTCTGAACCATGTACTTACCAACCCCTGTCTTTCCAGAACCCAACAATGACATAATAGTCACAATGGCGCTCCGACTAAAGAAAGACATCAAGAAGGCGTCGTACTACGTGTGGTTCCTGGGGGCGCAGGAGTCCCGCGGGCTCAGGGGGGAGGAGTTCGCCCTCCCCGCGATAGGGGTGCTCGAAGAACGCGCCCGAGACTTGGAACCATTTAAGGTTACTTTGCAGGTACGTCATTAAAAGTCAAAGTCTAATAATAATAATAATCCTTTATATAAACATCTCCAAAGGGCCTCTACGAGTTGATACGCTCTGATACAATTGAACCTATTTTTATCTTAAACTAGCAGCGCCCCGCGGTTTTACCCGCGTTGTGCCCGTTCCCGTGGGAATTTCGGTATTTTTTTTACATAAAACCTTCCTCTTGAATCACTCTACCTATTACAAAAAAACCGCATCAAAATCCGTTGCGTAATTTTAAAGATTTAAGCATATAGACAAACAGACAAACAAACAGACAAAAATAGCGACTTTGTTTTATACTATGTAGTGAAGTAGCAGCACCTACAGAATTACCCTCGTTTTACTTCTTCTTCTGGTGAAATTGGGATGAACAGTATATAACAACCTTTAGGTGATCTAAAACTCCAGACAACATAACAACCACTAACCCAATCGAAATGAATGAACTATAGAAAAGTCTACGACCTTATTCTTGAATGAAGCTATCCAATACAAAAAAATAATTATTAGACACATGTCATTGAGTTAGAATGTCACCTCTGGTTGATTATATTTAAAAACATAGTTACAATAAAAAACAGATGAATAGCGTAGGCATTTGTAAACATAAGACAATCGCAGTAGTTGAGTATTGTCCTTTAAGGAGCGTTTCCATTATGCAAGTGACTTGCATACAAGTTGCAAGTTGCATGCAAATTGTATAGTGGAAATCACAACTTGCAAACAAGTTGTAACTTGTATGCAATTAGGTTGTAGGTAAAACACAAGTGTGACGTCCGTCATACATGCATGCAAGCACTTGCATAATGGAAACGCTCCTTTAATGCAAGCCCGTTGGCTTGGCACAGTGGCAGTGAGAATGCTCACTGTGTCGGGGGTAACGGGTTCGATTCCCGCCCGGAATCAACAGTACATTTGTTAAGACATAGTTGTTGACGACGTCTGGGAGTCAATTATATGTTCTTATAAAGTATTTGTATATGGAAATGTAGTAGTATCAGCTAGGTAGATTCCTTAATACAAGCTTAGAGCTTACTTAGGGACTAATTAACCGTGTGTGAAGTTGTCCGGGTATATTATTAATTATTATTATAATGTCCCTCTGCAAGATAAATGCCTTTCATCTCACTGAAGATACATATACAGTGAGGAGGATTAGGTGCATCAAATGTGGGTACTATTATTAAATTAACTTTCTTCTTACCGGTCTCATCGATAATGTAACGACCCTCAGGCGGTTACTCAATGCATTCTCTATTGAAGCTCAACCAAAAAACCTATAATTACATTAATGTAATAGATCATAATCAGCTTTAACTAAACTTTTTTCGTTACATGATTTTCACGTAAGATTATTGATCTTTGAACTTTGGGCTTTATGGAGCACTAATTTAATAGCGCCTCTGCCTAATTTGATTATGTAATAGTTATGGGATAGTTTCCAACTGGCTTTTGTTGGTGGTTTTGCTCGTGGGTAATCTCTATTGATTTTAAATTACGATGCAATGTATGTAGTAACTTATTTACTGACTCTCTATCATATTTCTAATGGGAATAATAATATAACATACATATTATTTACACGATTCGGCTTTGATCCTGATTTACAAATTTTAACGATTTAAGTTCGATCGTACGCTTATACACTTTTTGTCATTATAATTCAGAACTACGTATCGTTCGTGGCGTAGTTTGACTAAGCGATGTTAGTTCATTGTGACTGTTAAGCAGCGTACAGCTCGGCCAATACTTGGATGGGTGGCCGATAGTAGCTTTTCTATCTGAGCGATACCGTGCTTCGGAGGGCACGTTAAGCAGTCGGTCCCGGTTGTTTCAATCGTGAGCCCATGTCGGAGGCTTAAAGGCGGTCTAAAAACTGCGACACCAGGGTTGCCCACTGACCTCCTCGAAATAATGAATGAGAACTACTTGCTTCCTCATGTGCTAGTGTCTTTTTTACTTGACATTTCGATCTTGTTTTGATTTAGTTCATTCTATTGTTCATTCTTTTTCATTCATTCATTCTATCGCATACAGTAGGCAACGTCGCTGATAGTGCTTACACAAAATCAAATATATATTCTTATATATATATAAGTATGTATATGTAGTAGTATCAGTAAGTTAGATTCAATAACACAAGGTTAGAGATTACTTTGGGTCTAATTAACCGTGTGTAATTTGTCCGGGTATATTATATTATATTTAAAACTAACAGCGCCCCGCGGTTTTCACCGCGTTGTGCCCGTTCCCGTGGGAATTTCGGGAATTTTTTTACATAAAAACCTTCCTCTTGAATCACTCTACCTATTACAAAAAACCGCATCAAAATCCGTTGCGTAATTTTAAAGCATACAGACAAACAGACAAACAAACAAACAGACAAATAGCGACTTTGTTTTATACTATGTATTGAAGTACCAGTGACTTTCATTCACTCATATATTCACATAACTAAAAAGATTTAGCAATAGTAATAACGTGGCATTAAAAATTAATTATTTCATGCACATAGCGTGTAGGAAGTTCTCGGCTAAATTGATTTTGATGAGACACAACAAAAGTAAAGTGTGTCAATATTAGCAATGGAGGATTTTGGAACATAAGTATTAACTGTTCCGCACTGTGGTTTAAGTGGGGTTTAAATGGAGTTTTAGTGGAGTCACGGCCATACATTTACATAGTATGGTTATCTTTACTCTTGTCAAATATTTATGGCTATAGGTAGTAGGCTACTGCCTCATTCAATATATATATTCCCTTGCTCATATTCCTATAGGTATTGAAGCTAGATTGTTAACTTTAAAACTATAAAACAAATTATATAACTAGGTGCCTTTGCCCTTAGACGTATAATATTACTATTCAATCAGAAAAAACAACACTCTTTCTCATTTATAAATATAAAATTCAAAGTCTTGACTGACTGATAATCAACGCACAGCCTCAACCGCTACACCTAGAAACATGAAATTTAGCAGGAAGGTTCTTCAAGTGACGTAAGTGCACACTAAGAAAGGATTTTCGAAAATTCTAACGGGAACGGGCTCAACGCGGGCAAAGCCGCGGGGCACTGCTAGTAGTCTCATAAATGATTGAGAAATATTCAGTCATTCTTAACCTTAATTGAACCAATAAAACGCAACTATATATAATTGACATTCCATCAATAAAAATCATTTTTTTACCTCAAGGTGTTTTAATAACATAATATTTAATTCATTAAAAGTTGTATCAATCAAATCAAGTTCATAACGTGACCTCACCTTTGTAGGTAAAGGCAATTACTGGACAATCTATGTATAGATGTATGTACTTTGTCCACTAATTGCTTTACATAACAAGGCTATAGAATATGTTATGTAAGTACTATCGGCACAGTTGATGGTTGAGGTAAATAACAAAATGTGTTGTAGGCACTTTGTATTTTAATGGATACTTGTAGACATTTTGTTGTGTTGTTTAAATGAAACTAGTTAGCTAGTTGGCATGTGATCGAGTTTGACAGCGAACGAGCTAATTTGACGTATGTGACATTTGTGTTCTATTTAAAACATGGCCGCCTTTCTAAAGGTGCGTTTCCAATACAGCGGAGCGGAGTTGTGCGGAGCTCAATCAAACAATCACAACACATCGACATTGTCAAAATCTTTTCGTATTGCGTTATTATTGGTCAATTGAGCTCTGCACAGTTCCGCCTCGTTTGAATGGAAACGCAACCTAATTCCTAAGTGGTCTGAAGCGAACATAGCCTAATGTACCTGGTTAATTCTCATGGACAGGGGTCAATACTTAATTTAATATTATCTGCACCATCTTAAATGCTGTGTTGATTAGAAGATTGATGGCTTTTCTTGTTATGACTAATCATTTCACATCTGTCTAACCAAAAAATCACTACATAGTATAAAACAAAGTAGCTTTCCGCTGCCTGTCTGTCCCTATGTATGCTTAGATCTTTAAAACTACGCGACGGATTTTGAAGCGGTTTTTTTAAAGAGATAGACTGATTCAAGAGGAAGGTTTATATGTATCAAAAATCTCGAAATTCCCCACGGGAACGGGCACAACGCGGGTAAAACCGCGGGCCGCTGCTAGTAAAATATAAACAAAAAGTGTATAATAGTATATAATAGAATACTTAGGAGGTAAAAGTTTATACTACATATATACAGAAGAAGAATATAAATGTAATACTTTGTTTAACCTTTTTGTATTGACCTTTTTAATTCCTCTACAGGTATCTCACAAAGGCTTGAAGATAATTCAGAATGTGACGACCAAAGGGAAACAGCAGACAATCAAGCACTTTATCCCGCACGGCAGCATCACCAGCGCGGTGGTACAGGGCGATGTGGTGGCCTGTGTCCTGTTGCTGTACAACCCGCTTACAGGCTGTCCTGTACACGTGCACGCTTACAGGTCAGTAGAAATAGAAAATAGAAAACATTTATTCAGACGAATCACACAACAAGAAAGGAAAAACAAAACCAAGACAAAAAGAAAACAACAGATATAACATACACTAAACAATTACACGGGAACAATTATTACAATGATTCTAATCCGATTTAAATCATTATTTTTGTAATAGATAGCCACATTCAACAGGAACGTTATTGGATATTTTTCATCCCGAAATTCCCACAGGAATGGACACAACGTGGGTAAAACCGCGGGGCGCTGCTAGTATAATATATAGTACTAGTGGAAAAGTACCCCTATATAATAAAACCTCTTCATTGTCATAAAGTTTCGTAACTTTTTAACACTCGTACATTAGCACTTTGATGTTAGAAAAATACAAATTGACATTTAGATAGTCGTTATGACCTTTAAATAAAATGTCATTTATATAAAACGTCACTATTATACGTTTTTAAATAATAATTGTGGATATACGACCAATGTTTTAAAAGTGCAATTTTGTTTTTACAATTATGAGTATAATCAAAATCTATATATGGAATTATAAATGTTATTTATTGTAATTATTTGCATTATCAGATTTCAAATTCAGAATCAGTAAAAATGTTACTTGATTTTTTTAAAAGTAAGGAATCATATTAGCAAATTTAAAAAATTACACAGATTAAAAATTATGTTGCCAGTATTAATCAATCAATGATCTCAATCTTTTCAGTGTTAGTGTGTTAATTTTAATATTAAGTAAAATGTATAATGGCAACATTTTGCAAGTTCAAACAAAGGATTGAGGCATCAGCTTCATGGCATTTAGCTTGAATGTTGAAACTGAATAAATTAGATTCAGTAAACAAACGAGTTCTCTTGGGGTCACAGTTATTTACTATGTTCATTTAAATTCTGAACATAAAGATACAGAATATGCAGAAATGTTACAGGCAGTTTTACTCACAGCGCTTTGGTACTTTGTCACATTAAAAAAAATTAAAATTCTCATTGTCATGTTAGCAGAGTCTTATAGAATTTGAAAAGGTTCTAAGTATGGTTAACATGTTCATGGGCTGGTTTGAAATAGGTTCATAGTCTTTACTTTAATATGGCTGAAGAAATTATTATTTACAATACAAACTCGAGACCACAGATCAAATAATATTATTACTACATAGTTGACATTATTAAAGCATAGCATAAGGTTTTCTGAGAGTTATGATATAGAAAAAAAAACAAATCGTATCATAGATATACATACATATGCTCCTATACTCCTACTCCTACCTTTCCCAACAGTTACTTACAAAAAAGGTTTTTCTATTTATGGCATGTTTCCATAGACGTCTTCTTCATCGAGTGGATGATCAACGTGACCAATCCTGGTGTCAGTGTTATTGAGCCGCCAAAGGCCTCTGACATGGCTCATGTAACTACTACTATCCGTAGAAAGTAACCGGGACCGACGGCTTAACGTGCCCTCCGAAGCACGGAATCATCTTACTTTTCGGGCAATCAGGTGATTCAGCCTGCAATGCCCTAGCCAAACTAAGGGCAGTCTCACAAAGAGATTTTTGTGAGATATTGTCCTCATCGGGAATTGAACCTGGAACCCCCGGATCGTGAGCCGAGCGCTCAAACCACAAGACAACAGAGGCTATCCATGATAGCCATAAACATTTATTTAGCCAACTCATGGCATATTTAAGCATGATTTCCTATGGATTTCATAGTCAAGAATGATTTCTTAGCCATACACTTTGTGCCTGTTAACATGGCAATTATTTTATTTGCCAAGTTTCATACACATTTCAAAATAACGGTATTAATCAACCTTCAATAAAATTCTAATTGCGAAGGACCGATTTCAGTTTTATAGCGTGTTATTATTTAGTTTGTGTAATAAATGTATGCAATGGAATTTGTTCGGAATTAAAGGGCGGCATTGATTTTTTATAGTTTACTAGCAGCGCCCCGCGGTTTTACCCGCATTGTGCCTGTTCCATTGGGAATTTTTATACCTATAAACCTTCCTCTTGAATCACTCTATCTATTAAAAAAACTGCATAAAAATCCGTTGCGTAGTTTTTAAGATATAAGCATACATAGGGACAGACAGACAGCGGAAATCGACTTTATTTTATACTAGCAGCGCCCCGCGGTATTACCCGCGTTGTTCCCGTTCCCGTGGGAATTTCGGAATGAAAAGTAGCCTATAACCTTCCCGTTGAATGTGGCTATCCATTACAAAAAGAATTTTTCAAATCGGTTCAGTAGTTTCTGAGATTAGCGCGTTTAAACAAACAAACAAACAAAACAAACTCTTCAGCTTTATAATATTAGTATATACTATGTAGTGATGTAGTGATACGCAATATAGTAAGTAAGTTCAACTAGGTTATTTGCCAACCCTGGTGTCGGAGCTTTTACCGCTTAAAGGCCTGCGACAATAACGATTGAAACAACCGGGGCCGACTGCTTAACGTGCCCTCCGAAGCACTGCTCAGATAATAATGCCACTTTCCGCCACCCATCTAAGTATGGAGCGAGCTATACGTTGCCCGGTTGTATCAATCGTCAGACCATGTCGGAGGCCTTTAGACGGTCTAAAGACACCAGAGTTGGCCACTAACCTTAATCGAAATGAATGAATAGAAATAACAGTTACAATCACTGGGCACTACTAGTTTCTGTTAAAACTATCTTCCCTAACTATCCCGCTCTAATTCTTTACTGCCTTATTCATAAACGCTCTCTAACTAAAACACTGTTAGTGAGTGTTTTGTCTCTTTTGCTCTTTGGAAAATAGCGTATGTCAGAAAGGGACAAACCATTTGATAGCTAAAATGCTGCTAGTAAGCGGTTATGGATAAGGCCTTTAGTATCTATCCCAAAGCCTATAAACTAAACACTCACCCACTAAAGCATAAAGGCTAATCTTTTTTATCGTCTTAGTTTTTATGGAGCTGGCCCTAAGAACACGTTACCTTATACGTTGTTCAGGAATGTAGGGTCATAGTAAAAATATGCTGCAAGTACAAGTAAGCCAAGTAACGTTCCATTGCATTAGTGCCTTTAGAAGTGGCTCTCGTACTAAAGAAGTTGTAGAATCTATTTTATTTTGATGAATAGTAGTTTTATCATGAATTGATAGTTTTAAGTTCTGGTTTTGAAGACTTGGTATTAATTCAAAAATATATATTTCAAATTTCGAATTGTTCTCCTGACATTACCATGACAACGCCCTAATTAGAAAACAATAATATTTCATATTTCGAATCCAAAATTAGATATTTCCATAGCGGTGCTGTTAATTCAGTATTGCTTTATAAGATCAAAAATATTTCAAATTTCGAATGATACACTTGACATTACCATAGCAACGCTCTAATTCAGTATTGCCTTTAAAAAGAATCAAAAAAATATTTCAAATTTCGAATGGAACACTTGACATTATCTTGGCAACCCTATTGACATATCACGTTTATGCGCGCATCCGCCGCGGGGTCGCTAAAGGCATCGCCTTGCTAGCTATTTGACACAAGGTCTTAAGTCGCTTTCTTGGTGTTGTCGTACCTATATACCTTAATATAACGATCTTACATACACTAAATACATAGATTAGTGTGTAGCTTATGGTTTTATTACTAATCCTTCGAAAACTTTTATGTTAGGTTTTCATGCCTTTCATATTTAATGTCATTTCTGACATTCGGAGTGTCATTTTTTTAAAGATGACAAAATAATTTAGGTATCATTCATTAATAAACCTATCGATGTTTAAAACTCCTCAATTATGACTTATGTACAATAAAACTAAGTAAAAGTCAAAATAATTAAGAAGATTTCACATAAACATAATAAATTGCATTAAACTAATTGGACAAGGCCAACAAAAGTCACAGATAACATAATAAATCTTCATTAATATTCAAAGACAAGGTTAAACTCTACACACTATGGAATACGTTTGCTTTCTAATGAAAGAACCATACACATTTCTTTAATTTCTAGCGCAAAGGTGAATCCAATGACCTCATGATAGACACAGTAACCCAATAACGTTGTAACTTATTGCAAAACATACTTAACCAACGGCGGTTTTCTATCGAGAAGTTTTATTTCACCTTCTCACCGCAAGCGATGGAATGTGTACGAAAAAATCGCTTTGACAGATCGAAGCGTTTTGACAGTTGTTTAAATATATTCGAGAATGAACAAAAACCCGCCAAAACTTTCTCCGATATTTTGTCGCTGGCCAGTGTCAATAAAAAAGTTAAACTTAACAATAGAACACGTTTGAGATAAATTGAATAGTTTTTTAAACGTAGAGTGAAAATTAAAAATGTCCGACAATTGATAGTCTGTGTTGACAGGTTAATAATTTATTTTTATTATGAAACGTCGATATTTATGATTGTAATCAAGATGTTATTGATAGGTGTAAGTTATGTATTTCTACTTAAGACTCTAAAGAGATAGTTTTACATTACCTAGAGTCATAAAGAATACTAGTACTATGCGGACACAGACGAACCCCTCATATTGAAATGACGTCAACACAAATTAATGTCTACCGCCTGTTAGGTCACTTCCAATACCAGTCTCAAGATATTTAATTCTGAGGTCATACCGACATGCTGCACAATATACAACTTAAATATAAATAAATATGCACATTTGTTTTCAACTAGCGACCCGTTCTGGCTTTGTTGCCAATCTAGATTTCTATTAGTACTAGCCGCGCCCCGCGGCGTCAGCCACCTGTTTAAGTTCCTACTGGAATTGCGGGATAAAACGTATCCTATGTGTTATTCTGATGTATAATTGTATGTAAAGTTTCATCCAAATCCGTACAGTAGTCTTTTCGTGAAAGAGTAACATACATCCATCCTCACAAACTTTCGCATTTATAATATTATGAGGATTCAAGTTATTGTGGTATTTTTTTATTACTCGCATATCTTCATAAAAATCGTATAAATATTCAAAAAAAGATTATTCATTACGATTCATAATTATCTGTATCACAATAAACCACAGACGCTATTCATCTTTTGTCTATAGAACATTATAATAATCTATGGATTGTAATTATTTCGTTTTGTATGCCATTGTGAAGAATGTAGTCTATAGTCTAAATAGGTATTTGTCAGTGTTGATAGCACATCGAACTAAGCACCTTGACATTAAAATGTCAGCATTCCACCACGATCTGTGGTTTTGTGTTTTAAAGATGATGCATATTTTATCCTTTTTGTTTTTAATAAATAGATACTAGTTCCAAAGAGTTTGGTATTCGGGGTATCATTACTTTGGGCATAGACAATGCACTCTACAATTCTACTAATTCAAAGCTTTTGTTTCGACTTATCACTAAATTAATAAGTTATCTACTCGAGGTTAGTCGCCAACCCTATGGACTAAGAAATGGTATAACTTTTATGAACAAAAAACGACGTCAAATGAGGCTTTTATTAGAACTTCCACCTTTATTAAATTGTTAAAATATGATCCATTTTGAAAGCATACCCAAAAAGGACTTTTCGAAATCAGCTCATAAACTGCGGAGATATGAGGTAAAATATTTAAAAATGAAAACCTCTTGGTTTTTGAAGCCAGTTACAAAAAAAGTTTGGAGCAGGTTAAGTCAAATCAAGGTTCCCTGTATTATCTAACTAGCAGCGCCCCGCGGTTTTACCTACATTGTGCCCGTTCCTGTGGGAATTTCGGGAATGTTAATACATATAAACCTTCCTCTTGAATTACTCTAGGTATTTAAAAAAACCGCATCAAAATCCGTTGCGTAGTTTTAAAGTTCTAAGTATACATAGGGACAGAGAGACAGTAGAAAGCGACTTTGTTTTATACTATGTAGTGATGCTAGTTCTTATTTTAAATTAAAAATCATTG
The DNA here is from genome assembly GCA_951394245.1 of Cyclophora punctaria. Taxonomy (NCBI): domain Eukaryota; kingdom Metazoa; phylum Arthropoda; class Insecta; order Lepidoptera; family Geometridae; genus Cyclophora; species Cyclophora punctaria. The sequence goes on from OX596189.1 coordinate 5,467,544, forward strand.
TTTACATCAATGGAAAAAGTGAAACTACGGCCATAATTAAAAAAACACAGTCAAATAAACAAATGATGAACGCGTCGCATGTTTCTGTGTTGTATACTAATTAGACATTTAAATAATAATTATATCACCTACTTGAAAAGTTTATTGACAAATAATTGGCTGGCTATCATCACGCAAAACTATACAATATTAATTGATTGTTACATTAAAAAACTGCTCATTATTGAGTGTTAAGTCACTACGCAAAAACAGGGGTGTTAGAAGTTTCGCATGTGTGTGTGCGTGACTAAAGTTTATTTTTCTATATTTTAGTTTTTTTATTTCAAAAATATTATGCCAATAGGTTTCTCAAACAAAAAAAGACTTCATCTTAATTAAATTAGTAGACATTTATTATGTAAACCGACCTCTTTTTCGAATTCTTTAAAAATTGCCAAACCAATAAAAATGGAGCAATCTTTGTATTACCATAACTTGTACGAATAGCATTTTAATGCCTATATTACTCAATAGCATACGAATAGCTTAATGCTAATAGCAAAGGGACCCGCCCATGCGCACGCGCATTCTTGCTTCACATCCGTCAAGCTGCCACTGCGAGATATTAAACCAATTCAATTTAATATTATTGACTAATGTTGCAATTCTTTGTCGTTTGTACTAGGTTTTGTAATCAATCATTCGATTTAGAAGCCTTTGTGTGTCCTAATATTGTTATGAGAATGACAGATAGTAAGTTTTATAGTGTAACTAGCTGCGCCCCGCGGTTTCACCCGCGTTGTACCCGTGCCCGCAGGAATTTCGGGATGAAAAATAGATGTTGTCCGATTCTCAGACCTACCCGATTTGCACACAAAATTTCATGAGAATCGGTGGAGCCGTTTCAGAGGAGTTCAACCACGGCACCCGTTCCCGCGGGAATTTCGGGATGAAAAATAGACGTTGTCCGATTCTCTGGCCTACCCGATATGTACACAAAATTTCATGAGAATCGGTCGAGCCGTTTCAGAAGAGTTCAATTACGCACCCCGTGACACGAGAATTTTATATATTAGAAGATAATATCTACTTAGCGTTTTATGATATTTCTTGTATTCTATATCATATAGTTCACAGAATATTTAACAAGACTATTTCACACCAGCATGAGAGTGCGTTTACTATGTCGAGGGTTGCGGGTTTCATTCCTCAACAATAGTGCAGACATAGTTGATGGCAACGTCGTCTGGGTGTTAATGTTTTTGTTTTTATGAACGCGCTTATCATTTAAACTACCAATCCGATTTGAATAATTCTTTTTGTAATGGATAGCCACATTCAACGGGAAGATTATAAGCTATATTTCATCCCTAAATTCCTACGGGAACGGGCAAAATGTGGCTAAAAGTTAAGACTACCAGCACACCGTCTGCTAGTCTTCACCTTCATGTAGAAGTGCGATTGTGTTTTGTTTTCAAACTTTTTGCCCTGATACGTTATGATATCGTGAAGCATGAACTATCAATATCAATCATTTCACTTCACTACCCAATCGAACATAAATCAACATACGACACTTCGAGTTTATCGTTAAACTCACGCACAAAACAAAGGCCCGTGGTTATCAATTATTACAACACAGTACTAGAGCTAGAATAATCCTGTTTACAATACAGGACTTTGTCGTATTAAATAATTATTGAGTGGCGTTGAAGAGTAATGTAATGTTTAATGCGACAGAGTACTATAAGTATTGTGAGCGGCTTTGTTACTTAATGTCATGGTGCACCTTATTATATTTGGTAATACATACTCGTATATTACGCTAAATTCGTAGCTGACTATTTTAAATCTATATTACAGCGTCTGATCTTTATTATACTACATAACACCAAGAATTTATTTCACAATCTATACTAATGAAATAAAGCTGAAGAGTTTGATTTTGTGTGTGTTTGTACGAGCTTATCTCAGGAACTTATTTCTGTTTCAATATTATTTTTTGTAATGGATAGCCACATTCAACGGGAAGGTTATAGACTATTTTTCATTCCGAAATTCCCACGGGAACGGGCACAACGCGGGTATATTCACTGGGTCTGCTTGTCTAACATACCTTGATAGTGGTCTTCTATGAACTTAGCTGTGTATATGAGCATACGAAATTGTTTGACTATGAATGACGTTTTGATAGGCAGGGCCGCAATCGAAAAGGTCAGAGATGTCATACCGGAAAATGGCGGCCGTAAATATATTCAAATGTTATTAAAAGTGCTGACTAGTTCGTTGTAACGTGTGATGTAATTGTTAAGTAATGTTTGTGTGGGTTATGTGAGATTATTTCTAATGTTTGAAGATTAGATAGGTGTAGATCATTGCACGTCTATTAACAGCGCCCCGCGGCCTTGCCCGCGTTCCCTTGGGAATTTTGGGCTAAAATAGCCTATAACCTTCCCGTTGAATGTGGCTATCTATAGCAAAAATAATTATTTGAATCGGACAGGTCATTACCGATAATTTAAACGTACTCACACGGGTTCTTTCGTGTTGAAAAGTTTATAAAGCAAGTAAATAACTTACTTTTTATTTCCCGACGTTTCGAGGGGATTGCACCTCTCGTGGTCCCGGGTGAACAAAACCCGTGTGAGTACGTTTAAATTATGTGTTCAAATCGTGTAAGTTTAAAAAAGGTCATTACCGAGATTTACCCGAACATACAAACAAACAAAATTATACATTTAACCTTTTTATTATTCGTATTAGTCGAGATAGGGAGGGGCATACTTTAAGTACATTTAATTAAGTACATTCTTCTAAAATTCATTATTTTTTTGTCCGCAGATGCGACTCTGACCACACAGCTGAAATGCTCTACACTCATTTGCAAGCTTTGATTGAGAGGCCTGAAAACCAAAAGAAGTTCGCTGACATTGAGAGGAAATTACAACTCAGGGGAGCTCTTCCGACCAATAAGAAACCTCCAGACTCGTCCCTCGGGAGTGAAGTCTCCAGAGAATCGGACTCCGGTAGCAACGAGGAAAGATGCGTAGCCAACTTGTACGACAGCTTAGCAGCTGAGCTTAAACAAAAATTGTCTACAGGTAAAAAGGGACTAGGTCAGTTAAGTTTTAGATTTTTCGTAGGTAGACCCGCTTGTTGCAAGTATGTAGGTATGTGATGGTGATATTCATTTGTTTGTAGTACGCAAGCTTTGCTGTACGTTCATTGGGTTCGAATTTTGAATTGTTGGCAGTGTTTCACTTATATAACTTTAGTTATATATACCTATGTTTGGATTCGTACTTTGATAAACATTAAAAAATGAAACGATTCGATTCAAACCTAATGTACGTGCAGAAATTAATATGTAGTTCATTATAAGGGTGACTAAAAACCATATTATTAAGTTGCGACTCCTTTTATTGAGATACACAACGTGTTATTAAGTAGTAATATTAATGCAGGCTTGAATGATCATCTGGACTCACCCTTCGACTTTTAATAAAATAATGAAATCCATTACTTTGGTCTACAGACTGTCTCAAATTATGTCAGCTCAGGGTTTCTCCTTACTAAATGTTAGTACAGTGTAAAGCCACCTTAGCCAAACAACAAAGTAATTTAAATAGTACGACTACAAAGCTTATACATAAAACCCAAGACCCATAAAGTATAATTAGATATGCTAATGAGCTTAACAATATAAAAAAAAACATTAAGTAGAATAGAACCAACATGCCAAAAAAGCTTACCACTACCTCATCCAACACGCGAAGTAGTTTTCACAGCTTAATGTGCTCAATGATATATTAACCTTGTCAAATTAACTTCATCTTATACTAACCGTCAAATTTTCAGGAAAGAGTCCTATTCTGCTACCTCCAAGAGATTATGACACGGTACACCGACAGAAAGGGAACCTTAACAACATTGATACAAGGAGGTGTTTGAATCAGAATATTGTCGGAGTCAACGCGAGACGTAAGCTGGAGTCTTCAGGAGGGAGTTCCGGCATTGGGAGTGATTTAGCACCTTCTCCAGAGAGGAATGAATATCCGAGACAGCATGATAATCATAGTACTAGCGGTAAGTTTTGAAATCACTATGATGCTTCGAAAATTAAATGTAGCTATAGTAGCTTAGTAGTCGTTACATGTCATGTCAGAGGCCTTTGGCGGCTCAATAACTCTGACACCAGGATTGGTCAGGTTGACTATCCACTCGATGAAGAAGAGGCAGTTAAATAACTTAAACCTTCCGGATATCTTAAAAAGCAGCTCATGTCTTATCTATACTAATATTATAATAGAGGTAAAAGTAAGTTTGTTTGTTTGTATGTTCAAGCTAATCTCGGGAATCACCAGTCCGATTTGGATAATTATTTTTGTAATAGATACCTACATTCAACGGGAAGGTCATACTTTTCATTTCGAAATTCCCATGGGGACGGGCACAACTCGGGTGAAACCGCGGAGCGCTGCTAGTCTAAGATAAAACTTCCAAAATTGATTTTAATTGAAATTCGTCCGCTAATCAACAGCATAGCCATTACTATACTTAACATTTTATTCCAATACAAAAGCTATTCACCAATTAAACGCTAAATCGTGCCAGCGCTAAATAAATCATCGCCTAACAAACTAATCGGAATACGTTATTAACGATTTTTCACTAGAAAGTGTCGTTCAAACACTGTTTATAGTGCCGCTCTTAAAAAACGTAATAATACACCTTGAAGGTATGCTTACAATTAATTATGTAGTTAGTGAATGATGAGAGATCGACGTGGAGTAGGAAGCGACGTGGTACGATGTAATTATAACAAATTGTATAGTGCAACCATCCTTCCCGTGAAAAAAGTAAGATGTTACTAATACCTTTAGGCTTTGTTGTTGTAGGAATACTTGTTTGATTACTACAGTTGCTGTTTACTTTGTTGAATATCTTCGTAATATTATGTACTATATTATATTCTTCTTCTTTTAACCCCACTGCTGGGCAAAGGTTTCCCCAAATCCTTTCCATGTATCTCTTTCCAGTGCCAAATTTTTCTTTTTTTATGTTACCCTATTGCTGGGCAAAGATTTCCCCCGATCCTTTCCATGTATCTCTTTCCAGTGCCAACTCCTTCCACTCCTTATCAAATTTGTCCAGCTCTTTCCGCCATCGAGTCGGAGGCCGACCTGGGGCTTACGATCATTCTGGAATTATCATTGCATGGAACCTTTGCTCATCTCTGCCTCATGCTAACGCCTTTTTTTACGAGAGGTAAAACTCAAACCATCAAAACTGATTTTTCAACTGCAGAAAAATTCCCGAATTGTTTCCATCTTTTACTATCACTTACAATGATATTATTAACTCACCTTATACTTTTGGTTACTTTAAGTTGGTAGATAACCAATTCCACGTTATTTTTTGCTACGATATCATCATCAACAAATTACAAAACGATTCATGGAGGTACCAATTACTGGTTGCCTACGTTTGCAAAAAGATTAATTGGTTTATTATCTACCATCCTAATATGGGTCTTAATGGAATCGTTATCTTGTTACTGGTATTTGCTTTAGGTAATAACGCCTCGGTGGTCTAGTGGTATGTGCACTCGCCTGCCAAGACTAGGGTCCCGGGTTCAATTCCTAGGTCGATCGAAAACATGTTTCCTTCAAAACGTAGCTCGGGTTTGAGATCACCAATCCGCATTTGGTAAGCGTGGTGATTATGCCACGATTATCCTCTTCACTGTACTGATATCTTCAGGGCCTTTGCCTAGTAGTAGGACATTACAGACAAATACTTACTCTACTTTTTTAGTCTGTTGCAGAAAAATTGTATGGAAAATACGAAAATATGCATTATGAAACAAAAAATGAAATCATTGAAACCGACTGGCTTGTTGACTCATCACAATACAAGAAGTTACAATAGATATTTCGTATCGCTATAATTCTTTAAAATGCATCAGCGATTTGTTCACAAAGTTTGTTAATACGAAGATAGACTTCGTAACTTTCGTAATTGTTTGCCATTTACCAAAGCATCTTTCAATATGTAACGAATATGAAAAGATGTTTAATATTGAGTGTTATTACGGAAAAATGTAAATAATCAAATGCGGCGATGGCGTCACGAGGCACAGTTCGTGACCTGCCCATCAAGACTCGGCTCTCAATGTTTACATCACTAGTTTTAAGATCTACTCACTATTTTCATTTAATATTTCTTTAAGTTAATATCTTATTAATATCGTTGGTTTCGTATAAGTTAGAGGCCAGAAGTTTTAGACCATCTAAAGGCCTTTGACATGGTGTTAAGTTTGGAACAACCTGGACCAATTGCTTATTTATACATATATCGATGGCCGTAGGTTCAATTGGTGTAACTGACAAAAGTCGTGAAATGACTTGAGTATATAGGTTTTCTTAGTTTTTTCCGCTCTTTCGAATGGTATAGTCAAAATAAATCTAGCTTTAAAAAAAATACAGATACATCACATTTTTTGGGTGTGCTCTTTTCAGATTTTCTACAAAGTTATGGTGCAAGTGACATGTTACTTATATATACAAATCAAATTGGTGTAAAGTTAGAGTAAAACTCGAAAAAAATTAACCTACACTTACACCAAAATGACTTATCCATACAATTATAGGGCATTTCTCTCTAAATAACAGCGATGAATAATGCCCACAATGCTCTTTACATCAGAATGAATTAGTTAATTTTATTTTTTAACGTCTGCCGCATGCCAGAAGAGCTGTGGGCCAGAACAGCCACTGAGTGGCAGCCAGATCCGGCGAGCAGGCGACGCGGCAGACCGAGGCGCAGGTGGCGGGACGATCTCGACGCATACCAGACCAACTGGAGAGAAGTGGCCCAGAACAGGGATACATGGAAGGAATGGGGAGAGGCCTTTGCCCAGCATTGGGACACAAACGGCTGATAATAATAATATTTTTTAACAAGTCTTACACCACTTTGACTATTTATTTCTTTTAAAAATGTTCATCAAATTGATGTAACCAACAAACAAATAAACTAAGGTAAAATAGGTGGGTGTAACAAACAAGAGGACAGAAACACATTGGTGTTACTGACATTAATTTATAAAAATATGGTATATAGCGTCTTTATTCTTATATAAGCCGAAAGCCCGCAGAATTCTAAGCATTTTTGTCAAACCAGATCATAAAAAAGATTCATACATCAAAAGTTATGTAAGATTTAGTACTAAAAAAAACTTTAAATGCTTCTCCTGAACAATCGTTCATTGTCAATTACACCAATTGAACCTACGGCCATCGATATATAAAATTCAAAGTCCTGACTGACTGGTAATCAACGCACAGCCTCAACCGCTACACCTAGAAACATGAAATTTGGCAGGAAGGTTCTTCAAGTGACGTAAGTGCACACTAAGAAAGGATTTTCGAAAATTCCTACGGGAACGGGCTCAACGCGCGCAAAGCCGCGGGGCGCTGCTAGTCTCATTTTAAAATTGAGCTTTGTTCATATCTAAACGTTTTGAGACTGCGCTGATTTAATAAGTACTACAAAAAGAACTTCAAACACCAACACAAATATTTACCTAAGATTTATGTTTGTATATTTATTAGTTATATTTAGTAAGGTCAATAACATAATAACAGACTCAAAAAATAACATAAAATAAGCCCCAAACCACGAACAAAAACCCGTGTTCTTTTTACAAAAATACGTGTTTACCATTGACCATCGACAATACCTTCAAAGGCCATCGTATAGACAAAATGTAAACTGTTACGTTAACAATGTGTATTGGAGGTTAGACCTTCTTATAACAATGCTATGGTTTTTATAATGGCACTTGCTAACTCATATAGTTCAAGATTCAAGAACATAGTATACTAAAGAATGAAAACAAGTGCTAATGCACTATTACGCAAGACTTCACATTAGGTACTAGATACGGTAGAAAATGGCAATGGACAACATTGTTTAACCCAACTTTACTTCAAAACTAGGAGGGCCCTAGGGTTTTACCCGCGTTGTGTCCGTTCCCGTGGGAATTTCGGGATAAAAAAATAGCATTATACCATCCCGTTGAATGTAGCTATCTATTACAAAATTAATTATTCAAATCGGATTGGTAGTTTCTGAGATCAACTCGTACAAAGAAACAAAAAAAAGCTTTAGGTATTAGGACGCAACTAATATATAGTTGCGTCCTCTTCACTACATAGTATAAAATAAAGTCGTCTCTGTTTCGTGTCTGTTTGTCTGTATGCTTAAATCTTTAAAATTACGCAACGGATTGTGATGCGGTTTTTTGTAATAGGTAGAGTGATTCAAGAGGAAGGTTTTTATGTAAAAAAATTCCCGAAATTCCCACGGGAACGGGCACAACGCGGGTAAAACCGCGGGGCGCTACTAGTGATTCTAATAAAAGTTATTTATTCATTATAGATCTCATAACTTATAAGATATGAAGCTCTATAAAGGTATCTCTAATATGGCAACATTGTATAGACAAAGTATAGACATGATTATTAACTAAAACATTATTAGTTAAAGTTTGGTTTGAATCCGATGGATAACTATCAACGACAATCTTACCTAGTGTAGATATTCTTCTAAAACACTACAGACCATAGGTAGTCATGTATAGTAGATTACCATATCTATTGTCTTTGAATTACTCCCTTCAAAGCCTTCTTCAAAGCATTATATTTGATTAATTGCTTACTCCAAAGTAAACCCAACAACAGTTCCCCATACAAACTATTCACAGGGCCTCACGAATAGGCTATTCGAGTGAAATTCACACGTTTCATTGTGTAAAAACAATAATGAGTCTCACAAAAGACATTTTCTATTAAAATGAGCGCCGCATCGATTTCCCAAAGAAGAAAAAATATAAAAAACTTAACGTTTGGAAAATATTTTTCAATGGTTTGACCTTAGTGGCTACTTCTTGGCGTTAATTGGTTCTTTTTGTTGGCTATGCATGCAGTTACATACGATCGTTTATGTCAAGGACTATGTAGTTCTCTAATTAGCCTTCCTTTGAATAGTACTGAGTGTAAATTAAAAACGTATGTGTTAGCTTAGTTGGAGAAGATTTGACGTTAATTTGCTGCGTCGGGGGTTTCGGGTTCGATTCCCACCCGGAGTCAACAATATGTGAAGATATAGTTATTGGCAACAGTATGGGCATCAATTATATTAATTTACTAGCAGCGCCCCGCGGTATTACCCGCGTTGTTCCCGTTCCCGTGGGAATTTCGGAATGAAAAGTAGCCTATAACCTTCCCGTTGAATGTGGCTATCCATTACAAAAAGAATTTTTCAAATCGGTTCAGTAATTTCTGAGATTAGCGCGTTTAAACAAACAAACAAACAAACAAACAAACAAACAAAACAAACTCTTCAGCTTTATAATATTAGTATAGATAATAATTTTATATGTAACTAGCCGCGCCCCGCGGTTTCCCCCACGTTGTACCCGTTCCCGCGGGAATTTCGGGGTAAAAAGTAGCCTATGTCCTTTCTCAGACTTTGGACTAACTGTGTACCAAATTTCATTTAAATCGGTTCAGTAGTTTTCGCGTGAAAGTGTAACAAACAAACTTACATTCATATTTATAATATTAGTAGGGATGGTATCAGTTAGTTAGATTCCATAATACAAGATTAGAGCTTAGTTTCGGTCTAATTAACCGTGTGTGAATTTGTCTTGTATTTATATTATTTATTTATATACCCGATATAACTGTAAATGCTTGGATAATTAATTGAATGACAGAAAAGTTTGTATTCGTATAGATTGAGCGACAATTTATTGAAAATATCTTCAACATCGGTGCTGTATATTTGAATTTGTTTAATTGATTCGATTCTGTGTTGATAAGCGACATAATGTATTCCAAGAAATGTCCAAATTATTTCCACAATCTTGTTAATAAACTGCTTGCGGGTTTTTGCTTAAATATTGAAAAAGCGGACGTCTTAATGAAACGTATTCGACAATTTACTCAAGTAGGTTAATTGACAGATAATTTGATTTTAACGACATTACCCGTTTCTCGTCGGAATTGCGCGATTAATATTTGAAAAATGACAATTTACTTTTAAATTGATTAGTACTTAACAGTAATAACAGCTTCAACTAGTCGCTTTTTATGAGAATGTTAGGTTCGAATTAAACTGAACCTAGTGAGTTTGTTAACATGAAACAAAAGAAAGTCAACAAAAAATGTATTAAGACAAGTGAAATTAACTTTCGTTTTCGTCAAAAGCACTTTTACTCAAATATAATTTACAACAGTCCTTGTTGTATGCGTTGTGGTACACAATAACGTACAGGGAACTAGAACACACTCAACAATAAAATGAAACTCCACATAATTGTACCCCCGTTACCTAAATCCCATAGCAACAATTAAAAGCCCGCGCTTCGATCCAAGATGTCTGCCGATAACTTCAAAATGGCGTCACGTGGGAGTGGAATTTTTAAAATCAGTTGCTTTTCTAAATCTATTTGAATTTTAAAATCATTTGTAAAATACATGCGATCCCGTTACTCTGTAGACTGGTATAGTGACAATAGGTCAAGTGGAAAGTCGAGTTAGTCAAAACACGCATAAAATTATGTTAATTCAAACTAGGCCAACGGAACACATATTCAAAAATCTATGGAGCAATTGACAATAAAATTAATAGACAAATGTTGTAATTGTCAACTCGTTTTATTATATGCATTTGGGCTTTGACCGTTACAGCATTGAAATGGCTACATCTATAGTATTTGCATAACAGAGGGATTTCTTGATATTTGCATCACGTAGGTATTACAAGTGGTTTGGTGTCAATGGCAATGTCGATTATATCACTGGTGTCGTGATATTTAGATGAGGCGAGAATGTCATGAATACATTATTACTGTATACTTATTGATGTGTGTTGTGTTTCAGAGGAGGATTGGGCGGAGAGTACAGCGTACATGATGCACGAAGCGTTCGAGGCGTCGCCGCGACGCGCCGCGTCGCCGCCGCACCGTGCGCTGTCGCCACGCGCGCTGTCGCCACGCGCCTTCGACCGCCCCTTCCCCGACGACTATCCCGACCAGTACCGCGACCCGCTCCCGCCCTTCAGGGACTCCACCTACGAGCGCCGCTTCAGGAACGAATCCATCGAGCGCAAAGACAAACTCGACAAGTTCAACGACGACAGCGGCTACAAGAGGCGGTACGTCGCCGACACGAAGCCGTCCAACAGGAGCATCGACCGCATGGAAGACCGCCGGTTCAACAAAATGACTCGCGGCGTCAGCGAGGGCAATATCAAGGTGGCCGAAGTAGCCTCGCCTAAAGATAGGTTCCAAGTGGCCAAGGAGAAATTCAAGAACTTGGAACGGGAGAGGTTCAACCGCGAGCTGGAGCAGCACATGGCGATCAGACGGAGCATGCTCGAGAGGAACAGTCGCTCTACTTCTTCTCCCGAGGAAGAAATAAGGGACGAGCGGCCCGAGCGGCACCGAGAGCTGGGCGCGCGGCGCGAGCCAGAGCGGACTCTTAGGGAACCAGAGGGGATCCATAGAGAAGAGAGGATCCATAGAGAACCAGAGAGGATCCATAGAGAACCAGAGAGGATCCATAGAGAACCAGAGAGGATCCATAGAGAACCAGATAGGATCCATAGAGAACCAGAGAGGATCCATAGAGAACCAGAGAGGATTCACAGGGAGCCGGAACGACGCAAGGATGAGAGACACGACGAGCTGCGTGAGATGGAACGCCTCCCGCGCATCAGCAGGAAGCGCGACGACGGCAAGCGATACGAATACGGAGCCGAGGAATACTTGAACAGGATCGAGCCCAAACCGCACCGAGAGGACTTCGACAGATACAGGGAGAGGGAGCGAAGGGAACTAGACAGGCGTGTCGAAGAAGATGAAATCGTGGAGCCGGTGATGGAGGGGCGCCGTCGCGACTGGACGGACCGGCAACGCGCGTTCAGCCGCTCGCGCCTTCTAGAAGAGAGGCAATATGTAGAGCCGGACAGGTACTACGAGAAAGAGTACCGCGACTATCGCGACTTGGCGGAGCGGCAACCTGCAAAATACCGCCACAGCTACGCAGAACCCATCTCCCGAGCCCGCCTCGGCACAGTCAGACCCTACTAAAAGCCATAATAGTTTAGCACCACATAAAATTGACGACAAATTAGACATCAAATTGTTGATATAAGACAACATCTTGTAATTAATACAAAATGTATATTAATTCACTAATTCGTGAAGCCCAATCGAACGTTATCCGGTGAACTCTTGGGCCAGTCTTAACTTAAGGTCGTATTCAAATATACATTGTTATATACCTGATTTAATATAGTTTAAGTTCTTATATTCTTAATATCGTTGATGATGCACGAAATAGTGTATTTAATATTTTTTAATTGTTATATTTTGCTAAAACATTGTGTTAAATGTTTGTAATCGATACTGGATAAAATTATGTATGACAATTTGACTATGGAAGCCAAATTCAAGTTTTTCACATTTTTTTAAAGAATTCTAACAAATCTTGTGATTGAAATGTAATGACACAACAATGTTTTAGTGAGAATTAAACCTCTTATATTAAATCTTTACACGAACCTTGTGCAGAATAAAACATGAAATAAAAAATGCTCTTGTCAATTTTGAAACTTTTTCATATAAAAAAGATTTTATATTAATATATATTACTATACGGGACTTATTAATAAACACCGGTGTATGTAACTAAAACACTGTGAAACTGTGTTTAGTCTCTTTTGCTCTTCTGAAAATTGCGTATGTCAGAAAGTGACAAACCAAAAAGATTTGATAGCTATTCTGTTCTTAATGCGCGTTTATTAATATGGCCCTAGAGTATATCAATACGAGTTTAACATTAGATTTAAAAAAATGTTCAAAATGACAAAAAAATTGATTTGCTTAATTTCTGATTGGACCCGTATTGCAGCTTCACAAAAAATAGTGATCAAATAATTGAATGATATCTTTCTACTATTCCGATAATTTCTAACAAGTTTTAATATATAAGGTTTTCCATAAGAGGTTTTTTTAATCAGCGAGGTAGGGGTAGTTGTATATTAAGTATCTAATACTCAATACAAGAGTTAATGTCACACAGAACTGTAAATATTAAATACAAACCTCTTCTATTTATTAGGCTTCAATTACTAGAGTTTTATATAAAGAAAATATATTGTTGCAACAAGAAAAGAAACTGTTGATTTGTATTGGAAAAGTTTTTATTTGTTTAGATTTTAACAGATATGAAAATAAAGTATGATGGAAAATTAAATTTGTTTGTTTTTTAAAAATCATCTCGATTAATTTTGTATCGAGATTTTATAGACTATCTCACTTAAGTCCAATAAAAACCTCTAGTCAGTTTTTCAGTGCCATTTACTAAATAAACTTGAATAATACTTTCCAAAACTAAGAGCGAATTGCACAAGAAATTTTAAATCTATAACGCGCTTAAATATGTTTAAAAAATAATTGGCGTACGTTTGAAAATGTGTTCTATTTGGTGGAAGGTAAAATACAATTTTGAATGAACAGCTTTTGTTTCTTAAACATATTAAAGGACCAATTAGATTAAGATTTATGAGTTTTTGTGCAATCCGGCGTGAATCCGGCGGCTCTTAGTATCCATACAAAAGACATCAACGGGCTCGAAGTGTGTTAATTCGTTACATCAATGCTTACTAGATGGCGTTATACTTAATAATCGCACATTTGTAATCAGTAAATACTACCTCCATGGGTATCGGTTCTTGAAGGTTTCGCTATTCACCGCTAGATGGTGTTGTTACTACTATGCCCAAATGTTAATCATGTAGGGTATGTGTTATCTCTTAGTATGTTATGAGCGCCTGGTACTTCTGCGCAGCCAATGCTTGCTAGGACAAGGTTTTTATATAAGAAAAATAAGGAATAAAATGTCAAAATTCCTACGAGAACGGGGGCGCTGCGGGTGAAACCGCGGGGCACAGCTAGTATGAATATATAATTGACGCCCAGACGTCGTCGTCAACAATGATGTCTACATATTGTTGAAATATACAATTTCATCTCGATTAACGTTGTATCGAGATTTTATAGACTATCTCACTTAAGTCTAATAAAAACTCGAGTCGGTTTTGCAGTGTCATTTACTGGTGTGTGTGCACATGAGGTGGGAAACCGCAAACGACAGAGAAGGTTGGAAGCGTTTGGGGGAGACCTTTGCCCAGCAGTGGGACGATACAGGTGAATAAATAAAATAGATTTAAGAGTTTTTGTGCAATCCACCCTTAGTATCCATACAAAAGACATCAACGCGCTCGAACTGTGTTAATTCGTTACACTAATGCAAACTAGATGGCGTTATACTTAATAATCGTACATTTGTAATCAGTAAATACTACCTCCATGGGTATCGGTTCTTGAAGGTTCTCTATTCACCGCTAGATGGTGTGTAACATGGCAAGGAATACTTCAATTTTAGTTATATAGTTATCTCTTAGTATGTTATGAGCGCCTGGTACTTCTGCGCAGCGAACGCTTGCTAGCCAAAGGGTTACGTCCCGTTTAGAAATTTCGCCGTTTTAACCGAATTCAAAGGAGGAGGTTTGCAATTCGTCAGAATCTTTATTATAAGAGACCGCTTTCCCCATTTATAGTAGTGAACATATGTTTTGAACGGGACAGTCCGTTTTTTGTTGTCCCGTTGTTCTGGGAGAGAGCCACAGGACGCAAAAATGTCCCGTTTTCTAAAATGGCGCCGAAAATTGGTCAGCCGTGTTCGCAACCGTTGATGTATTTTGTGGTCCCGATTTTGACTTTTGATTTTGATTTTTTATTGGCTATGAAGAAAATTACGCGCGGTTCGAGATACGGCATAAGCATGTCATGATATACATATACATACATAAAAATTGCTTTATGAGCTAAGTAAAAACTGAGATATTTTATTATAAGTCGAAGATACAATAACATTACGGTCCCAAGATAATTATAATTCGTCAATAGCTAAATAAATTAAACTGCTAATTTAAAAAAAAACAATGTCCCGGTTTGAGCCAAAAAAAATATGGTCACGTGTCCCATCTAGCTATTAAAGTAGAAAATGCTGGATTTAGATAATATCTAGATCATTTAAATTAGTGTGTAAGTAAAAATAAATCAGGTAGGGTTAGTAAAACCAAAAAAGTATTTTTTATTAAAAGTTTATTTACAAATAATTATTGCACAAGAACAATGCTATGCATTTACATTATACGTCATATATTGCACATGAAATTGCACGAGTTTTCAAAGATCAAGTAAATCTTATAGTATACACGATTAATACCCGAATTACACAAATATTATTAAATTAATATTTACAGTAATAAATACCAACCTATATATTTTTACCAACTTACAAAAAAGTATATAATGACATTATAAAATACAGGAAAATATACAGACATTAAAAAATAGTTTACCTTTAATTACTTTATCATAACCGATTTAAAATAAAAAATATGATAAATAAATAAATATGCTTAAAATATAATTTACTAACACACGAAGGTTATTTTATTAGTAGAGAAATTGTAAATCTACCATTGAATTCTACTAGTATAAACCAAGCTCAAATAAATAAAGTACATATTTGTATTTGACAAGCCCGTTGGCACAGTGGCAGTGAGAGCACTTACTGTGTCGGGGGTTGCGGGTTCCATTCCCGCCCGGAGTCAACAATATGTAAAGACATCATTATTGGCGACGACGTCTGGGTGTCATTTATATATTCATATAAAGTATTTGTGTATGTATATATAGAAGTATCAGTGAGTTATATTCCATAATACAAGCTTAGAGCTTAGTTGGGGTCTAATTAACCGTGAGTGAGTTTGTCCGGGTGTATTTATTTATTTATTATGACTACATCGATACACAATAGATCCTTATTCTTTAATAAGGTGGTATACAGAGATTCATTAAGATTATTACATTTATCAAATAACAAAATACTCTTAATTGTCGATTAAGAATAGTTTATTATATCGAAATTGATCATTTATCAGTCACCCATAATATACAGTAATTATTTTACCTTCATCAGACCCGTAATGAAGAAATTCATACTTAAATTGTAAATTCATAAAAAATGACTGATTTTATTTTGCGATAAAAATACATTTACTAATTCGAATGAAAACTTTTTGACGTAAACCTACATAATATCTCTGGAACTACGTAAGTAACAATTGAAAAGAAAACGAAAAATCTTTTTGAAATTAAGTTAAATCTAAATAGGAAAAAACATTATTCAATCAAAGATAATTTAAAAAATTAAGGCTATGGGGCCACGGTGCAGGCGAGTGATGATGACAAAAATTTTCTTAAATAGAACATAAAATAGCTCATGGGGTAAGAGGTAATTTTCTTTTTTCCAAAAAATCGCAAGTGGCCATCACTGTCGCTGCACCCGTGGCAACCCTGTAAGTATGCCTTTCTACCATACAATGCTATGCTACGTTTGACATAATTAATAGATCTTCTTCTTCTTTTTCTTCTCGTTTCAAATACAAAACCAAGTTATTTTTTTAAAGAAATTCTTTCAATACCAGGACGGCAACAGTAACTACTGGTATAAAAAATATGATTTCATGGTAGTACCTATCAAGGTAAATATCCCAAAGTATCTTCAAGACTCGCGTTTCTACTCAGAGGTCTGTGATCAAAGACCCTGGCGAGAGGAGTCATGCGCGGTGGTGACGGGGGCAGCGGCGGAGGCCTAGGCCTTCGCCCCCCGACCAGAGAGCGCACGTCGGTCCGTTGGGAAAGTCTCACGTCAGCAAATAGCGCCGCCATTTCGGCGGACTTTTTGACGCTTAAAGCGTCGTGGGAGCCAGCGCCTGTACTGCGAACTGGAACGGGAAAAATGGTGATTTAGCTTTTGGTTCTCTTAAAAATGAAAAACGGCTTAAGTTTCGTTCGTTTTGATATAACTTTTTTATTAATGAACCGATTGTAAAGAAACAAAGACTAAGGGTCTAGACAGACGGACTGCAATTCAACTGCAATCCGACTGCCAAATGGCAGTTCAGATACAGTTTGAATGCAGTTGGCTCGACTGCAATCAAACTGCACGTCGACGGGCAGTTGACGTGCAGTTGGATTGCAGTCTGAGTGCAGTTACAACGACTGCAATCAATCAGACTGCAATCCAACTGCACGCCAACTGCCCGTCGACGTGCAGTTTGATTGCAGTCGAGCCAACTGCATTCAAACTGCATCTGAACTGCCATTTGGCAGTCGGATTGCAGTTGAATTGCAGTCCGTCTGTCTAGACCCTAAATGTTAATGTGTCCCATTAAATCACAACGCTGTGAAAACTGCATTCAATTCGGTTAAGCCGTTTCTGAGATTAGCGCGCACAAACGTACAAACAGACAAAAAAAACATTGTTTTGGGTTGCGTTCATAAAGCCCCGCTTATATATTTTTTCTTATATATCTTCTATGTACAGACAGCGACCATTTACAATATATTTATATGTTGATATTGATTAATTGATATTAGCGTGTTCAAAACAAAAAAACCTCTTCCTCCATATAAGTATAGATTCCTCACCCGTGAGCCGCTGCATGTTGTTAGCGCGCGAGGTGTGTTTGTTCTGCAGCAGCAGCTCGTAGTCCAGCGCGAGGCTGTCCGAGCTGCGCGCGCGCCGCCGCCGCGCCGACCGCGCGCCCGCGCGACTGCTGCCAGAGATGGACTTGTACGGTCAATTATTGTAGCAAGTGTATTACATACTTAGAGTTAGGTCGAACGTAAACATGTTTTATACTTTTCAAACATGGCTCCGGTTTTAGATCACCAACCCGCATTTAGCAAGAGTGATGATTATGCCTAATGCTCCTCACTGTACTGATATCTTCAGTGAGATGAGAGGCCTTTACTCAGCAGTGGGACATTACAGGCCAATACTGACTTACTTTATATTAAACTAGCAGCGCCCCGCGGTTTTACCCGCGTTGTGCCCGTTCCCGTGGGAATTTCGGGATAAAATGTAGCCTATAGCCTTCCTCGATAAATAGACTATCTAACAGTGAAAGAATTATTCAAATCGGTTCAGTAGTTTCTGAGATTAGCGCGTTTAAACAAACAAACAAACAAACAAACAAACAAACAAAACAAACTCTTCAGCTTTATAATATTAGTATAGATTAATTTATTAAATATACCTGGATAAATTTACACACGGTTAATTAGACAAAAGCTAAGGTCTAAGCTTGTATTGTAGAATCTAATACCTTATACAATCAACACTCATTGTCTGCACATATTGTTGACTTCGGGCGGAAATTGACAATAGGGATTGTACTTTGATTGTCTTGCTAAGGGTTTTAGTGGGATGAGGTTCTTAGGTTTATTTGCTTGGATTGAACGAGCGGTCGCAGTGAGAGTTGGCGAAAAGAAAATTGGCAAAATGCTAGTTGGGGTAATGGAAGTTGGCGAGTTCAAAAGAACGAGTATGTTACTTTCTGACTCGCATGAGCTCGCATAACTTGCATTTTGCCACCTAAATCCATATTTGCGAACGCCTGGTCAATGCATCGCAAGTGAACAATTCTTAAAAACATCAAAATTATATCAAAAGTATGAAAATATTAATTCACTAACCTGTTCCTATACACCTTAGGATCATAGTCGTCGAAAGCCCGCCTCATCCTGTCGGAATAAGATCGGTGAGTCGGGCGCAAGAAGTCCAAACTGTGCGAACTCTGGACCAAAGACTTGGGCGCAGGACAATAGCACTTATTGCTGTCAGCACAGCTCTCAGAGTCGCATGAACAGTAGCTGAAGTCGCCTTCGTAACATTCCCTGGAATAGGTGAACACAGCTCTTGAAGTTCTTGAAGTTTGAATGATTTTGTGAAGTTCGAGTATATTCAGATAAGATAAATGAGCTTTCAATATATTTGGTCTCTTTATTTCTAAGAGCATTGAATAAGGTCCATACTTTAAATGCTTTCTTGGTAAAGAGTTAATGACTGGTTTTGACATGAAATGAATGAAGAATTATGTCAAATAATTGAGTGTCAATATAATGAACGTCTCAGTGCGGCAGTAAGTTGTATTTAGTTAATTGTAAAGACAACTATTATACAAAAACAAGCTTTAAAAAGCATATTGTAAATATTTGCTCCTAAATGGCCCCATTCAAATTAGACAAGTCTTTTCTCAATATAACTGTTGCCCAAATATTAATTACCGAAGGTGAAAAATCGCTTGAACGCTTCGATAAAAAACAAGTGATTATTCCCTAAAGTACAGTTGACAGCCAAGAAAATATTATTCGATTACATATAGTTTGTTCTACGCTACTTTTATCCGACAACGTTAAATTAGGCACGTACGCTTTCCTACTATAAATACAGAAGCGACTATTTACCTTCGTTACACATTACTTTCACCATTATCTACTGTTCCGAAGAAAACTTGTCAAGATAATATTTGGACAAAACTACGAGTACCTTAGTTTCTAATAAGCTTTGGTAGTTAGAATAATAACCCTTGGTGTATTTTTTTATTTAGGGAGAAAATTAATAACTTCCTCTAAGAAATAATTACCGATCATCTGTCAAAATGCAATAAAAATATGGTTTGATTTTTCACATGTCACAATGAAGGTAGTGCATCTATAACTTTTACGGGTTCATGGTAGGTTTTCGTGAGTTAAAAGTGGATAATACTAAAGGTGATATCGGTGAACTGTTTCATACACATGTCATTGTGCCTCAGGAAACAAGATGTTTCTTCTTGTACAAAAACGATGTTACTAATTTTCTTTTGACTAACCAAAAACCATTACTAAAAACAACCCACAATTTCTCGACAAAAAGTGAATCTAAATAATGACTAAATATAAAATAACTAGCAGAACCCCGCGGTTTTACCTGCGTTGTGCCCGTTCCCTTGAGTATTCCGGACGACATTCCCAAACCTTCAAATTGAATATGACTATCCATTACAAAAAGAATTATTCAAATCGGATAGTTAGTTTCTACGATTAGCGCGTTCAAAAAAACAAACAAAAATCAACCTTCAACTTGATTACATTGGTATAGATACAACTAAATAACGACACTTGTATCACAATATGGGTATAGTCATAACAATTAAGTGTCGTCTATACTAATATTATAAAGCTGAAGAGTTTGTTTTGTTTGTTTGTTTGTTTGTTTAAACGCGCTAATCTCAGAAACTACTGAACCGATTTGAATAATTCTTTTTGTAATAGATAGCCACATTCAACGGGAAGGTTATAGGCTATTTTTCATCCCGAAATTCCTACGGGAACGGGTACAACGCGGGTTAAACCGCGGGGCGCTGCTAGTTAACAATATAGTCAGTATCGGTTACAATAAAGATTAGTTAGAGCACTATGTCTATCGACCATGACGCTTCCGGACTTACTGAGTGAGTCTGCATACGTAATTATGTATACTGTTGAACATAGCCAATGATTTATACATACACTGAACATTCATATTAACTTTAAGATGTTTACATAAATCTTTGTTCCTAAATTGCTATATTAACTTAGGAAATGTTTATATAAGACTTTGCTCTTAAATTACTGTTTAGTTAGACAATAAACACACCCTGCCCTCGCTGTTACTTTACATAATGTTAATGTGTGTAACGATTATGGGTATATGAAATTGAGGTTTTTTTTCAATCCTGATGCTGAGACGATGATAGCGACTAGGTACTATTATATAAAAGAGCTCAAAATTATGACGTATAATTTTAAATGTCCTATTGTCATCTATTAAATCTATATAAATAAAAATGAATTGCTGTTCGTTAGTCTGCTTACTCGAGAACAGCTGAACCGATTTGGCTAATTTTGGTCTTGAAATATTAATGAAAGTCCAGGGAAGGTTTAAACGATAAGCTTTGACTGAATAAATGCGGGTGAAACCGCAGGGCACAGCTAGTTACCAATAAAATAAAAAATTAAATAAAGTTGACGAGTTTGATTTTTTGTTCGTTTGAACGCGTGAATCTCACAAACTACCAATCCAATTTAAATAATTATTTTTGTATTGGAAAGCCAAATTCAACAGAAATGTTATAAGCTATTTTTCCATCAAAAATTTTCACGGGATAAGGCACAACGCGGGCAAAACCGCGGGGTACTGCTTGTAATTTATAACGAGTGAACGACTAGCGATTTGTATGACTCATAAAATTTCTAAGCGTACTTTGGCACCCCTGAAAAAGATACTAGTTTGATTGACACCTAGGAGAAGAAATAATCAAAATGATCCCAGTGAAAACACAATTAACTCTTTAAACAGTAAATAATTTAGTTCAGTTAATCATGAGCCGTCGCGAGCCGCGGCCGCGCCACGCTCTAATAACTCCGCACACATTTCATTTCTACAAAACATTTCAATTTATTAAAACCCCTAACTCAACACAATAAGGTGCATATTTGTCAAAGTATTAATGTAATTAATACAACACACTCACTTCGAGATGAGCGCATATTGGAGATAAATGAAATGTTAAACGGAGGAAGAAAGTAGAGAAATTTTTGGGTATAAACAGATGAATGTGAGCATCGTTACTGAAATTAATTTTGTTTCAAACAGATGATAGTAGGTACTAATTAACGCCCGTACAGAGACGTCAAATGCTTCCTTATGAGATTTAACGTAATATATGAAAAATTACGTCAATCAGTTAAGTGTCTATTTAATAGACGCCGAGTGCGGAAGTTACTAAAGATTAGTCAGAAAAAAGGCAGTTAGAAAAAATTAACCAAACAGCTTAGATAAACAAAAAATGTAACAAAATTTTCACCTTTAAAGACTGTAAAATACAACTAATTTCAGCACGTTTATCCACACTTGTTAACGTGTAAAAAACAAACAAAAGAAAACTGGACTACGATAAACTGTGCGTTAATGGCGCATAAAAATTCGCCAAATAACTCGTTAAAATTAGCTTACTCGACCAGAAATGGAGACTGTATTTCCTAATCATGATTTAAAGTTTCCTTCTTGAGGTGGAAGTCAATAAAAATCAGTGTTTATATTTTTCTTGTAATCCTACTAATATTATAAATACGAAAGTTTGTGAGAATGAATCTATGTATGGATGTACATATGTACTCTTTCAAGAAAAAACTACTAAATGGATTTGGAAGAAATTTTACAGTAATATAGGTTATACATCAGACTAAAACATGGGATACCTTAGCTTTGTTTTAATTTACCCTCATTTGTTCATCTATTTCGAGCACTGTCATCGCCTAAAGGCCTCCGACAATCTAGACTCTATCTAGACTCTAAGTGCCACAATGAGAGACGTTAAAATCTCTCGCTGATTAAGTTATGTGTAAATAATCTGAATTGATACAGTGAGAAGGATAAATAGTTAATAATGGTAATCACAAGCCAAGTGTTGTAATAATAGCAAGACTTAAATGTTCATTTTATATGCTCTAGTACTCAAGAAATACAAACACCAACGAAATTGTTATGAACCTCAACTTAGGTCAAGACTCATTTACTCTTTAGTGATATGCAAAATAGAGATACAATAGCTGAAAGTAATTTTGTAGATGAAAGATGAAAGACAAAGGGCTATTTTGATGATGATGTTACTGACGATTTAACAGCTGATATCATTAGAAAGCAAGGGTTGAAGTAAGCATGTTTATATTCAAAAACATTCAAACATGGTTTGGGCTCAAGATCGCCAACCGATAAAAAGCAAGCGTAGTGATTATGCCTGAGAAGCCTTTGCCATGCAGTGGGATAATACTGTTAAATGTGTGAGACCACGTCGATCTTAAGGTAATATAAACATTTTAAAACTTGGATTAGCTGCCAATTATAGGACTACTAGCAGTGCCCCACGGTTTTACTCGCGTTGTTCCCTTTCCCGTGGGAATTTTTATACATATAAACCTTCCTCTTGAATCACTCCATCTATTTAAAAAAAACCGCGTCAAAATCCGTGCAGTAGTATTTGAGTTTATCGTGAACAGATAGACAGACAGACGCTCGTGAATAGACAGACGCGGTCGGGGACTTTGTTTTATAATATGTAGTGATAATGTTAATTGTAAATGAACTTACTTGGAACAATCTTTGCAGCTCTTGCTTTTACTCAAGAGCTTGGTTTTAGGAACATCTTTCTTTTCAGCAGCAGAACAATAGCACTTGGAATTGCAGTCTTCTTTCATTGAGCAGTAGCACCTGTCGGCACAGCTTTCAGATTCACACTCAGAACAAGACACGTAACCACTAGAACTGTTTCGGTTTTGACATCCCAATCTGTTACTCAGAGTCAGAAAGTCAGAATCTTCTGATGCTGAAGTTCTTTCACCATTTCTGGTTTTTACTCTTTTTGATACATGCACCATTTTTTCTGATCGCTTAGAGTTTCGCTGTCTCATTACCTGTCTTTTCGGTGGAGGTAATATCGGTTCTTTTGGGCGGAACTGTCTTAAGTCGTAACTTGAAGTTGAGACAGTACTCTCTGAAACTGGTTCTGGGATTTTGGTGTTGGTCATTTTTTGAAAGTCTAAAGATGTGATTGTGGTGGTATCTTTTCTTCGGATATCTTTGCCGAACGGCATTCGGAACACCATTCTTAAGCCACTGGCACCTTTGAATATCTTCCGTCTCTTGTTCTGAAACACACTGTTCCGTCTCAATATCTTCTTCTTCTGCTTCTTCATGATCGCTTTGCTATGTTGGAACAACTCATCTTTCGTCAACGTCACTGCCAATTTCAGTAGAAACTCCTTATAAATCGGCTTGAGGTCATTAAACGACATCCCTTCAGCATCTATTATTGCACTAAGAATTTCATCCATCGAGTGTAAGTTCTCCTGAACTTTGAATTCGTTAAAAAGTTCATTGAACCCTAATGGTGATCCGCCTCCTTTCTTCCCATTATTTCTGAAACATCACCGACATTAATCATCGAGTTTGAGATCGATCAAGCTTTCTAGGAAAGGATGTAATTATGACAGTTAAAAATAACACAGTTATCGTATTGGATGTAAAGAATGCAGCGGACGCGGTTGCGTTAACACAATTACTTGCATGCGATGTATCGCGAGAATCGCAACACTCCACTAAACAATATTTTCGTTATTTGCTTGAGTGACGAGATTTATAAAGTAAACCGTATAAATAAACCTACGATTGAGATATTAAGTGTTGACTCAAGCCGGTAGAAAGGAAACGGTGTCAACGAAGCGTTGAAACAATTACCAAGCGGCGAGCTAGGGTGATTTATAAAAGGTAATTACGAAAAGGAAATAGAAGCGCATTGCACATACCTGTGTCCGATTGATTTGTACCTCGTTAGCCCGCCAGCGTTAAGAAAGCTACCTGAACGAGGTATGGCCACTTTGGTCAAGATGTCTCCAGACTCGCTGAGGGACTTGCGACCGCTCTGCGTCCTCCGCAGAGATTCCTTTGGAGGATCGGTGGTGGAATCCGCCGGCGGCTTGTTCGGTATCGGTGGCGGCAGTATCGGTGGTCTCTGCAAGTTTTTCCTTCGCTCCAACTCTCTGAACAGCTCAATCTTTTCAGACACTTTGCTCCTAACCGAAGATTCGCTCCCACTCGGCGGTGTTGACAGATTTTTGAGCTTGTTTATGATTGGATTCAAATTTTGCACTGATTTCCTCGACCCTTGCGTGTCAGTGCCGCTCTCATTCTTTATAGAATCTAGTTTGGCTTTAACTTCTTCGACTGTTATTCGTTTGGCTTCGGCGGGTGCGATCGAAGGTGGTGGGGGAGGTTGGGGCAGATTTTCCGAAGATATCTTCTGAGTTCTGTGAAGAGGAGGCTTCTCCGTGTAAGACTCGCTCGCGGAAAATCCATCAGCTCTGTCACTGTCACCACTCAAAGAGGAAGTGCTACGTTTCTTCCGAGGAGGCCTCACGGGCATATCATTCTGATTCTGACTGCTAGCGATGCTCATACAGCTGATCCCATTTCGGTTCTTAAATTTCTTCTTATCACTATGCCCTTGACGGCTCATATGCGACATCAAGGACTTGTATAAAGTAGCTGCTATAACGATGGCATCCTCAGTAGTCTGGCAGACAAAGCCGTGGCACTCCAACTGTTTAGCGACACCAATTTTCCTCATCACTACAGCGAAAAGTGGAGAATGAGAATTTTCGTTGTGGGAGAGGATATATTTTTTGTCAGACGATTCTAAATTTTTGAATAGTGCTTGCCTATCAATATTGTCGGGGTCGGTGATTAGAGGTAGGAACGCGTAACTCAGATCTTGTTCATTAACTTCTGAGGGTTGAACAACAAACTTGACAGCAGACCATACTGCTATAGTAGGGAAAGGATTTATTTGTTCTAAGTCACCCTTTTCTCCTTTGTATCTGACTTTGAGTCCTCCTTTTGATATTTCTAGTCTGCCGTTTAGAGCAGTTTTATGTCGAAGGTTTCTTCGGTAGCTGAAGTAGAGGTCTTTGAGAGGAGTTTGGAGGCCAGAGAGGCTGGTGACTTTGCTGTGGAGAGGAGTGGATCCAAGGTAGTGGACACTGAACATATGGACCCCTATGCTCTCCGATTGCCTCGACTCGCCCGCCATGTCTGCGAACATCCGTTCTATCCGATCCTGAACAGTGTTGTTGACATTATTATTCTTCTTGTGACAGTAATGGTCATCATCCTCGTATATTTTCAGTTTGATGTCAGGAGTTGAACTGATCTGGAATAGAACAGAGGTCATATCATCAGAGCTTTGTTTAAATTTATTTCTGTCTTAACAACGAAATATATAACATCAACAAAGATTATTTGTGGACAGTCTAATTAGGTTACACGAAAACCTGATGGAAAATGCCAGGTGTTAACTTTTAATGCTCAGTTAATGCTAAAATTCACTAAGGCAATAAAATTACTTAAAGGTACAAATTCATTACTATACGGCATAGTTACAGGATTTTTTCATCACATCTGAAGCGACCTGAAACATGGAGTTACACAATTTCTTCCATCCGATACTACCCATAGCTGAACTCTTGCACTCAAAACAATACTAAAGAGCATTAGAGGATTCAGGGAGCAGGCGGTAACTGAAAACAGCGCTGGGCGCAGTAATATAATTCATATTTTTGGAAATCAATTTATTTTCTTCTTATTAAAGACTAGCTGTGCCCCGCGGTTTCAACCACATGTATTCGCTTAAACCTTCCCTGTATTACGACAAACATTTCAAAACCAGAATCACCTAAATCGGTCCATCCGTTCGAGTTTTAGCGAGACTAACGAACCACGATTGATTTTTATACATATAGATAGATAGATAAGACTGGTTCTCTTTACCTTACTATCTCTCCTTTCATTATAGTTAGGTTGCGGCAGGCTGGCGATAGACCGTGTGTCATCAAACAGCGCGTCTATCTTCTGCTTGTAGGAGAGCGAGGATATGCTTGGCGCGCGCGCTCGTCGCGGCTCATCTTCCCGCGCGCCCAGGTGGAATCCGCCGGAGCTCTGGTTATCGCACGTCACCATCTGCGGGAGAATGCAGGTGTCAGGAGGTTTGCTCGAGGTATAATTACTCTTGCTTGACTAATGTTGAGTAGGGTACTCAACCTGAACACCATAGCGACACGACCGAAACATTGAGGTATGCATTTAATGTTTTATTCGCGATACGGGTCAACACTGCGTTAAGCGTGCGGCCGCCGCGTGCGCACGCGTCGGTTCACGTTTGTATGAAACCGCGGCGTGCGCACGCTTAACGCATTGTCGGCCCTAAGTCCCGTCTAGATTAGTCCTTACAATGTGTTCATGTCGTGTCGAGATAGTTTAAATTGATCTATTAGGTCAAAATACAAGTACTGACAGTACACTTGCTCAACATACATGTGCTCAGATCAAAATACTTTTAAAGGTACTTGATACTGACAATGACTACATTCACTCGTCTAATCTTTCATCAATCATTCTAATCTATCTATTAAGATTAATCTATTAAGATTAGAGAGCTCCTTGACCACCTAGATCACAATCAACTTCTCTAGAATCTACCTACTATAATAACTTGTCTACACTTGCCCGAATTAAGGTTCGTTTTAAAACCTGTTCCCTAGTAATTCGTCCAGTATTGGCCACATTTCCATTACTATGTTATGACCAAGATTACATGAAACGTGCTGTAAACCCGCATAATAATTAATTGAACTAATTTCGATGCAATTAATCCAAATTATAGCATTTTTCCGGCTTCATTCGCTCGTGGATACCTTCAAGGTATGAAACATATAATTATTGACTAGTAAACAAAAAGTTTACCGCTTGACCACGAATTGCTGCATGTAAGTATGTACATTATTACTGCAGATAGGAATTTTATAACAACATAGACTATAATTTTGTTCACTACCTCTACGTTCCTGCAGAATGTGTTAAAGATTTATATAACTATGACATGTAATGTGTGTACGGTTGAAACGATCACTAACTTATTTTATGATAGGAAGTAAAGACAAGATCAAACAAAAACATGCTGTAAAATCTAGCCAAGTCTCGATAAAACAGTTTCTCTATAAAATGTAACTAGCAGCGCCCCGCGGTTTTACCCGCGTTGTACCCGTTCCCGTAGGAATTTCGGGATGAAAAATAGCCTATAACCTTCCCGTTGAATGTGGCTATCTATTACAAAAAGAATTATTCAAATCGGTTCAGTAGTTTCTGAGATTAGCGCGTTTAAACAAACAAACAAACAAAACAAACTCTTCAGCTTTATAATATTAGTATAGATTAAATCTACTGGCTAGATAAAACGAAAACGAATGAACTTAATCAGAAGTCCAATGCTTCCGTAGTAGAGATTCAATGAGTGATTTTGAGTAATATATGAAGTAATGTAAATATGAAAAACTAGCCGCGCCCCGCGGTGTCACCCACGTTGTACCCTTTCCCGCGAGAATTTCGGGATAAAATGTATCCCATATGTTATTCTGATGTATAACCTATATTACTGTAAAGTTTCATCCAAATCCGTCAAGTTGTTTTTTCGTGAAAGAGTTACAAACATACATACATCCAATCATCCATATGTACATACTCACAAACTTTCGCATTTATAATATTATATGATTACGTCAATTAATTAAGTGTCGATTTATTGAACGTCTCTGAGTGCGGTAGTTAGGTTCCTTACTGCGATTTCTTTGATTGATGTACATAGTCACATTTAATGTTTTTTTCAAATAGCCTACTTTTTCTGAACTATTTCATCCTAACTAACATTATAAACGCGAAAGTAACTCTGTCTGTCTGTGTGTTACGCTTTCACGCCAAAACTACTGAACCGATTTGAATGAAATTTGGTACACAGTTAGTCCAAACCCTGAGAAAGGACATAGGCTACTTTTTATCGCGAAATTTTAGCGGAAACGGGTACAACGCGGGTAAAACCGCGGGGCGCTGCTAGTCTTATAAATACGTAACTCAATGTCGTAATGACACTAGAAAGGGCTGCAGATCAAAACAATTTGCTTACTAGGTAATGAACTGATTGCAGAATATTAAATTAAATTAATTAACTCTGTTGAGTAAACTTCATTGCATATGAGAACTTTAAATGATGATATTACTCTCCGAGATTAGACTAACTAGGTAGTTGAGTAATGAGTATTACAAAATTATTTATTTTAATTATAACGGTATAGAACTTCACTACATAGTATAAAACAAAGTCGCATTCCGCTGTCTGTCTGTGCTTAGATCTTTAAAACTACGCAATGGATTTTGATGCGGTTTTTTAAAATATATAGTGTAATTCAAGAGGAAGGTTTATATGTATAAAAATTATATACTAGACGCGCCCCGCGTTGTTACCCCCGTTGAACCCGTTCTCGCGGAAATTACAGGATAAAATGTATCCCATATGTTATTCTGATGTATAACCTATATTACTGTAAAGTTTCATCCAAATCCGTCAAGTTGTTTTTTCGTGAAAGAGTTACAAACATGCATACATTACTACAAAGTAAAGATAATAAGGAATTACAAGTTGCAGTTTGATTTTGCCTACCGACCTTATATCCTCACAGACTTTCGCATTTATAATATTAGTAGGATATTTTCTAGTTTGAAGTAATAGTAGTTAACTGATATCAACTACTGGTATTTTAATTAACGATAGAACTAAATCATATTAGAATGTCCTATTAAATAATTCATTTGCTCATATTCGTATCAAAATTATTCTGCAAAAGTCTGATTACGAACTAAAATATTCATATTATGACTAATTTCTAATTGATTTCTCTTTTTTTTTAAACCGGCCAAGTGTGAGCCGGACTCGCAGACGAAGGGTTCCGTACCATTATCTATTAAAAATTATTAGTATCGAGCAAGAAACGGTAAAAAAATCACGTTTGCTGTCAATACAACAAATTCGAATGAATATTTGTTTTATTTTATTTTAGTATTTGTTGAAATACATCATCTGTGAAATTTTCAACTGTCTAGCTATCACCGTTCTTGAGATACAACCTGGTGACAGTCGGAAGGACGGACGGACAGCGAAGTCTCAGTAATAGGGTTCCGTTTTTACCCTTTGGGTACAGAACCCTAAAAATAATCATAATCTCATCTTAAATTTTACGATCTCCGGTTTATTTTTAACGGCGTGTTATATATTTTATGATAGTTACGTAATTATTACCTTTGAATTGGATTACATATCTTAAAAATGCATCTCGTGATACTCACAGGGTTAACTGGTTAACTTATGGTGATTTAAACTTATGGTATAGGAAACTGATTTAATTATCTATAAATAGAGAAAGCATTATGTTTTATCTATGCATTTAATCTCAGCCCTTTAGTATTATCTAATCATGTCGAAAATAGCGTAGAAATGATTGACTTTGATTTTTATTAGAAGTCCGCTTTCTTTCATTTTAAATTATTTTTTTTCGCATGTCATTGTAATTTTAGTACAAGAAAATGCTTAATATTATTAATACCTTGGAGTGTTCTTGAAGTGAGCTTTATATTCCACTTGCATCCCAAAAACCCCATATTGCACTAGGAATTTTGAGATCAAACTAGCCTGGTTATTCTTCTTTATCGAGTGGATGGTCAACCTGACCAATCCTGGTATCAGAGTTATCGAGCCGCCAAAGGCCTCTGACATGGCTCAAGAAACGACTACTATCCGTAGAAAGTAACCGGGACCGACGGCTTAACGTGCCCTCCGAAGCACGGAATCATCTTACTTTTCGGGCAATCAGGTGGTTCAGCCTGCAATTCCCTAGTCAAACTGAGGACAGTCTCACAAAGAGATTTTTGTGAGATATTGTTGTCCCCACCGGGAATCGAACCCGGAACCTCCGGATCGTGAGCTGGGTGTTTAAACCACAAGACCACGGAGGCTGGCTGGCAGGGAGGCCTGGTTGTTCCAAACTATAATCTATAATCTATCTCATTGTTAAGCAACATGATGCTCGGATAGGTGGCCGATAATGGCATTTATACTTGAGCGCCTCCGTTTGACCATGTCGAAGGCTCTTTGAAAACTCCGACACCATGGTTCGACACTTACCTACTCGAAATGAATGAATGAATGAATGAATGAATGAATGAATGAATGAATGAATGAATGAATGAATGAATGAATGAATGAATGAATGTAAATGTAGGTAAAGATCATGTATAGATCATAGATGTCAGAAACAAATGGGTATAGATTAATAGATTGGATAATGACTTACTTCTCAAATTCTCGATAGGCCTTAGTTTTATATGCATTGTAACACAATATCTGCTATCCACTGGACGTTCTGAAACAAAAGACAAAACCTGTTAATACATATTCAACCAACATTATCTATACATATAAAATTCAAAGTCCTGACTGACTGACTGACTGACTGATAATCAACGCACAGCCTCAACCGCTACACCTAGTAACATGAAATTTGGCAGGAAGGTTCTTCAAGTGACGTAAGTGCAGAAAGGATTTTCGAAAATTCCTTTGCCCGCGATGAGCCCGTTACCGTGATCTTTCAAGCAGTCAGTACGGGGAAACACTGCGCTCTTAGCCAGCAACGAGCGGCTTCGAAAAATTGCTCTTTGCTCGGTGTGAATGCTACATTACGGCTCGTAACGTCAGTCTGTATTCACCTTTACAAACAGAAGCAATATTAACCTCACATTGAACTATCAATTAAAAGGTAGATCAAAACTTTCATCAATCTAGCTACTTGTTCTACCTAGTTACTTAAATATGATTAACCGTAAAACAAAATTGAGTAGCAAATAACGTTACCATGCATCGTTACCAACATGATATAAACCGTACATCATTACATGGTATAAAACAAAGTCGCGTCTGTTTGTCTTCTGTTTGTCTGTCTGTATGCTTAAATATTTAAAATTACGCAACGGATTTTTGTAATAGGTAGAGTGATTCAAGAGGAAGGTTTTTATGTAAAAAAATTCCCGAAATTCCCACGGAAACGGGCACAACGCGGGTAAAACCGCGGGGCGCTGCTAGTAGTATATAACACATTAAGTGGCACTTAAGTTATGTCTGATAATGTATGTTTAGAACTCTGTCAAGTATTCATTATAATTGAGTAACATCAATCAAATTCATTTATTAATAGACTCGTTTACTTTCGCTGTTTTTATGAACTTGAAGTGAAGTAAGTAGCGATTTGGATCCTTAATCTACACTATGTACACTAATATTACAAAGAGGAAAACTTTGTTTTTTTGGTTGTAATGAAGAGGCTCAAAAACTACTGGACAGTTTTTAAAAATTCTTTCACCATTCGAAAGCTACATTATCTACGAGTAACATAGGCTATTTTTCATCCCGAAATTCCCACAGGAATGGACACAACGCGGGTAAAACTGCGGGGCGCTGCTAGTATTATTATATTATTATTATACGTTTGATACAATTGTTATTATATATACCGTGTAACCATATTGAAATTCCATATTAAAGAGTAATGAACATATGAAGGAAAGCGAGGTAGGGGAAGGCCTAGAATCAGTTACACGAGTCAGATTAAAGAAAAAGTGTCTGTCATGTCGTATAGAATTATGAAGGAGCTTGCACTGAATAGGAATAGATGGAGAAGTCTGCATCGGACTCACCAACTAGAGACGAGCTCTTAAATTTATGATGATGATGATGAATATATTAACACCCAATGCTATAATCTACTATACATATAAAAATAAGTCGGGTTTTCCTTCCTGACGCTATAACTCCAGAACACACGAACTGATTTCCACGGTTTTGCATTCGTTGGAAAGGTCTCGGGCTCCGTGAGGTTTATAGGGAATAAAAATCTCAAAATTCCCACGGGAACGGAGGCGCTGCGGGTGAAACCGCGGGGCACAGCTAGTAACTTATAAATTAAAGTTTCGCATATTTGATGTGTCAAATAATATACACAACATAGAATAAATCCAATTAAAATGGTTCACAAAATATTATGTAATTTAAAATAAATTGCAAATCCAAGTCACTCTCACTCGTTCCCAAGATTATAATCAGCATAAGTAATTGATTTTGATTTCAATTTTGCTCTTAAAATGTAACGCATTCCATATTATTGCAGATAGTATATATTATATCCTATCGAATACTTTGTCATAGTCAAAACCTGTATCCTAGACTATATTGAGTGCATTATTTTAAAAGAAAGTGTGGGTTAATTTATTATAATTTGATGTAATCTAAATGGCCATTGGGTTGATATGCAATCCTTTCGATATAGGTACTACGAGTATTACAATTTATTGTTTAAACTAGCAGCGCCCCGCAGTATTACCCGCGTTGTACCCGTTCCCGTAGGAATTTCGGGATGAAAAATAGCCTATAACCTTCCCGTTGAATGTGGCTATCTATTACAAAAAGAATTATTCAAATCGGTTCAGTAGTTTCTGAGATTAGCGCGTTTAAACAAACAAACAAACAAACAAAACAAACTCTTCAGCTTTATAATATTAGTATAGATTAGCCACACCTACTTTTAATAAACGCTTTAGAAACTACCAAATAAAACAGTATATAATGTAAGCACCTCGCGGTTTTCACCGCGTTGTGCCCGTTCCCGTGGAGATTTCGGGAATTTACATACTTATAAACCTTCCTCTTGAATCACTCTATCTATTAAAAACACTGTGTCAAATTCCGTTGTGTAGGATTAAAGATCTAAGCATACATAGGGACAGACAGACACACAGACAGCGGAAAGCGACTTTGTTTTCTACTATGTAGTGATAAGTAGGCTCGAGTAGATTAGCGGCCAACCCTGGAGTTTACTCCCACCTGTTCTGTTGAGTAGTTCTGTTGACAGAACTACTGGGACTTTTTTTACCATTAGTTTTGTCCACAAAACAATTGGGAATACAAATCTCACTTGTTCTGTTGAGTAGTTCGGTAGGTTAGGGTTTTTTTTTTACTAGATAAAAGTCAGGTGTAAAGCATAGTCTTTTAAGTCACAGAACTAATGGTAAAAAAGTCCCAGTAGTTCTGTCAACAGAACTACTCAACAGAACAGGTGGGAGTAAACGAACCCTGGTGTCGGAATTGTATTGACCGCCTAAAGGCCTCCGCCATGGTCTGACGATTGAAACAACGGGGTCCGATAATTTAACGGAAGGACGGTAGCACTCAGATAGAAATGACGCTATCTGCCATCGGAGGCCTTTAGGCGGTCTAAAAACTCCGACCCAAGCTTAGGTTAGGTTAGTAACCTACTCGAATTCACTTTCTTTGCATCTAAACATGTGTACGATACAACATTAAGTCTCATGACTAAAACAGAGGTCGGTAAACCGTAATAAAACGAATGCAATGCAAATCAGGCAATAAAGCGAAAGCGAAATCTCTCAAATTAAATTATGCAAATTGTAAATGTAAAAAAATTGTATAGGATATTGCAACTATTGGTGTAATAAACTATCTTAATCTTAATTACTTCCACGTAAACACAGTGGTCGAATATCTTTAATTAATTCCATATAAATCAGATGAAACGCAGTGGTCGAAAATCTTAATTACGTCTTCCCTGTGAATTTCTTTCGGCAGCTTGTCTTAGTAATTGAATGTTTATGTAATATTTTGACAGGTGTTCAGAACAGGTAATTGATAAATTACTTCGGTTAAAACTGGGTACAATTTACTTGTTTTATTGTCGTTCAATTTATGATATCAACGCGACATGGTTGTCGTCAGTTAGAGCTCAGTTATAGATTATCGAGTTGCTTAATAGACAATGCAATAAAAAGTAAAGTAGAGTAACCTTTAATGTCCCACTGCTGGGCAAAGGACTCTCATCTCACTGAAGATATCAGTACAATAGTTGTTGGCGACGACGTCAATTATATATTCATATATAGGCTTTGCGTATGTTTATGTGATAATATCAGTAAGATTTTATAATAGAGGATTAGTTTGGGTCTAATTAACCGTGTGATGAATTTGTCCGAGTGTATTTATATTCAACACAATACCTAGTATTTACACCTAGTCCTACTAATATTATAAATGCCAAAGTTTGTGAGGATGGATGTATGTATGGATGGATGTATGTATGGATGTATGTTTGTTGCTCTTCCACGCAAAAACTACTGAATGGATTTGGATGAAACTTTACAGTAATATCGGTTACACATCCAGAATAACACATGGGATACATTTTATCCCGAAATTCTCGCGGGAACGGGTACAACGTGGGTGAAACCGCGGGGCGCGGCTAGTATTTTTAAAAACCCAAAGGAAACAAGAATAAGCCAAGATATACATTAAACATTAATACATAAACACGTATATTATGTCTGTCAACCGGATATAAGTATCAATTTCGACACCTGATATTTAATACATAAGTTTAAACTATAATAAATTAAAAATAAAATGTCAGAAGCCCAAGGATATCTAGAATCTAGATTAAATATGTGATTGTAAAAGTCAAGGATATGATGACATCCATAAATTATTATATCTAGCGGATTAATTAAGGATATACAGTCGATTATAACAAGAGTTATGATAATTAATACTTTAAAATAGTGTCATTGTTATACAGCCTTGATATTTGAAATTTTGACCCCAAATACCGTTGTAAATATGTATTTTTCTACTTTTGATATGATTGGACGATACTGATTGTAATTGTAGCAAAGCAAAAAGCTCTGCAAAGGCAATATAAACACGGACAAATTCACACACTCAATAAAAATTATGCCAATATTACTACAGTATATATGTTACTAGCAGCGCCCCTCGGTTTTACCCGCGTTGTGACCGTTTCCGTGAAAATTTCGGGATGAAAAATAGTCTGCAAACTTTCCGTTGAATGTGGCTATCTATTACAAAAATAATTATTCAAATCGGATTGGTAGATTTTGAGATTGGTAGATTTTGAAATTGGTAGATTTTGAGATTTAAAACAGTGTTTAGTTTAAGAGTGAATAAGTCGGTGAGCATTTACGTAAAACATTGGCAAACTTCTTGTGTATAAGTTTACCTGAACAGGAATGCACAATGTTCT
Organism: Cyclophora punctaria; assembly: GCA_951394245.1. Classification (NCBI taxonomy): domain Eukaryota; kingdom Metazoa; phylum Arthropoda; class Insecta; order Lepidoptera; family Geometridae; genus Cyclophora; species Cyclophora punctaria. The sequence continues at coordinate 5,503,137 of OX596189.1, forward strand.
ATTGTGGGTTATTCACGGCGTTTCTAAACATAACGTTTGGTTTATGTTTGCAGCAACTTTCTCGGTGAACAACAAAATCTTTGGATATTGCATATTGCAACTCAGTTTACGGATCTTTGACTTCTTTAGCATTTGATTCTATAGTATACTTTACTCATTCTACTCATTCCATATACTTGTAATAAAACTGAAGAGTTAATTGTTTTGTCTTTCTGCTTTTCGTTAGTATGAACACGCTAATCTCAGGAACTACCCGTCTAATTTGAATAATTACTTTTGTAATGGATAACCACATTCAATGGGAAGGTTATAGTCCAATTTTGATTCCGCAAATCCTACGGGACCGGGTTCAACGCGGGTAAAACTGTAGGGCGCTGTCAGTATTAATCTATATAGCTTTCTTGAGATTGTTTATGCCAAATGACAAATAACAAGCTATCAGAGGCCTTTGGCGGCTCAATAACTCTGACACCAGGATTGGTCAGGTTGACCGTCCACTCGATGAAGAAGAAGAAGATCAATACTACTCGATTTTTTAAATCTACGCCGGGGTTTAAAAATAGGAATATCTATAGAGTTACTGAAGTACTTCTATCATCTAATTTAGTAGGAAAGGCTTTAGCTTATTTCACTTTGATAACCGTAATCTCATCATTTCAAATTATGGTACTACTCTCAAAATTGCTCACTTAATATACTGATAAATGACTATTCGAAGCTACCAATAAGATGCCTTTTACTATAATGTTCTTTAGTACTATTATATGAACAGGTGGGTCCAATTACGTACCTGTAACCGCTAGTTAACCTCAGTTAAATTAAAGAACTCAGTCAACATTTGCAGAAGGTTGAACTAGCGGCATCTTTGTTGACGAGACACATACATTCGGATTGTTTACTTTGCTAGTTCGGCCGGCGAACGGTATTCATTTGTTTTAGTAGTATTTGAAATTGGATTCTTTATTTGTATATGAGGAACAAATAACTACCTTCATTTAAGAAAAAAAATACTTATGATCCTGACCCGTGTCCCAATTGTTCTTGTTTTTATTCAAGCACTGTAGCACCCCAATTCTTCTTCTTTATCGAGTGGATGGCCAACCTGACCAATTCTGGTGTCAGAGTTATTGAGCCGCCAAAGGCCTCTGACATGGCTCATGTAACGACTACTATCCGTAGAAAGTAACCGGGACCGACGGCTTAACGTGCCCTCCGAAGCACGGAATCATCTTACTTTTCGAGCAATCAGGTGATTCGGCCTGCAATGCCCTAACCAAACTGAGGAAAGTCTCATAAAGAGATTTTTGTGAGATATCCCCACCGGGAATCGAACCCGGAACCTCCGGGTCGTGAGCCGGGCGCTCAAAACACAAGACCACGGAGGCTGTTATAGGAGTTGAATTGGAACGCCAATTGAAACCTTGACACTATAAGACGCAATTTTAAAAACATCAGCAACATTTTAGTGAATGTCAGGGTGCTTAGACAAACAAGATAGTACCAATCACATCTTAAGTAGAAAATACTATAGACTTACCAAACATATACCTAAGTGCCAATTAAAATAAATAAAAAAGTAGTTAGCATTCAATTTAGGCATCTCTTTTCACTAACAAATGACTACTGATTAGCACATAATTATATTAAACTACTGTACAATACAATAATTTGATTCACTCTCTCCTATACGAGTTATTCATCAGATTATTATAGACAGGTTTTAGATTCTAGATTTGACATTCACATTAGGAACCTGTATTTTATAGTAATTTTATTTTCGGTTGTTTTGTTGTTACTTGACGTACTAAATTAATCGAACAGGAAGTATTTTATTTTATCTTAAGTATTATAATATTAAAAGTTAATCAATTGACCTTACCTACAACATTTTAAAACCTAGTAGGTATACCTAAGTGATATCTTATCAGAATTGCACATCTATACATATAAAGTTGAAGATTTAAAAAAAATATATTTTGTTTGTTTGTTTTTTTTTTGAGCCATATTTCCTACTTTTCAAACATGGCTCGGGTTTGAGATCACCAACCCGCATTAGGCAAGCGTGGTGATTACGCCTGAAACCTCCTCACTGTACTGATATCTTCAGTGAGGCGAGAGGCCTTTGCCCAACAGTGGAACATTACAGGCTAATACTTTACTTTACTTTTACTTTTTGTTTGTTTGATCGTACTAAAGAAACTACCAATCCTATTTGAATAATCCTTCGTGTAGTGGATAGCCACATTCAACGGGAAGGTTACAGGCTATTTTTCATTTTGAAATTCATACGGAAACGGACACATCGCGACCAAAACCGCAGGACGATGCTAGTATTTTTATAACTGTATTGATATTCTAACCTTGTAGCTTTTTCCATTCCATATTCTGTTAAAAAAAGTTCTCTAAAATCTTTAAATCGTTTAGGTATCAAGATTAAGCACTATTTAATTAAAGCTAGACTTTCGTTTTGAACTCCTAAAGTCCAATACCTGATAAGTAGTTATTCATTTTTAAGCCGGAATTCGAATTAAACATATATCTATGATTGATATGTTCGAATTCAGGCATTGGGTTTTTCTGTTATTTTATTGGTCGTTCTTTTTGCATTACAGACCGGGAAACATTACTATATTCAGCACAAAAAGTCACTATAAAGCATTTCCCTTCCTAGTGTTCATCAATAACGTAACGCGGTTTCTCAATACGTTACCAATAACACATTAGATATATATTACAATCTTAGATTTGATGTTAAAAAACACCATTAATATTCCTATCACTTGATTTATGTATTCGTGCAATAGAAACAGTTAGATTAGCGACAACTGCCACACTCAGAGACAACCATTAAATCGACAATTAACTAAGTGACTTTTTATATATTGCATGTCAAAAGCACTCATTAAATATTATAAATGCGAAAGTTTGTGGGCATGTTTGTTACTCTTTCACGAAAAAACTACTGCACGGATTTGGATGAAACTTTACAGTAATATAAGTTAAACATCAAAATAACATAGTAGATACATTTTATCCCGAAATTCCTGCGGGAACGGGTACAAAGCGTGGCGCGGCTAGTCTCTACTAAATAAGCATTTCACATATCTGAGTACAAGCGTAAGTATGGAACGAAAATAGCTAAATACTCAGATACACTCAGATACAGCATAGACGTCGGAATACTCAGTATTTACGTAATGCAAACTATCACTAGGTATATGTAATGTCGGCAAATTTCACTTAAAATACTCTCTTCTTTAGACATACGTCGATGGATGGAAATAAAAATCCAACCATTTTTTTACATGTATTTGTTAGGAGAGTGTTGTTACACTTTGCTTTCCATCAAAATTGACAACCACGTGCTATGAATGAATATGTCAATTTGACAGTCCCTTAAAAATCGAACTGTATTGACAAAAAAATCTGACAATAATGCCTACTTTGATTTTAAAATAAGAAGGAATCTTTAAGTATGTCTTTAAACCACAGAGCATAGAAGCACCGCCGGGCCGGCCGCTACCGCGCGGTGCTTCTATGCTCTGTGCTTTAAACGAAGTGGCTAACTAAAGTAAGCAATCTGGTAAAATAACTGTAACGTATGTATCAACCATTTAAGGAATAATAACTTCCCTTTACTAACTATCTATCAAAACATGTGTAAGCATAATGTTATTCAAACAAATAACACTAGAGATATAACCCATATCTTGATACTTATGAAGTCTCTATAATACCTAGTTATATTTGTATAGTTAATCTATACTAAATTATAAAGAGGTAAAATTTGTAAGTTTGTTTGTTTGTATTTTCGAACTAATCTCAGGAATTACCAGTCCGATTTGAATAATTATTAAGCTATTGCATAGCTTCTATCGCGGGCCTTGAGCGCGGGGACCGAATCCAGAAATTCCGTAACGAAAAAACCTCACGCTCCCCACTAACGCCATCTAGTGATATAAAAAATAACTATGCAATAGCTTTACCGCGGCAGTCCCCGAGTGCCACACGTCTTTTTTTTGTAATAGATAGCCACATTCAACGGGAAGGTTATAGGCTATTTTTCATCCCGAAATTCTCACAGGAACAGGAGCACAACGCGGGTAAAACCGCGGGGCGCTGCTAGTTATAGATAAGTCTACAGTCTGCTCTATACGATCACTCTACAGGCTGTGTCCAGACCATATTCCTTTCAAAATACTTTCGCGACACAAACACATATTCAATTGCACCAATTATTTCTCTCACAAATCATGTGTCGTCCATTGACAGTTCTTATATCAATTATGTGTCTAGTAGTAATCACGCGAACCGATGACACATCACGAGAGACACTCGGACACTCAACAGTTCGACCATCGCATTCCTCGAGATGACATGTCTAGACATAAACACTTCAGATAATTTATCGGTCTATACTTGTACAATGATTGAGAGAACTCAGGTTTACCGTTAGGTATGTCCTTTTGTGATAGGTTGGTTTAAGCTTTTGTAAACGTAAAGGCTTACATAGACGACGTATGTACTGTATAGTACATGTAAAGTGTATTCAGGCATTTTAGTCCGCGGAGCACAAATGCTAGAACTTTTAGTCCCTCGTACGTCATTCCCGGCGAAGAATACGCATCTTACTTTTCATTTTATAACTTTTTAGCACAAAGTCGACCTCAAACTGAATTTTCATGACAGCTACCTTTTGATACACATAAAATCAAATTCTGAATAATAAAAAATCGAATCGAAAATCGATGAATAATATAATAAATGACGGATATTTATGAGGTGATGCTTTTTTTATCTTTGTTCTGCCGTGAGCTTACTTTACTGCACTATGGACTATCCCAAATAATACTATTTAGAACCATAGTAGAATTACAGCCTTAGATTGACTTATATATATTTAGCGATTATATAGTCTAACAACAGCTGTCAGTCTTCTTTAGCCTTAAAAGACGAACAAGTCAATGTTAGACATCTTATCTTTAGTGTGCGCCATGTATGCGCTCATTCACTAGTTTTATAGATCAAAGGACAGTCTCAAAACCGTAGAGTCTTACTGTCGCTCTCAGAGACGTCAATTAGATCTATATTTAAGTAATTGATGTAATTTTTCATATATAACACTAGCAGCGCCCCGCGGCTTTGCCCGCGTTGAGCCCGTTCCCGTAGGAATTTTCGAAAATCCTTTCTTAGTGTGCACTTACGTCACTTGAAGAACCTTCTTGCCAAATTTCATGTTTCTAGATGCTAGCGGTTGAATATGTGCCTTGATTATAGTCAGTCAGTCAGTCAGTCAGGACTTTGAATTTTATATATATAGATGTCAAATTCACTCATTAAATCTGTACTAAGGAATCATTTGACGTGAGTGCGGGCGTCATAAACTGAGAGCATCACTGATTATTGCACCTACTTATAGGTTAACCGTGACAACAAATAGTTACTTCAGCTATCACGGCACACGTCTAATAAGATGCAATTTCCATATAAAGAACTTGCATGACTTCAACCGTTTTAATATAAATGTACAAATGTACACCGATTCGCATGTTCTAATACATTACGTGTCGTTACAGGCATTACAATATTTTATTTTTAGTACAGTTGTGGACAAATTACGTGGACTAACTGCTAAGTATTATGGTTTTTTCATTGGAGCATTTTCTTCCACATTAGTTGACCTTAGTTTATTTATTTATTTATTTATTAAGGTACACCAACAGCGATACATGTAAATAATATATATATATATTGGGATAATATGGGAATACTGATTTAGAGTTTACGAATTGCATGGCGAATACGAGACGAATGTACAGTGTACAGTAGAGCACAGAATAAATATAAAAAATGTGTATTTATATCCTTAGTCTATTTTTGTAATTTCTCTTCATACAAAAGAAAAAACTAAATTAAATAAGAAAAAACTAAATTAATTAAGAAATTGACGAATAACAATGAATAAACAAGAGAACTTAAATTCCGATTTAAAAACACGAAACCGTATGACCCACTAAGACTTACATCTCCGAAAATCAAAAATATTTCCTACACATAATCTCCATACATTTCTGTCCGCGACTGTACATAATCTGTATCAAGTACCAAATTGAATCACAAGTCGGCACTCGCATCATAACGGCGCGGGCACCGCTAGTCGCCACCCCAGTGCACTCACATGCCACTAACAGTTGTTTACCCTACTTACATTGTAACGCAAAATTTACTAACAACTATAAAATATTTTATAGTACGTAACTGTGAGGAACATTTTTGAGGAATTTCGCTCTTCACTGTACTTTAATATGTTATTTTATTTTATTTTTCATACATTTGTTATTTTCATGACATGATAGGCTGTGTCCAGAAGTAGAAAATTTAAAGCTAATACTGTTATTTAGTACACGTATTAGTGCGGGTGCCGGCCGGGTGCGAGTCACGTGACGTTGTATTCCTTGTATTTGTGTGAAAGGTGTCTCACTTGCCTGCTAAGGCCCGCAACCGCACTATATGTGTCTTGCGCTTTCCTTGCATAATTACGCTTTTTCAGAATGCTAAGCGCTTTATCTTTGAGTGAGCATAACTCTGCTATTCGTTTGGAAAGATTTTCTTAAAGCATCTCTTTCAGAATAGGCTAGAAGGACATTTTGTTTGTGTGTTCGCTCGACGCAAAGATGTCAATTTTTTCCTAAGTAAAGATTTAATGAGTGATTTTGACATGTACTCATATCTTCTTGAGATGAGAGGCCTTTGCCCAGCAGTGGGACAGCACAGGCTAAACATTTTTCTTACTTACTGTTTGACACGTAATGTATCATAACGTCAATTAGTGAACGTACTTTAGTGCGTATGTGAAATACTATAGGCAGGCCACCGCCACTCGGCCGTACCTACAGCGATAAATGCCTACAAATTCGCGAGGCGCCGGCGCCACTCCGACTGACGGGTGTCGCTCGCGCGTCTACCAAATTATTTACTTTTTAAATTTTACTGTACTATTTTCTTTTTTTTTTGTTAACTGTACTATCTTCAAATTCCCTACAATTACGAGTTTCTAATCGCAGACTACTAATTAGGTATTATTATCTGTGTTTATCTTGTAAATTAAATAAAAACAGTCCCTACTTCAAAACTTATTTTTATTTCAATGAGTATCTTTCTACTTGAGTTGATTAAAGGTTTGTTTTAATTTTTTTATTACAAATGAGAGACTGTAAAATTCGTTTTAGTATCTACCTAATTGACTGAGTAATCAACATCGGCGAGCCGACAACCCTAGCGACATAGGTATCGCGTCACCCAGCGCCAGACAGCGACAGAGCTACGCGTTAGAAGAGAGCGGCAATACTTAGGTGAATATCTCGTTAGGTACTGAGCGCTTATGCGAGCTGAATTGAACTTTGTTGCTTAGTAGCAAGAGTCTCTATTTCTATGAATTGTTACGGGAAGTGGTGCTTCTGTACTACTTGTAGTACTTATTATTCTGTGCTATAGGTCATCAATCCTTTTTCGGATATATTTTTATTACCTTTTAAACAAAGTTCAATTTTAATTACTCTTGTAAAGATTTATGACGCTTTTTTACTAGTTAAGTATAGAGATAATGTTCAATTTATTAAAATATTTTTCGAGATGTGTTGAAGAATTTGTTCATTTTAAATCTTAATTGGGAATCACCTTCACTCGAAGCTTAGTTTAAAGGCTTCAAAAGACAAAATATCAACAAATTACTATTGATATATTCAAAATAACTTTTACTTTTGTTCGGGCATTTTGTAACACGACACAACTTTTCTATATTAGCATACGCGAGTCATAAAACTATGACGAAGAAATTATGTAAAGCTAAGAGATGCTATAAAATAGTTATGTTTTTGATTAACCTTACCGGTTTGACAACTAGAAAATCAAATCTTAATATTATGATTGGAAATGTTGGCGGTCAACGCCAAGGCGCCACGGTGCAAGTACAAACGGCGACAACGATTTTTTTGAAACATTGATAACTAATTCCTACTCTATAAAACTAAGTAAGATGAAGTATGTCAATGGCCAAAGCTAGTGTAGGAGTTAAAACTATACATATGGAATCTTTTTTTAGTCATAAACTGCCGTTCGTATAACTTTATTGAAAACTAGCCGTGCCCCGCGGTTTTACCCGCGTTGTACCCGTTCCCGTGGAAATTTCGGGATGAAGAATAGCCTATAACCTTCCCGTTGAATGTAGCTATTTCTTACAAAAAGAATTATTCAAATCGGACTGATAATTCAGATTACCTTGAACATACAAACAATCAAATACGACAAAAACGAACTCAAAATTCTACCTCTTTATAATCTTATATATAAAATTCTCGTGTCACAGTGTTCGTTCGCGTACTCCTCCGAAACGGCTTGACCGATTCTCATGAAATTTTGTGAGCATATTGAGTAGGTCTCAGAATCGGCCAACATCTATTTTTCATCTCGAAATTCCCGCGGGAACGGGTACAACGCGGGTGAAACCGCGGGGCGCAGCTAGTATTAGTATAGATAGTTTTCGGCAAATTGTTGAGTCTCATAAGCACTGCTATATAAAACGCACAGGTAGCTAATCTTTTAACGGACGTCAAAATAGAAAACGTGCGTGAAATACCGTTTGTAGTGATACGTTTTACGCGCGATTTTCACTTAAAAATAATCCACCGTCGACTTTTCTTTCCATCCCTTCGTTAAATCTATTTGTTACGTAACTTTTTATTAAATGTTGACTAGTCTAAAAAAAACTTAAAGCTCCTATTAATAAAGCTTCGCTCATTAAAACCAGTAGCAGAATACTAAAGTTATCAATATATCAAAACATGTTAATCCTGATTATTGAAACGTCATTAACTCTCTTAAGTAGCGATTAACCTTTGGATAATGAATGTTCGATTTAATCAACGTTTAATCTACGCGTCTGACACTGTCATAATACTAAGCTCTGATTAAAGCGTATGATATTTTCATACTTAGTTTACACTTGACAGTTTACTATGGATTAATTAATTTAATTATATAAACGTCATCGTATGCTTAAACCCCGGATACCCAACCAGACGCCCGCTGCGTAACGTCGTTATATTATATACTAGCAGCGCCCCGCGGTTTTACCCGCGTTGTGCCCGTTCCCGTGGGAATTTCGGGATAAAATGTAGCCTATAGCCTTCCTCGATAAATAGACTATCTAACAGTGAAAGAATTATTCAAATCGGTTCAGTAGTTTCTGAGATTAGCGCGTTTAAACAAACAAACAAACAAACAAACAAACAAAACAAACTCTTCAGCTTTATAATATTAGTATAGACTAGCAGCGCCCCGCGGTTTCACCCGCGTTGTACCCGTTCCCGCGGGAATTTCGCGATAAATAGTAGCTTATGTCCTTTCTCAGTCTCTGGACTAACTGTGTACCTAATTTCATTCAAATCGGTTTAGTAGTTTTGGCATGAAAGCGTAACATACAGACAGAGTTACTTTCGCATTTATAATATTAGTTAGGATTATTTTAATCATTGACGGAAAAAGAGACGACTCTCTCTCTCTCCCTCTCGTTCTTGGGTGTTAGCGTGTATGTGTGCGCGCATGTGTTAACGAAACCTATTTCAAATGAGTATTTTAATGTTTTTATATTTAAATAAATTGAAAAGTGATTACTTGAGGAGTGTTGTGATGAGTGAGCTATGATTTTATTATAAAATTTCGGGTTATGGTAGTTTAAAATTATTTTTATATCCATCTCATTAGCATATGAGATGGTGCTCGCCTGGGCGGTAAATAACTAGATGAGAAAGAAAAACTTTAGATGCTTCTAGTGAACCTAGGGGTACTTCTAGGTAATATAAGTTTATTGTCATTACAATCCGTACAATTCAAACAAAATCTTAAGAGAAACTACTGTTAATATCATATTTTCACGCAGTTAAATAGTTCGAAAATCTTCTTTACGTGTTAAAATGATCATCGTGAGGTGTAAATGAATGTCGCGTGAGCGACTGGCAGGTGGACAAATGGATTTCAAATATTTTAGGAATTTATGGAATTTCGTTTGAGAGCTCATTGAGGTAAAGCAACGAGTAATGAACAGTTTGACAGTTTGATAGTTATCGTCAGGTCCTAGGTATAGATAATAGTTTCTTTTTCGAAATTTGTTTTGACAGTATTTTGACGCATGTACGAAAATTCGTGCGATTTTTTTCTTCCCTTTTCCTCTTTGCTGATGTTCTTCCGAATGGGTACAGTCAAAAGAGCCTCTTTGAGGCCAAATCTTTATACAAATATTTGACTTTGACTTTAAAGAAAACACACCATATATAGGGTGTCTGGTGGAGGTATTCATTAAGGTCCCATATCTTAATCTGACTCGCACGAGTAAATCTCCAAAAACTCGAACCGCGCCCGTACTATAAATCACATCTTAGACAAGAAATCCATCTTGATCTTTAAACAATTTGAGATGCTTGTCAAAACAACGCAGTACCATAACGCGGAAAAGTGAAATTTCACGTTTCTAGTACTAAAAACGTTTTTTTTAGTACGTGCTGTTGCGTCACTTACGTAAACGATTGTACTACACACGCCTATTCAAAAGATTCCCTTTCTTTCGCATAGAATTTAATTACATGTTATTAAATTTTTGTTCAGAAAATAAGTTGAAATGAATTTATAATTTTGGGAACATATGACTTAACTCTCGGTTCATTGGTTGGTAGATTCATTACTTTTAGAAATATAGTACTATACAACGTCACGTGACCCGCAACGAGCCCGCATCCGACCCGCAGCCGTACTAATGTGCGAATTTGTCATTTCTATTGAGCTAGTTCAAAAGGCTATCAGCTGAAAAGTAAAAAGATCAACATCTAAAGATTTAAAGAAAAAATATATTCATTCAAGTATTATGATGTAATTTAATGGGCATTTTTCTGCTAATCTGACCTAAAGAATCAAATTAATTCTGTCGAAATAAGTCTGTTATGATGACCTACAACCGGCAAAATCCTCTACGTTCACTAAAGTATGGGCTCAAGAAGGAGGATTAGTCGTAATCACCACGCTTGCCTACTTGCTTGCTTGCTCAAACCCATGTTAGATAAGCAAGAACCAGGTTACTCATAAGAAATGTCAACATAAAAAATTGCACGAGTCCGCATTACAAAGAACAAGTTTAAACCGTTTATTGTTCGCAAAACATAACGTACAATATCCACTTATTACACTTTATGAGTTTTCTCAACTTTATATGACGTTTCGTGACGTCTTAGCTTTCACTGTCAATCAGTTTGACCAAGCGCCTTATTTCTTTATTACTGTACACTTGTTCTGATAATCTCCCAGTGTGCACGCAGCCTTTGTTTGTACGCATTCATAGGAAGATGTCTGTTTAATTTAATTCTCCGGAACGATACGCATTACATCTTATGGAGTACTAGCCGGGCCCCGCGGTGTTATCCGCGTTGAACCCGTTCCCGCGGGAATTTCGAGATGAAATGTATCCGATGGGTTAATATGATGTATAACCTATATTACTGTAAAGTTTCATCTAGAGATATCCATCTAGTAGTTTTTTCGTCAAAGAGTAACAAACATACCTACATCTGTCTTCACAATTACGAAGATGTTGGCAACAATAACCCAGTCAAAGTAGAATGAAAAACAAACTAAAACGTGACAGCATTTGGGTACTTTCTGGAGAACTTCCGTAATTTCGTATTTTCAGTATTTTTAATACTTTACATCGGTTTGACATCGTTTCCTATAAAAAAGTAATGTCCCTCAATCTTTTCATTCTTTACCTACTTGTCGATCCCCACTTAGATGGGTGGCCGATAGGAGCATTTCTATCTGAGCGCTACCTTGCTTTGGAGGGCACGTTAAATTGTCGGTCCCGGTTGTTTCAATCGTTAGACCATGTCGGAGGCCTTTAGGCGGTCTAAAACTCCGACACCAGGGTTGGCCACTAACCTACTCGAACTTACTTTTTTACCTACTTGTCCCGTTTACTTATACTGACAAGCCCGTTGGCACAGTGGCAGTGAGAGCGCTTACTGTGTCGGGGGTTGCGGGTTCGATTCCCGCCCGGAGTCAACAATATGTGCAGACATATTTGTTGGCGACGACGTCTGGGTGTCAATTATATATTCTTATAAAAGTATTTGTGTATGTATAAGTAGTAGTATCAGTGAATTAGATTCCATAACACAAGCTTAGAACTTACTTTGGGTCTAATTAACCGTGTGTGAATTTGTCCAGGTATATATTTATTTACTTATATCTTTACCTACTTGTCTCGTTTCAAATCATGGGAAGAAGTGAAACCACTGGCCGCCGCTATTGGTTGCTAAATTAACTTTCAAATTAATCCGGCCATTGTCCCGTTGCAGTCGTGATGTCCGAGCGACTTTATGTTCATTAATATTGATGCTGATTTATTCCACATTCCTACTGTATTGTTTCAGTGGATTTACGATTGAACAGCAGCTACCTACAGCACGTTTGACCTCTAATTGAATTAATTTACAATGTAATTGATGATCGGATGAATCAATATCAGCAAAAAATTGTGTATGAACTACAATCTTAATTCTTCTACTTTCATAGAGAAATAAAGGTTCTTAATGATATCATCCAATGGTAGATATCATAATTTATTGTTGTATTTTCTAGATTACGGTTTTACCCTTACATATAACTAGCGCCCCGGGTGCTACCCGCGTTGTGTCGGTTCCCGCGGGAATTTCGGGATAAAATGCATCCCATGTGTTATTTTGATGTATAACCTATATTTCTGTTTCGTGAAAGGGCAACAAACATACATCCATACATTCATGCTCACAAACTTTCGCATTTATAATATGTATTAAGTAGGATAGGATAGTATTAGAAATTAGTATTAAGTTTAATCTATGAGCAATCCTAATCAATATTTGATCAAAATATCTAACGAAAGCGCCAGTGAAATCAAAAATTATTTAACACAACAATTATTATAACATAGGATATGATTCAAAATATTTACATAAATAATTGTGGTGAAAGTCGTGCTTAAGAATAATTACTAATCTGAAGGTTATTTTTATTTAAATAAATATTTGATTCGCAAATCATATATTTCACTCGATGAAGAAATTATAATCCACTCGATGAAGAAGAAGAGTAGCCCCACTTGACTAAGTTTGACCTGCAGCGATGTGACTCAGACGCGCTGGTGAGATAAAACTAGGTATGTATTTACTATGAATATTTATTGGACTCTCAATAGCGTTATCATCAGTTTAATTGCTCATCTTAAAGTCTAATTGATACACTAATGAATTCTTTCAATGCAAGTTTGATGCATTATCATAGCTATTAACACAAGGTCACGATAATTAATGTATTATTCAAGTAGTAAAGATCTATATGTTCCTATTGAAATGGATAAAAGAACGGAAGCCGTGAGATTATACCGAGGATATTCTGTGACTAAAAGTCGTTATATCTATATATCTATACTAGCAGCGCCCCGCGGTTTTACCCGCATTGTGTCCATTCCTGTGGGAATTTCGGGATGAAAAATAGCCTATGTTACTCGTGGATAATGTAGCTTTCGAATGGTGAAAGAATTTTAAAAAAACGGTCCGGTAATTTTTGAGCCTATTCATTACAAACAAACAAAAGTTTTCCTCTTTATAATATTAGTGTAGACTAATGTAATATGGCTCAAGAGTTTGGTTTTTGTTTGTTTTAACGCGCTTATCTCAGAAACTGCCAATCCGATTTGAATATTTATTTTTGTAATGGTATCCCAATTCACCGGAATGATTTATATGCAATTTTCATCCTGAAATTTGCATATCTCTTCATCGAGTGGATGGCCAACCTGACCAATCCTTGTCAGAGTTATTGAGCCTCCAATGGCTTCTGACATGGCTCATGTAACGAAATAGTCTACTAAATAGTCCAAACAAAGCATTTGCTTTGGATAGGTGAGCCCGTTCTTGAGTTATACAATTACATCGAAAAGTGGCATTGATTTTTATATATAGAGATTAAACTGCTGAATTTTAGTGTCATTTAAGTATTCATGTTTTAAACTGTGTATGGTTTCCACAATTAATTCCCTAGTGATAACGCTCTTACCGCAGCAAATCTAGATGTAATCTAGGTTTATAGACTACTCAACTGGTTTTATCTAGACTCTGCATTAAGTACAGAACACGGACTTCGTTTGCATACATTTGTAATTAGAGTAAGTTACTGGCCAACTTTGGAGTCGGAGTTTTAAGTCGGCTTAAAGGCTGGTTAACGTGATTTGGACGAAACTTTATAGCAATATTGGTTATATATCAGAATAAGGGTTAACACTGCGTTAAGCGTGCGCACGCGTCGGTTCACTTTTGTATGACACCGCACGCGACGGTTCACTTTTGTATGAAGCCACACGCGGCGTGCGCACGCGACGACGGTTCAATTTTATATGAAACCGCGGCGTGCGCACGCTTAACGTAGTGTCGGCCCTAACACATGGGATACGAAACGGGTACAACGCGGGTAACACCGCGGGGCGCGTCTACTTACTCAATATAAAGAAAAGTGCACGTATGATGTTTCTTTAATAGTATCCTACTTAATAATTATAAATGCGAAAGTATGTGAGGGTGGATGTATGTTTGTTGCTCTTTCTCGCAAAAACTACTGAACGGATTTGGATGAAACTGTCCAGTAATATAGGTCATACATCAGAATAACACATGCGATACATTTTATCCCGGAATTCCCACGGGAACGGGCACAACGCGGGTAACACCGCGGGGTGCTGCTAGTATTATTATATCACTGTTTTCACTTCCAATACCAGTTATTAGACTCTTAAATATATTCTCTGTTAACCTTACAACCATGTTAAGTTCGACGCACCTTTATAAATTGGCATATAGATTACTTATAATTAAAACGACGTTACGTATTAGGTATAAAATCGGCACAGTATTATATAACGTGCTAGTATTTTTACATTATGTTTGAATACTAATAGTGTTCTACATTTGTACACCTACGCACTTTTTCGCACGATTTGATAAATATGCCACGGAACAACGAAATACCTACCTACTTCTCTATTTTTTACTAATCACTATCACTACATAGTATAAAACAAAGTCGCTTTCCGCTGTGTCTGTCTCTATGTATGCTTAGACCTTTAAAACGGAACGGATTTTGATAGAGTGATTCAAGAGGAAGTTTTATGTGTATAAAAATTCCCGAAATTCCTTCAGAAACGAGCAAAATGCGGGTAAAACCCCTGGGCACTGCTAGTATATAATATTATAAAGAGGTAAAGTTTCCGACTTTGTTCATTTGTTTGTAAGAGCTGATCTCAGAAACTACCAGTACAAATTTGAATAATTCTTTTTGTCATGAATAGCCACATTCAACCGAAAGGTTATAGGCTATTTTTCATCCTGAAATTTCGACGGGAACGGGTACAACGCGGGTAAAACCGCGGGGCGCTGCTAGTCCTGAAATATATATACACACATCTTTCTTCAAAGTTGAAACAACTCAAAAGTGATTGATTATCTATGATAGATAATGCTTAAAAGAGTTCAAATCTACATCTATATGGCTGTTTTCCGATGATAATTGCGAGGGGGTTGGTTTTGCAGCTCGCTGATCGATGCAGGAGCTAGTATAAAGCAAAGATCTCTATAGGACAGTAAGAATAAAAAAATCTACGAAAATCTCTCGATAAAACAATATAACAGTTTTATGAATAAAACACCACACCATAATATTTTATAGTCTATCCATAACAGACATTGCCATTTCACTGTGTTTTAAAATTTTAAGTGAAAGCGTCAGTTTTAATTTTTATCAGTTTCGTTTGATTGAGTTGTTTGAATATGTTATTGTTTTATAGACCTATTATATTTGAGTATAACAATTCGGTCGGTCACACCAATTTGCGATTAAATTAGGTATGTTTTACTAAGTAAATAATAAGTCGAAACATTGCTAGCACACGATAGTTGGAGTAGCTGAGTACTAGCTAGTTGAGTGGTTTTAGGGCGGGTAGCGAATAGCTTCAGTTTACGCATCAGTTAACGTTAACACAAATGTCAGTCATCACGATTTTTTCATTTCCTTACGAGTTTTGAGCTGTAAGGAAATGAAAATATGGTTCTTAATTGGCCGCCCGAATAACATTAACAGATTATAGGTAACTAGCAGCGCCCCGCGGTTTTACCCGCATTGTGCACGATCCATGGTAATTTCAAGATTAAAAATAGCCTATAACCTTCCCGTTGAATGTGGTTATCCATTACAAAAAGAATTATTCAAATCGGACTGGTAATTCGCGAGATTAACTCTAACATAAAAACACATAAACAAACAAACTTAATTTTTTTACCTCTTTATAATATTAGTATAGATTAAAGTTATGAAACAAAACTTTGTATTCAAATGACATTAAAGAGCGTAAAACGATTTATTAACGGACGTTTGTTTCTAAACCATTTTGAAACAACCCTAATTTATGCTGAAAATACAAGATAAGCACCCATGTTCGACATTTAATATCGTTTACGTTTGTAGCACGGTAAGTGTAACACAAAATATCAGTCTTGCAATACACATCTCAACTCGACCCAAATTCCTTCGAAATCTGTATCATCCAATAAAAAGTATCGAGGCTACACTGCACTGTAATTATGATCCCTTCCAAGTGAGAGCGGTAATTGACAGCGTAGCATTGACCCACACGAGATATCGTACCAACATAATATTGTGATGATGTGTCATTCACATGCAAGGCATTTGAACAAAGAGTATGATTGTAAGAAGTTTTTGCAAGGTGCGGAACTTTTTGATTACTTCAATGTATATAATGATTTTACTTAAATGCTTCAAAGAGCACGTTAAGCAGCCGGTCCCGGTAGTTTCAATCCTTTGATCATGTCAGAGGCCACTTTGTCACTAGGGTTAGCCGCTAACCTACTCGAAATAAACGAATGACCCCTCTGTTGACATAACTTAAGTAAACTTTAATTCCAGCATGAAAATCAGAGACATTTTCATTAGCATTAATTTAATGGGCCTTTAACTTAACATAAGATAACATTATCCCATTCATGTCAAATTATGGTACATGAATAAAAACTTCTAATGTGGGTAGGAACGATGTGGAAAATACAACAAAATCTGTCTTAAACTTTCTTCAATACAAAATCTCTCTTCTTCATTGCTTTTGATAAATTGAAGGTTTCATACCGATTGAAGTCAATTATCGATATTAAAGTCAATTGTTTTGACTCGATTACATGCGCAAGCGCACCTAGAATCGATCGTTTGATTGATCGATTCCGACGCTTCGCCCGGCGATTTGTGTCGAAATGAAGTCGGTTTAAAAGATATGTAAATTGATAGTGATTGGAGCTACGTGTCGGTACTAATAGGCCGTGCAATAAATTAGATAGTTTTAATTGAAAATTCGAATGTCATTTGTAGTAGGTACATCTTTCACTGACCACACAAGTCGAGGTTTCTCGAGGCTTGTAAAAAGTTTTGTTAAATAGATAGAGTGATTCAAGAGTAAGGTTTATATGTATAAAAAATCCCGAAATTCCCACGGGAACGGGCACAATGCGGGTAAAACCGCGGTGCTAGTCAACGAAGATATGAGGTATGCATTGAGTTTAAATCGCGATTAAGTTCGTCTAGATAAGCGTTAAAAGAAACGCATCAAAATCCGTGCAGTAGTTTTAAAAATCTAAGCATACATAGGGACAGATAGAGAGACAGCGGAAAGCGACTTTGTTTTATACTATGTAGTGAAGCTAAAATAGTGTAATGAAAAGTGTAATGAAACTTGTAATACATAGTCTCATTTTCAACGATTGAGAAAAGGTGAAAGATAATTAGTTCCTTTAAACTTAGTAATAAGTCGAAATTTTGCTTTGTTTGAAAAGAAAACCTTGCCTGACTCATTTCATTTCGACTAAGTCAGTAACTAGCACTAGTGTTGGAGTTGTTAGGCCGCCTAAAGGCCTCCGAAATGGTCTGACGATTGAAACAACCTGCACCGACTGCTTAACGTGCCCTCCGAAACTCGGTAGCGATCAGACAGAAATACCACTATCAGCCACCCATCCTAGAAGGGGTCGCTGGCACCATTACCGTCACACACACTCAAACACGTCCATTACATGGACACTTAACGAATTGACGTAATTTTTTATACATAACAAATGTCAAAATACTCTAACAAATATCTACTAAGGAAACATTTGTATTAAGGCGTGTCGTGATAAACATTCAACGTATCCATTCCATGTTATTATTATAATAGTATACACAGACTTTTAACAAACAATATAGTATTCAAGAGTGATTATAGCACATTAGCTAACCCACTTTCATAAACATTTGCATATTATTATTAAACTAGCAGCGCCCCGCGGTTTTACCCGCGTTGTGCCCGTTCCCGCGGGAATCTCCGAATAAAAAGTAGCTTATGTCCTTTCTCAGGCTCTGGCGTGAAAGCGTAACAGACAGACAGAGTTACTTCGCATTTATAATATAAGTTTGGAAAAAAGTAGCCTATGTCCTTTCTCAGGCTCTGGACTAACTGCATCCAAAATTTAATTTATATCGGTTCAGTATTTTTGGCGTGAAAGCGTAACAGACAGACAGACAGAGGTACGTTCGCATTTATAATATTAGTTGGAATTTCTAATTGTCGCCATATATCTTTTAAATACTGACGACCAACTCTATACAAATGAAAGGAAAAGGATATTGCAGTACAGACAAACAACATTCAAAAACAAGTCAAATAAACTTATTTTATTAAATATTCATATTCCGGGTCGTTGACTTTCAGCACTTATCTATACTAATTTTATATAGAGGTACAATTTGTAAGTTTGTTTGTATGTTCAAGCTAATCTCGGGAATTACCAGTCCGATTTAAATTATTCTTATTGTATTAGATAGCCACATTCAACCTTAAACATTATTACTAATTAACTTGCTCTATATTATTTACTAGCAGCGCCCCGCGGTTTTACCCGCGTTGTGCCCGTTCACGTGGGAATTGGATAATGACTCGGCGAGACCAATTCGAATGTCTACATCATCGAACAAAAATCACGGAAATCGGATTAGAAACCCCTGAGTAATCGGTGTATATACATATAACAAACAACAAATACCCACCCAATTGAGAACCTCCGCCTTCGGTGTTGGAAGTCGGTTAAAAAGTAGCCAACCTACCCTTTGAATGTGGCTGTCCAATACAAAAATATTCGAATCAGACTGGTAATTCGCGCTATTAGTCCGAACATACAAAAAGGTGTCATTATTTTCAGAGATTTTGGAATAAAAGTGCTTGATAGAATTCTTGATCGATTAGGCCTTTTTTAAATATGGCTTGTTGTTGTTTGGGAATCTACAGATCATTTGCTTACATATTTTGCTAAGTTTACATTATATCTGCAGATGTCCTCTCAAATTTAAAGGTTAAATCACTTTCAAAGGACCTTCACACAAAATCCAATTTGAACTAATTGTATTCAAAATAAAGCGATTGGACTATTGAAAGGACTTTGGTATTTGTTTGTGCATTCATTTTCATTCGCTGGCCTTTGAAATTCCCCTTTAGTGTAAAATCCTCTCTATTAAGATCAGGAGCAAAAGACAAATGCCAATCGCTTCACATTATATTTGGAATATTGAAAACAACACAGATTATCAAGTAGGCCATGGATCCATTAAGAACAGTCATCCTGCATAACCCAATGAGTAACAAGTAGGTATAGTTGAACTAGGCAGTGATCTAAATTTGAAAAAAGTTTTATCAATAGAGAATCGAGGCATTTTTGAATATAGAAGTAACTGACCTAACGTAAAATGAAGCACAACCAGTAGACACAGTGGTTTGTGAGAGCGCTTACCGTGTCGGGGGTTGCAGGTTCGATTCCCGTGCGGAGTCAACAATATGTGCAGTTGAGTTGTAAGCGACGAAGTCTTGGTGTCAATTATATTCTTACTAGCAGCGCCCCGCGGTTTTACCCGCGTTGTACCTGTTCAACTGGGAATTTCAGGATGAAAAGTAGCCTATAAGCTTCTCGTTGAATGTGGCTATCCATTACAAAAATATTTTTTCAAATCGGACCAGTAGTTCCTGAGATTAGCGCATTGAAACAAACAAACTCTGCAGCTTTATAATATTAGTGTAGATAAAGTACTTGTGTATGTATATGTATTAGTATCAGTTAGTTCGATACGATAATAGCATTTAGAGCTTAATTTGGGTCTAATCAATCGTGTGTGATTTTGTCCACGTACATTTATTTATTTAAGCAAGGAACACACTCAATTATAAAAGAAATGTGGTACATTTTCCACATTCATCACACCCAATGATTTCCTTACATTACATTCACATTACAAGTCGATGTAGATTCATTCCGGTCGGTAATCTGGCAGTAAGTATTAATTTTCCTGCGTTCTAGAAAGTTCTCTGCACACTGACAAAGTAGCTTGAAGTCTGTTGAGATAGCATGACTTGATTTATTTATGGCACGGTGCTGGAACATGATCGAGATTGATTAAAGTGTTACGTTTAAACAGATTAACTGTTCAATATGCGTAGCTTGGATTACTATCATTTATTATCCTTTGTGATTACCCTGTATAGTTATGATAGTGGTTTTCCTTTATAAGTGTAAAAACTCTGATGATACGATTGGGCAGTGGCAGTGACCAACTCGATATTAGCAAGCAAATAAGATCAACTGTCGAATTAAGGTGTCAACTTTTCACTGTATACATCTTCCGGAATCATTGATATCTATTTGAAACACAACCTTTTCAAAATTATTTAAATGTTGAATATAAAAGATAAATTTATATATTATACCTATTTAGCTATACAGCTAATCTCTATATATAAAAATCAATGCTACTTTTCGCTGTAATTTTATAACTCAAGAACGGGCTCACCTATCCAAACCAAATGTAGGCTTTGTTCGGACTATTTAGTAGATGGTTTATGTGAAGTTTGCACCAAAGTCGAGCGGTTCTTAAATTATCACGAGAACGGACATAACGCGGGTAAGACCGCGGGGCGCAGCTAGTGATCTATCAAAGACTGCTCTAATTACTTACTGCCTTATTCGTAAACGCTCTCTAACTAAACACTGTTAGTGAGTGTTTTGTCTCTTTTGCTCTTTGGAAAATAGCGTATGTCAGAAAGGGACAAACCATTTGATAGCTTAAGTGCTGCTAGTAAGCTTTTATGAATAAGTCCTTTAATCCATAAAGACGTTAAAAAGAACCTCTGCTATAACAGTATCCAACCAAATGCAGTAACATCTAAGAACCAAAACAAAAGAAAATCGACGTCATCAAAAGACCCGGGCGCCACTCGGTACTCCATCAATTTCTTTTACATCTCTCAACGGTAATTTCAACACGTCCAACCTTTAACCTGCACTTTCCCTTACAAAATACAACAATAACTTCCGCAGAGTCATTTTGAACTTGAAAACTGAATGAAGCCAATCCTTGACCAAGCATTTTTAATGCCGATGGGAATTAAACTCAAGTGACGAAACAATAAGATTTAAATTGAACCAGCTGTTGAAAGCCTTGACCGAACGAATCTGTAAAGATGAGCACAAAATTTGCTGAAGGAATTTAAACTTAGAAGGTACGAGAGTAAGGTGAAAAATGAAAGATCAGCAAATGTATTGTTTCCGATATGGTATGGTAATGGGTTCAATAGTTGTGAATCATTTAAAATAATTTAGGGTTTTGGTTGTGAATTGTATTGAGAAATTATTGGTGATAGAGAATGGAATGTTCTAGAAAATCTTAAATCTAGAACGTTAGTGCGCTCAGAGAAAAGTAGTGACGGACTTTAGTGAAAATCTTTTACTTACAAAGCTAAGTAAATATAACTTCGCTCTAAAATCTAAGCAATCTTCGCCTAATACTATATTTAAATTATTGATTTTATCATTATTTTTCTAATAGTGCAACGTACAACTCGACCCCTACTTGGGTAGGTGGCCGTTAGTGGTATATCTATAAGAATCTACCGTGCTTCGGACGGCACGTTGAGCAGTCCGTCCCGGTTGTTTCAAATATCAGACCATGTCGTAGGCCTTTAGGCCGGTGGGGACAACAATATCTCACAAAAATCTTTGTAAGACTGTCCTCAGTTTGGCTAGGGCATTACAGGCTGAATCACCTGATTGCCCGAAAAGTAAGATGATTCCGTGCTTCGAAAGGGCACGTTAAGCCGTTCGGTCCCGGTTACTTTCTACGGATAGTAGTCGTTACATGAGCCATGTCAGAGGCCTTTGGCGGCTCTATAACTCTGACACCAGGATTGGTCAGGTTGACCATCCACTCGATGAAGAAGAATGAATGTGGTAGGTACTTAATAAAGTTACATGCAGCTTATATTGAATTTCTTCCATTTTATATTTCAACTGTAAAGTGTAGCGAGAAAGAACGTGTACAGAATAGATTGGACACGGTCCATCGATAATGGATGAAAAAGTTACAAGTTCGCTGGTTCGCTGCAGGTAACGGTATGTCCATATGTGGATAACGATCATAGTACGAGTCTTTGTAAGAATATGTGGCCTAGATATTCATACCGAATATTGAACGTAAAGTGTATGAGATTCATTGATTCATTTCGAGTACCAACCAACCCTGGTGTCGGAGTATGAGATAAGTAAGTTCGAGTCAAAAGTAAAGTCTGTAATGTCCCACTGCTGGGCAAAACCCTCTCATCACCCTGAGAAATCAGTACAATGAGGAGGATTACGCATAATCACCACGCTTGAAAAATGCGGGTTGGTGATCTCAAACCGAGCCATGTTTGAAAAGTAGGAAACATGGTTTCGCTCGACTCGGGAATTGAACCTGGGACCTCAGTCTTGACCGGCGAATGCACATACCACTAGACCACCGAGACGTAGTTTGAGACTTTTTTTTAACTTACACGATTTGTCCACATCGTATTACTATTATAGGTAAACTAGCAGCGCCCCGCGGTTTTACCCGCGTTGTACCCGTTCCCGTAGGAATTTCGGGATGAAAAATAGCCTATAACCTTCCCGTTGAATGTGGCTATCTATTACAAAAAGAATTATTCAAATCGGTTCAGTAGTTTCTGAGATTAGCGCGTTTAAACAAACAAAACAAACTCTTCAGCTTAATAATATTAGTATAGATGAGAAAGTTTGTGATGGTTATATGTATGTTTGTTATTCTTTCACGTAAAACCCACTGGACTGATGAAACTTTACAGTAATATAGGTTATATATTCATCACAACAATAGTGTTTTTTTCTTGAAAAAAAAACAAACATACATACATCCATGCTCACAAACTTTCGCATTTATAATATTAGTGCGATATCCAATAATGTTATGCTAAATAGATACTCGAATGTTATTCTTGCAAAATAAACTGACAACAAAAATATTTTGTTACATGATAGTCTCAAGAGATATGTCGTTATTTAATTTATTTTACTAAGAAACATATAACTTAATTAAATTAAAAAGTGAAAACTCTTCAATGACCATCGTTTGATTTTAAGGCATTATTTCATATTACGTATCGAATGAATAGAAGATATTATTGAAAAGTACTTTTATCTGTCGATACTGCCGAGTCACACAGAAAGTGTGTTGAGTTGACTCTATAACTTTTACTGCGCGATGATCGTTAATCTTTGAGATGATATACGAAGCTGAATTTATGTATCCGAAGAAATAGTATACCTAACCACTACATAGTATAAAACAAAGTCGCTTTTCGCTGTCTGTCTGTCCCTATGTATGCTTAGATCTTTAAAACTACGCAACGGATTTTGATACAGTTATAAATAGATAGAATGATTCAAGAGAAAGGTTTATGAGTATAAAATCTCCCGAAATTCTCACGGGAACGGGTAAAACGCGGGTAAAACCGCGGGGTGGTGCTAGTATATAATATACTCGTAATATATCCGGAAAAAATCACACACGGTTAATTAGACCCAAACTAAGCTCTAGGCTTGTATTATGGAATCTAACTAACTGATACCATTACATATATATACACAAATACTTTATAAGAATACTAGCTGTGCCCCGCGGTTTCACCCACAGCGCACCCGTTCCCGTAAGAAATATGGGATAAATAGTATCCTATATCCGTCTCCTGGTTCTAAGCTAACTCCCCACTAATTTTCAGCCAAATCGGTTCAGCCGTTCTCATTATAAATAGTGTAACTAACACGACTTTCTTTTATATATGTCGGGGAAACAGCGATAATTATCCCACTATTGGGGACATGTCACATCAGGATAAGCACGAGCATTATACCGCCAATACAACATCAGATATCTTATGATTCCTAGGTCTTGGTCTTGAAATAATAACTCACAGGACTTCATTACAATGACATTGCTTGTATTTTACACACGATCAGCATGGATTACAGATTACAGTTAGGATACGTCTAGATTCAATTAATTGATGGAACCTAAACGACCTCCCTTCACCCCATTAGTCGTCCTGTCCACGCCATAGAATATCTTTTCCCTATTCTATACTCGATTCGCAATACGATCGTGATGTCGTCAACACCTCATCCTTCCAATCTACGTTTCCCATCTGATCCCAATACAACCGTCCCCATTTCCCTCCAAAACTCTAATGTCTCATCTTTTCATATCATAGACTCACTCACTCACTGCCACAGACCACCAAACAAGCTCACATCCCTCTATCGAACAACTGTCATCTGTCATAGTGCGTAACACCACAGACTTAACATAGTCTATTCTCATACCACAGACTACACCACGAAGATAGAGCTCACGTCACGGAATAACAACACTACCGATTCCATCAGTCAACTGAATTTACAAACTACTCTTAAACTTCTACAGACTAAAACTAATGTAGTGACGTTATAAACCGCTATCTGGTGTGGCGCCACTGATGCCACGCTCCGACACGGCCATCCTGCTAGCACACGTCCTCGTGTGTTGGTTAACCTGCACAGAAATAACCAACGAGAGTATTTGTTCGCCTCGGCCACTTCTGACCAATCATATTTCTACAAACAACTCAAATAAAGAAACTTCGTAACTGTATAGTTTTTTTCTTTTAAATTACTCGAATAAAAGAGCCATAAGAAAATATCAACCAGAGCCATGTACCACTGTCGCTTGTAACAACAAATTAACACAATTTAATTAACCACACAAATCGAAACTTCACACTAGTAAGCCCTCTATCGCCACGGCTCTCCGGCCGACCAGCAATCGCAATTGCTCTCACTATGCATATCCATCAAGTGGATCGCCCATGTGCATCACCCTGTGACTGCCGAGTCTACTCCTGGACTCTATGGTTCCTCCAGAACCCGACCTCCGCCAGAGTTGCCTGCTACCGCGTACTCACGGACTACAATGTAGACACCGATTTCTACTGAGCTACGGCTACACGACAACCTCTGGTACGGTCCAACACAATACGGCCGATAGAGTCCTTACTCGAGTTTCCACCAAAACAAGTTTACTCATCCTTATCAGAATCACTATTAACATCAACTTCGACTGGTACATGACCTACTGGCATCTTGCGTAAGAAATCACAAAGTAAATTATGATAACGTTTCTACCAAAACCCTGAGGCCAGTAACAGTGACAGACTCTGGTTCATTATTCACAAACAATTAACAATTTAATCACAATTGATTTACTACTGAGTCTTTGTTCGTGGTCACAACACAAGATTTAGCAAACGCATTTGCCCTTTATGCACTTCCATTTCGGAATGCCGAGTCGTCCCATGACTCTACGGTCTTCGCTACCAGGCAAGACCCGACCACACTACCCAGGGCTACCGCCTACTGCCTACCCACGGACTACTACAAGTAGTAGACACCGATTTCTAACGGGCTACAGCTACGGCACCCTGGTGCGGTCTCAGACTGACTCACCGACATAAAAACCCAGTAACAATCAACAGCTTAATCAACCTCACTGTCTCCACCTTCGTCTGAGTCAGCTGTTACCCGCCCCACAGGCATCTTCCTAACGCGATCATGTGCATACTTGTAAGTACGTTTAGAGTTCAAAGCTTTTCAACGTGTAACGATCACCATCGTTCGCTTACTCCTGACCTAAATAACTCTACTTCAACAAAAGACTTAGTAAAGCTCAAACTACTATTCTTTTCCAATCAACAATCTTAACTATCTCAATATTCATAATCACATTGCTTATCTCAACATAATACTAGAACATCGTCAGGCACAAGTACCCATTAAAAATCAAATTAATCTCAAATCAAAGTAAAAGTAAAGTGTGTGTGTCTCCATTGTCCGGCTATCCCCGTAGCCCTAATACGCAGTCATCCCTGTGACTAGCTGTGATCATCCCAGTGATCACCCATAAACCTGATCATCCCTGTGATCAGTCACTCCCGTGATCATCCCAGTGATCACCCATAACCCTGATCATCCCTGTGATCAGTCACTCCCGTGATCATCCCAGACTCAAGAGGACACGCACAACTAGTTACCACACAGTCAAAAGTGACTACAGTTCATCATCACAAGGCTCAGAATTACTACCAATGGGTACTTGCCCTTCAGGCATTTTCCTATACCAGTCAATGACACTATATTGTGTACTCGTTCTCCTCTAAACCTCGCGGCCACAGTAATTTGCACTCGCTCGGTCAACCTGACTATTAAGAAGCTAGTTCTTCCTTAAATTCTTGATTTCAATCAAAAGTTAATTTCAATTATTATCAATCGGGAATCTTCAATGCTATGTAACACATGAATACTAGGTACCACGTCATTTTCAACTTTAACTTCAATAGACTATTAATCTCAAATGCACATTACAATATGAGCCATGAGTAAGTAACAGTAAGCTTGTCTAGTCACGTCTAGTCACGGCAACCAGCCGACGAGCAATCACATTGCTCAACAACACACGGTCTCAGCAGACCACTCCACAGTACGGTCAATCCAGACCACGACCATCGCCGAGTTCGAACAATGAACTCAAAAAGTCACATAGTCACATGAAACCCTTACTCATACTCTCATATTTTACAACGGAATAAACATCCAAAATACTTTCAATAAGCTTTCTACTTTATCAAGTGGTACGAAGATTCACTACAAAACTCAATGTTAACTGACTCAAATATCACAAAATAGCTCACCGGATATTTCCCAACAAACCAATCATTACCGCAATACATCACCGATTTAACATCCAATGTGAATTTGTCGTGATAGATTCTTGAATAATTTGGAATACCGCAATCCCTCATATTCCTCAGGTAACAGGATTGAGAAGAGAACCACGTTCTTCCCTGGACGAGGTTCATCAATGCTCACAATAATTACCAGCATTGAACCAACATGAAAGTAAGAAAACATATTAGAACATATCACATTACATCACAAGATTACACTTGACTCATAATTACCTTCTTAACTCCACAATAGAATAGAGTACTAACTAACTATACTCACAGAACATTCCAAGTTTTATTACCAAATCATTGACCAATTCAAACATTCTCTACTGGTGGCTCAGTGGGCAAAATAGCGATCTTTATCATTCTCTGCTGGACGCTCGGTGGGCAATAGCGATCTTGATCATTCTCTGCTGGACGCTCGGTGGGCAATAGCGATCTTGATCATTCTCTGCTGGACGCTCGGTGGGCAATAGCGATCTTGATCCCACTTCTGATGTCGGGGAAACAGCGATAATTATCCCACTATTGGGGACATGTCACATCAGGATAAGCACGAGCATTATACCGCCAATACAACATCAGATATCTTATGATTCCTAGGTCTTGGTCTTGAAATAATAACTCACAGGACTTCATTACAATGACATTGCTTGTATTTTACACACGATCAGCATGGATTACAGATTACAGTTAGGATACGTCTAGATTCAATTAATTGATGGAACCTAAACGACCTCCCTTCACCCCATTAGTCGTCCTGTCCACGCCATAGAATATCTTTTCCCTATTCTATACTCGATTCGCAATACGATCGTGATGTCGTCAACACCTCATCCTTCCAATCTACGTTTCCCATCTGATCCCAATACAACCGTCCCCATTTCCCTCCAAAACTCTAATGTCTCATCTTTTCATATCATAGACTCACTCACTCACTGCCACAGACCACCAAACAAGCTCACATCCCTCTATCGAACAACTGTCATCTGTCATAGTGCGTAACACCACAGACTTAACATAGTCTATTCTCATACCACAGACTACACCACGAAGATAGAGCTCACGTCACGGAATAACAACACTACCGATTCCATCAGTCAACTGAATTTACAAACTACTCTTAAACTTCTACAGACTAAAACTAATGTAGTGACGTTATAAACCGCTATCTGGTGTGGCGCCACTGATGCCACGCTCCGACATATATATATAATTGACACAGACGTCTTTTTTCAGTAAATTACTCGGTACATTTTTTCAGTTACAATACTTTACTCACCAATAAACAAATAAGACCCGTTATTTATGACAAACAAAAATTAAACCGATAACAAATGAGTTATCATTTGCACTTTCCAATTTCCTTCACAAAAGTTAACTGTTCATTTAATATCCAAAAATATATATTTTCAGTGACACATTTATTTATATGACATTAAAGGCCATAATTTATATTACAACGAATTATTTTGCCCGCTATCGTATGTGTGGTCGTGATCGCACATAATGCAAACTGCTGTTGACAACCGAATAACGTGAAGTCCATCTTTCATCTACATGTGGAATTCTTGGTAACATATTATTTATGTGAAGATATCTTGAAGATATCTACACTAATATTATAAAGAGGAAAACTTTGTTTGGTTGTAATGAATAGGCTCAAAAACTACTGGACCGTTTTTAAAAATTCTTTCACCATTCGAAAGCTACATTATCCACGAGTAACATAGGCTATTTTTCATCCCGAAATTCCCACAGGAATGGACACAACGCGGGTAAAACCGCGGGGCGCTGCTAGTAGATGATAAACCGTGGGATGAGAATAAAGGCTTGTGCAGATAAAAGAGACAGTGTGCAAAATGCAGGACTTTTTGTCCGTCAAAAAAATTACTTTAAACTCCTTTGATAAGAAAGGGGGCTTAAAAGAACATTTCAATTGTGCTCGGTGAACTTAAATTTCTTAAAAAATACGTCTTTATAAAAGAGATATTGGGGAAAGAAAATCCGAAGAAACGGTTCCTGAACATTTTGGAACGGAAGTATCAACTTGACGAGGGCACTGCCGTAGTGGAAGTTCAATAACCTTAAACATCTTTCACTATAAAATACAATTATATCTCAAATAAGTGTGTCGATATACATATATTTCTTTTTACCCCGATAAATTCGCACACGGTTCATTAGGCCCAAAGTAAGCTCTAAGCTTGTATTATGGGATCTAACTCACCGCTACTACTACATATACATACATAAATACTTTATAAGAATATATAATTGACACCCAGACGTCGCGCCAACAAGCATATATTCACATACTGTGACTCCGGGCGGGAATCGAACCCGCAATCTCCGCGCTCTCACTGCCGCTGTGCCATCGGGCTTATCTAAGAGTTAATAATCTGACCATTATGAGATACATGTACCGGGACCATACGGTGCTTATTATCTCCACAATCAAGCCAAAGCAATGATAACTTAGCTTTCTAATCCTGCAAGATCTCCTTGTTATAAATCAAGAACAACTCTATTAGAAAGTGCATGAGCCTAAGAAAATATATCACAAAGATAGAGCGACGTAAAGTACCGTTTTATAGTATACTAGTGGACTATACGCACTTTTTATTTCATCCTAGACACGTAAGTAAGTATCAGCCTAGCCTGTAATGTCTCGCTGCTAGCCAAGTCCTCTCATCTCACTGAAGATATCCAGTACAGTGAGGAGGAATAATCACCACGCTTGCCTACCGCGGGTTGTTGATAAGTAAATTGGAAACATACTTTGCTCGGCCCGGGAATTGGACCCGGTACCCCAGTTTTGGCAGGCAAATGCACGTACTATTAGACTAGCGAGACGCATAAAAAGAAAAGTGAACGAAATTATTTTAATTTAATAGAGAGAGTTCATTATGTTCGTAATAAGCGGGTAAAGATTGTTAAACAAGGCATTGAAAGTATGTCTGTGGTTTAAACTAGGGCGTGAATCACATGTAGACGATATTTTAAACGACTTACAATTAAATTCTGGATAAAGAGCGTTTGTCCACCGCCGCCGTCACCGTCACGTCACCGAGAACGAGATGACGGCGCCGAAGTAGCGGTACATACATTTAGAGCGTTTTACTTTAGCCGCGTGTCCACCGCACATCCGTCACGTCATATTAAACTCGGCCCGAAATAATCTCGTTCTCGGTGACGTGACGGTGACGGCGGCGGTGGACAAACGCTCTAAGTGTAGTAACAATACATATTTGTACAACCTCTTTTGTTTACAGACCGATA
The DNA here is from genome assembly GCA_951394245.1 of Cyclophora punctaria. NCBI lineage: Eukaryota > Metazoa > Arthropoda > Insecta > Lepidoptera > Geometridae > Cyclophora > Cyclophora punctaria. Next base: position 5,533,720 of record OX596189.1, read on the forward strand.
GTTAACGTATTGTGCTAACAATACAACTGTAAAATCGGTAATTAGTAACGTAGGAACAACATTTTAAAATGTTGTTCAATCCTGGAAAAAGTTGATTTCATACGGAAGATCGATCGTCAATCTTTTGAATTTCTTATTCATTCTGTATAACAAAGTTATTTTTTCTTGGATTGGGGCAGATTTACTTTTTCCTTGCATACTTAAATTAACGCCTCGGTGGTCTAGTGGTATGTGCGCTCGCCTGCATAGACTGAGATCCCGGGTTTAATTCCCGGGTCGAGCGAAAACATGTTTCCTACTTTTCAAACATGGCTCGAGTTTGAGATTACCAACCTGCATTTGGCAAGCGTGGTGATTATGCCTTAGCCTCCTCACTGTACTGATAACTTCAGTGTGATGAGAGGCCTTTGCCCAGCAGTGGGACATTACAGGCTAATACATAAATTATTTTTAATAAGAGAACAAGTAATAGGAGACTCTTCTGTGACCACGGTTCCCATAAAGGATAAAAATTTAAAATAAAAGCGAAGTGTACCTATCCTTAACCGTAGTTTCAATTGAAGATGAGAAGTGTTCTGTTCAACTGAAGAAACCAGTACTTGAATTATTGTAAAACTAAATACTCATCAATAATTTCGTAATAAAATAAAATTGATCCGAGAAGATCATTGACATTAATAAATATGTATCACCTATAGTTGAAAACGAAGTAGATATCGTAACTACATAAAATACGACAGCAAAGTAGCACGATGATTGTACAAAATGATATACTCGTAATTATCGGCGGTAGAAGTTGGTGCATATAATGTTAGCTTACGGCATGTCAAGTATAGCGAAGTAAAAGTAACTTGGTTAACGCTAGTCTTTAAAATGTTCAGTTAAAAGTGAAATACTTGGATTCGTTCATATTATGTTGGTTCTAGAACCGAAATAGACTACATAATGTATCAAAATAAGTCTGCATAGTTGTTTCTTAAACTGCTCGTTTTGTATAGCGAAGTATATCCGTTTACGGATATACTTCGCTTTCAAACGTGATATAAAAGCGAAGTGTATCCGTAAACATATTTTCAACTAGCGGCGCCCCGCGGTTTTACCCGCGCTGTGCCCGTTCCCGTGGGAATTTCGGGATAAAAAAATAGCCTATAACCTTCCCGTTGAATGTAGTTATCCATTACAAAAAGAATTATTCAAATCGGTTCAGTAGTTTCTGAGATTAGCGCGTTTAAACAAACAAACAAACAAAACAAACTCTTCAGCTTTATAATATTAGTATAGATTCAAAATGTAGTGTTCGCTTAAAACAAGCCTAGAATACTACTGTATTTTTCCATCTTCAAATAACTATACATAAAGCATATGAAGATTATGTACTACTTTTATTTACCCATTACACTAACAAATAATGCACATAAAACAAAATAGCTTCATCAAAAAATATGCAAATATTAGAAAACGTTAAATGTTTCGCCATTCGTTAAGACGCAAATATTCTAGATGTATTTAAATATTCTTTTCGTAAAACTAAACTAAATTGCCCAACGTCTATTTTATTCATCTTAGGAGACATTCACTTCGGAAATACGTTGCGTAACAAATGGAAATAAATCTATATTATAATGAATTTAATACTTGTTTTCAACAACTATTTAGGCTTAGATTTTAATAAATATTCATAAAATCTAGATTACATGATCAATTTAGAGGCGCGGTAAAAAAATACAGGCGAAGTGTGAAAAGAATTCGCGAGGGTTCTCTACGATATTTTAATCATTTTGATTTTCAATTTTAACTTCAGCCGCGCCCCGCGGTTTTACCCGCGCTAGACCCGTTCCCGTGGGAATTTCGGGATGAAAAATAGCCTATAAGCTTCCTCTTGAATGTAGTTATCCATTACAAAAAGAATTATTCAAATCGGATTGGTAATTCCCGAGATTAGCTCGAATATACAAACAAACAAACTTAAAAAAATTACCTCTTATAATACCTAGTATAGATTTACTTCGGAATGACACGGAATAGGCAGTAGCGCCCGTAGCGTAGTATGACTAAGCGATGTTAACTCATTACTATTGTTAAGCAACGTGCAGCAAGCAACTTAGATGGGTAGTCCGTAGCGGCATTTCTGTCAGAGCGCTACCGTGTTGCAAAGGCACGTTAAAATATCGCTCCCGGTTGTTTCAATCGTCACACCAAGTCGGAGACTCTAATAACTCCGACACCAGGGTTGGCTACTAACTCGAACTTATTTTACTTACTTTTGGATACGGAACCCTAAAACCGAGTGCTAAATACTGCCCAATGATTAACATGACATAACTTTTAAACAATGGTGGTTAGAGACACGTAAAACAATTCTGAGACTACGTTTTGTTTGACATACATATTATTTTTAATTTAATACAAACATAAGTTGTGTGTCATGTACGTAAATAAATAAATGAAAAGCTCTGTAATTAATATAACGTAGATTCAATTCAAAAAGTGTTCGGTTATAAGTTTGCAAGTTTGCAAAAACAGATTTATAAACTAGGTTTAGTTTATAAATCTGTGGGCCTCCCACATACTGGTCGATCTCTAGTAATTGAATTCACTTTGCACGTGTAGCTCGACTCCTACTTGGATGGGCGGCCGATAGTGGCCCTACCGTGCTTTGGAGGGCACGTTAAATTGTCGGTCCCGGTAGGCCTACCGGGACCGACAATTTAACGACAATTCAAAGGCATCCGACATGGTTTAGACCATTGCAAAACCGTTAGACCATGTCGGAGGTCTTTGGGCGGTAAAAACTCTCGACACCAGGGGTGACCACTGACCCGCTCGGAATTTACTTACTTACTTTCGTATAAGTTCTATAGACTTCTAATAACTCTACAACATAAATTATCTATAATATAAAAATAAAACGCTAAATGTGTTGCTAAGCTAATTTTATAACGACTGCACCAAATTATATGATTATTTTTTCTATGTGTTCCTTATTGTCTAAGTAATTGAAATCTCGAAATTCGCACGAGAAAGGGGGCGCTGCGGGTGAAACCGCGGGGCACTGTAGTATGTAATAAGTAAGTATATAATAACCAAAGCCTTTTTGGAGGCTCAAGAGCCTCCAAAAATAATAAAATGACAAACATTCGTTTCGGATTGTGAAACTCATCCGTATTTATGAGAGTGAAAGCATTCCATGAATTAATTCTGTTTAATGCATCGCTATATTTTTGTTATACACTTTAAACACTTCAATATTTAAATTTTATTTGGAAACTAGCAACGCCCCGCGGTTTTACATGCGTTGTGCCCGTTCCCGTGGGAGTTATAGGATTTTTTATACATATAAACCTTCCTCTTGGAAGAAATTGTTATACACATAAACCTGTTTAAAAAGACCGCGTCAAAATCCGTTGCGTAGTTTTAAAGATCTAAGTTTACATGCAGGGACAGACAGACAGCGAAAAGCGACTTTGTTTTATACTATGTAGTGACACTTTATACCTACTCGATCTCGACGGCTAGAACACATCATATCCATTATTCTAACAAAATCATTTTATTATTATCACACACAAAGAAATGATTAATGATTGGCATAGTCATTAGTAGCTACTTAATTGACCTATTGAATAAAACTATCATTAATCTATGGAGCAACAGATTAACCCCAGGTCACATTATCTTAATTTCATGATAAGCTTTATACTAGTTAGGTATTATAAATGCGAAAGTCTGTGACATCGACAGATGTAAGGAATAAATCGCCTTGCTTAATTAGTTTGTATTTGATTAAGTGGCTACATACTTCTTTAGGAATTAATTAATTTTAGCGTTTTCCTCCTCACTGTACTTTCTTTAGTGAGATGAGATGAGGCTTTTGCTCACCAGAGGGACATTAGGGTGCTTATCCATTGAACGGAGAAACGGAGATATATAGGATTGCATAAAATCTCCTGTCAGATATGTTATGCAAACTTATTAATATTTCTCCGTTTCTCCGCATAGCAGCATCTTTTTCGAGTATGTCACTGTCAAATTTTAAATTCGAAATTCGAATCAATGATGGAAATATTCTGTTTCAATATGACAGCTGTGTATGACAGGTCCAAAGATATGTATGGATTTATTGCGTTCGAATTTCAAATCACTACCTCTATAAGAGGCCTTTACCTAGAAATGGGACATTACAGGCTTATACTTTACTTTTTTACCTCCATTTTGAATTGCATATTAATGTAATGCGGACGCCATATTACCTTATCGTTTAATAACTCAACTAGCTATATAATTACATATTTTGAACCTAATTTACTTAAAGACCTAGTAATGACACATTTTGACCTGAAAATCTATGTCGCAAATCCGTTATGAAGGCAAAGCCATGTAAAACTGCTTCTAAATCTAAAACCGCGTTATCTTTTATAGTTATTTACGTAAGCACCCATTCTGACAAATTCGTGGGCAGTAATGTTTGCTAAGTGACGAAACCGCAATCACTTGGTGCTTACTTTCAATCTGATAAACTGACACTGAACATCGGTTGTGAAATCGAATGTATTCTCAACAAAATTGGACATCGGATAATTTGTCTGTGCATCTATGTGTTATAAGTTTATTGATTGTAGAAGATAGCAAAATCGAAGCTAATATTATAAGAGCGAAAGTAACTCTGTCTGTCTGTCACGCATTCACGCCAAAACTACTGAACCGATTTGAATGAAATTTTGTACAGAGTTAGTCCAGAGCCTGAAAAGGGACATAGTCTATTTTTTATCGCAAAAAAAGGGTTGAAAGGGGTTGAAAGAGGGGTTGAAAGTTGTATGGAAGTGTGGTTATTTTTAAAACTACTGAACGGATTTGGATGAAACTTTACAGTAATATAGGTTATACATCAGAATAACACATGGGATACATTTTATCCCGAAATTCCCGCGGGAACGGGTACAACGCGGATGAAACCACGGGACGCAGCTAGTATTATTATAAAGACGTGGTAAGACAAACTGACATACAAGTCATGGTTGGCGACCATCTTTACTGATAGTACCTACATGTAACAAAAGAAAAGTCGACTTCAAACAACATTTTTGTGAGATGTACCTCCTTTTTTGTTAATTATTTAAAATGGCATCTTTCTGCAAGCAAGTAACTTATGTATACCAACATAAGATAATAAACTCTTTGGTTTCGGTTCATATAAGAAGTCCAGGAAGAGAAATTGGGTACCTGAGAGAGATCTTGAGTCATTCAAAGCTTTTCTATCAAGAAACATTCAAAATAATGTCAAAAAAAAAAAAAAACATCGTTCGAAATTTAAATAAAACTAAAAACTCACCATCATTGAAGATGCAAATAAATAATCCAAATATTCGTGTAACTAAACAGTCAATTTAACATAAATAATTAAATGAATTTGTTACAAAACAAAAAAAAAGAAAATTTTAATTAATCCGACATTACAAGCACATCACATGAATTTTCGCGTTCGGAATTTGAAAAGCGCGCGGTGTACCATCGACTTTTTTCTTTTTATTTTTAATTAGCTGTTTATTTTTTTAATTGAGTATCGCGTGCCAGTGTGTGGTTGTTCGGTTTCGGTTGGTACGTCTCGTAGCCGCAACGGACTGTGGTCAACTGTGCGCGGTGAAAGATCTCAACGCACGCATCAAGCACGCATCTCGATGTAGTTTCATAGTCTGTAACGAGGATATATTTTTTAATCTATACTAATATTATAAAGCTGAAGAGTTTGTTTTGTTTGTTTGTTTGTTTGTTTGTTTGTTTGTTTAAACGCGCTAATCTCAGAAACTACTGAACCGATTTGAATAATTCTTTTTGTAATAGATAGCCACATTCAACGGGAAGGTTATAGGCTATTTTTCATCCCGAAATTCCTACGAGAACGGGTACAACGCGGGTAAAACCGCGGGGCGCTGCTAGTTAACTATAAAATGCCATTTTAAATGTCATCTTGAAAATATTCTTTATTGTTTTAGCACTGTTCCATTTGACGTAAAGTTTAAGTTTTGAATTTAGAACTGTACCAAATATTTAAATAAATATTTTTGTAAATTTTTTTCTAAATCACATTCAGCCCGGTTCAGACCATATCTTATTCAGCCATTTAATTCACTTCACTCTTCACAGATAATAAATTAAAAACTTTCACAACCGTTATCAAAGTTTCAGAAACCAATAAGGTATAGGAACACGAATACTCCTGAGAGTATCATAACGCGAAAGCTAGAGAAAATGATAATTTACTCCCTATGGACACAGACCGAGTAAATCCGTGAAAGTGGACGATTCTTTATTATAATAGTGGTTGTTAATACTGACGCATATTGCATTAATAAATTAATTTGTTTTCTCTTACAATGTTGTAGACATGAAAAATATCGAAATACATTGCGGGAAATAATATTGAACTATCCATATTGTCTTTGAAATAACTTATCCTGTCAAATAAATTTGAAATAAAATATGGATGATAAGTAGGGCACTAAAATAAGTATCCAGTGTTCGCTGTCTATGCGACTAAGGACAGAATTACACTATTAAATTTTACCTTTAAACACGATATAACAATCAAACGAAAAAACACGATACTTAGTTCCTAGATAGATATTGCTGGGCAAATGCCTCTCATCTCACTGAAGATATAAGTACAGTGAGGAGGATTAGGTACAATCACCACACTTGCCAAATGCGGGTTGGTGATCTCAAACCATGGCTCGAGTTTGAAAATTAGGAAATATATTTTCGCTCGACCATGCCATCTACACTGATATAAGAAAAACAAAACACTACAACGTTATAAAAATATCATAGAGTTAGCATATCGTCTGGAATTGCCTTTCACTTTATCCATAATTTACAGTGTATCTCGATAGATGGCGCTAGCGCTGTTGATTCATTAAACATAAGCGAACTTAAAACAATTATTACATTGTTTACACATTAAGAAAAACAATGTACCTCAAATAATATAGGAGGGATATGGGACTATTGGATAAATGTCTTTTAGCTTTTATTGGTGGCTGAATTTTTTGACATTTCCATAGAACATAATGTCATAACTAAGTTATTGCTTATTGGGAGAAACCGCTGGTAGAGAATACAAAATACGTCACCTTGACGTATCCTTTACTAGCAACGTTCCACGGTTTACCCGCGTTGTGCCCTTTCCCGTAAGAATTTCTGCATGGAAAATATAGCCTATAAGGTTATAGGCATGAGTTTTAAGTACTAACGTTAATATAACTCAATGCCTATAACCTTCCCGTTCTTTAGTTTCTTGGTCTGTGCTTCCCGTTATAGGTATGTATTCTAAAACGAATTATTCCACTCGGATGTGTAATTTCTGAACAAACGTCACAGAAGGCAACAACTGCAACAAGCCATGACATGACTAGGTATAAGCCGAGCTTTGTGAGGGCTCGTGTAGTTATAATATGCTATCCAAGAAACGAAATTTTTCATCTTCATTCTTTTTAATTGTAATAAAATGTTTTTTTTACTGATAACACATTTACATAATATGAATTTAAATTACTATGTTAAAGTACAAATTAATAGGCGTGATAGTTTTTCAGTAATTTGTACCACAAAAGTGCTCACGTTGTGGATAGGGCTCGCTTCGCTACTATGTGTTGGTTGGTGGAAAAATTTGAATTTTCAACCAATCAACTTACAGTAGGTATTTATCATGTCATGTCTTGTCATCATCTGTCACTTTCGTTGTCATGTGCTAGAAGGCCTAAATAAATACTGTTGTGCATATAGATGGCTCGAAGTCTATTAACTACAGGATACATTTAGTATCAAAGACGTAAGTAAAAGATTAAAATCTTCTCTGTTTAAACTAACTTTATTATTGAAACATAGATATAAATTCAAGGTACACATTACATCCACATTTTATACATTATAAAAAAACTCTACATGCAAAATGCACTGACTGACAATCAGTTGCATTATTTTAGAAATACAAATTATTAAATAAATGAAAAATAACAATAATACTCCAAGTAATATATCGATACACAGAGTTGTCAAATTTTAATATGCAACAATGAACAAGACACATCGTTCTCTGCTGCGCATCAATTTGACGTTTAGTTGACAATATGACAACTTCAAGTGCTACCAATATTACATTTTAAATATTTATTAATTATCATTGTTTCAATGGCACTCATAGCCTAAAATATTTGATGAATTTCTATTTTTACCGCTGACTTTATTTACAATATTATACTTAAAATTATTTCAAAAAAATTAATTGACGTGTGAGCAATTTTCTAAGAGTATTTCAGCAACCTTCAAAAACTGAAGCAGGCACTTAAATGGAGTCCATGAAAATTAAAGTACTCAACTTTAAAATTGCTTAAAAGTCGTCGAAAGATCACTTCTATTTCATACAAATGTGAAACGTCGCGGGCGTCCGCGGCGTGCGCACACCGCGTACGCCCATGGCGTGCGGTGTCATACAAAAGTTAACCGCCGCGGGCGCATGCTTAACATGTTGACCCTTAATTAGTTTTAAGGTTATGAAATCAGTTAATATAAAAATACTAGCTGTTCAGCCTGGTAGTTCCACCCACTATCCAATAGATGGCGCTAGTGTAAAAATGTAGCGCTTAGGTACGTTATTTTTCCCGATATAGTGGGGTCGCGCCATACATTATGTTAGTAGGAAAAATCTTACTCTTCATAAAATTAGTACAGATGTTGGCTTTATTTATGATATTACATATATATTGTTGTCATCCCATTTTACTAATTCCCAAGTTCAATCATACAATTTATTTATATTTTTTTTACTTACATGTTAAATATTTTTCTATTTAAACGAACAATAACAATAGTAATGTAAAATTCCACCGACAACTAAGTAATGGGACAAATAGTTACAGTTACAAGACTATTTCTTTGTCTTAAACAATATAATACGTAATAATGGAATGTGTTTTTAAATACATTATCAATTAAACTATTCATTAATTAAATACATACATTAAGAACAAACAAATTAGGGCCAGTGGCAATAAATTATCTCCGTATTGGACGATCAAGAAAATTTGACATTTCTAATGTCAAGTAAATGTCAAATTTTTAAGTGACTTATAAAATTTGACAGATGGAACGATTTAAAAGATATATTGTCTATGGATAGATGTTAATGTGACTGGCCATAGTAGATCCAACATCTATTTTTTTTCTTACTACATGTACAAATACAAAATTTTTAATTATTTAAGTACCTAAGAAACGGTTACAATAAATTTTATAGTATACATTGAAATAATAGAAATTGACTACAAATAATTTGAATAACATAAAAAAATATTTACAGTAAATATTTTAATAATATCTCTAACTAGATACAGGATTTATACTTAAAATATACTACTACATTTTTCTTACCCTACTTAAAAACTACTTCGTTATAATCTTGTACAATCCGTTACTAAAATAATACATGGAATGGATACACATTTTTCTACAACATACACACGTTGCTTCAATAAAAAACTGTATTTATTGTAAATATCTCGCTGTTTATGTACCCTGTTCGTTTCAATTATTTATAATGGAAGAATTTTGAAAAAGCACCACGAGTTTGTATAGCAAGTCAAATAACTAAAAACAAAATGGCGGGGTCTATGTTCTGTTTTTAAATTTTGACTTTTTTCTCCTAATATGTTTTTTATTTTCTCAGTACATTCATCTGTGTTCCTAGTTATTTGAATCGCCCTGTACTGAGTTTGATTAGTATTCTTAAATGTATTGACATTATTTTATTTTTAAACTAATTCATTGTACATTTTATATTGGCTTCACGAAAATTGATACTTACAAAATATAATTTACAATATAAAAAAAAACTTACAAAAATAAATTAAACTAAAACATAACTTGACTCCAAATAAAAATGAAATCTAAAACTAAGTATCATTTTTCATTATACTGTCGAACTGTGACCGAAGTTTTTCTTATTATTAGAGCTTTGTATTTTGGTTCTTATTGTTGGTTGTTAAGGTTGAGAATGCCGTGTCGTGTGGCATGGCGTTCGTAATTCGAATCGAGGTAATTGAGAGTTGTTTCCGGTTGAATGCGCGCACGCATAGAGCTCAGCTGATTGTGTCCATCTCGGATGTGGCGTGGTGTTATCTGAAATTTAACAAAATTAAAGTTATACCTTGTAAATGCATACAACTATTTATTGGTGCCATCACTACATATCATAAAACAAATTTCCCGGCCGAGTCTGTCCGTCTGTTCGCCATAACATAAACTCAAATACTACAGCACGGATTTTGACGCGGTTTTTTTAAATAGATAGAGTGATTCAAGAGGAAGGTTTATGTATATCAAAATTCCTGAAATTCCCAAGGGAACGGGCACAACGCGGGTAAAACTGCGGGGCACTGCTAGTATTTTATGTGACACTTATGACCCCTTATTTAAGGCTGTCAATACTGTGCCTTTTGTTGTCATTCTGACTTCATAATGCAAAAGGCTTTCAAAAAAAATATGTAGACCAACTGAAAGAGAGAGCAATGGTCGTGTCGTACGAACAGCAACAGAGGATGGCAGAAGATAGAGAAAAATGGAAAGAACTCCATCGAACTCCTAAGTTTAAGAAGAAAGGCTTTAGACATGGTCTACCGACTGCTTAACCTCTTTAAAGCTATCAGCTTCGGTGTTCTTCGGTGGTGCTCACCTTGGCGCATGTCTGGCGCGCATGTGGTGAGGCGGGTGCTCCCTGCGCTCGTCATCAGGCCCGAGCTGCAGCCCCGCCACCAGCTGCATGATCTCACGCTCCTTCTTCAGTTCCTCGCGACCTGACTCCACCTGGAAACCAGTAGACAACTCATCAGACAAAGGTAAAGTTTTCATTGAAGATCTTTTAAGAGGAAGTCCCAATAGACCCCTGGTCAAATATGTAGTTTACATTGAAGATCTTTTTAAGAGGGAATCTTTGGTGGCGCATTCAATCAACTCCTGAGACAAAGGTGTAGTTTATATTGAAGATCTTTTAAAAAGAGAATATTTAGAGGAGCTTAAGGTGCGTTTCCTATGAAGCGGAGTGGAGCCGTCCGGAGCCCGTTTCACCAATCACAGCGCATTGCGATTGTCAAACAACGCACTGACAGTGTCAAAAGCATTCTGATTGGTCAGTTCCGTGCACCTCCGGTCCGCTTCAATGAAGAGAACAGATAGATATGCCATTGTTGAGGATCTTCATAGATCGGACTATAATATACAAACAAGCCACTGTCAACCCCAAAGCAAATTATACCCTTACACGCGGCCTTACATTCACGACGCAAATACCTATTAGGTACAACATAATATGCAAAGATAAACGTAAGAAAAAAAAAGACGTGTGGCACTCGGGGACTGCCGCGGTAAAGCTATTGCATAGTTATTAAGCTATTGCATAGCTTCTATCGCGGGCCTTGAGCGCGGGGACCAAATCCAAAAATACCGTAACGAAAAAAAACCTCACGCTTACCCGATCCGACGGGAAGGAGGTGTGGCTTGAAGGCCGTGCATCGTCTAACGTCGTTTCAGTTCGGCAGTCTTCGACACGGCGTTGTGTGCGATTGTGCGTTGGGGGTGAGAGAGGGGGTGAGAGAGGGGGTGAGAGAGGGGGTGAGAGAGGGTGGTGAGAGAGGGGGGTGAGAGAGGGGGTGAGAGAGAGGGGTGAGAGAGGGGGTGAGAGAGGGGTGAGAGAGGGGGGTGAGAGAGGGGGGTGAGAGAGGGTGGTGAGAGAGGGTGGTGAGAGAGGGTGGTGAGAGAGGGTGGTGAGAGAGGGGGTGAGAGAGGGGGGTGAGCGAGGGGGTGAGAGAGGGGGGTGAGAGAGGGTGGTGAGAGAGGGGTGAGAGAGGGGGTGAGAGAGGGGTGAGAGAGGGGTGAGAGAGGGGTGAGAGAGGGGGTGAAAGAGGGGGGTGAGTGAGGGTGGTGAGAGAGGGTGGTGAGAGAGGGTGGTGAGAGAGGGGGGCGAGAGAGGGGGGTGAGAGAGGGTGGTGAGAGAGGGGGTTAGAGAGGGTGGTGAGAGAGGGGGTGAAAGAGGGGGGTGAGTGAGGGTGGTGAGAGAGGGTGGTGAGAGAGGGTGGTGAGAGAGGGTGGTGAGAGAGGGGGGTGAGAGAGGGGGGTGAGAGAGGGGGGTGAGAGAGAGGGTGTGAGTGAGAGGGGTGAGAGAGATGGTTGAGAGAGAGGGGTGAGAGAGAGGGGTGAGAGAGAGGGGTGAGAGAGAGGGGTGAGAGAGGGGTGAGAGAGAGGGGTGAGAGAGGCGGGAGGTGTGAGAGAGAGAGAGGAGGCGGGAGGGGTGAGAGAGAAGTGGCGGGAGCGGTGAGAGAGAAGAGGCGGGAGCGGTGAGAGAAGAGGCGGGAGGGGAGAGAAGAGGTGGGAGGGGTGAGAGAGAGAGGAGGCGGGAGGGGTGAGAGAGAGAGAGAGAGAGGAGTCGGGAGGGGTGAGAGAGAGAGAGAGGAGGCGGGAGGGGTGAGAGAGAGAGATAGGAGGCGGGAGGGGTGAGAGAGAGAGAGAGAGAGGAGTCGGGATGGGTGAGTGAGAGAGAGAGGAGTCGGGAGGGGTGAGAGAGCAAGGAGTCGGGAGGGGTGAGAGAGAGAGAGAGAGAGGATTCGGGAGGGGTGAGTGAGAGAGAAAGGAGTCGGGAGGGGTGAGAGAGAGAGAGAGGAGGCGGGAGGGTTGAGAGAGAGAGAGAGAGAGGAGTCGGGAGGGGTGAGTGAGAGAGAGAGGAGTCGGGAGGGGTGAGAGAGAGAGAGGAGTCGGGAGGGGTGAGAGAGAGAGGAGGCGGGAGGGGTGAGAAAGAGGAGGCGGGTGGGGTGAGAGAGAATAGATATCAAATTGTATATCAAATATAATTGCATAAGTTGATACAAAATGCTATGCAATAGCTTCACCGCGGCAGTCCCCGAGTGCCACACGTCTTTTTTTTGTTTTTTAACACGCTTTTATTAGCTTGGCCTGTATGTATGTAATAAAATCTTTGAACATCATTTTCACCAACTTCCAGAAGTCTGATTAATTTGAAACTTTGCATACGTATCAAGGACCGATGACAATGCAATAATTTAATAACAGTTTCCCATTATTAACACGCTTTTATTAGCTTGGCCTGTATGTACGTACGTACGTACGAACGTATGTAATGGAATCTTTGAACATCATTTTCACCAACTTCCAGAAGTCTGATTAATTTGAAACTTTGCATACGTATCAAGGACCGATGACAATGCAATAATTTAATAACAGTTTCTCATTATCCTTAATGGATTTGCCAGATTTACTAAAAAAATATTACTTCATATAAAAGACATCAACGGGCGCTCGCTGTGGGACGGAACGGGAGTTCTGTTTTATTTTACTAAATGGTAGTAGACACTAACAGCGTCCCGTGGTTTTCCCGTGATGGGCCCGTTCCCTTTGAAACTTTGCACACGTATCAAGGACCGATGACAATGCAATAATTTAATAACAGTTTCCCATTATCCTTAATGGATTTGCCAGATTTACTAAAAAATAAAAAATAAAATTATAGTTTAAAAAAACTAAAAAACACGCTTTTATTGCAAATTGAACTAAAAACTAGAAAATAATTTTTCACCTCAAATCAAAATTATAATAAAATTTAAGTTATTAACACAATGATTCAATTCAGAGTAAAAAAGCGTGGGGTGCATTTTACTGTAGTTCATAACTATCCTCTCATAGATACCAATGATGATTGTAATATTAAAAAAAAAAATTAAGCACCCCACGCTTTTTACTCTGAATTGAATCATTGTGTTAATAACTTAAATTTTATTATAATTTTGATTTGAGGTGAAAAATTATTTTCTAGTTTTTTGTTCAATTTGCAATAAAAGCGTGTTTTTTAGTTTTTTTAAACTATAATTTTATTGTATCACTAGATGGCGTTAGTGTGCTGAATGTCTGCATCGCGCTAACGTTGTGTTCTGGGCGTATACGTAGGCAATGTTTGAGGAGCGTGTGGTTTTGGAGCGTGAGGTTTTTTCGTTACGGAATTTCTGGATTCGGTCCCCGCGCTCAAGGCCCGCGATAGAAGCTATGCAATAGCTTAATATTCCTCAGATATTAATAGAACCTAATGTCTTCTCCCAATGCTAATATCATTTTGTACAGTACCAAGTAATCACCTATCTACCTCTTGCAACCATCGTATGTACAATGTGCTTACATTACGTACAAAGTAACCGATATCTCAATAGAGCAGGCATGAAGCATGACGTATCAATTCACACCTTTCTACTTCTTACTTCATTCATTATTTTAAACAAACATTGCATTCAAGTGTACACATACATCACATCCTATTCGTCATAATTATAGCAGTTAGGTAGCTACTAGCAACGTCTGTCAGTTATGCTAGCGTTGTACCTGTTCCTGTGGGACTTTCGGGCTATTCTCAGGATAATAGGCTATATTTAATCCCACGGGAACGGGACCTAACTCGGGATCTTGCTAGTCCAATAACAATTTTAATAATATTGCAGTTAAGTGTTACAGAAATCATAAAGGTTCTTTAAACTGGTAAATCGCAATCTAATATCCGTACTCAGAGACATCAAATGCTACCTTAGTGGTGATCATGGATTTAATATATACTAACGATTTAATAAGTGAATTTTGACATGTAATCTTCTACTATATAAAAATAAGTCGGGTTTTCCTCCCTGACGCTATGACTCCAGAACGCACGAACCGATTTCCACGGTTTTGCATTCGTTGGAAAGATCTCGGGCTCCGTGAGGTTTATAGGGAAGAAAAATTTCAAAATTCCCACGGGAACGGGGGCGCTGCGGGTGAAACCGCGGGGCACAGCTAGTGTATCATAATTATGTAAGTGTCGCATTTTACTTAGTCATACCATGTTACACCTTCATCTTTATATGTATATAATTCTAATGTGTGTGTGAATTTCACTGAACTCCTCCTAAACTGATTTGAATGATTTTAAGGTTTGTAATTATTTCGTTCCAAGATTTCATTACAGGATACACCACGAATGCAGCGTGAAATAAATTAACTTATTTAGTCACATTACGTATCCTAGTCTCGGCACGTAACGTATTACATAAAATTGTGTCTAGTTGTTACTACCAGGCAAATGAAATTATAGTTTCCTTATAGCTCTCTTAATGGTCTTATGTGAGAATGTGTGTATATTAATAGCTCTCTGCAGTTCATTCTTGATGAACTGATTAAAAAAATATATAGTCTACGACACTTCCTAATAATGCAGTTTGATTTTAGGGAAATAAGTTTCGGAGCCGTGGAAGTACAAATAAACAAAAAAATCTGGGCTAAAATATCGCCAGTAAATAAGTTTGCGAATGAAAATCCGCATCAAAATCTGTTCACCCTGTTTCTGTTTATGTGCCAAGGTGTCACAGACACGCACACACACATAAAGCAGTCAAAATAACAATGACACCCCTCTTTTAAGGTCAGGGGTTAAAACCATGTATTAAATTAAGAGTTAACGAGTGTTTGGTACGTTGAAGAATGTATGTTGAGGTATGCATTAAATGTTTACTTCGCGATTATGTCTCGTTTATACCTAACTAGCTGTGCCCCGCGGTCTCACCCGCAGCGCCCCCGTTCCCGTGGGAATTTTGAGATTTTTATTCCAAGTTTTCATTGTTTTTAAAATGTATTCTGCTATTCAGGGCGGAGACAAATCCAACGAAACAAAAACCATGAAAATTGATCCAGCCGATCTCAAGTTATAAGTGTTGTAACAAACCCGTCTTTGTTTTATATACTTAACTAGCTGCGCCCCGCGGTTTTACCCGCGTTGTACCCGTTCCCGCGGGAATTTCGGGAAGAAAAATAGACGTTGGCCGATTCTCAGACCTACTCAATATGCTCACAAAATTTCATGAGAATCGGTCGAGCCGTTTCGGAGGAGTACGCGAACGAACACTGTGACACGAGAATTTTATATATAAGAAGATAAGATAAGATAAGATAAGATAAGATATACTATACTAATATAATAAAAAGGAAGGTTTTTTGTTTCCTTGTTTGTTTGAACGCGTTAATCTCAAGAACTACCAGTCCGATTCGAATAATTCTTTTTTTAATGAATAGCTACATTCAAGGGGTAAGTTTTGTAATGTGGAATTCTCATGGGAAAGGGCACGATTCGGGTAAAACCGCGGGGCGCTGATAGTCTTCACAATAAGAAGGTTCATTGCGCCAAATCGAAGTACGTTACGTTTACTAAGTCGTTTGCGAGTCGATATCTCACATGCCAAGCGTGGGAACGACCAATCTCGATGATTCCCGATCCACACGTGATTTGATGGACATCACATTCTTGTATAATAAGCATATTTCAATTTACTATCGAACTATCTAGTACTAATCTTTTATGTTGAGGGAACAGCGTAAAAAATATTATTTTTAACCAACTTACGTTACGATTACCATACTGTCATGTTTAACAGATAACATAAACTTTTTAACGAACGTATGTTACGTATGAAAATTGGTAGAGACATAGATAGTCTTGAACAACACACGTGCTACTACAATTTTTATCCCGAAATTCCCACGGGAACAGGTACAACGCGAGTAAAACCGCAGGCTCTGCTGGTTAGAAGAACGTACATAGAAGTAGTATTAGCCTGCAATGTCCCACTAGGCAAAGGCCTCTCACTGAAGATATCAGTACAACATAAGTTTTCGTCACTCCAATAATGTACCTATTTCATGCGCAATGTTTAATGTTTTAAATGTAGCTCGTCTAGTTTGACCTACTTTCATTATTATTCGATTGTAACTGAAACACACGCACCTATACCGTACAAGGAAATACCTATTCAGATTTACATTAAATACTTAATTTGTAAATGTTTATGAATGTAGTTTTAAAGATCTAAGCATACATAGGGACAGACAAACAGCGGATAGCGACTTTGTTTTATACTAGGTATGTAGTGATATGACGAGTATCACAGCTTATTTCAGAGGCCACCCTAACTATGAATAACCAGTGAAATGAGTCATCGTAATGCAATATCTAGATCTAGACTTTCGAATGGCCTAAAATGTATTGTCTATTAACTTTGTAGTCTATGGTTACGAGTCAAGCGCTGGCGCCAATGTCAAGCTTCCTGTTCAACTTGTTGTATTAATTTACTTACGAGCACTACACTACTTACACCGCTTGAATCATAAGTTGTTTACAAATGGAATAAAGATTTACCACTTTATTCATAAACCCTCTATAACTAAAACAGTGTTATAAAGTGTTTTGTCTCTTTTGCTCTTTCGAAAATAGCGTATGTTGGAAAGGGACTAAATAGAATAAGTTTGTTTTGAACCTTAATATGTTGAAAAGAGCTTGAATATGTTGAAGTATTTGATCATATTTTCGGACTCAATGAGGGTTACACGAAAATGACACTTTTGACAGATATGTGGACCTCGCGTCTCAGTGCTGCCGCCTGGTGGGTGACAATTCAGTAAACCCTCAATAACCAATCACAACGCAGTACGAAAATATTTTGACAGTGTCAATGCGTTCTTTGACAATTTCAATGCATTGTGGTTGGTTGATTGAGAGAGTGTTTTACCATGAAAAATACCTTTAAAAAAGATGTCTAATGTTGTCAACTTAAAAAACGAATCTACTCATTATTATTGTTTATGGCACATAATGATCTGTGGTTAGTAAGTACTTTCACTTTTGTTGTACATGATAATGACATTAACTAGGTACCTAGTTGTACTAAACATGACAGAGGGCGTTACTGTCGCAAATAAAAATAACTACGGTAAACAATACTTAAGTAGTTTTTAATGAGAAAAGTAGTTAACGATATGAGTTATTTAACACTTTTGACATTAGTAAAATCTAACCGTCATAAGACGTTAATTAAATCAACAATTAAGTAACTGACGTAATTTGTTATAGATTTTAGATCAAGAATCACTAATTTATGAATTAATTAACCTTTTCCAAGGAATTCTTTGACGTTTCTGTCTACGGAGGACGATAAAACTACCAACAACGTTGTGAAAGTAATAAATCTGAAATTGACTAAATGTCATAGTCATATAATGACATTTTATAAAAATGTAACTTAAAATAAACTTCACATAAATGTATCTTCGACGATTTAGGTCCAAGACACACCTATACCTCCATCAATTTGCGTCGGTAAACAAGAAACCCTCATTAATATTATCAATCCAAATGAAAAAATATTGAAATACGCAAATATCTTTTCGTGCGTTCGACCCTGTGATAAATTATTATGAGTTTGAAACCAGTTTAGTTTAGCATAAGAACGCCGACTGTCTCTCAAGGTGAAATGACGTTTAGTCCGAGCTAATCATATTACAGTAGGCAATATTATATTACAGTGATGTAGTGTTACGAGGTATGCATAACTTTATATTACAACTAGTCGCGCCCCGCGGTGTTACCCGTGTTGTTCCAAATTCAAATTCAAAGAGAGAAGAAGAAAGAATTAGCCTGTAATGTCCCACTTGTTGGGCAAAGGCCTCTCGTCTCACTGAAGATATCAGTACAGTGAGGAGGTTTCAGGCGTAATCACCACGCTTGCCTAATGCGGGTTGGTGATCTCAAACCCGAGCCATGTTTGAAAAGTAGGAAACATGTTTTCGCTCGACCTGGGAATTGAACCCGGGACCTCAGTCTTGGAAGGCGAGTGCATATACCACTAGACCACCGAGGCGTTTTTCAAAATGTCTTTATTATATCAGATCATTACAATCATTTATAATCGTCAGCTTAAGTTAAGTTTACGTTAGTTCGCATCGCGCCATCTACAGAGAATAACTAACAAGAAACTCAGAGGGGTTGTAATTATTTTTTATTGTACTAACAAATTTAAGCCTTAATTAATGGAGCAATTCATTTCCAAACGTCTGAGTCTAGAACATACTCTGAAATAGAGTAATACGCCTTTTGGCAGAGTCTATGCTTAATAAACTTCATGAATTTAATAAATGAAAGAATTCAGCGGGAATTTCGGGATAAAATGTATACCATGTGCTATTCTGATGTATTACCTATATTACTGTAAAGTGTCATCCAAATCCGTCCCGTAGTTTTTACGTACCATCCTCACAAACTTTCGCATTTATAATATTAGAAGGATTATCTTGTCTAGTTTTATTTTAATTCATGTATTAGCCGACTAACAAATGGAGATGGTTTTCAGTTAGTGGCAAGCGGAACATAGTCGTATATTTTGAGTTAAGTATTACGATGTTTCAACCAACCAGTCCGCATTAGACAAGCGTGGTGATTACGCCTAATCCTCCTAACTGTACTGATATCTTGGGTGAGACGAGAGGCCTTATCCTAGCAGTGAAACATTACAGGCTAATAATACTTAACTTTTAACAATCTTGGAATGAAAATTAACCTGTAACCTTTCCGTTGAATGTGGCTATCTATTAAAAAAAGAATTAATCCAATCGGATTGGTAGTTTCTGAGATAAATGCGTTCAAAGAAACAAACAAAAAAATCTCAGCTTTTTTATGTTTATATAGATAGATAATGATATTAATTAAAGGACTCGTTCCCGTAACATCAACTTATTAATTATTCTTAGAACAATTAACGCGCTTAGACTTCCCCTACCTTAACATGGAACATGAAAAAACATATTACAATTACTAATGAGCGAATACCATTAAATTATTCCTCTTACTTTTACCTCAATTACAGTCATTATGAAATCAACATAAGTTATACTTAGATCGCATATGTTAAGTATAACGTTAGGATTTCCGTAGACAAGGAAATTGATTCTTCTATTGGTTGACTTCGAAGTGTAATCTGTAATATCCCTCGTTATATTACCAACTAGCAGCGCCCCGCGGTTTCATCCGCATTGTGCCTGTTCTCGTGGGAATTTCGGGATTTTTCATACCTATAAACCTTCCTCTTGAATCACTCTATCTTTTAAAAAACGCGCCAGGACTAGTTGCGTAGTTTTAAAGATCTAAGCATACATAGGGACAGGGGACTGAAAGAAAAATCCGTTGCGTAGTTTTAAAGATCTTAGCATACATAGGGACTGACAGACAGCGGAAAGCGACTTTTTTTACTATGTAGTGATTAAACACGCTATTAATTCTAATATTAGCCATTACGCCCATATAGAGTCGTAACCAACATACCATTTCTACAAACATACTTCAATGCAAATCTAACCAGAAATGGAGGTAGTATTTTGTAAGACGCGTTACTTTCTACAACCAGGCAACTATGCAAAGAGTGTCTATTTATGACTACACGTCTGTGTGCTAATCATTTATATGCGTACTTGATGGGCGTTTACTCAACAGGGACTTGAGTGACAACGATTTTCTAATTGAATTCAAAAACGCATCAGCTACGAACTTTGATGTCTGTGGTCGATGACTTTATAGTCCTGTCAGTTGATTTTGACGTTTGGTATTTAAACCTTTTTACATTTGGAACTTTATATTCCTGAAGATAACTTTATATTCCTCAATTTCAGTTTAAAGTTAAATAATATAAACGATTTTCGAATTTATTTTAAAACTCAGCTTCACACTAAGTTTCATGTCTAGTTGACAATTGTATAGTCCTGTCAATTGATAATGACGTTTGGCATTAAAACATTTTTAAATTTGGATCTCATTCTGTAATTGACATTTGGTGACGTATAAACCTTAAAACATTAGAAACTCATTTGATTTATGTGGGAGTTAATGAGTGGGTAGATTTAAGTGGGACTGAGTCAAGGGCTATATTTTCTCATGTAACCTAAATCAGAACCTAATATGTTGTGTTTATGATTTAGATCAAGGTTGAATAAAGTATTTTATCTACACTAATGTTGTAACATTCTACTTATGTTTCCAATACTTGACTTATAATTACTACTGTTATAGCGCAGACAACTAAAACACTCAATTTAAGCAATTGCACATGATGTTATAATATCCACACCGATATCGTAAAATCTCATTATAACATCGCGCCCTGCGCGGCGCGCGCCCTGCAGCCCTGCGCGCGCAGCTGCGCTCTCATTGGTTACATTTAATGGCGGCAAGTTCACTGTGACAATACACGTACGCGTGAATTTAATGTTTCGCAAAGTGTTTTGTTTTTAAAATTTTGTTTGATTAATTGCATTAGTGAAGATAAAGTAGTGTATGCAACTGCATATAACACGGGTATTAAAACACTCGTTACTATTATGAAACTCGCTGCGCTCGTTTCATAAATTCACACTCGTGTTTTAATACCCTTCTTTATATGACAGTTGCATAAACTACTATAATAATTTTCTTGTACTAATAATGACCTATTACGCCATATTTCTAATTTTATAGCCGGAAATTAACACGAATCTATATAATTTGTATATTCTGTTACTCTATCATTGTATGTAATAAATAACTTATTTCGTAATGGTCAATATTTTAAGAATAACTAATCGAAAAATAACTTTAAATTGTTATTTAAAAACAATTTTAATAAAAATAATTTTGACATTCACTGCAAGCAAATAGGTAGGAGTAGTATTTGCTTGCAGTTGCTTGTAGTGAAAGTCAAAATTAGTTCTCGGGACACTCGCAGGGGCTCTTCAAATTGCCACACAAATTTGGCTGTCATTTGTATGGTATCAGCCAGTCCAGTGTGTATATAATAGAGGTCAGAGGTTGTTTGACAGAGCGCTGTGATTGGTGAATCGGGGCCCACTGCTCTGCTCCGATTGGATGAAAACTCACCCTTAATCTCAGGACACTACTACGCATACATTCTCAACTAGCCCACAGCCTACGCTTCTCACAAACTATCAATAAACATTTCACTACTTCCTCATTCCAATCCAATTGATAAGTTGATAAATAAAATATGTACACGACGAAAGCCGGCGGCCGTGAATAGTTAATGTGCCTATATCACGATTTCTAGCAACGGCTTCGTTGATTAATCCTCTACGATTTATGGGTATTTGATTTGTGCAGTTAACTTTGTTGATGATTTAATGGAGTATTGCTGACTTGGCAACGTGTTGCGGCTAGAAATAAAGGTATACCTTATACATCGTTTGCATATAAGCAACTTTTATGGCAAGATGTTGCTATGAATATAAAATTATGTACGTAGTAAGTAAGCTACTTATATTCCATTTTGAATTTAAAACTAGTGTCAAGTACCGGTTAAGTAATTTTATGCGTAATATTTATCAATGAAAAATGCTTGTTTTTATTAGTAACTTATTTTAACTCGGGCGCCATAATACGATCTTTAAGCAAATAAGTCGGAAATTATAGATTTGTACTGAAACAAAAAAAAATCCAAGTTTAATTTTCTTCAAGTTGTATTAAAAGGTCCGGTAGAATGACAGATGTCATTTGTCACGATATATAGTCATAGATAATAGAATAATTAAAAAAAACTGTAAGAACCACGTGACCACTTGACCACGTCATCTAAACTTAAATGAAATATGTCTAAACTTAATGACGTCAATGAGGCATCTTTGGAAGCCAGCTGATTGTGAAAGTCAACCTTGGACGAATGTCGCGATGTGAATGGACACGGCCTACAAACGTCACTACTAACTTAAAATGGCCGATATATTACACTAACAGTGACCCGCAGTTTTACCTGCATTGTGCCCGTTCCCGTAGGAATTTCGGGATGAAAAATAACCTATAAACTGCTCGTTGAATGTGGCTGTTAAACACAAAAAGAATTATTCAAATCGGATTGGTAGTTTTTGAGTATTGGTAGTCCTAAACCAAACTTTTTCTACATTGTCAATGGTTTAAAAGTAGAAGTACCAAAGTGAAGCAATCGTTAGATCACCCATTCGATTTCCAAATTACCCGAATCATGACCATAGAGAATCGTTCCGAATCAAAATCGATCATAAATCTGTATCGTTTTGGTGCACGAACATTCAATGGTATTCAATACAATATTGATTTCATTTGTACCGTCCGAGGCCTCATCCAACGCTGAGAAAGTAAAATACACAAAAAAGTTGTAGTTCAAGTTTCTCCCGCCAAAACTGAGAGCAGTGACCGATTGACATTCTGTGGGCCCGCCTCCATATTGATGTAGGGAAAATGAATACGCATATTTTTTTGGATTCGTTAACTGCTTATAAAACCCTTACGTTTGCAGATATTTTGGTTTAAAAGTAACGGCTGAGAGACGCCATCTAATATTTGTCGATTTTGAATTAAATATTAATATGTCTTCACCAATATTTAGAATAAACTTTCAGGGTAAAAGAACCGTAAACGTACATACAGTTTGACAAGTAAATGACAGCTCACTTACGTATGTATAATTTTTAGGTAAGATAATTTATGTATATTAACAAGATTACGCCTAATTCTCCCCACCTGTACTGATATCTTCGGTGAGATGAGAGGTCTTTGCCTTTTTTTATCAAGTTAGATTTTAAATATATTCTGCTACGGAACCTTCAATATGAAAGTTTGAGCCACACTTTTTGTCTATAACTCATTGAATCGGGCCCACCTGCGTGCTAAAATATTGCTCCCAGGTGCAATAAATTCACTGTCAATACCGTGTATTACAAGAGACTTTTAATAACTTTTAACAGACTTTAAAAGGAGGTTCTCTTTCGTCGGAAACTTTTTTGTAATCACACGTTCGACATTTAAATGTGTAAGGTTTCGTTTCTTTATGCTACCTTTTTCTGTAGATGAAAGGATCCGATGTAATTTGTTTCTGCGCAATTTGTTCCATAACTTTTTGTATACGTCATTGCTAGTTCTTGGTAGGTATAAATAAAGTATAGTAAGCAAATACAGAGATACAAAATTCCTTCAAGGGAAAACTTTCTTGTGATTTTATTTTCTACTGTTGGCAATTTCTTATATTTTTTCTTTTAAGCCAACTGAGCAGGCAACAATACAGAATCGGAAACGCTGTCTTGACCTATAGACAAGTGGCATTCGTTCCATATTCTATTTGGTTGTCTAATATTAAAATGTATGGGAATCTGATGGCTTGACACGCATCACGTGACATTCACATACACACATTTTGATTTCATTCATTCATTTCGTGTATGTATTTCGAGTAGTGACCAACCCTGGAGTTTTTAGACCGCCCAAAGGCTTCCAACATGGTCTAACGATTGAAGCAACTTGGACCGACTACTTAAGGTGCCCTCCGAAGCACGGTAGCGCTCAGATAAAAAGTCACTTTAATAGTAACTCACCAAATATAACACGGAACGATTGATACTTATGGGCCCTTTTTGCCGATTATAGATTATAGTAACAAACTTAACTAATAACAATAAAATTGTTTATTAAGGGTAAGTAAGCCTGTAATGTCCCACTGCTCGACAAGGCCTCTCGTCTCACCGAAGATATCAGTACAGACAGTGAGGAGGATTAAGCATAATCACCACGCTTGCCTAATGCGCGTTGGTGATCTCAAACCCGAGCCATGTTTATTGATCAACATAAAATGAAAACAGCTGAATAACAATTCCCAAATAAAATAAATGCGCAATAAGTTTTGATTACAAAACCGTTTGGAACACTGACACGTGTGCTTGTTCCCACGGTGGCCATCTCCAAACGAGTTGACAACTCAATCTACTGACGTCTCCATTCATCAATTATAGATAAATATCTTTAGAAAGCTTGAGTTTAGCTTCTATTCGGTGTAGTGCTCAAAAGTTTGAGTGGCCAACCCAGCATATACAGGGCGACTTCAAATTGGTAATACAAAATCAAAGTTTTGCACACGTTTGCCCAACACTAAGCACCTCATTTAGGTCTCATGCTTTTAAAATAACCAGAAGTATTTTTTTTGTTAATTTTAAATTATCCCATTTTCTTTGGCTTCATATGGCTACCTTACTTATTGATACCGATAATTATTATCTTACGTTGATAACATCGAGTGACAGGTCTGGTAGTTGACAGTTAGGTATTGAATGTGGGGTAAACACACTTCGGGACTGTAATTACCTAAATATTTTATTAGAAAATTATCAATTATTAAAGACAGCTAATTTTAACATCGGTGTTAATTAATTACAATACTTAGCATTAATGAAGCCAAAATCAAGTGTTTTGTATTACCAATTTGAAGTCGCCCTGTATATAGTTGCTAAGACAAAAGTTTGGTATACGTTTTCTGAAGAAGACATTTGAAGATATGTCTCTTTCTCACTCTTATTTCTTTTGTTAGAAAAGATAAAAGATAGAAGAAAATATATTGTCTTTGGCGTCCATCTTAATTTTAACCTAACCTAACTTAACTTTACCGGTGTCGGAGTTATAAGACTTGATGCTATTAAATTACTAGACTTCGTAAAAAACGAAGGCAGAGCAAATTTGGTTGCATTAGTCAAAAGTATTGCAAGAGATATTTTTTAGCTTGAAAAACAGTCCATACCATCCTTTTTGGTAGACTCAACCTTGAGTTAATGTTAACCTTAAAGTGTATTCAAATGACCAGACATTTTTTTATGTCAAAAAGAAACTATGACAGTTAATTCACATAAGAAATCAATTGACTCGGTCACCGAGCGTGAAGTCGACGATTGTCGGCCATTAACTTAATTACTTCAGTTCAAGAGTCATAGTTATTCCGCTTTTCTGCGTTACCGCTACGTTTTTCACACGTGACTTCATTTAAATATAGGTGTTCATGGTAGGACCTCGACGAGTCCATTTGATTAATGGTTTCATGGTGAGCCCCCACGAGTGCAATTATGTATGACTTGTTCAAATATTGCGAAAAAAACTCGTCTTTACAGTTTTTATTTGCCATAATGTTCGTATTTTTTGTTAAAATGAAATCTAGTCAAGCAAGATGTGTGAAATATCGTTTATTTGATATTTACTGTCAATCCTAATAGCTTTATCTATCTATCTCAAGCGGTCGCTCCCTACAATATATCTCTACCGACTATCTGAGATGACATAATCGTACTATACTACTTCCTACGAATAGTATAAATAGAAAAAAAAGACGTGTGGCACTCGGGGACTGCCGCGGTAAAGCTATTGCATAGTTATTTTTTGTATCACTAGATGGCGTTAGTGGGGAGCGTGAGGTTTTTTCGTTACGGAATTTCTGGATTCGGTCCCCGCGCTCAAGGCCCGCGATAGAAGCTATGCAATAGCTTAAAAAGTTTGTGAGGATGGATCTATGTATGGATCTGTTTGTTGCTCTTCACGCAAAATCTACTGAAGGATTAGGATGAAACTTTACAGACATCAGAATAACATTGGGACACAGTTTATCCCGAAATTCTCGCGGGAACCGATACAACGCGGGTAACACCGCGGGGCGCTGCTAGTATGTAAATAAATTTAAAATATTGGCGGAAAAAGAACAAGACATTTATTTTACATGCAAAAAAATAATTGAAGAATTTTGATAGTTGTGATTACAGATCTGATATGGCCGCTAGAATGTTGTAAGAGGCATTGAAACTAATAGAGACTTTGTTAAAAGTTAACATCATAAGCGATTTCCAAACAATAGGATCTTATAATTATCCGTTCCTTTTAATTACTCTGCACTTCTATACCAACTATTACACAAATAATTCACAGTTTACTTTTAACCAGCATTAAACTGATTAGTAACAAACGGTTCGCGAACTATTACCTACAAACAATACTTCATCAAATTGCAATACGATTAGACTTAATTACAAAAACGTAAAGGTCAGCGATTTCTTTTGCAACTTTTAAAGTGTAACTTCGGTTCACTAGTGAACTGTAACTGTGTTGTTTTAAGGGTTATAATTGTATGGCAGTGTTGTAGTATTCGGAATGCGTCAGAGCCCGCATTCTTTGGAAGTCAATTGTGTCGCATTACCATAGGCCTACATAGTGATAATGTAAAGAATGCTTTGGTTTGGATCATCTACCTTCATGGTATCACGTTGATGAAACGACGACCAGCGAATTATTGAATACTATTTTTTTTTTATGTTACTCGCTAGCATTTTTTAATAGAATACGGACCGTTGAAATTTTTTTTGAAAAAAAATGTGTTGAAAGCATTTTTAAAAAAAATGTCCATAGCATTTTTTTGAAAAAAGAATATTGAACACTAGCAATGTCTTTGAAAAAAGAATATTGAACACTAGCAATATCTTTGAGAAAAGAATATTGAACACTAGCAATATCTTTGAGAAAAGAATATTGAGCATAGTATTCTAGCTCTAGCGGTGGGTCGTTGACGTATTTTCCGTCGACGCAACGAGACCGTTTATGGTAAACGATAAACTAGTTTAAAAAACAGTCCAATTTTCGACTAGTTTACTTCTTAGACTGAACGTGAGCAGTTGTACTACGCTACGGCGATTATTACAAAACTATTTAAAATAAAATAAACTGAACTCCCCTTCATACTTTTCCAGGCTTAGGACTGGCAGGTTTATTTGTATGTAAAATTTTATGTTTTTAAAAGTGTTTTTTACAAGAAAGTTTGAAATTACGAGAATTATTTACACAAACTACCTATAAAACTAGGTACACATATTCACTTTAATATCAATTAAAGTTCGAGCTTTGAATGAATTGCACTCCTTCACCCTTGACTTACGCACATCACATTACGTAGGCAACAATTCAATCAAGACTGAACAATAAATAAAACAAAATAACGAATATTACGAATTTATTGTAAACAAACAAAATTTAAATCAATGATAAAGCAAAATGTACCTAAATAGAAAACATTAAGAGTCTATTTTAAATTATCATAATTACGACCAATCTCGGGGAACTAGACTACTTCGGTAATATTCGGCTACTTTCGTATTTCACTCGACGACGACGTAGGCATAGGTATCGTCGCGTTGTGAACTGATTTTCGCTCGACCAAAGCGCAACGCGTTGCTTGTAGTTCATTCATAAACTAGTTTATCAGAGAACGGTAGACTGTTTATCCGTTCACGCCAAAGAAACAGTCTAAAAAAACTGTTCGTTCATTAAACGCTCACCACTATCTAGCTCTTTTTTGACCATCTTCAAAAACCGAAGCAGGCAGAAAGCTACCTCAATTATAACCCGATTTTGAACATTCTTTCGCAAGGTCTCGTTATATCCGTTATAAAAAAGGTTCTCATAAAAATATGGTTCGATTTTCCACTTGTCAAAACTCAAAGTTATAATATTATAATAAACATAGAACTAATAGTATGTTGATAGAATCTGTTCAAAATATAACCAAATGAAGTCAATGCACTCTCACCATAATATTATGCAACGAATATAAATAATTTAGTATTGCAAATAAATTTGAATACTACAGCTGGGTTTTCTTGCATTTTTTACAATAATTTATTGAAATGTGTTATTGACCGCTATATTTATAATGTTATCTATTTAAAACACTATTTATTTATGTTTAATTATACATACAAAAATATTTCAAATAAAATAGTTTATTTAATTCAAAGCTTTATATCCGATTGGCTATTACATAATTATTAATTTTTATTTTGTAAAAGTCAAAATATAATTAATTTATGTATGATCAATTTTACGAAAGCGCAAGACATCTTCTTTTTCATCGAGTGGATAGTCAACCTGAGAGTTATAGAGCCGCCAAAGGCCTCTGACGTGGCTCGTGTAACGACTACTATCCGCAAGACATACAAATGTTATATTAAATTGTCGACCCTGGCTATTTCAATCGTTAGACTACGTCGGAGGCCTTAAGACGGTCTATATTACTGTAAAGTTTCATCCAAATTGGTTTAGTAGTTTTTGCGTGAAAGAGTAACAAACTACATCATCATAAGTAGGATTTTTTATCTGACGTTTCGGCCCCTTTACAGGAACCAAGGTCACAGAAGACTGAAGAAATCACTACATGATTTCACCGTAAACTATCGTTCTATAAAAGAATGGTGCGTATCGTATATTTTTCGTAGTTCAATTATTAATAACGGATGTCAACGATCTATGTCAATCAATATAGCGGGTCCTATTGGTTGTTTATCGAGGCAGCCATCTTGAAAAAAATACGTCATAGTTGTACTAACTGTAATCTGTGGTAGTCTCAATAATGATTTACATATAGCCAAAAAAATCGTACGTACAAATATGTATCATTTAATAAGTAAAAAATCCTACTACGTGCAGCTTGATACTTGGATGAGTGACTGATAACGACATATCTATAGCGCTACCGGGTTATTATACCATTTCGTTACTTATCTTTGGGCTCTTTATCTTAAGTCTTTGAGCCTAAAAACTCTGGCACTAGGGTTGTCCTACTCGAATTTATATCCTTAATGCGTCTGTCTTAGGTAAAGTAAGTTAAGTTCGAGTAGGTTAGTGGCCAACCCTAGTGTCGGCATTTTTCGACCGCCTAAAGGCCTCGGACATGGTCTAACGATTGAACAACAAGGACCGACAATTTAACGTCCCCTTCGTAGCACGGTAGCGCTCAGATAGAAATGCCACTATCGGCCACCCATCCAAGTAGGGGTCGAGCTGCACGTTGCTTAACAATCGTAATGAACTAACATCGCTTAGAACTACGCCACAGCGCTGTTAGGTGAAAACCTGAAACCTTATTTAAACCTCAATAAATAACCGCTCAACCAAAGGTTATTTCCGAAAAATTGTAAAAGAAAGTGCAAATGAATCATTTACCTACATTCTGCTCACATTGAATCATTTACATAATTCACAACGCTTTTTAATAACAGCGTTTCGAATGTATCTGAATAATTCAGTATTAAAACATCTTCCCGTGTAGATTACGACCCGTAATTATACAGTTTTATAATGAAAAATATTTCAAAGAACTAGAAAAACGTGTTTCAATGATTATTTTTGCAATCATACTCGTACCTATGATGTGGGATGAAATCTAGTTGGCTATGTATGGCGGTGAAGATGGTAAGTAGTCCATCGAAATGTTACATTTTTTAGGCCTAACCTTGCGTTTTTTAGAGGACGCAATTTTATTTTTTTGATGTGTAGGGGGGGTCAGTGTAAAGCTAAAAAAAAGTTTGTGGGGTCGCCACCCTTGTCCCACGGCCGCAATCTTGAAAATAGGGGTTGAAATGGTTTTTACGATATATCTCTTAAACTATTACTTTTATTTTATAAAAAATTTAACACTTTTGTTGCAAATTAAATTCTCTACAACTTTGGTCCACAAACTTTTTGTCGTAGAACTATAAATAAAAAGTTATAAGCGAAAATGTTCAGAAATTTGAGAAAAAAAATTATATTTTTCGATGTAACTTTTTTTTAAGCATTTTACGAAAAAATGATATCAGACTATTTTTGTAGATCGTTTTTTGAGGAACAACTTTTATCAACAACATTTTTTCATTAAGTCAATAGCTAAGATTTTACAGCGCTCCGAAGTGAGTACTATTTTTCAGTACTCTTAACTATACCTACATATATTATACGTGTGTACTAATAATGTGTCATCAGTTATTGTTTTTTGTTATTTATTCTGTTGTTTAAATTGTTTTAATTATAAATTTTGCAATATTATTAATAATTAATTATAATATACTCTTTTCCCCACCACCCACGAGGAAGAGTCTGGAGGCGCGTTTATTTTACGTGGTATCCCCAATAGGCATAATCCACGGTGATTTTTATATTAGAACTACTCCGTCCTCAGTCTTTTCGATGGACCAGGCTGCGGCTCAGCATCTGATCGGCTTTCTGAATTAAATATCAGTGGGAGAACTGGAGAAGGAAGAGGTGTTAATGTCGGCGGTTCATCATCAAAGTCATTTTCATTTATTAATTCTGAGACTTCCATTACGTTGCTGCAAGTCTCTCCAGAACAATGGAAGAACACTGCAGAACATTTCAGCCCTGCTTTTTGACATCCACACATCGCTCCACAGTTTCCTTTGCATTTGCAAAAGATCAATTTTAGAAGCTCAGGGGGTGCTGGAGGTTTAGAGTTCTGCACTGGCATTAATAATTTTCCACATTTTTTCCAGCCCCAGTCTTCAGGATCATTATAATTACCAAGCCACGACTGGACCTGATGGTACACTCGGAAAGTATGAAAGCGAGCTGTGTATATAAAAAAACTATTAACTCAGACTAGTAATATAAATGCTTGACTTTTAATTGGAGTCGAAAGTAATAGATCCATTCCTGGATCCATACTTTCCGAGTTTACCATCAGGTCCAGTCGTGGCTTGGTAATTATAATGATCCTGAAGACTGGGGCTGGAAAAAATTGTTCTGGAGAGACTTGCAGCAACGTAATGGAAGTCTCAGAATTAATAAATGAAAATGACTTTGATGATGAACCGCCGACATTAACACCTCTTCCTTCTCCAGTTCTCCCACTGATATTTAATTCAGAAAGCCGATCAGATGCTGAGCCGCAGCCTGGTCCATCGAAAAGACTGAGGACGGAGTAGTTCTAATATAAAAATCACCGTGGATTATGCCTATTGGGGATACCACGTAAAATAAACGCGCCTCCAGACTCTTCCTCGTGGGTGGTGGGGAAAAGAGTATATTATAATTAATTATTAATAATATTGCAAAATTTATAATTAAAACAATTTAAACAACAAAATAAATAACAAAAAACAATAACTGATGACACATTATTAGTACACACGTATAATATATGTAGGTATAGTTAAGAGTACTGAAAAATAGTACTCACTTCGGAGCGCTGTAAAATCTTAGCTATTGACTTAATGAAAAAATGTTGTTGATAAAAGTTGTTCCTCAAAAAACGATCTACAAAAATAGTCTGATATCATTTTTTCGTAAAATGCTTAAAAAAAAAGTTACATCGAAAAATATAATTTTTTTTCTCGAATTTCTGAACATTTTCGCTTATAACTTTTTATTTATAGTTCTACGACAAAAAGTTGGTGGACCAAAGTTGTAGAGAATTTAATTTGCAACAAAAGTGTTAAATTTTTTAAAAAATAAAAGCAATAGTTTAAGAGATATATCGTAAAAACCATTTCAACCCCTATTTTCAAGATTGCGGCCGTGGGACAAGGGTGGCGACCCCACAAACTTTTTTTTAGCTTTACACTGACCCCCCCTACACATCAAAAAAATAAAATTGCGTCCTCTAAAAAACGCAACCCCAAATGTAACTTTTCGATGGACTAAAGCTCTTGATTGAAAGTCGTGATATTATTTTGAATTGAAACTACGTTTACGGATACACTTCGCTTTTATTTTACATTTTTATCTGACGTTTCGGCCCCTTTACAGGGACCGTGGTCACAGAAGACTCAGGTGACGTTACATTATGTTATTCGCTGGATCTTACGTTCTTTAAACAAATGAATCCTAAATTAATAATAGAAATATAATCCCTTTTTTCTCCGCAAAAAAGTTTTAGTCGGAGCTCTAGGACTTCGTAGCTCTTAAACGAATGAACCGATTTTGATCTAGTTTTTTAAGATTGAAAGGTTCCTACATACTGGAGGATATCATAGCTGCATCAGCCTGTAATGTCCCACTGCTGGACAAAGACCTCTCATCTCACCGACGATATCAGTACAATGAGGAGGATTGCGCGTTCACAGCCATGACATAAAAAAATCGAAGAATTGTGAATGTCCTCCGTTTATGAAATTTCATCAAAAATAATCAGAGGGGTCATACCATTTTATTCGTTTCACATGTTTGTAACCATGGAAGGAACCATTATGTATAACTAGCTGTGCCCCGCGGTTTCACCCGCAGCGCCCCCGTTCCCGTGGGAATTTTGAGATTTTTATTCTTTATTTTTCTTATAAAAATCTTATCCTGACAATAAGGAACATATTAAAAAAGAATCATCCAATTTGGTGCAGTCGTTCTGAAGTTATGCACTCAGCAACAGATTCAGCGATTCATATTTTTATTATAGAAGATGAAATCTCACCTTTGCTTAAAACAAACCCGCCGCGCCCATCTGTCTATAATATGTTCGCACCCAAAAAAACTACCGAACAGGTTTCGCTACAGACTGGGTGATTCAAGAGGAATTCCTACGAGAACCTTACGCAAAGTTGGTTAACCGAAGTGAAGGCGAAACGCTTATAACTAGCTGAGTTGTACTGCCATATAAAAATTAAAGAATGGACCACCCTAATCACTATACAATGAGATCCTATCCTATCTTTCAAGTTGGATCAAATTGCACACAAAAAGGTGCAAATCAAATTTAAAATCAGTAGTAGGTTAAGTGGTTTAGGAGTATATTGCGGACAAACAACATGACACGCTTGAGACACTTAAAATTTGTAAGTTTGTTTGTTTGTATGTTCGAGCTAACCTCGGGAATTATCAGTCCGATTTGAATAATTCATTCTTTAATGGATAGTCACATTCAACGGCAAGATTATAGAGTATTTTTCATATCAACATTCCTAGGAGAACAGGCACTACGCGGGTAACACCGCGGGGCGCTGCTGGTTACTAGATAAACTATAGCAAAGTACTTGAGAATGTAACCGGTAACGGGACACTGTGAACAAACAACGAATTCCGAGCGAATACTCGTAGTTGCAAAACGCAACGTACACTCGATAAACGGTGAAACAACCTTAAAAATTGCAAGCGTTACGTAATCTTCATGCATTTAGTATAAAATGTGTAAGCAGACCCAGTTTAATATTAAGACAGCGCTTCGTGGATTTATCCGCGTCGTGGCGGTCCTCGTGGGATTTTGGGATGAAAAATAGCCTATAGCTTTCCCGTTGAATGTGGCTATATATTACAAAAAGAATTATACAAATCGGTAAGGTAGTTTCTGAGATTAGCGCGGTCAAACAAACAAAATCAGACTTTTCAGCTTTATTATATTCAATCGGGACTGAAAAAGGTAGGCAGGTACCTTGTATAGATAACCAAGGCTCTAAATAAAGGGTTAGATGTTTTTGCAACCTACAGGTAGATGCTAAAACGGTACAGTTTTCAAATCGCCAGAACACTTATTTCTACAATCGGCCACCTAATTAGTGTACTTAGGTGGCCGATTATAGTGATCGAAATATACCTACAAAAATATACCTTACTTCCTACAAAACATGTCCCACGTCTTAAAACTGTTCCTTTAAATCTGCAACTTGTATCATGTGCGTTGATATGAAATATACTTGTTTTCTACATATTATACTACAAACTCTCTCACCTCATCTTTATTGATGAAAATCTCAAAAACTACTGAACAGATTTCCATTAGGTTTATACCAATAGACAGATAAATTCAGGCACAAGATTTTGGGATACTTTTTAC
This sequence comes from Cyclophora punctaria, assembly GCA_951394245.1. Taxonomy (NCBI): domain Eukaryota; kingdom Metazoa; phylum Arthropoda; class Insecta; order Lepidoptera; family Geometridae; genus Cyclophora; species Cyclophora punctaria. The sequence continues at coordinate 5,568,021 of OX596189.1, forward strand.
CCCGAAATTCTTTATTAAATTGGTAGAAAACGGGTAAAATCGGAATGCTGGTATGCTTATAATGGTAACTTCATCTCAAGTGTTAACGTGAACAAGTTTTGTTGAGAGTTGCGCAACCTGCCTCTTGGTATGTATTACGTAGTATAACTTTATATATCAGTATCTATAGGTTATGCCGTCCACGACTTTTTATAGACTTGACTGAAATCTATATTAATATTATATAGCTGCAAAGTTTGTTTGTTTGAACGCGCTAATCTCAGGAACTACTGGTCCGATTTGAAAAATTATTTTTGTAATTGATAGCCACATTCAACGGGAAGATTATAGACTACTTTTTATCCTAAAATTCCCACGGGAACGGTTACAACACGGGTAAAACCGCAGGGCGCTGCTAGTTGCCAATAATCGGATAATGAGCATAGTTTTTAACTATTGCAATGAGAAGTGTTATACTTTTTAAACTAACACTATTTGCACTAAATGGGTCTGTATCGCGTTAGATAATTTAACGTATTTTTCTAAAATACATACCTGACGTTTCGAGCTAATTACACCGCTCGTGGCCACGGGATGACTGCTGGGTGCAGTCATCCCGTGGCCACGAGCGGTGTAATCATTTAGTATAATAACGCTGTATTGTCGATATCCCTAGCTGTATAATTGCTGTATATTGTGAATTATGGTTTAGTCAGTAAAATGTTATACCTCGTAAAATTATCTTTAACGCGATAACGACATTTCAACTCGATATAACTTTTTATTACTAAGGACGAAACCTATTGTATTGTATATAGCTACAAAACTGTACGCCGATTTAATAGTTATTAAGTCACAGTAACTTATTCATACTAACCTGTATTAATAGTATTTCAGCTAATAAATGTTTTGTCCCTTTCCGACGTACGCTATTTACCTAAGAGTAAAAGAGACACTCTTTATTATAGTGTTTTAGTTATAGTACGTTTATGAAGTCGGTAAGTAAGTAAGCTTTATTTTAATAACTTATCATGTAATGGAATGGAATGTAATGGAAGGAATGAGGAGAGCCTTTGCCCAGCTGTGGGACACAAATGGCTGATAATAATAATAAATCATGTAATAAATGTTATTTTTCCTGAAAGATCACCTTGTCAAATCATCGATAAAACCTATTATTTATTAAACAATGAAGCTGTATTTATAAAAACAATTTTCAGGTCAACAATACAATATATAAACAAGGAAACGAATGTTTACAACCTATAATATTATAAATGCGAAAGTAACTCGGTCTGTCTGTCTGTCTGTTACGCTTTGACGCCAAAACTACTGAACCGATTTCAATGAAATTTGGAAGGACATAGGATACTGTTATTGCGAAGTTCCTGCGGTAACGGGTACAACGCGGGTGAAACAACGGGGTGATGCTAGTTGGTAAATAAAACCGGATACGTTAGACATTTAATTGTTTAAAAGCTAGGATATTGTCTAATTATATTTCATGACTAGCAGCGCCCCGCGGTTTTACCCGCGTTGTGCCCGTTCCCGTGGGAATTTCGGCATAAAATGTAGCCTATAGCCTTCCTCGATAAATAGACTATCTAACAGTGAAAGAATTATTCAAATCGGTTCAGTAGTTTCTGAGATTAGCGCGTTTAAACAAACAAACAAACAAACAAACAAAACAAACTCTTCAGCTTTATAATATTAGTATAGATAATTATGATATTTGAATATAATCATAATCAATGTCAGAGGCCTTTAGGCGGTCTAAAACTCCTATATCAGTTTAGGCCCATCTCGTAGCCAGAATTGGTAGCTAGCTACGAAATGAGAAAAGTGTTTTCCCATGTTGTAGCTAGCTACTAAATGGGAACGATCTATTCGGTAGGTTAGGGTTATTTACTAGTTAAAATCCTAAATCTTGGACTTTCGAATTCCTATTTCGTAGCCAGCTTCGAATCGGGATTATTTCTCCCATTTGGAAGCTAGCTACCAAATCTGGCTACGAGATGGGCCTAAACCCCTATATCAGGGTTGGCCACGAACCGACTCAAACTCGTCGACGTCACATTCGTTATACTAGGCTGATTAGTAAAATTCAGTGTTAATATATCTAGCAAAAACAATTTAATCTCTATTATTAACTCGCGATATCCGATTGCGTTAATCGTCCGTTAACTAACGATTCCAAATTACCTGTTTTCTAAATAAATTGCACATAATTAAGTAATGAGTGAGTACACACCAAAGGCCTTATCCATAACCGCTTATAGCAGCGTTTTAGCTCGCAAATGGTTTGTCCCCTTCTGACATAAGCTATTTTCCGAAGAGCAAAAGAGACAAAACACTCACTAACAGTGTTTTAGTCAGAGAGCGTTTATGAATAAGGCAAGTTAGTAAGACACTCTCATTTATTTATATTATTTGATCAGCTGTATTTTGTAAGATTTTCTTTACATTAAGAAACAGGTATCGCTTATTTGTAGTTTTATATGTACTTGATTAAAGTATGTTAAGTTAATATTAATTAAACAGATGTACAAATAGATTTAACATGGATCTTTAAGGCAATCTCATATCCAACTGACGTATACCAACATAATATGTAATACTGAAGATTTTTTGTTTTTTGTTTTTTTGACCGCGTTAATCTCAAAAACTGCCCTTTCAAATTAAATAATTATTTTTGTATTAGATTGCCACATTCAATAGAAAGGTTATAAGCTATTTACATCGCTAAATCCCCGCAGGAAGGGACACAACGCGGGTAAAACCACGGCGCGCTGCTAGTCATTACTGTAATAGAGAATCTACCTGTCTGTCTTGATAGCACATTTGACATTCTGTTGGTATAGGTACTCCCATACTCAGAAACGTCAAATGCTGAGTAAAGTTTTAATTGCTGATATTGACATGTAGTATATAAAAAAAATCCGTCAAATAAATAAATGTCGATTTGATGAACGTACAGTGAGGCATAATCTCCACGCTTGTCTAATGCGGGTTGGTGATGTCAAACCCGAGCCATGTTTGAAAAGTAGGAATTTTTTTTCCTCCTCCCTGTACTGATATCTTCGGTGAGACGAGAGTCTTTGCCCAGCAGTGGGACATGACAAGCTAATACTTTCTTTCTTTCTTTGATGAGTGCGTCAGTTAGACTTTTAAACCTTTTTAGCACAACTTTAAGTAAAAGTTAATTTTGTTAAAATACCAAAAACAGTCATTACTTTTTTATGTCAATCTTCACTTTCTTCATAAAACGTGAAAAGTTAACAGTCGCATCTCATACGATTTACTCGTACATTACAATTAAAGTGCATTAAATCATAAAACATACATTAATTGCTTTTTATTGTTATATTTTTACTTTCAATGGTTTATGCAAGTGTTTTTTAAACCATACTTTCGTCTTTCGTTAAACTAAAAGTTGCTGGTTCATAAAAGTAAAGTGAACTTCTAGTAGTGTTCATTGAATTTAAACCGAATCAAAATCGTATTAAACTCCAAATCATACCGCCTTATCAATAAACGTTCTTTAACTAAAACATTGTTTTAATGTGTTTTGTCTCTTTTGCTCTTCAGAAAATTGCGTATGTCAGAAAGTGACAAACCTTTTGATAGCTAATTTATTAATAATGTCCAAATTGACTTTTAAAACGACACCCGGGTTGTGCAACAAGCATGACAAAGGGTATATGATAAATCATGGATTTAAAGTACATATACATATATTAAATCCATGTGATAAAAACAGTGTACAATCTACCCGAGATAGACAGAAAAATTTTTTTAGACCTTGGACGTTGAATGTTTCGACGTTGTTCCTGAATCCTGGAAGTAAAGGCGAAAAAATTCACAAACCAATAATTTGTTTTTGGTGAAATGTCATCCAGTAATTTTTGCGAGAATCATTATAAAGATAGGCAGCTCTTGAGGCCTTTGCTTTGTAATATATAATATGTTAAAACAACACATTCGACGCACAAAACCCCGGAATAACCAGCTTATATAAAATAAGTAACCTTCTGAACGTTACCAGGCCCCTGTAAACAGCCGAGAATAATGCATTTCTGGGTAAAACTTTCTCCGAGAGATAAAGGTCACAGGTGAGTTCGAGTCGCCCTAAACTTAACCAGTGTTCAACATGACCTACCAGATAGGAATGAAGGTGTACTTCTATATCACTACATAGTATAAAACAAAGTCGCTTTCCGCTGTCTGCGAGTCTGTCTGTCCATATGCTTAGATCTTTAAAGCTACGCAACGGATTTTGATGCAGTTTTTTTTATAGCAGAATGATTCAAGAGGAAGGTTTATAAGTATGAAAATTTCCGAAATTCCCATGGGAATGGGCACAACGCGGGTAAAACCGCGGAGCTCTGCTAGTATAATATAAAACAAAGTTCCCAAAAGCTGTATGTCTGTATGTTATTCATTTTCCCAAAAAGTTCTGAACGGATTTTCAAGTGGTTTTCACCAACATATAGAGTAATTCAAGAGGAAGGTGTGTTATCACCTCTCATCCCAAAATTATCACTGAGACTGGTACAGCGCGGGTAAAACCGAAGGGCGCTGCTAGCACCTATTATAAAGCTAAAGACGGATTGAACGATTATTTTGATTAATCTAGCTGGAACTACCAGTCCAATTACAATAATTATTTTTCTATTAGATAGCTTCATTCAATAAGTAGGTTGTATGATTTTATTATCCTGAAATAACAGCCTCCGTGGTCTTGTGGTTTGAGCGCCCAGCTCACGACCCGGAGGTTCCGGGTTTGATTCCCGGTGGGGTTATCTCACAAAAATCTCTTAGTATGACTTTCCTCAGTTTGGTTAGGGTATTGCAGGCTGAATCACCTGATTGCTCGAAAAGTAAGATGATTCCGTGCTTCGGAGGGCACGTTAATCCGTCGGTCCCGGTTACTTTCTACGGATAGTAGTCGTTACTTGAGCCATGTTAGAGGCCTTTGGCGGCTCAATAACTCTGACACCAGGATTAGCCAGTTTGGCCATCCACTCGATGAAGAAGAAGAAGATCCCGAAATTCCCATAGGAACGGCGAGGGTAAAACCACGTAGCACCACTAGGAAACCGCAAAACACTAGTCTTCCAATATCTTCAAGAACGGAAAACCTCATCACACTCTTAATAAACCATACATTACGACACTCGTTTAATAAATATACAATTAAAAATACATTCAGTATTAACTCAAGTGAGACGGGAACACAAAACAATGGCTTGTTATACGGATAATATCTGTAATAACAACTCCGTATTGGATTGTGTGTATTAGTATAAAAAGTGGTCCATATTCCGTGTTATATGTATATTGTATGTTATACAATGAGTACCTATTTCTACTCAATGTGGGAACCGGTGACCAGAAGACATACAAAGAGATTGTTATAAGAAACATCTTATTAAGCAATTATATATTCGTCAGGGTAAAAAAGCGGGGCACTCCTAGTACTTGAACTAGGAGTGCCCCGTTTTTTTACCCTCATTATACCCTTACTAGCAAGGCAAGAAAAGTAGACACAATCCTTCCTCTTGTACCACTATTATAACGGGGTAAAATTTGTAAGTTTGTTTGTATGTTCCAGCTAATCTCGGGAATTACCAGCCTGATTTGAATAATTATTTTTGCAATGGATGGAGCCATATTCAACGGGAAGGTTATAGGCTATTTTTCTTCCCGAAAATCCTTCGGGAACAGGCACAATGCGGGGTGCTACTAGTGTACTATAAAACGTTAATACATCATAGCCGAAGTCAGAGGCACAGCTAGTATATATACGTATAATCACCACTGTGACGACACCAAATGAAGTATTATTCTCGCTACGATCGACTCTCAGATGTTTGAAAACAAAAGTGATGTCCTTGGCCCACTCGTTGCATTGTGCATTCATCGAACATAATACACGGCAAAATTTTCATTAAATCGTAATCACAATATTTTTCCACTCTAATGCCTCGATCAACTAGATCACGCTCAAACATGCGATCGACTGCTATTATAATTACGAAATTATGTGTTCGATATATCGTGTCATTAACATTATTACCTACCGCGGTTCTTGTAGAGTACAGCGAATGTCATAAATCACGAAATGACATCTATCTATCTCTAATATATAAAATTCTCGTGTCACGGGGTGCGTAATTGAACTCCTCTAAAACGGCTCGACCGATTCTCATGAAATTTTGTGTGCATATCGGGTAGGTCTGAGAATCGGCCAACATCTATTTTTCATCCCGAAATTCCCGCGGGAACGGGTACAACGCGGGTGAAACCGCGGGGCGCAGCTAGTTAGAATATAAAATTCTCGTGTCACGGGGTGCGTAATTGAACTCCTCTGAAACGGCTCGACCGATTCTCATGAAATTTTGTGTACATATCGAGTAGATCTGAGAATCAGACAACATCTATTTTTCATCCCGAAATTCCCGCGGGAACGGGTACAACGCGGGTGAAACCGCGGGGCGCAGCTAGTTAGAATATAAAATTTTCGTGTCACGGGGTGCGTAATTGAACTCCTCTGAAACGGCTCGACCGATACTCATGAAATTTTGTGTACATATCGAGTAGGTCTGAAAATCGGAAAACATCTTTTCATCCCGAAATTCCCGCGGGAACGGGTACAACGCGGGTGAAACCGCGGGGCGCAGCTAGTCTATCTATATTACCTAATATAATAAAGCTGAAGAGTTTGTTGTTTGATTGTTTTAACGCGTTAATCTTTGAAACTAGCAATCCGACTTGAATAATTATTTTTTGTAATCGATTGCTACATTCAATAGGAAGGTTATAGGTTATGTTTTATCCCGAAATTCCCATGGAAACGGACACAACGCGGGTAAAACCAGGGGCTCTGCGAGTACTAATATAGCAGTCGAGTTTGTATTTTTGATAGTTTGAATGCGGTAATCTCAGAAACTACCAGTCCGATTTTGATAATTATTTTTGTAATCGATAGTCACATTGAACGGAAAGGTTGGCATAACGCAACAGAAAGCCACAAGACATGATTCGATAAATGCTGTGTGTTGATTGGAGAACACATTGACGCAAATTCAAATTTAAAATACTCCACCAATCAACGCACAGTATTTCTTATATCACAGCAGCGCCCGTGGTGTCCAATCCTGTAGAAAAATCTGAATAAAAAAATAGCCTATACTTCAAACTTGCATCAAAGTTATTGGATTTGGAACCGCGCCAGAGTTTAACAAATGCAATACAATACAACGTACAGTGACTCCGCAGTCACACGCGAATTTCGCCTTTAAGTGTTTTACAGCTTCGCTCATTAATATTAGCCATTGGCGCAGAGTTACAAAAGTCATATCTCTATCACGCAATAAGCAAGTGCGCTCATTACGCTTACATCTTCTTATTGTAGGTACTCTCGTGATAATATCTAAAGAAAGCAAGAACATTCATACTATCTGATGGTAATTGAAAAAGATTTCGGCCCCTTTACAGGTACCGTGGTATAGAAAATAGAGGTTCCTGTAAAGGAGCCGAAACGTAAAATAAAAGTGTATCCGTGAATGTAGTTTCAAATCAAAATGAGTAGTGTTCGCGTAAACTTAAGAAACCAGTATATTTTAAACTAGCAGCGCCCCGCGGTTTTACCCGCGTTGTGCCCGTTCCCGTGGGAATATCGGGAATTTTTATACATAAAAACCTTCCTCTTGAATCACTCTACCTATTACAAAAAACCGCATCAAAATCCGTTGCGTAATTTTAAAGATTTAAGCATACAGCCAAACAGACAAACAAACAGACAAAAATAGCGACTTTGTTTTATACTATGTAGCGATATGACTCAATTAAGCGTAAAGGAATTAAATTATTGTAATAGTTATCAAAAATCTAGTGTTCAAGTATTCACGTATTAAATAAAATGTTATTCAATAACGTAAAATTGTGATTGGTCAGAGTTACAATAACCATTTCGTAACATTTGTGTAAGCATCGCAATTGTGCAGCAATGTCTATTATTATATTGTTAAGTCAGGCGATGTTTTATATAATTTTAAATGTCTACGCAAATTGTGCACCAGAAGTTAAGGACTCTGCAAGGCTTTTTGTAAACCCCGCAGTGACTTTTAGTTGGTGTATCAATCACTACATAGTATAACACAAAGTCGCTAATCGCTGTCTGTCCCTATGTATGCTTAGATCTTTTAAAATAGGCAACGGATTTTGATGCGTTTTTTTTAATAGATAGAGAGATTCAAAAGAAAGGTTTATATGTATACAAATTCCCGAAATTCCTACAGGAACGGGCACAACGCGGGTAAAACCGCGGGGCGCTGCTAGTTGAGTAATCATCACGTTGAAGTAAACAGTGAGTAAATCCACCAATAGACGAATACTATCCCCAAAACAATCAATATTGCATGTATCACATTTTTAAACAAATTAAAAATTAAAAAATTAAAAAACAAACTTAAATGGACTACATCTAAGTAAGTAAGTTGATTATGAAGCCAATCCTAATAGTAAGTACATACAAGTAAAAAAGAGTACCTATTTAAGAGGATATGTTTTCTTTATGACAACCTCAATTATTTTAATAACACAATTAAATAACCCCGAACTGCGAAATCCCACCTTCAGCCTCTCCCAAGGTTAGTAAGTAAAATAAATAAAACTACATTTGAAATCGTGACTACTACATCCATATCATTCAAAGTGCTACAAAATTGCCAAAATAAAACGTATGGAATTCTTCCGTTGGAGGCGTGGCTACCTCACGTGTATTTTATTTTTAAATCCTCTTCAAACCTCGAAGGAGGTTCTCAATTCGTGTGAACTTTTTTGTACATTTGTTATCTCATTACGCCATTAAAGAACAAAATTTTAAAAATCTTTCGGTATATGAAAGGGTATTCTGATGTGTCCCATTTCTTTGCTATTATTTTTTTAAAGGTTGTAATTGCAGCTATTGGCGTCGCAATAAAAAGGGTTCTCCGCGGTTTTACCCGCGTTGTACACGTTCCCGTGGGAATTTCAGGTTGAAGTAGCCTATAACCTTCCCGTTGATTGAGGCTATCCTTTAGAAAAATATTTTTTTAGTTTTTGTAGTTCCTGAGCTAAGCGCGTTCAAACAAAAAACCTCTGCAGCTTTATAATATTACTATAGATCAGAAAGCCTCCCTTAGAAATTCCATGCTTTTAAAATCCTTTAGGGTTTATTTCGAGCTCAAAATGAATCCATATTTACGTAGTTTTAAACCACATTTTTAGCTTATTAAAACTAAGTACATCATAATAAGTATCATTGACCGCCGCAGACGAGTAACCGCGATGCGTGGGACGCACACCTTACAAAACTACTTTGACAATCCATTACACTCTATTACCTAAGACAAAGAGATTAATTTCCTTTGTTTTTAATTGAAAAGTAAAATTGTCGACATGACAATAGCGGTCACACGCGTGTTGAATCATTCTTTGTAAGTAAAGTAAACTAGTGCAGTGTAACTGTTTAGGAAAAAACTAGGTTTTGCTAACGAACTATTTGTGACAATAGTTGCTATGGTGACGAGGTGATTGAGTGACATTTAATGTGTACTAGTGATGTACGTTCTACGGATAGTAGTCGTTACTTGAGCCATGTCAGCGGCCTTTGGCGGCTCAATAACTCTGACACCAGGATTGGTCAGGTTGGCCATCCACTCGAAGAAGAAGAAGAAGAAGAAGAGAAGAATAAGTGATGTCTCGTTAAATATTTCCCGTAAGAATATTAGGTTAAGATCTATGAGCCGAATTTGAAACGAGTCTGTCTTGCCAGGCCTCGTGAAAGAACAAACAAGATTTACTTCCTCAAACTTTTGCGAATACAGTGGATTGTAAAAGAATCTATGCACATTCAAAAGCAAGGTTATATGTGCTTCTTATCCCGATATTCCTATGGGACCTGGAACTATGCGGTTTAACCTTTTACACATTATACATATGGGTACGTTTACGAGTAAAGTACTTAAAGTACGATCGCATGAGGCAACATTCGAAACATCGTAATATGATTTATAATCAACTAACAGCGCCCCGCGGTTTTACCCGCGTTATACGGGTACATTTTTCATCCCGAAATACCCTCGGGAACAGGCACAACGCAGGTCAAACAGTCAGTACTGCTAGAGTCTAAATATCTATCCCAGTTTTCTACAAATAATGCCAGCTGTGGGGGCTTATTCTTAACACAAGTAAGACGTTAATTTCAAGTAGGTTATTAGTTATTTGGGGAACCTGGTGTGTAAGTTAATTCTGTAACATTAGAGATTCGTCACCCATCAATTGGAATTACGTAATTTAGAAAACTCATCTTCGTGAGAGCAACAGTTAAATATTCACAACTAATTAACTGAATTTAACAACTTCTTAATATGTTGCTGCTTTAATTAATAAGAGTGATTCTTTTAAAAGCCACTCGAAAAGTTATAAATTAATTCTTAATAAGATATCTTCGTTAATTCCGTAAAAAAATTTTTTTCACATATTAAATTACAAGTTTTGATATATTAATGTGCGTAAAATTAGTCGTTAGAATATGGAAATATACTTTTTATATCCATAACTAAATAAAATAAAATATTAAAAGTTATTTCACACAGTGTTGTTTTAATCTAGACTCAAGGTTTATATTATTAAATTTAACTACTGGATCTATTACGTACAAATATAATTTTTACATTAGCATTTTTGCATAACTATTTTTCGTCTTACATAGTATTTACATGGACTTATTATATTTAAGTTTCCTGGATAAATAGAATACATATTATATGAACAATATAACAAAATATTATATTTCTTCCTTTACACAAAAAACAAAGAATGCTCTAAGCAGAACAAGCTGTGCCTTCTCCAATTGCTTTTTATTATTTTTAGCTTTATAAGATACTTAGGTATATAATTTTGTGTGCCTGTAAACAATACATAAATTATTTTTTATTAATTTATTTATTATTTTATATCATCTTAAACTTGCTCATACAATTTAGTAAGTCGACTTCTGGGTTCTTAAGTTTAAGCGAAAACTTCTCATTTTGAATTGAAACTGCGTTTACAGATACACTTCGCTTTTATTTTACAGTTTTTTCTGACGTTTCGGCCCCTTTACACGAACTGTGGTTACAGAAGACTCAAAAAATAAAAGCGAAGTGTATCCAAAAATGTAGTTTCAATTAAAAAAAAAGTCGACTTTACTCAATACCAGTACAAAAGACATCAACGGGTGCTCATCATCTGCCCAAAACACCCATTTGAGGTACAGATGGATCGTAGGTATAGTTACTTTGAATGAAAACCTATATATGTATGTTTACGGTAAGCATTATTTAGTAATGGCCGCTGAAGATTATGTAAGTGTTTATAAGATCAACTTTGCATAACTTAACTATATAGGCTTCGTTTTCTCTACATTTTTGCAATGAATTTAGCAAATGTCAGATTATTCGGTTGCGAGCATGGTTTAAATATATAGACTGGATCATGGATTTAATATACAAAGTCCTCGTTTGTGAGCTTCGAAACGACAGTCGTAACTCAGACCTATAACACCCATCTTTACGTGGATTTTTCTGTCTTTAAGTATTCTGTACCTTACGTCAAACCAAAAAAAAACTAATAATCTTTGGAATAATAATATAAGTAAGCTAAGTACTTAAAAATTACATAATACATAATTGACTTAACCGACCCTAGCATCTATCTTTTTAGACCGCCTGAGGACAACCAATGTGGTCTTAAATTCGAAACCACCGAGCCACAAATTTATTTGACCTTCCAATGTCAAATATCCATCAATATATTATTGAATAATATATGTTTTCTTATTACGTAATGATGAGCTCACATACCGTGTTTATCATTAACGAGATCGTGTTAGTTATTGATCATGGTTATTTATGTATTGTTTGTCGGTTTTTTGTTCGTGTGTCTGAAGACTGTGAAACATATGTGGGTAGTTGTTTGGGTTCAATAGAATGACTTTGTTCAATGTACGGATAAGAAATGGAAAGTTAGACATATGCTAACGTTTGGATTTATCTAGGACTAGCTGCGCCCCGCGGTGTTACCCACGTTGTGTCCATTCCTGTGGAAATTTCGGGATAAAAATAGCCTATGTTACTCGTGGATAATGTAGCTTTCGGATGGTGAAAGAATTTTTTAAAAAGGCCCAGTAGTTTTTGAGCCTATTCATTACAACCAAACAAACAAAGTTTTCCTCTTTATAATATTATATAGTGTAGATTACGTAGGTAGATGTGTTAGATTGATAGATTGTACAGCTATCCTACTATCCTACTATCTTACCCTACTTATCCTACTAATATTATAAATGTGAAAGTTTGTGAGGATGTATGTATGGATGTATGTTTGTTCCTCTTTCACGTAAAAACTACTAGAAAAATTTGGATGAAACTGTACAGTAATTTAGGTTTTACATCAGAATAACACATGGGATACATCGTATACCCAAAATTCACACAGTTAAGATATAAAATACTTCAAATTGAATCCCGGTCCGTTATACCGGATTGTGTTAAATGAAAACATCACTACATAGTATAAAACAAAGTCGCGTCTGTTTGTCTTCTGTTTGTCTGCTTGTCTGTATGCTTAAATCATTAAAATTACGCAACGGATTTTGATGCGGTTTTTTGTAATAGGTAAAGTGATTCAAGAGGAAGGTTTTTATGTAAAAAAAATCCGGAAATTCCCTCGGGAACGGGCACAACGCGGGTAAACCCGCGGGGCGCTGGTAGTAGTTTATAAAACTTACAGCTTTATAGATAGAGACAAACTGCCTTATTCATAAACGTTCTCTAACTAAAACACTGTTAGTGAGTGTTTTGTCTCTTTTGCTCTTTGGAAAATAGCGTATGTCAGAAAGGGACAAACCATTCGATAGCTAAAATGCTGCTAGTAAGCGATTATGAATAAGGCCTAAAATGTCTGACTCGGTATATACACTCATTTATTAAAACCCTGTGTTAAAACCTGTCTTTGATTCGAAGCCATCTTGACCTCCGACGAGAATTAACTTCTAATGGCTTTCCTTAGCGATATGACGCAAAACATCTTGATAAGGTTTTAGAAATTTCGAGAATAATAACCTACAATCACAGCCTACAATTAAAACTCTGGGGACGTATAGAAACTAGCATTGCCTTGCAAATTTTATAGTTAAACTAGCAGCGCCCCGCGGTTTTACCCGTGTTGTGCCCGTTCCCGTGGGAATTTCGGGAATTTTTTTACATAAAAACCTTCCTCTTGAATCACTCTACCTATTAAAAAAAACCGCATCAAAATCCGTTGCGTAATTTTAAAGATTTAAGCAAACAGACAAAAATAGCGACTTTGTTTTATACTATGTAGTGATGATGATTATTTGTTAAGCTTTCGCTACACTAGAAAATAGGAAAGAAGAATGTAGAAGAACAATATATCAAATCATTGAAAGAGAGAGAGAGAGAGTTTATAAAGATTTGAAGAGGATAGCGAGGCACAGAGAGAAATGGCAATAATCCGTCAACAAAAGCTTAGCCGTCAAGTCTTATGTTAAACAGGTACCACATTTTAATCGTTTCCTATTTTCATATCTAAGACTAGCTATGCCCCGCGGTTTTACCCGCATATATCCCGTATCTGCTTACCGTTTAAACCTTCCCTGGATTATGGCAATTATTTCAAAAATAGAATCAACTAAATCGCCCAGCCGTTCTCGAGTTTTAGCGAGACTAACGAACCACGATTCATTTTTATTTATAAAGATAGATATAAGAAGATAGCAAAGATAGTTGTCTATCTATCCCTGTAAATATCTACCTATACTAATATTAAAGAGGTTAAAATTTGTAAGTTTGTTTGTATGTTCGAGGTAATCTCAGGAATTATCAGTCCGATTTGAATAATTCTTGTTGTAATAGATAGCCACATTCAACGGGAAGGTTATAGGCTATTTGTCATCCCGAAATTCCCACGAGAACGGGTACAGCGCGGGTAAAACCGCGGGGCACGGCTAGTTTTTAAATATAAAGAAATGTAATCGTACATTACAGTGAGTTGCATCAACAGTGTAACAGGTTGGAGTATGGCTCTCCTAATGTAAGTAACCACAAGCCCACCGCAGGTTGTAATATCGTATCTTGAATAACTGCATATTTTATAGGTAATATTATAGGCAAGGCCCGTTGCTGCGGGCCTCAATGAATGTCGCAACTGGTTCCAGTAATGGGGCTTGAATACCTTTGACTTTTCGAGTTTTAACGTGATTTTTAGTTAATAAGCATTCCTAAAGAACACGTACCTAGTTGTTTTAATTTTGTTTAGTTCGGAGCAGATATTTGTTTGTATCTTGCTTTATTATCAACTATGTATTTCAATAATGTTCATATTTGTTGTTCATTTCTTTATGTTTGAGTTCTAAATCACTTCTTTACATTACATTCAGGAAATCTTTCTTAATTATAAAGTAAGATTTTTAGTTGAAACAAGTGAAATGAAATCTTTGAACCTGTCTCTCACCGTTAGACGCAGGTAGTTGTTTGCTAAACATAGTAACGTTATCAGGCGAGCGGACAATGTTGGCGCGTCGTAAACTCGGATAAAATACGCTTTGTTCCTTCCATTCGTACACTCGTAAAACCGATAAACTTAATGATTCAAACAAAATCACACTTATGATAATGACTGTGTTGTTTCAGTTGAGTTGAGATGAAGAATATAAATTTAACAATACGACGAAAGTAGTATTTCTGGTAGCTACAACTAGAAGGTAAAGTAAGTGTGGGATGTTAGCTCACCTCGGGCGGAGCGGCGAACTTCAAGTTGGCGAGCGATCCGTGCGAGCGGCTCCGGTGCTCCTGGCGGATGCTGTAGGAGAAGGCGCGCTCGTTGAGGTGGCCCTTCTTGCGGTAGATGCCGCCCGCGTCGTCCACCGCCTCCAGCCCGTTCATGGAGTGCGCGGGCTTGAGCGCGGGAGGCGGCGGCGGCTTGGAGCGGCGCGGGTCCACCGTGGCGTACTGGATGCGGCCGCGCGACGGCGGGAAGGCGGCGGGCGGCGGGCGGCGCGCGCCCAGCGTGCCGGGCCGCGCGCCCACCAGCACCAGGCCGCCCGCCCAGCCCGGCGCCGCGCGCCCCAGCGACCGCGCGCCGTTCATCATGGGCGCGCCCGGCGGCGCTCCGTACAGTTCCTCCGCAGACGCCGACGACTTCTTCTTATTCTTCTTGGCGGTGTTGGTCTTCTTGCGCGGCTCCTCGGGCGGCGGCGGCGGCGGCGGCACGGAGGACGGGCGCGCGATCTGCCGGGGGCGCGGAGCACGCGCGGCTGCCGGCGCCTCGTCGCTGGCGTCGTCGCGCTCCAACTCGCCGACCCACACCTTGTGGTTCTCGTCTCCGTCGTACGCCTCGAGCTCGTCGTCCGCCTCCGGCAGCGGCGGCGCGCGCTCCGCCTCCAGCCGCTTCGCGTACGAGCTGTCCGCGTACGCGTGGAAGCAGCAGCGCACGAGCGCGTTGGCGGCCGCCTCGCGCCGGCAGATGAACGCGTGGCACTCGAGCACCTTGATGCCGTGCGTGCGGCGCAGCACGGCGGCGAACAGCGGCGGGCGGCGCGGCGCCGGCGCACGCGCGAACGGAGAGTCCAGCGGCAGGAAGCGCGGCGCGCCCTCCACCGCCACGCGGCGCACGGCGGCGCAGTAGTGCAGCGACGAGATCGGGAAGAAGCGCGCCACCCGCGCCCCGCCCTCGTCCACGTTCTCCAGCAGGATGCCGTTGGACCACACGGACAGCCACGAGTCGATACCGCCGCCCGCAGCGCCCTTGTCCGGGTACAGCTCGCGCAGCGGCTCCTGGATGCCCTGCAGCCCGTCCTTGCTCTGCTGCGGCACCGCCGAGCCCAGGTACAGCACGCGGCACCGGCAGATCGGCGTTGACTCCATCGCACTCACTGTCACAACATCACACTCAAACTATACAATGCACTGATTCGTTGCGTGGCGGCGGGCCGGGAGGATACGTGCGATCGCCGCGAGGCTTGCGCGGGTCTGAGTGAGCGGAATTCAAGATGGCGGCGGCGGGGGCGCGGGGGCAGGTGAGAGGGGCGGGCGGGGGGCTGCGCGCACGCACCTGTGGGGCGCGGGGGCGGGCCGATGAACCGGCATTGTGTCACTCGTGTCGTCGCGAATTCGGACGCATTTCTCTGCGCTGCGCCGCGGCCGCTGCGTGACGGAATGCCTCACTCCAGTCACACTGAAGGTCGACTCATACCCTCACTTAGGACAACGTTTGCGCTTCCACCTCATTAACCTTGACATTCCGAGATTGTTAGAGAATTTCATAAGATCATCGCTCAACAAGTAATGTTATTTTGACCTCAACCGCCTGTTCAGTTGAACAATGCCTTGTTTTTTGCGTGTTATCTTACGACATTCCTTAACACCAAATTAATTTTAGTAAAACAAAGGATAATTGAACAACACTGACTGAAATCACAGCTGAGTACATTGATACTAATAGTACATATAACTCAATGTAATATGCACTATCTGTTTTCTATAATAAAAATTAATTGCTGTTCGTTAGTCTGATTCAAACTCGAGAATGGCTGAACCGATTTGGCTAATTTTGGTCTTGAAATATTCATGAAAGTCCAGGGAAGGTTTAAAATGAAAGCAGTGACGGAATAAATGCGGGTGCAACCGCAGGGCACAGTTAGTTATTATATAATTGTTATATGTACTATTAGTATATATAACTCAATGGCTGGATATGTCACATTGCTACCTTACTATTATGTGCTCACTGTGATATAACTGCCATTCGATTTAATTCATCTTTCAATGTTTCAGAAGGATATTCTCTACTAACAATGTGACTATCTATAATTTCTCATCATCATAAAAAAGGGCAAGGCTCTTGTGGGTGAGTCCAGTGCAGATAATTTATAAGGGTACAAAAATAAAATAAAGCAAACATTTTTATAAGTGATTTTATTCAGTAGATTTATACAATCTAACATACTAACTTAACTTCACACTTTACATAAACATTGCCTAGTCTTCGGCAAAATTTACCCGTTTAGGATAATTTCCATTTTACAGGGCCATCTCAATTAGTACATTATCCAAGTTCAACCAAACGGGGGTTGATTCTGCTAAGATAGCCTAGACAGAATACCAAATATCTAGGAGGATACGGGACTAGGTTCAGTTCAGGCAACAAATCTCTTACAAAAATATTAAAAATTGTGGCATTATAATTAAACTAGCAGCGCCCCGCGGTTTTATCCTAGTTGTGCTCGTTCCCGTCGGAATTTAGAGATGAAAATTAGCTTATAACCTTCCCGTTGAATGTGGCTATCAATTACAAAAAGTATTATTAGAATCGGATTTGTAGTTTCTCTAAGCGCGTTCAAACTCTTCAGCTTAATTATATTAGTATAGATTTATAATGGTAAGAATTATTTTAGGAATAGAATGAAAACCTTTTTGTATCCGCTCCTGTTGACACTTCGGGATGAAAAGTAGCCTATACGCTATTCTACATCTAATCTACATCTATGCCTAAGGTCACTAAGAACCTATTAATAGTTTTTTGAAAAAGGAAAATCCAAAAAAAAAAATGTTTATATGTATATGTATTTACTACATTCGTACTTGCTGTGACTTGTTATTGCTGCGTACCCCTATAAGAGAGAAACGCTACCCATGTACCTGCATTAGCGAGAAACTCGGGTTAGTGAGAAACCTCTATAAGCGAGAATGAGATTGTGCTCCCTTGAACTCTCGCTTATCCAGGTTTGACTGTATATACATATTAACCTCCTCACTGTACTGATATCTTCAGTGAGACGAGTGGCCTTTGCCCAACAGTGGGACATTACAGGCTAATACTTTACTTTACTTTATATTCTTATATGTTTATATAAACATTTTGTTGGTGTGACGTCACAATGGTATTGAAATGAGATAGCCCTTAGGGTAAATAAAAGTGTATTTTTTATACATAATCTATGTATTTTATAGCTAACAAATATTAGTACTTCGCCGACTTGTACCCAGGTTCATCATTATTTTTCGGTGCTTTACGTTTCTGTATAATATTTTGAATCTGTAAAAAAAATATAACCGTTAATTTAAATACTCACCTTTTTGGAACGTTGTTACTCTACGTTTAGTATCGACCAATCATATCAATCATTCACAGCCTCCGTGGTTTGAGCGCCCGGCTCGCGATCCGGAGGTTCCGGGTTCGATTCCCGGTGGGGATATCTCACAAAAATCTCTTTGTGAGACTGTCCTCAGTTTGGTTAGGGCATTGCAGGCTGAATCACCTGATTGCCCGAAAAGTAAGATGATTCCGTGCGGAGGGCACGTTAAGCCGTCAGTCCCAGTTACTTTCTACGGATAGTAGTCGTTACATGAGCCACGTCAGAAGCCTTTGGCGGCTCAATAACTCTGACACCAGGATTGGTCAGGTTGACCATCCACTCGATGAAGAAGAAGATATCACTCATAGTACAGCAAACGTAGTTGTATCAATCTTATCAAACGTAGCATAGATACACTCTTTTCTTACTTGTCTTATAATTTGGACTAATATAGTAAATTTTCCAGCCGAAGACGATTATTCTTGAACAGGAAAAAGGTTTAGAGATAGGGTAAGAATGAAATAAAATCACCTAAACTTTTCCTCTTCAGGAGCAATCGTCTTCGGCTTCTACATACATCTTCACAAACTTTCGCATTTATAATATTAGTAGAATAAGATGTAAAAGGTAATGTGGTAGTAAAAACTCCTTGAACACACCTGCTGCCACTCCCGGTCTAGTTCTGCCTTCTCGCTCTTGTCCTTAGTCTTCCTTGTCTTGCGCCCGTCCTGAGTCTTCACTCCATACTGGAAAGCCGCTTTAGGCAGCGCTTCTTTACTGCTCATGTATGCTGAATACTCTTCTTGAGTGTCGAAGTCCCATCGGCCTAGGAAGATAGAAAAACATAAGTGTTAAGGCCTTATTCATAAATGCCTTATTAACATAATTTTAGATATCAAATGGTTAGTCTCTTTCCGACATACACTATTTTCTAAAGAAGAAAAGAGACAAAACAGTTTAGTTAGAGTGTTTATGAATGAGGCGGTAAGACCATATGATAAAAATGATCACTTTATATCAACGAATGAAAACTATGTAAACTTCTTATTGCCAGCGTCGGTTTGACCGACAGGACCGAAGCAACACCGCTGAAAATTTATCTCTCTTTCTCTCTCTCTCATATTATAACATACAGTTCGTTATATTTTGTCAGATACCTATAGGCCCCTTCTTATTGGCGGCATCGCGTCGGTTCGTTTGAGAGGCGGCAGAGCAGCACCGCTCAAAGTCTCTCTCCCTCTCTCTCTCATATGACGTCCAAGTAGTTAGTGTGTGAGTTACCTATGGGCCCCTTCTTGTTGCCGGCGTCCATCTTGGTGTAGTCGACCTCGTCGTCGGAGTCGTCGATGGCGTCGTCCATCTCGCGCAGCCCGGGGTAGCACTCGGCGTAGCCCTCGGGCTCGGCCGCCAGCCGCGACAGCAGCGCCGCCGACCGCTTGTCGCGCTCCTCCGTGTTGGCGGGCCGCCGGCCCAGCGGCCCGGGGCCTGTGGCCCAAAAATATATTTACAATTATTTTGAACTAGAATCTCAGAAAGACCAATCCGATTTGAATATTTTATTTTGTAATGGATAGCCACATTCAACGGGAAGGTTATAGGCTATTTTTCATCCCCAAATTCCTATGGAAAGGGGCACAATGCGGGTAAAACAGCGGAGCGCTGCTAGTAATTAATAAGTGATAAAGATCGGCCATGTATATATTTTATTTTTTATTTAAGTATTGGCCGGGTATTGTAAATGGAGGTATACCTTCTTCCTTCTCCGTCTCGACCGGCTTGTCGAAGTAGCTGCTCCTCGGCCTGTCTTCGCGGCGGTCACCGCGGCGGTCGCCCGCCGTGTAATCGCCTATATCGCCGTATATGGAGTCGTCGTTGCGACCCTTTTCTGCGGCTTTGTCCTAAAAGTAAAATTATTTATTTGTTCAAAACTAGCTGTTCCGTGCAATGGTTCCACGTGCGTACTAATAGATGGCGCTATTATGAATAATTTGTAGATACGTTGTTCTCTCAGATCTCTCAGATTTAGCGGGGTCAAGTCATTACATATTGATGAGCAGAAATAATCCTCTTTCAAAATGAGTATAGAATAAAAGGGGTACAGTAAAATAAACTCCAGAAGGTCATTGGACAACCCTGGTGCCTGAGTTTTTAGACCGCTAAAAGACCTCCGATATGAATCTTACGATTAAAACAACCAGGATTATGTTAAAAACTAATAATCATCATACCTTAGTCTTCTTCAGCTTCCTGTGCCGTCCATGTCTCAAATAAGAGAATATCTGCGCCAATTTATCAAGAACTACATCGTTCGCACTGGATGCTGAGCTGCGTTCATCGATTTCTGGGACGTCTGCTTTACTTCTGGTCAGAGTGGTCGGTATGTCGCTGTCTATAGTACCTTCTTCATCCAACTCTACGACGTAAGCCATGCGGCCAGGCGCGAAGAGTTCGTTACGAATAACTTTTTTGTTTCTGTAAATAAATTTAGTAGAAAATTAACATCCGTTTTGACTAAATTGTATTTCTGCAACGCAACGTTGTGTAAAATATAAGTAGGTATATTTTCAGTTAAGAAACCATAGATTCAGCCAATTTGATATGAATCCAGTTTCTTTTATTATAGGGGAAGAAGGTTTCGTTATTTAATTTTCATTAAACCTTTTCACTCTATAGAAGGAATTGTCTTTGGACAATCGGCCATATTTGTTTCCATTTTAAGAATCATAAGAATAACTATTTCTTTGTCAATCGGGGTCACAACTCACAACTCACTTTATGCCAATTCTACTAATCCTATAATATTTATAAATGCGAAAATTTGCGAGGATGTATGTATGTATGTGTTACTCTTTCACGCAAAAACTACTTTACGGATATGGATGAAACTTTACAGTAATGTAGGTTATACATCAGAATAACACATGGGATACATTTTATCCCAAAATTCCCGCGGGAAAGAGTATAACGCGGGTGAAACCGCGGATACCCTTCTTTGATCTACATCTCATCCGTTTAGTAGTTGTTTAAACCCGTAACACGATAGAGAATCGTCTTCACAAACATCAAGAATGCAATAATGAGTATGTTGAGAACACTCACTTCTGTTCTATAATCATGTTGTAGATGTTCTTGCCGACCGTTGTCTTGAATTGCATTTCCTCGCTCTCTTGTGGCGGCGGCTGTAAATAAATGAATCATTACGTCAAACCAATAATCAAACGAGTATTAGAAGGTAGTCGAACTGATATTTTAAAGGATTAATTATTATTCTTGCAGGTAACATTTTATTTTCAATCAAGTTGTTTTTATTTTTATTTTTTTACATGGCAGCGCATGAAAAAATTAACTTGAATAAAACATTTCAAACATTTACTTACGAAATCATTAAAAGACATTCCCCTGTCTGTTAATTTTCTTGTTAATTTCCTCGTATTCTTTTCTTTTCATTTCCAGATAAAATTTCCCTATTTTATTTAAACCAAATTCAAAAAGCAAAGGAGGATTCACACGTATGTTTGTTTAAAATTAAATTACTAACTGTGCCCCGCGGTTTCACTCGCACCCGTTCCTGTAGGAATTTCGGGATTTTTATTACTTATTATCCTATTCCTGACCAAGATATATAGATTAAGAAAAGAATCATTAAAATCGGTCCAGCCATTCTCGAGTAATAAATGGATGCAAATAACACGACTGTCTTATATATTATATATACACTTTGTTATTTTTTTTCTTCTAAGTTCCTGATATCTTGATTAAGTACTCACCGGAGCTGACTCTTTCTTCTCTTTCTTCTCCTCAACAGGTTCTGAGACAAGCCTCTCCATCTCGGCTTCAGTTTCAAGTTCCCGGGTTTGTATCTCAGAACGGACCTTCTGGAGCAACGCATAGTCCAGACCCTTCACCAAGTGGGTGTGCTCCATATCACCTCCCAAGTATTTGGATTCCTGAAACATGAGAGATTTAGTAGAAGGGCCTTACTTATAAACAGCCTTTTAGCTATAAATTTTTGTCCCTTTCCAACATACGCTATTTCCCAAAGAGCAAAAGAGACAAAACACTTTAAACAGTGTTTTAGAAATAGAGTGTTTATGAATAAGCTGGTTAGTCTTACTGCTGGGCAAAGACCTCCCTTCTCATAGAAGATGTCGGTACAGTGAGGTATCGTGCTTCAAGGGGAGGTGTCGTGCTTCGGAGGGCATGTTAAGCCATCAGTACCAGTTAATTTCCTACGGATAGTAGTCGTTACATGAGCCATGGCAGAGGCCTTTAGCGGCTCAATAACTCTGACACCAGGATTGGTCAGGTTGACCATCCACTCGATGAAGTAGATTAAGGTACCACACCTGAATGAGTTGACGTCTTCTCTCCTTGGCATCCATTCCCGATTTTAAATCAGGTGCTACAGCTCTGAAAAAAAAAAATTAATTACCATCTACAATTCTATGAATAAATAGATCAAATATGCACAAGGCTTTACCCAAGTTAAGCAGGGTTTATGTAACAGATTATTTAACTAAAGAAAAAATTGAAAGATCTTATTCCTGTGGTTCAAATACACAAATAAATTCTTGAATAAATGTTACCTCATATCTTCAGTTTTAAAAGATTTCATATATTCTTTTGGGAGCATACAGAATGGACAATTTTTAACCTACCTCAAATAAAGGTAAATCTCATAAAACGTGGTTTGGAGTCTGTTTTCACTAATAATTGAAATCAGATAGGTAGTTCTTGAATCTTAGGAAGCCCAAACATAAGACACAAAATGATAAATTTTACCTCGTTATTATATATAGCAGCGCCCCGCGATTTTACCCGCGTTGTGTCCATTCCTATGGGAATTTCGGGATGAAAAATAGCCTATGTTACTCGTGGATAATGTAGCTTTCGAATGGTGAAAGAATTTTTAAAAACGGTCCAGTAGTTTTTGAGCGTATTCATTACAACCAAACAAACAAAGTTTTCCTCTTTATAATATTAGTGTAGAAATATAGATTTTACTATCATTCTATAATGTACCTGTAAGCACTACTGGTATTGCTAGTAGGATCTGTTGGTCCCAACTCATTATGCCCATCTCGTCTCTCCCGAGCTCTGTCTCTATACTTCTCCGCTAACTCGGCCAATTTATTATCTTCCTGCTTCTTTAGAGCAGCGTAGTACGACTTCTTCTTACGACGAAGTTCACTTTTGTTCTCCGAAGGCGGGGGCATAGACCTAAAAGTATTCATTTAATAGTTAAGTTTAGTGGTTATTGAAAATTGGTAACAAAGTTCATTATATTAAATTAAGACACGGAAAGTTGCACTAATTAGTAGCCTAGTCATTGAAGATACTGTAAGATATACTAGTTTTACTAGCTAGACGAAATTAAGGACTTTTTAAACCAAATTATGAATGAACTTTACACTGATTTTGTAAGTGTATTATACATGTGTTATGCTAAGTATTCATACCCAGAATTGGCCATAGCCTCCCGCACGGATCCTGTAGGATGCGCACCTCCAGCAGGCGTGGACCTTGGAGTCATCAACAGTTTCCTAAAGTCTTCATTAGTCAGCCTCTGGGAGGCTGGGGTGTCCTCCACACTCCGGTGATCGTCCATCTTTACTCAATTCTTCTCTATTATTACAATTTGAGAATGTTATATTGTCATTTATGTATATGCTTTAGTTAATTAATTATAATTTATAGATAAACAATATTTTACTCGAGCGAGCAATCCAGGAAGCAAGGATTCAAGGATAATAAATATGCCAAAATTTGGATTGTTGTTGATTTATTTGACAGTTGACATTTGTTTGATTTGCGTGACTGTCAGATTAAATAACGTTTGTACAAAAGTGACACTGACAGGACGAACTAAGTAGTCCATAGATAATTAGAACATAAAATGGTGAGCACCATTTTATGTTCTAATTATCTAAGGTAGCACTACCTTCTGAGCAAATTCAATGATCAATGACTAAAATGGCTGTAGTGGCATGAAGGACTATTTCGTAGGTAGTAAAACATTTTCTCTCAACACGGGAATTGAACCCAAGAAAAAACTGTCATGGCAGGCGAGTGCACATTGTATACCACTAGACCACCGAGGTGTTAAAAAATAAATGCCAATATATTTAAATAATTTATATATTCCTAGATATACATAAACATTAAACACAGACTGATTTATAACACTTTTTACTTATACATAGGAAAATAATGTGAATAGAAATAATTATGGAACAATTCAACCTTGATTTAAGTTAAATTTTATCCGAATAAGGAGTGGAAAGTAGTTCCTTTAAATCCGACGTTGCCTGTGGGCTCATCTTGGAAGACAATGTACATTCTGCAACAAAAACATTATTTATTTGTATGGGCTTTTTTTTATAAACTGCATTTCAGCTATTAAATGACTTGTCCCTTTCCGACATACGCTATTTGCAAAAGAGCGAAAGAGACAAAACACTTTTAAACAGTGTTTTATATAAAGAGCGCAGAATATGGCGTTATTTAGTTATTGTTTAAACTAACTTATCGGGTCTACCAGTTTATAATATGTAGTAGGAAATAGGAACGAGGTTCAACATGGATGAAACCCAGACGCTCTACTAGTATTATGTAGGTAGAGAAATCTTTATTTTCTACTAGCTGTGCCCCGCAGTTTCACCCGCAGCGCCCCCGTTCCCGTGGGAATTTTGAGATTTTTATTCCTTATTTTTCTTATATAAAAACCTTGTCCTGTCCACAAGGAACACATTAAAAAAAGAATCATCCAATTTGGTGCAGTCGTTCTGAAGTTATGCGCTTACCAACACATTTTGCGATTCATTTTTATATTATAGACTAGGTAGGTACCTAGACTATTTTCAAATATTCAAATTTCAAACTCATCATAAAAGAGCAAGGCTCTTGTCGGTGAGTCCGATGCAGACTTCTACATCTAAGTATTCCTATTCAGTGCAAGTGCCTAAGTTCAAATATACATGAAAATAAATTTTGGATGGTTTAGTCATCACAGAATAGAAAAACACGAATGGACATTTTCTACCTTTCTCTACATTCCTACGGAAAACGGGAAGGTGATTTTTCGTAGGTACCGAAATTTTTACGTCACCTGGCACAACGCAAGTAAAACCACGGGGCGCTGGAGTTGTTACCTACTGTTAATGTTTATTAACCATTTAGAGGTCATTATTATTACTACTTATTAGATAATAGCTAATGACTAGGTATAATGAATTAATGATACACAACACACTTATCTTATTACCTTGGAAACATAACGCACCTATCTATCTCGTTTTGAACCATGCCTATTTTTATCTACGATGAATGATGATCAACGTATGAATGAACATGCTTCCCACATACTTCCTTGTTCACGAATTATAATGTGTGCAGTGAATTTTCTTTTGAAACCTTAAAAAGATGACAATTAAATGACCCGGCCAAGAGCGAGTCGTAATCGCGCACGGAGGCTTCTGTACTTTAAAAAACGGCAAAAAATCACGTTTGTTGTATGACCCCTTGAACATTTGTTTTATTTTATTTTTAGTATTTGTTGTTATAGCGGCGATAGATAGTATTTTCGGATAGTATTTTGTAACCCCATATCGTTGCTACCTGGCTTCCATAAAGTAGAATTTCTTATCAAAGTGTAACTTGTTATTGTAACTCTTTATAAATATAATACATAAGTAATCAATTGATAATAATAATTGTTATTATTTCATTTGTGATAGTGGAAACGATTTGTTTTTCTATTAAGTCTACTAGACGTCAATTTAAAATGTTTATATAATACATTTTTATTTATTTCGGGCTGTTTCATTTGAACAAAGAGCTCATTATAGATATACTAGCAGCGTCCCGCAGTTTTACCTGCGTTGTGCCCGTTCTCGTTGGAATTTCGATAAAAAAGTAATAGTCTCGTTTTTACCCTTTGGGTATGGAACCCTAAAAACCAAAATAATAGGTAGTAATGCTGAATCTTCTAGAAACCCCAACTCATACTGTTACGAATTTTATCTTGAGTAGAGGTATTGAATGAACAATAACTATGAAATCTGTTGCTGTATAATAACTAAAAACAACCATTGTTTTGGAATTTTATGAATTAAACAATAGGGTCTCATTTTTACCCGTCATTCACACTTATTATATTATTTAAAAGGAAAATGAATTTTATTATTCAAACATGATTAGTTGTACCGACATATTACTATTTCCCACAGGATTATAGGGATATATAAAAACTATTAATTATTTATGGATTATTTATTAGACACGCCTCATGGTTTTACTCCTGTTATGAAAAATGTCAATAACTACATAATATAAAACAACGTCCCTGACCGCGTCTGTCTGTTTGCGATAAACTCAAATACTACTGCCTGGATTTTGACGCAATTTTTTAAATAGATAGAGTGATTGAAGAGGAAGATAAAAATTCCTGAAATCATATACATAGAAACCACCTTGCTTCCTAGTACTGTGTTAGATTACCTATCATTCTTGACTCCAAGCTCCTTCTCAACCAGCTCAAACACAATCTTAGCGTGTTTCTTGTTCAGTTCGACTCCTAATGCTCCAATTGACATCAGGTTGGCTATGGCACAAGGGTCGTTGGTGCCTCCAAAGCTCATCAACACATCCGGTATAACTGTCACCACGCAATACTGCAACAGATTAAGTTAGCTCCCATGGATATATATACTAATTAAATAAACAGGAAGATTTTTTGCTGCTCAATAAAATGCATGTCACCCGAGTAGTGCCTATAACCTTCGAATGTGGCTATTCATTGCGAAAAGAATTATTCAAATCGGGCTAGTAATTTCCGAGATTACCTCGAACAAACAAACAAACTTACAAATTGTACCTCTTTATAATATTAGTATAGAAGTATAGTTTAGTTTATATATTACTATATTAAATAGTGATACTTACTTCTGCCGGTTTTCCGAGGGCCTTTGCTAGAATCGGCACCGCTTTGGTAACAAAATCAGCGGGAATCTTGGCTTTCGAGAGATTCGTTTCAATTCTCAAATGAGGCATTGTGGCTATCAATAGATGCGAGTAATAATAATTAAAATTCTCTTTGGAACACTATTCCAATTTCAAACAAGTAGGAGCTCAAGCGCACGATAAATAAATAACCATTCAACACGCACATTAACACTATATAAACATACGATAAATACCTACGATAATAATCAATATAAACGTAATTAAAATATAATATTTTACCTCCCGGCCCGGCCCGGTTATATTGATGATAGTGAGTGATTGTTGTGTAGTGATGATTAGAGAGAGCGATAGCGAGCAGCCAGCTGATTTTAGTGTACCTCTGACATGACGTTTTGAAACGTCAATGTCAGCCGTCAAGTTGACTTTACCTCATGTCTGTTACGTTAGTGTTAATATCGAAAATTTAAACCTTACATATTAAAATTCAAATTTCATTACCACTATAATTACATAATGTATCTACCTACATTTAAATTAGTTAGCATTGGCGGATTTGGAATTGGAAAGTCAAAAACAATGCTATACTTAACACGAATATTATACTCTGTGGTAAAATAAAATGTGGCTCTATGGCAGGGTAGAAAAAGGAAAAGTTTAACGGAAGATACAACATTATCCATGGAAAATACCTAGCATAGTAAAATATAATGTTACACCATTCAAACCGAAGATTCAAACACAAAAAGTAATATTCGTAGGTACCTACCTAGGTAAGTCAAAATAACAATAATAATTTTGTCTATGCTCGGTATTTTCCACTAACGCGCTGAGTGATCAGAGTGATAAATTCATACGTTAGTGATGCGACCAAAGTAAGCGACCGATCTTGAACTTGTCGATTGTCATTGTTGGTAAGTATTATGTACATATGAAAAACGTTTTAATATTTATTAATATTTATACCTATGTATCGATGTACGGATTAGAGTTTTTATTTCTGTATTAAAAGATTCTATTATGTAGTCATAATATTTTCGGAATGAAATGGCTATGACAGATACTGAACGAAAAACAGTCATGACCCATTTTTTAGAACACCTAGACTAGATGTAACCAAAAGCGAAATGCCGCGTCTGTTTACTACATAATTCATTATCTAGCCTACTTTTTATAGGTATACCGCTGAATCAAAGCCAAATAGTATCTAGCAAGAAACGGTAAAAAACGTTTGTTGTTTATGAGCCCTCCTTGAATATTAGTTTTATTTTATTTTTAGAAAATTTCAACTGTCTAGCTACCACCGTTCTTGAGATACAGCCTGGTGACAGATGGATGGACGGACGGACAGACTGCGATGCGAATTGTCAGTAATAGGGTCCCGTTTTTGTCCTTTAAGTACGGAACTCTAAAAACTAAGCAATGCACTGGAATGGGCATAAGGGACACCTCTTAGCCCTAAACAAAATTTGCATAGAAACGAATAAGAAAAGACTGCGAGGAATAGGAACATGATATCTGTTACGGTCAGTAACAGTATTGTTTTATCGACATCCATTTATGTACCACACTAAATGCAAGTTGCTGCCAAGCTGCCAACAAAACAAAACATAATTACAAAATGCATACTGGTGCATGGAGTACAACTTAACAAAACTTGTAGTGGATTTGTTTGTGATTTCTTTAATTATTTTTATTTACTTAAATATTTTACTTATTTCGTATTTGTGTTTTGTCGTGTATGTACCTATGTACTTTAGGCATCAACTATTTTGATATTAGCACCTTTTTAAAGTATAAATTCCTACTTTTCAGTGTTATTTTATTATTTTTTGTAACTCATATTTCAAACTTTGAAGGTAAGAAAATAAAATGTATGTACCTATATTAATCAAATTAAATAGGAATGTGAAAAAATACCATAATATACTTAAAATAGTTTATTTTTATTTTATTCAATGTACAAATAGGTAGTAAATATCCTACCTACATTAACCCCTCGCCCCGACGCACAATGTTTCATTCTAAACATGCTATATAATATCTAGGTAGACAATCAAAAGTTACTTTCAAATTTATTCAAGAACTAATTATCTAAGTAGGTAGTTAGCCATTATGCCCACTATCCCGGTTCTAAAAAATGTTTTGCACACATTACAATCACTGATAAGCTAATGAGGGCTGTTATAAAAATAAGGGGTAAGTATAGTATTAATTAGTTGCAATTTTGCTTCTACGTGAAACGTTTTATGGGATGCGAGTGAATTTTATACCTGTTAAAAAAAACTGTGATAGATTGCGTAGCTGAAGGTATGTCCTTTTTATTTTGATACTTAATGTAGCCTGTTCTTCTTCTTTCGAGTCAATGGCACAAAATAATTTTCAGTATTTATATTTTCCCGGACCAGTAATTCACAAGAGAGAGGGCAGCGTCTGAGACGTCAAGTAAGTCCTCTTTAGTGCAGGTGGTAGGGCACAGAGGACAGGACAAGAGGTGAGCCATGTCCTGGTCTGGGGCACCGCAGTCACACTCCGACTTAGTAGAGTAGCCCCACTTTACCAGGTTTGACCTGCAGCGACCTACTCCTGTCCGGAGACGGTTGAGCGTTCGCCAAGTAGGCCACTGCAGTTCAGACCCAGGAGGCAGAATTTCCGCTGGCTGGATGAAGTCTGGAGGGACGGGGCAATTCAAGCTCCAGAGACGTTTCCTTGCTGCCTTGGGGTGAATTGTTATGCTATCTGTGGATTGGGCGAAACTTTTACGGCTTTTTAGGCGAAGTAACCTACCTATAGTTTTTTCCCATCATTTGGACATAGACATATACCTATTGCAAAATTTTAATATTTTTTATCGTTTTTAAAGTTTGATGGACCAGAAACTAGCTCTCCTCGCTTTCCCCAAGGTTTATTTTTTATCTGTTACCTTTCGATTTTATTACAACCATTTTTTTTCTAGAGATAGAATTAAACATCTCGAATTTTTTTTTGAAGAATGGCGGAAACACCCATACGAAAATCGAATCAGTGCATTATATGAACCATAATATGTGTTGTTACCACATTTTCTATAATATTTCTCTTTACTTGCCTTAAACACAAAATTGTTTGTATACCTACTTAAAAATCGTCGCCCTACGCCCTAGTTAGGTAATACCTACCTACCACATTTTATTTGGGTGATTTGCACGAATTTCGCAAAAATATCAATAAATAATTTTGTCTAACTAGCATGTTCAGGATGAAACACTGTGCGACGATTGATCTTTTTCGACGGGTTAATATTTTAATAGAGAAAAACTATTTTACACCTGGATTACACCTGTTTATAAGTTAAGCAGTTTTAGGTAAAATCTAGGTACTTACCTACCCTTTGATGATAGACAATGAACAAAAACTTTTAAAAAAATCGGGAATTGAGAATCTAGCTCTTTATTGGTTCACTATTATAAGTATCTAGGTCTATTTAATTTAATTGTTTTACAGTTTCAGTTGTGTGACCTCTCGTATAATCTCGATAGTTAACTAAATAATCTAGCGCAAACAAAATGGGAACAAATTCATCTAGGTCAAGCAGCCAAAGAAGTTTCCAGGAAATCCTGGACAGTCAGGTGCAGTCATGTGCAGTCAGGTGAGTCAGCTACTACCTCATAGAAATTATCATCGACTTTTGATTAGGTTTTTTTTTCTTTACAAATACCCTGCGCTTGACCATGAAGGTTTTATCAAGAGAATCTTGCTGTTATGGATGTCCTTAAGCCCCTGGATTCGTCATTGTGTATGTACTTGAGGATCGGCTCACATCTGACAAACTATGCTTTGTATTATCGGTTGCGTAACTCGAACACTCTCTTGAACAGACTAAAGTGGGTGATAGACGTGCGAGTAAGTACGCGGACTTGTGGCTCGACGACCTTTTTCGCCTGTGTGTCACCTTAAAAACGCGTACTTTAAAATTGCCGCGCAAGTTCGCCGGCGATCCAACCTGTTTGAAATCTTACTCGTAGCTCGTCTCGGCTTCGTCTTAGTCTTCTCTCGACGACATCGCGATATAGTACGAGCAAGCTTCACGTGTGTCACCGACGTCGAGCCGAGTAAGTTCACGATCTTAAAAAGCGCGTACTTTAAGTTCGTACGTCTATCACCCACTTTAAGACACATTGACGGAACCGCCCTTGTGTTTGTATCATAGATCATAGAACTGGAATGAAGCAAAGAGGTGTCTATGTCTATGGCTTTTACTGTGACCTATATAGACTTGATTTGACCACACCTTTTTCCATATTTCTTCTCAGGAATGAAAGAAGACCCACACATCACATGCGCACTAATCCTCAGCGTGATCTAAGGCAAGTTCAGTCTCCGCGAATCTACCCTGATTTAAACACTGCGAGCCGGCCTGCCTCAGCCAACTATCCATCGAACCAGCATGTGCCTGTCCAGGGATCTCCTATCGTCTTCGCTTCTGAGGCTGTACCTCAAAATCGGTAAAATAAGATACCCAATTATTTAATTTCATTCAATGAATTTTGGAGTAAGCAATATGTCTTCAGAGGTTACTAATGGTTTCCCAGAGGGTTTCTCTGAAACCCTTTGAAAGGAGGGGTTAGATTATTGCTTGCACTCACTTGAAGTCTGAGGAAGGTTCTTTCGGGACTCTTAATGACTTAAGCGACTATGCTCTAGCTGTCTCGAAGACGTTTAAAGGTAACAAAGTCACTGCATGACTCGTGTTTGAGATTACCAACCTCCTGCGGCAAGCGTGGTGATTATGCCTTACCCTCCTGACTGTACTGGTATCGTCGGTGAGATCAGAGGTGTGACTGACTTGGAACTCACTACTAGGATTAATATAGAGATTTCATAATATTTTTTACGAATATTTCGTATTATTTGTTCCAGTTTCGTGCCAACTGCACCTTCAGCGCCGTCAGCACCTCCGAGGTCGCAGTCACAAGGACCACAGGCACGACCTCAGTCACGCAGTAATTCAGTAACTAGGTAATTATATTTATATTACTAGTTGTGCCCGCGACTTTGTCCACGTGGAATTTCATAAAAAGCCTAAGTTACTCCTTATTAAATTAGCGTCCAGCCAGTTAAAGTCCAGTCTCAATTGGTCCAGTCCACAGAGCATAGATGCCCCGCTGGGCCAGCCGCTACCGCCTGGTGCTTCTATGCTCTGTGGTCCAGTCATTTTAGAAAGAACAAATATAATATGTAGGTATGTACTTACTTTATTTTGTATAAGTACCATAGAATACTCTTCACTGTGTCATAGAATACAAGCATACCATGTAGACTGTTTTTTTTAAATAAATTATTAGACCCAAACTAAGCTCAAAGCTGAGTTTTATTAACCATGTGTAATTTTTATACAAATAAACCTTCCTCTTGACCGCGCCAACATCCGTTGCGTAGTTTTAAAGATCTAAGCAAACATAGGCACAGACAGACAGACAGACAGCGGAATGCGACTTTCTTTTATACTATGTAGTTAATGATTAATAAAATACAACTAATACTTAGTTACATACATTCTTTTAGAACACAACCACAAAATTTTGACGTGAAATGTTCTACGTGTAAACAGCAATATACGTCAAATATTATGATTAGGATATACTCGTGTAGTCGAGGCCACAGCTCGTGCAAGCAATGCAAGTTGAGTGGACGGGACTGTGGGGTGTGTGGCCGCAGCATTACAGACGTGAGAAATATTGCTCTGGAAAATTTCCTGGAACAGGTTCGTATCATGATTAACAGCCTATTCTTGCGTCTAAGTTTTACCTCATACCTACACTAGCGATTGAAACAACTGTCAGGTCCTTTTCTTTTTTATTGTTACGATTTAATTCCCGAGATTAGCGCGAACATACCTACAAACTTACAAATACCTCTTAATAATATTACTAGCAGCGCCCCGCAGGATTACTCGTGATGTACCCGTTTCCATGGTAATTTCAGGAATTTTTAAAGATCTAAGCTATGTAAAGGACACACAGACAGCGGAAAGCTACTTTGTTTTATACTAGTTATGTAGTAATTTATTACTAGCCGGGCCCCACGGTTTGACCCGCTTTGTACCCGTTCCCGCAGGAATTTCGCGAATAAAGTAACCTATTTCCTTTCTCAGGCTCTGGACTAACTGTGTACCAAATCTCATTCAAATCGTTATATATCACGTCTTGTTATCTTCTAGTCTGGACAAGGTATGGGTTACCTTGTTACCTGCCAATTTAACGTTGCTAACTGTAACACAAT
Source organism: Cyclophora punctaria (assembly GCA_951394245.1). Taxonomy (NCBI): domain Eukaryota; kingdom Metazoa; phylum Arthropoda; class Insecta; order Lepidoptera; family Geometridae; genus Cyclophora; species Cyclophora punctaria. The sequence continues at coordinate 5,601,406 of OX596189.1, forward strand.
GACTTAATTAGGTAATTAACGATCTTTAAACATTTTGATTTTTAGCTGCCCGCAACCCAAACCGAGAAATGTCCGAACGCACCCGATGGCTGTTCACTAAACTTCGGAAATACGCAAATGGCGATACATTTAAAAGAATGCCCTTTTAGAGAATTGCCGTGTCCGGTTGCTCACGAGCATTCTTGTAACTGGCGAGGTAAGTAGGTGCTTAGTATTGTAATAAAAAGAAAGTTCATATCAGATTAATATATCTAGGGGTATGTATTCGATATGGATCAAGACACTGAATTTTAGACTTAGACATTATAGATGTTGATTACAAGTTGGTACATTAATCTTCCGAATGAAATATTTGCATGCTTGCTACTTCTTGAGGCACTTAGTTGCATCGCAAAAGATAGAATCAACTGCCCTCCGCACAATACCTGAAATTATGCGGTACGGTACCCATTGAGTTACATTTACGTTGGTACATATAATTCAATGTAATAACCTATAAACTTTAATGTTTAAAACTAAGATTCCGACGAATTGAAAACCAACAATTTTTTTTTGTCTTTTCTTTAAAGGTAAACTAAACCAATTGAAGTCTCATTTCAATGCGGCCCACCCTTCTAATAACGCTGCCGTGGGCACCGAGTTGACTCTACTAAACATCTGCAGTGAGAGCAAAGACGTTTATTTGTTAACCATTGGGAATTTCCACTTCCTATGGCACGTCAGAGTCTCCCAAACAGACCGCAAGATCTACATGACTGCGCAACTTATTGGAACTACTATAAGTGCAAACAAATGGACTTACGAAATCCACATCTTCAACAAGAGAGAACCACAGAGGAAATATTTGTTTGTCGACAGTTGTCGTTCGTTCAATGAGCCTTTAGATCAGTTACTTCAAGAATGCTCCGTGATACCTCTGCAGTATGCTATGACGTTCGTAAACGATGGTAATTTGGTGTACAAGATATATATTAAGCAGGAGATAAAAAATTACCGTCGGGGACGGAACTTTAAAAAATAATAGTTGTGTTTCTACTGTTTAGGGGACCGTATATTAACCACGTGATGTTTTTTGGGCCCCCGCCTCCCCCTTTGTGATACATGGTGAGATTTATGATTGCCCCTCCTATCTCAGGTGTATTTTTTAGTACCTACAAAATATTTTAATTTAAAAAAATATTTATATAAACTACTTGCTGTGCCCCGCGGTTTCATCCGCAGCGCCCCCGTTCTCGTGGGAATTTTGAGATTTTTATTCCTTATTTTTCTTATTTAAACCTTGTCCTGACAATAAGGAACACATTAAAAAAAGAATCGTCCAATTTGGTGTAGTCGTTCTGAAGTTATGCGCTTACCAACACATTTTGCGATTAATTTTTTATATTATAGATTGGTTTAAGTAGATAATTGCGAGCTTGCCAAAAAAAAAAAATACATGTGGTACTACACCTCTTCTGATAATTCGCGATTTTTAATGGACCCCTCCCTCACCCCCTTTCGAGCCGCACGTTATTAATGGACAGCCCCTTATATATTTCTAATTTTGATTGTAAGATATTTTTATTGAAAATAAGCCATAATTATGTTGCTTTTAATTAATAATTAACCCTTTAAAAGTCAAATGTTGATTCTAAAACCATTATGAATCTAGATAATAATCTAATTAAGCACTAGAAATGTTTATAAGTTTCATATAAGTAAGTACCTACTTATAATTTGTTGTGGGAGTGAAACGGTATATATAATTAGTAAAATACTTTGGCACATCTGCCTAGTAGATAGATATTACCAAAGACAAAACACTCGCTTGTAACTGGAATTGTCAATTTGATTACGGTAGTTAATATTTGTAATTATATTCTGTATTAGCTGTGCCCCGCGGTTTCACCCGCAGCGCCCCCGTTCCCGTGGGAATTTTGAGATTTTTATTCCTTATTTTTCTTATATAAAAACCTTGTCCTGACAATAAGGAACACATTAAAAAAAGAATCATCCAATTTGGTGCAGTCGTTCTGAAGTTATGCGCTTACCAACACATTTTGCGATTCATTTTTAAGATTACCTACAGCTGGGCGAAGGTCTCTATCGATTCATCTTTCCTTTCGTGTATCATTCATTTGTTTCTATTCTCTGTGTCTATTTGGAACTCGCGGACATTCCAGTATTTCCACTATCTCTTTTAAACTTTACCTATCTCTTAATATTTGTAACTAGCCGCCCCCGCGGTTTCACCCGCGTTATTCCTACTTATTCCCTCGGGAATTTCGGAATAAAATGTATCCCATGTGTTAATCTGATGTATAACTTATATTATTGTAAAGTTTCATCTAAATCCGTAGGATTATTAATTTGATAAAGACATATTGTAAGGGTGGGATTTAATAGCCACCCTTAACAAATTTACATAACCAAGACAATCGACAAGGAAGAAATCTTCCACCTATGTATATCTATATCCAATATTAGCCTTTAAATAACAGGCATAAAGTTGATTTTATATTCATTTATTTCTACATATTTCTAATCATGCATGTATGTTACAATATATTTTTTTCAATAAAGATTTTATTTTGTATATTAGTGTATTATTTAGGACTGAAACTGCGTTAAGCGGGTACCCGCGCGGTTTCATAAAAAAGTGAACCGCCGCATGCGCCCGCGCGGTTTCATACAAATGTGAACCGTCGCGTGCGCCCGCTTAACGCAGTTTCGGTCCTTAGATACCTAGTTTAAGGGCCGAAACTGCGTTAAGCGGGTGACCGCGCGGTTTCATACAAAAGTAAACCACCGCGTGCGGTTTCAGACAAAAGAGAACTGTCGCGAGCGGCCGTCGCGTGCGGTGTCAGACAAAAGTGAACCGTCGCGTGCGCCCGCTTAACGCAGTTTTGGCCCTAATGCCTACTTGTAGTACTTATTATTCTGTGCTAATGCTAACAACCAAACTGATGAATTTATACTCCGGTTTTCAGAGTATATAAAACGGTTTAACCTGTAAATAGAGCTAAAGTAAGTAAACTTTGAAGGAATCACTTACTTTCATGAAACATATAGGGGAAATAAAACATCCGATTCAAGTACAATTTTATAATTCGAAACTAGTGTAGTGTATCAGTGATATACGTGAAAAAAATTCAAGTAAAATAGACAACATTACATGTATGTATAATATCGAATCATGAAAATATGACATACTTATCAACTACATCTTTTAACATCAGCTGTTACTAGAGAAGCTAAAAAGGTCATTGTAATTGGTCATTGGTTTGATATCAAACGATTTGGACAATTTCATTTGTCACTCTTTTGTTTAAGGGTGACATGAGGTGAGTAACCCCTAAATACTTAAACGATAGCCAAATTAGGACTTACATTCATACAAATCATTGTCAATTAATGAACTTGCGTTGCTTTTGAGTATTCAGGAATTTTGTAATTGAAAATAAGAATAGCTTGGGTATCAAAGCGCTGCGCATTTGTGTTTTGTGATTGATACACGATTCCAGTCAGACTTATGCACGACAAGACAAAGACAATTTTCACGTTCTCTCCCTCTATTTCTATATGAAGAATTAGATAAAAGACAGAACAGTGAAGTGTTGTGTTGTATGCATCTTAGCACGTTTCAAGTTAAAACTTAATATGAGTTATAATAAGTGATAACTTTTAAGTACTTAATCATGAGTACTAAGGATTGGTCAGGTTGGCCATCCACTCGATGAAGAAGAAGAAGAAGAAGAAGATTAAATTTACATAAAACGTCTGCCTAGTTGCAATCACATTACAAAAAGTATACCTTCAATAATGTCTCCGTTTGCGCAGCGCTTAAGGTGACGTGAGTCCAGCTCTTACCTACTACAGAGGGGGTAAGGTGCGGGGCCTGCGGTCCGACCGCGGGCGATCTCCCGCTCGCGCGTAGTTTGCGCGCTAAGTTTGAATATGTCACTCATTGAGATGCCACAGTGTAGTGACTACAGTAAAAAAAGCCTATTAAGCAAAACTAATCGTAGATATTACGAAGGTTGGTATTATATTGTAGGTAGCCTTGGGAAAAATAACTAAAAAGAGATAAAAGGTTTTTAAAAAAATAACGGTCTTAACCCTGGGTGAAATCATTTTTATTGTCTAATATTACGAGCAGAAATATTTTAAAGTGGCGGTGTTCATACACGTTTTAACAAACAACAGTAAAGTACACATAACTGAAAAATATGAATATCTACGTATTGTTAGGTTTCAGTGGCGCCACCTTCAAAAGTAAAAACAAATAAATATATTGTATCATACCTCTTATTTCACTCCTTTTATTTAGGACTAGGCAGATAATATAAATTTCCACCGGCCGGTTTGTGATAATATACTTAATAATTATAATAATACTAGCTTTTGCCCGCGGCTTCGCTCGCGTGGAATTTAGTTTGCCGCTTTAAGTTTCGTTATAGATCGTTTAAAACATTTGTTTATCGTAGCAATCTCTGCATCGTTGCAAACTCCCACCTCCGCATCGACAAGAGGAGACAAGTCTTGTCCTAGGTATCCCCACTACCAACATTGCAGCTGTATAGTTGATCTGCTGATATTCTTATACTGTGACACAACATATTTTTTTGTTTTTTTTTTCAAAGCAATAATCTACTAAATCTATAATACTCCGGTCAATTTAGACTTTCGAGGTTACATAAAGTCCAAACAAGCTGAAAATCAGGAAAATTGTTCAAAATATAATTATAAACAATGTCTAAAAGTTCCCCATCATTCCCGTGTATGGAATTTTTTTTATTCAAGGTCAAAGGTAAAAAAAAAGTGTTTTTCGCAATTTTCAGCAAAACGGTAAGATTTATCATAAAAGTACCTGAGAAAATAAAAAAGCTTATAAAATTCTCTATAACTTTAATTCTATCCACTTTTTCCATATTCCAAACCATTACCGTACAACTCTTTAATACCTTTCAAATGACATAGGTCATGTCACTGTTGAGCATTGGGGCAGGCTCCATAGTTACCTGCCCGAGGTCCTTAATTTTTACATTTCTGGAGCGTGTAGTTCAATAACGGTTGGAGTTATAGAGAATTATAGAGAAAGAGAAAGTTATAGAGAATTTTATAAGCTTTTTTATTTTCTCTGGTACTTTTATGATCAAACTTACCGTTTTGCTGAAAATCGCGAAAAACTCATTTTTTTTACCTTTGACCTTGAATAAAAAAAAATCCATACACGGGAATGATGGGGAACTTTTAGACATTGTTTATAATTATGTTTTGAATTTTTTTTCTGATTTTCAGCTTGTTGGGACTCTATGTAACATCACTCTAAATTTTTGGTTTAAATTGACCGGATTATTATTCAGACAGTTCTTATTTATATTAAAACCTTATTTTCACGCAACCGTCATAGTTCAAATTTATTACCGCGAAAAAAGTTTTAAATTTTGCATCTCCGCGCTCCAGCAATATTTGGCATAGGTCCGTCCTCCACAAGCGCTTGAGCGCGACTGATCACGCCCCGCGTCACCCGCAACACGGCAAATTCTCGAAATTTATTAGGTATTTTGAAATTGTGTTTAAGAATGTAATGAAAGGTTACAAAAAAATACCTAATGCCCTAGCTCATGCTACGACCTATATTATAGTTGTTTTTCTTTGGGAAAAATCTGTTTATTTTAGCCAAATAATTATTTTTAAATTAATAAAAGAGGCAACTTTGTGATTTTTTTCTATCGAGGGAAATTAATCTAATCGTGTACTGAAATACCTTTGCCACTAGAATATATCCTCAACTTTAATATTATAGTTTTTTAGAATCAAAATTGTGACAATTTATATGAAAATAGTTGGATGGAAAAACCGCGTTTTGCGAGTTGCTGGACTCACGTCACCTTAAACATTCAAATAATCTATACTAATATTATAAAGCTGAAGAGTTTGTTTTGTTTGTTTGTTTGTTTGTTTGTTTGTTTAAACGCGCTAATCTCAGAAACTACTGAACCGATTTGAATAATTCTTTTTGTAATAGATAGCCACATTCAACGGGAAGGTTATAGGCTATTTTTCATCCCGAAATTCCTACGGGAACGGGTACAACGCGGGTAAAACCGCGGGGCGCTGCTAGTTACTTACTATTTTGTCTTTCAATACTATAAAGGTAGGCCTACATTGCCAAAGTCGTACTAGAATCTATTTCAAATTCTATTCACCAAGGTATAAATTAATTACCAATGTTATGTATTAAAAAGACATCACTATTGGTTTTCCATTCACGTTTAGTTCAACTTAACATCAGCGATCTATAGACACATTCGAAAAGTATATTACTAAATCTAAACATTTACGTATTCTATTCTAAATATATTTTCCAATCACTACACACATAATTAAAGGTTTATTGAAAGGTTTCATCAATACGACCGAATCTTTTAAGGCGAAATTCACTTTAAGAACAATGTATGGAATACTATTGTAATTATGCTACAGAGTGTAAACGAATATCGACTTAAAGTGGTCAACCATTTATAGGTTTAGTTGTAGGTACTATAATAATCTAAGTACAGTACTCGGCAGTTTTGTAAACACATTAGTTTAGTTATACAAAGTATTGATCAATAGAGACACCAGTGACTAGATGGGAACAATAATTCCCATTTCAGTGATATTTCCCAACAAGTTCATATATTTCCCACCGCAATGACGGGACTATGACCACACAGGATATTTCCCATCGCAGTGATGAGACAGGGAATAATATTATACACTTACCGCCTTATTCATAAACGCTCTTGTAACTAAAACACTGTTATAAAGTGTTTTGTCTCTTTTGCTCTTTGAAAAATGGCGTATGTCGGAAAGGGACAAACCATTTGACAGCTTAACTGCTGATAATAAGCGTTTAAGAGTAAGGCGCTTAATACATATAACTCAATGTAATTGTGTCACATTCTCAACGATAAACATGTTACTATTTGTAATGTTACACAGTGATTCCTCTTAAATAACCATTGTTTGAAGGTCACATTACTGTAGTCATTAGAAGTATTTGAATCATAGATAATAAACATCGTCTATTTATCATGTGTAGTTTAGTTTTTGTACAAAGAATGGCGCCATTTTGTCACGAGAAAAAACCTCTTCACATATCAACAGGGGGTGATCTTAAAGTTGCAAACGTCACAATAGACAATCTCTTAAACTTCCGGCCATAAATATAATAATAAGTTAATTAGTACGACAAATACGAAGTAGACGACAAAAATAACAAAGAAAATAATGTCAATGGTTTAATGGAATGTATATAGTTACAATCGCCCAGTTACAGAAACGATTTTAAAATAACGATGGTACATTCAATCTTAATATATCAGCAAACTATGTAAAAATAAATTAAAAGGTTAATTACTGTTAGTTTGTTTACTAATAAGGTTAATTAAACAATTTCATTGACATTTTGGTCATCGGTAATGTTTTTTTTTGTTTCTTATCAGTCACGTATTTTTGTGGCGCAAGCTTAGCTGACTTAAGCCAAATTGGTCATTGTCAAACTTGAATGCCAGGTTTGGTAAGTTCGTACTTGCATTATTATTTGTAACCATAACTGAATGTACATAGAACAGGTATAGTCTATTTCTACTTGATTGTCCCAATGTCATTATACTAAATGAAACGGGTGTGTATCGCGTTAAAATACGTACCCGACGTTGTGAGTTTAAAAAGTATGTCCCAATGTCGTCAATTTTCCAGCAAGACGATTGCTCCTGAAGAGGTAAAAGGTTAAGTGATTTTATTTCATTCTTATCCTATCTAAATCTTTTTCCTCTTCAGGAGTGCTTGTCTTCGACTGAAAAATTTACGGCATTGGTCCATATTTTGGGACAATCAAGAAAAAATAGAGTAAACAAGTAATTCCATTTTTTTTTAAATACGTTTATGTAACTGGGAGCTTCCTTATAATAAAGGTGCCAAACAATGTGCAGTCAAAACATTTAAATACACACAACTCGTGATATTTCGTGTGAAACAATCTATACGGCAATATTATTGTATGTATTATAATTCGAAACATTTCAAATTTTCAATACTTTGATCCCGTAGACTGATTCCAATATTCAATCTTATCCTGCGGGGTTACAATTTATACATAACTCCCTGAACCAAACGTTATTTCGCCATATAAAAAATAAGGGGTGGCCGACAAACGTTGTTATGCCACATAAAAATCAAGGGTGGACCAACCTTATCATCATAAATTGAGATGCAAGCTATCCTATCAACTTCTGTCAATATCTAGTTCAGACACTAATTTAGTCCAATTGTATTTGGTTTAAATTGGAACGCATTAGTTAGTAACCCCGCTGTTACTGTTATCAATAATATTTATTACTATCAGCGCCCCGCGGTTTTACCCGCGTTGTGCCCGTTCCCGTGGGAATTTCGGGATAAAATGTAGCCTATAGCCTTCCTCGATAAATAGACTATCTAACAGTGAAAGAATTATTCAAATCGGTTCAGTAGTTTCTGAGATTAGCGCGTTTAAACAAACAAACAAACAAACAAAACAAACTCTTCAGCTTTATAATATTAGTATAGATTTATTTATGGATTCAGTATTACTTTGATAATGTAATTAGACAAGAATAATTCGAACGACGAATCAACATCGAAGAATTTAGGGAATATTGAATATGGGAATCAGCTAAGATCATTAATACCTCCAGCTATTGAACACATTGCAGTACATAATAATTAATTTTAAAACAAGGTCACTTAAAGAAACATTTTTGGACGGCATTTCATTAGTTGGGAAACATCCACAACTATAATCATTGATAAAATGAATGGAAACAATAAATCATGCCGTCATATCAATGGACACATTTCTCTCTACTCTTTGTGCCAATACAAAATAAACCTTACATCATCGGAATAAGTATAATTTTGTTTTATAACTGAAACACTTTTATGTTCCCAAAAATATCAATAATAATTATTATATATTATGAAATATAAATATTAATTATTTATATAGAAATACTATACATACTATAGCATTACGAGATAATAAAGCCAATAATATAAACTCGATCGTGTACTAAACATGTTATGTATAGACAGTCTCATCTACGAAAAAGTGTTCATTCATTTGAATAGATTCTCGTCAAATATAAATCGGTAATTTTATGTCAATTATTTCCTGATGTCTTTTCGAGCTGATGGGTTAGGTTACCCTCCTTTTGGGCCAAAACTGATACTAAACTGTTTAGATTTAAATAACGGACCTTACGTGTTCGTAGACGCTACAATCTATACCTTTTTAATGATATTATTATCCAAGATCTTATCCCTGTAATATTTTTCCCGATACAATGACAATTATTTCCCATTTCCATATATATATTCCCGTTTCAATGACTAGATTTATTTTTGATATTATTTTTATTCACATGAACCACCATCTATGTTATATAATATCTAAAACTATACATCTAACACATGCTGTTCGATCCTACAGCTAACTAAGAAATCCTTAAAAGTTAAAAAAACCTAATTAATTACATACAATTAATTGTGTTTTCAATGCGAATGCCAATTCTGTATTCTACAGAAACATTACTGCATTAATTTGTGTATAATTAATTTCGTAACACATATCTTTGGTTATGTGTTTCATATCCATTAAAATTAGTTACAATTTACTTAAACACACGAAGCACCCACAATACAAAGTGTGAACACACAGAAAGAAGTGATCTTCTATTTTAAATGCTTAGTTTGTGGTAGTGGCAAATGACAGTATGTACATTATTTGATAATCAATTTGCAGGAGTTTCATATAGGAGCAGAAGTCTCCACCTTCAGTGTGTTGAAATTTTTAATGTAATATCTTCAGATTTGAACTTCGCTTTACTTAAAATGTGGGTACCTAAGTATTTCCTTAAGAGCGGCCAACCCGTTTTACTTTTCATACAAACGCTGTTACGTGATTACGGCGTTGTTATAGATTTTTCTTTGAAAATTTTTAGCTAATAAGTATCTTATGCACTATATCTAGGTTTCTATCATAAAAGAAAATCAAAATTTTTAGAAACAAATTCAGTATAAGCCTCCGAAAACCGGCTTTTTTGCACAAATTTTACCTGAACTTTGGGCGGTCATATTGTACTTATAAATTGTAAAATTAAAGAAAATATTATGATAGAAACATCGTAAATATAATGGAGATTTTAAATAACAATCATTTATTTTACAAACATGCAAGGTTTATTAATAAACACGTATATCCTGGAACATGTTTTATGAAGATTCCGCACACTATATTTTGTTCAACGTTATCGCGGTCTCTCTTGCTGGTTGACAAGTGACGGAAAGAGGTATGCGGGGGACGAGTCTATCTATGAATGGCGCACTCGCTCGCTAGCTCGCTAGTTCGGTCGCTCGCTCGCTTTGTATATAACGTTCTTCGTTCTTTGTAATTGTATTGTGCCTACGATATATTTACTAGCTGCGCCCCGCGGTTTTACCCGCGTTGTGCCCGTTCCCGGGGAAATTTAAGAACCACTCGACCGATTTTGTGCAAACTTCACATAAACCATCTACTAAATAGTCCGAACAAAGCCTAAATATTTAGTTTGGATAGGTCAGCCCGTTCACGAGTTATAAAATTACAACGAAAAGTGGCATTGATTTTTGTATACCTATTTCCATAATATCCCACACGTATGTTCTCTCGAACTTATTTGTACGCAATAATGAGTACCTACTTTGATTATGTCGAACAATGTTTTTATATATCATCAATAGATTTAGCAGCGCACACCAATAACCAATTTTTGTGGGCATGTTTTTCATACCTTTTGGGTAACATTATTCCAATTTGAATACCCTTTTTTAAAAAAAAATACCTCGCCTATGTCCGTACCTAAAGTGTACGAGTACTTTACCTATAGGTGAAAGAATTCAAACAAACAAACAACTATACAAACAAAGTTACAAACTTTACATCTTTATAATATTAGAATAATAGCAATGTGCGTGAAGCGAGTAGCGAGTATCGGAAGTAGCGAGGTAGTGAGGCGCGTGTACTAGACCATATCACAGTTTAAATTAGTTTCCAGTAGGTATTAAATTAATAAATTTGAATTTGAATTTATATATGATTTTTGAAGCAGCGTTTTTTGCATTAATCGATTATATTGTGCTGTTTTTGGTTGTTTGAGTTGTTCATTAACTTATTCAGAGATAAAATTTTATAAATTACCGGGAATATTTAAATCTACTTATGAAAAAAACAGCATGCATATTTATTATACACTTAATGTTTCATTTAAAATTAATTTTATTTGATTGAATAAAAAATACTCACAATCAAAAACTAGAAGAAAATATCAAGTAGGTGTAAAAAAATATCAAGATGCAATTAAAATAGTCTAGGCGGGCAGCCCTATCGCATCTGTGCGTTCAGCGCGTGTGTAGGTATCTAACTGAAGAACAGAGCCGAGTTACATTACTGGTATTACTTTACTGTGATATTATCATGAATCTCATCGTACGTATCGTCAACGGCCGTCCGCCCCGAGTGAGCGACGAAAGTTATCGAATGCCAAACGAGCGCTCAGGCGCTTTCTCTCTCTTTTCGCAGTGCCTCTTTTTCTGACATTGCGCTAGTTGAAACAACAAGATTTTCAATAATGTTCGCGCTGGAGATAGACGGCCCGGGAAGGGCCCTCTTAAGCCGCGTTTTCACTTAGTTTTAAACTGTGCTGTTCTGAGCGCACATTTGTTTAAAATAAATGCTCAGCATTCCCGGCCAATCATCACTGAATGAACGTTTGCTCTCGCCAGTGTTTTGTTTACTGGGCGACGATGGTTCGCTCAGATCACTAAGTGAAAACAAGGCCTTAGTGATATGGTACCACTAAATGTATAGCAAAGTAGAATTATTAAAAACAAATACCATTTTCCGCTATTACAATCAAAATATTATGTGATATTAGTCAGTAAACAATAGGGCTTTTCCACATACAAGACTCTTTTCATTGTCAAACAATTATAGACTTTATTTGCATTGAAATTGGCCCTAAATGCAATTCTGGAACAAATTGGTTATCTTGATACAAATATATGACTATATAAAGGGAACGCCTTACAATGTGTATACTTACACATGTCTATTCCAATTTCAAAGAAAGCAATTCGTAAAAATTGTTTAAACATGAAAATAATATACGATTTCTTAAGCTCCATTACAACAAGCCCTTAAAACAAAGTGCTTAATTCAGTGTCTTATAAGTGATTGAAAATTATTATTTTAAATTACAAACTATATAAATTAATATACTGTATTTTTATATAATAATCTGCATTAAAATATAATGATTTTAATGTTTATGTTGATTTTGGAATGTTAGGTACTTTCCTTGTCTTTATGTCACATACAAAACTTTGGAATTTATGAAGACTGCACAATTTTTTTGGATTTCACCAAATAAAGTGTTTTTACAAAGAGTATTTGTCTGAGACCATAATAGAGAGGCCTTGGGCCAACAATTAAATAATTAAATTAACAAAAAATTAAAAATAACATATTTAACTAATGGTATCATAGATTATTTTTACTAAGATTCATAAGAATTTTATCACCATAAACAAAGAAAAATAAAGTCTCAATTTTTTTTGTCATTAAAAAAAACTAAGACCACAGATCATTCAATACGTTCAGTTATTAATACCTCCGTTGTAAGCGTAGTCAGCCTTATTGTGCATTACGAGGTGATTGTCCACAAAGTAGAAACTGTCCGAGCAAGTCTCAAAAGGGGCGGCAATCATTTCTTCAACTGAAAATGTATAATTTAGAATTTAAAAATTATTACATACTAGCAGCGCCCCGCGGTTTTACCCGCGTTGTGCCCGTTCCCGTGGGAATTTCGGGATGATTTTTACATAAAAACCTTCCTCTTGAATCACTCTACCTATTACAAAAAACCGCATCAAAATCCGTTGCGTAATTTTAAAGATTTAAGCATACAGACAAACAGACGCGACTTTGTTTTATACTATGTAGTGATGATGACATATTGAGGAAGAATAAGGAAAATGTTAACAAAAGAAATAATAGGAGAAGCCTGCCTGAAGAGCTATGGTACATATTTTGTTGTTAAGTACACATAATATCAAACATAGTACCTATTTCAATGTGCCCCGAGGGTTTACCCCCGCATTGTGCCTATTCCTGATGGACATTCAGACCTCCTCATTGAATGTGGCTATCCAATACAAAAATATTTTTTGAAATCAGATTGGTATTGGTCGGATTGGTGGTGTAGTGTCTATTAGCTGTGACGTGACAAATAAACAAACAGAGCTAGAAACGTTACCTCTTAATAATATTAGTTAGATCTAGGTCATAACCCCTATAAATGACCCCTGAACTTACGCATGCTCATTGGCCATTAGTTTAATTTGAATTATTCATTTACCTTAAGAGAGCAACAACCTTTGAACAATATAATGACAGTAGTATAGTAGGAATGGGTATACCAAGCAAGGTAAAGGTTTAAATACTATGGGCCTTACTCATAAATGAACGTTTATTAACAGCACTTTAGCTATCAAATGGTTTGTTTCTTTCCGAACACTTTCTATTTGGTTATCAAATACATTGAGGTGAAACAGGAATAATCACCCTGATTAACCAACTGCTTGCTAAAGATTGAAATAACTGCCTTGCGGCTTTTATCCAAAAAATCACACAAATAAGACTAAGGTGTTAATAAATTTATAATATATATTACTACTAGCAAGCAGCACCCTGCGGTTCTATCCACGTTGAGCCCGTTCCCATGGGAATTTCGGGATGAAACCTATAACCTTCCCGTTAAATGTGGCTATACATTACATACATATTTTATCAAGTCGGATTGGTAGTTTTATGAGATTAGCCCTTACAAATAAACAAACAAAGAAACTTTACCTCTTTATAATATTAGTAATAATGACATTCATTAGGATTCTTACCTAGATCAGGGGGCAAGGATGGAAATTCATAGATGTGTTCACACGTGTTTCTTGAAAATGGAATGCAGAATCCAAATTCAAAGTCAAATGTCTTGAGTAAAGTGTCCCTGAAGAAGTGCTTCTCAATCATTCTGAAGTGATTGACTGGCCGAGATCCAACGGTGAATTCAACTCTAGAATAATCGACAATATGCTCTGTTAATAATATAATTTTATAATTCACATAAAAGATGAATAGGTACAGTATTATAAATAAACATCCTCAATGTGAACATTATGTATAAACATTTTGATTCAAAATAAATATGTAATTAATGTAATTCATATTTTTATTTAATAGGCAATATGTAATATGATTAAGTATTATAGCAAGAGTATTTTAGATACTATTGTACTTATTAAAAGTTTCTAAGGTCACTATTGGTACTTACGTAGCTCCAACTGTCTTCAGCTTTAAAAACTGCGGAGTAAATTGGTATCGAACGAATCTGCCGGCGTTGGGGTCCAGAGGCTCTTCAGGAGCATCCTCGGCCCCCTCGTTGTCCACTCCAAAGTCGGTAGGAGGCTTGGCAATCTCAAAAAGCACCGTCCCAGTTTCCAAGTCGCGAATTTTGAACCTCGTAAAATCAATGTCGTATACATTAGCCTCAGGACTGCATAAATACGTATCCGTTATTCGGTCCAGCCGCAAGACTTCATCAGGAGTAATATCACAAGATATTACGTCTTCTTTATTTGATTCACGAAGAGATATCGATTCACACTTTTTTCCTACCAAACTCATTTTTCTAAATATTCAGGGCAGTGCTGTCCAATAAAGTCTTTAGTCTCAAAAATATAGGCACAATAGCAGGTTTCTAATTAATATAATGCGTCAAAGCATCATATAAATTTTTAATTCATTGAGAAAATTAATTATAATATGAATTTGTGATTAGAAAATATGAAAATCAATAATAATATTGATCACAGACCAAGAAATGAATGAAACGAATTCGGTCGGAAAACAAATTGATAAAATTGATTGATTGATTGAATGAATGAATGAACAGCTGATTGGAAAATTAAGGTTACAGATTGCTAATTCCGTTCAGTTACAACGACCACAGACATTTTATTCCATGAACCACAATCCACAAACCGGAAGCCACGGACACGGATAAATTGAGAAGCATGTTGGGTCGTCTTTCAGGGATTCATTATTAATGCAAATAATGCAAATTATTAGACTTAAAAGACTTATTACCACGATGCAAAAAGTAATGAAAAGAAAAACAAAGCTTCAATAAAATGTCAACTATTGTCAAAAAGATATGTCAACTTCAAGGTCAAATTTCCTTGCGTTTTGTTGTACAAATATATTTGAATAAAGTAGGGGAACCTTATATTTATTTTTATATGTTTGGAGTCGTACACGATATAATTTAGTGCTATTTTTCCAATTCTTTAAAAATATTAAATTATAAAGTTGGCGTGGTTTAGTTGTATTAATCAGAAATTAATAAACGAATTTATAATGATAACATTTAAAAAAAAAGCATGCGAAACGGAACGTCATTTTGTTGACGTAATATCCGTTGCGTCATACTGAGGCATGCGCCTTGTCATTTTCATTGGTTGTTCAAAGAATAAAATTACAATACCAATAATCGGGACATAGCTCAAGTCTTTTTCTGTGATAAGCTAAGTTACAGTGGTAGTGAGACAATCTGATGTGCATTTAAGTGAAATAAAATAAATATACAACATGCTTATCAAAGAATAGTGAGTATTGATAAGGTTATAATGTCGGTTCGCAAAATAAATCGATTTTTGGCAAATCCATTTGTAATGCCACGGGTGTTAAAAAAAATTGTGTTATCAGCGTAAATTATTAATGAATAATGGTTGTTTTGAAAGTATGGTGTTTGGGGTGGTGTTAAGTGAGTTGTGACAGTGACATAGAGGGAGGTCAAGGTTTTGGTAATGATGTAGCTGCTAGCTAGCTGTGTTAGTTCCGCGCTCTGGAACCTGACTGATGTCCTGCCGTCATATCACCTTGATATTGATAACCTATTAGAGCCATTATTGACTAAAGTACTGGTCTAATTGCTTTATTTCTTTCTTTTCAGCCGTGTTACACTACCTTTAACAGTAGAAGAGGTGAGTGACTAATAAAACCCTATTCAAGGACTATTGTTGATTACAATCTTAGATAATGCCGCTTATTTATAACTTCTCACTTACCAGGATACAGTACTTAATTCATATGTTTGGAATTTTAAGTAGGTATCTAGTTTTTCAAAGACTTAGATTTTTTTTTAGACTACAAAGAAATGCCATAAATTCTCAGACCTTTCTTTGTAGTCTATCAAGAAAGAATCTTTACAATTTAATCATTTTCAGTTGGGGAATTATTAGATCTGTGAATGGTAACTAAAATTTCAGCAAAATCAATCTTTGAATAGTTGCGTTTCAGTGTTCAGGGGTAAGATAGGTATCTTACCCCCGGATCAATCAACATTAGCTTTATCCAAATCATTACAATTTGGCAAATGGTTGATTCTTTTATTTTGAATTATGTTTAACTAGCAGCACCCTGCAGTTTAATCCGTGTTGTGTCCGTTCCTGTAGGAATTTCGGGATGAAAAGTACCCTATAACCTTCCCGTTGGATGTGTCTATCCATAATCAAAAGAATTATTCGAATCGGATTGGTAGTTTCTGAGATTAGCGCGTTCAAACAAAGAAACTCTGCAGCTTGTAATATGTTTAACATCTAGGGGTGCACAAATGGAAAAATAAATATCATTTGTAGAATTTAGTTTCACCTTGTAAAAGTACTTATGAATACATATTATCGTGTTGTTATGATGTCTTAGTATAGTAACTATGCTAATTGGGTGTACATTTTAACATTTGTATTGAAAAAAATCTATTCACTTAAATCTAGGAAAATATAACAATAGTTTTTTTCTTAAAGTACTTAAATAATCTTTGAATGTGAGTTTTTATGTGAAGATGAGAATTAAATAAATTAAATATTTGATAGCTAAGCTATATTGCTTACAGTTGCATCAAGAAACTACCTGCATCCTGTAGTTTCTCCTCAGTACTAATTCCCATAGATAGATTGATGTAGGAAAATTAAAAACATATGTTTTAATAGTCTTTTTTATGTTTCTAACACGAAAAAACCCGTGTGAGTACGTTAAAAATATGTTTTAATTTTGTTATGTTACCATTGAAGCTAAGCAAAGCAATGTGCAGTGTATTTAACCAATCATAATGTAATGGTTTCTTAAGTTTAAGCGAACACGACTCATTTTGAATTGATACTACGTTTACGGATACACTTCGCTTTTTTACATTTTCAGTCTTCTTTGACCACAGTTTCTGTAATGGGGCAGAAATGTCGTTCAACGGGAAAGTTATAGGCTATTTTTCATCCCGAAATTCCTACGGGAATGGGCACAATGCGGAGCGCTACTAGCAAATCACTTAAAAAAATCAATCTATGTATTTGTTTAGGTGCTATGTCACCGACACATACAATCAAGTCAAACTTATAACACTCCTCTTTTTGCTGTCAAGGTTAAAAACAATTTCCTAATTAATGAAACTTATTTTCTTTGCCCCTATAGTACCAAGTTGCTCAACTGTACTGCGTGGCGGAGGTTTCCAAAAATGAAACTGGAGGCGGTGAAGGAATAGAAGTTATTAAAAATGAACCTTTCAAAGATCACCCACTGCTCGGTAAGTTTATCAATTATATTATTATTAGCATTAACTAAACTGTTATTAATAACCATTATTTTATTATTATCAACTATTAAATTAACTAAATAATACCAAAACATCTAGGGCCTTATTCATACACTTATTAATGGCATGTCAGCTATCAAATAGTTTGTCCTTTTCAGACATATGGTATTTTCCTAAAACTAAAAGAGACAAAACACTTTATAACAGTGTTTATGAATAAAGTAGTTATTATTTAGTATGACTACAGAATGTTTATTTCTACGACTACATACTTAAATCTAAGGGTGCTTTCAAATTATGCGTTTCGTGTCGGACCGCTGCGGTGCCGAAGCGGTGCGTTTGTCGTATTGTGAACGTACGATCGTGTGTTTTCATACAAATCGAGCAGCTCGGCAACAGTGCGGCGTTGTCGTGCGTTCGCGGTACCGACGCGGAAACGCATAATTTGAAAGCACCCTTAGACAGAAGCCTTTCAGTTGTAATCTGAATGATAACAACCCTAAATATGAAACTAGGATAAATTAGAATGGTTTTATATATGTATAATACATTTGCCTATACAATCTGTAAATATCAATACCATTCAGTAATTTAAATATGAGTTATAAAGACAATCAATATGTATAATAGGCTGTTAACACTGGCTCTATTGTCTTTCTGTAATTATGGCAGTAAAAATGTTCCAGCCATATAAATTATATCGTTATTGTTTGACGTAGTAAAATAACAGGCATTTTCTTCTTTTATTGATTACTAGGCAGCGCCCCGCGGTTTTACCCGCGTTGTGCCCGTTCCCGTGGGAATTTCAGAATGAAAAGTATCCTTTAACCTTCCTGTTGAATGTGGCTATCGATTTCAAAAAGAATTTTTCAAATCGGACCAGTAGTTCCTGAGATTAGCGCGTTCAAACAAACAAACTCTGCAGCTTTATAATATTAGTATAGATTTTGATAGGGCTTAAATTATTGTTTTATACAGGGTGATAATTGTAGAAAAAATGGCTCGATATTTACTCTAGCTTACTCAAATTTATATACCTGGTTGTGACTTGTGATATTTGAGGGTAAATTCTTGATAAATTAGTAAACTATTTGATAGACAATATGGGGTTGAATCAGATAAATCTACTGTACTGCAATATTTCTTGACATTCCATCCGATCAAATCTGGCTAAATTAGAAATGGTTTAAGTGTCTAAATTCTTGTCAGTTGAACATGGTCAAGAATGACTATGACTATGAGAATGACTAAGTGCAAAATTGTCAGATTTTTTCACAATTCCGCTTGGTCAAATCTCGCAAATTATAGATGTTTTTAGTGGCGGCTAAATTTACTAAATCATTAAATTAGTGATGTTTGAGTAGAAAATTCTCTAAATTCTTATCTTGATAATTTTTATTCTAATCTGGCTAAACTAGTCATATTTTGGTGTCTAAATTCTCGCCATTTGCTTTAGGTCATATCATTCGAAATCTGTCAATTATTAATGGAAATATTCACACGTTCATTAATACAATGTATGAAAAAACAAATTCAATTGACCCCAAT
The DNA here is from genome assembly GCA_951394245.1 of Cyclophora punctaria. Lineage (NCBI taxonomy): Eukaryota > Metazoa > Arthropoda > Insecta > Lepidoptera > Geometridae > Cyclophora > Cyclophora punctaria. The sequence goes on from OX596189.1 coordinate 5,620,695, forward strand.
CAGATATCACATAATTGACATTTATTATCGTTTAGTCTAAACTGGGTGGGTCACTAACGCAATCGTCTGAATTTGTATATTTACTTTATTGAATTCGTTTTTTTATTCAAATAATATATCTTGTCATCTTTAATTAACTAATTATCAGTCCGTACTTTGCTTATTTAGATAGTCCTGTCCCAATTTAAAAAGTTTAAAAGTCTTAACTTCAACATTTTATTCCTTTTTTCTTTTTTTCATTATTATCTTTAAATTTAGATTATTACATCTTAAATGTACTTATAAACTTCTCCTCTTAATAAGAGGTATAAATAGATATATGTTTATTCTGCCCCTTCTATAACAGTTTTTATATTTTAATTAATACAGCCCTTAAACAAGCCCCAACGACTAGTTCCGAAGGTTCTAGCGAAAATGACGGTACATCACTATTATTTCTAACACCATTACATCACTAGTCATACCAAGGCGTGATTCACAATGCCCATTAAAATGTTAAGCATACTTGGAACCATAATACGCTAAAACTTACTTCTACAATACATTTGATGTCGATGTCGATTCAAATTTCTTATGTGTGATAAAGTACTAAAGTGCTCAATATTTTAGAGATCTGAATGCACTTTAATTAAATCACCACTGTTATCCACGTGCACAGAAACCAATCATGTGAAGGTACAATAACTAAAAGAATTCAATCTTCGATCAATGATAACGGATAATTTAGTAGGATAATAGAATATTTTTCTTGTCCCCCACCTGTTTATTTTTATTGAATTTTAATTCCATTTAGACATATCCTAGTATTACCCGTGTTGTGCCCGTTCCCCTGGGAATATCGGGAATTTTTATATATATAAACATTTAAAAAAAACTGCATCAAAATCCGTTGCGTAGTTTTAAAGATTTAAGCATACATAGGGACAGACAGACAGTTTTATACTATATAGTGCTAGGATAAATTCGGACTTTCCCATTCTAACTTTCAAATTGACCAGGCTACCAGCTAGCATGCTCAAAACAACTATTCTTGTTTGATAGACTCTATGGAGTTGAGTCACAGCTTGATTTTGCTTGACTTATTTCAAACGATTTCAAAAAGAAAAATTGTTTCCCAAATCGGCTCCTATTGTTAATTTCGCCTTCTTATGATTAGTGATATGATGATATAGTATTGCTAATGTCATCCAATGACGTTACTCAGTGTTCCACTAGGTATTTAGTTTGTCCATAGATTAGATATCGTTCAATGCATTAGCACGTTTACCACTAATGTAAAGTACGTAGGTATACTTCCTTGTAGAACAAAATAACGCGTATATTTTTATCAACATCGTAAAAAATTGTAAAGTTTTTTATCGTAGTTATATTGTTTTGTTTTCTATTTAAGTATAACATTGGAAATATGTAGTTATTTTAATTGATGCGAAGGTAAATTTTGAGGTAAAAACGCATTAACTCCGGTATTTTTTACGATTACTGCGCTTAATTTACGATTTCAACTTAAAATCGCTCAACAAAAACTTATCCTGAATAGCAGAATATTTTTAATGAAGTCAAGACTGGAAGAGATATAATTTGACCTAAATACATTGCAAAAATACTGCAGATAAAACTCTAAAGATATCGGTTCAATGGAGATTTGGGCTTTCCGATCGCCTGCAAACGTCAATTTTCAACCCGCCAGGACTAAGAAAGAGACAAAAGATGGAAGAGATATTGTCGTTGCTGTGAAAGCCTGTACGTTAAAGTAATTGCTAATATTTTTTTTATATTTGGGAATGAAGGAACTCTTTCATATCATAATATTATCATATTTCATTATAGAATTAGTTAAGATGTTATTATTATCCAAAAGCGAGTTAAGAATCCTTGAGTGTCCGTCAATGTTATCCGAAGATTTTGCATACGTTTTTGTAATGAAATACCGTTTGGTCAGCTGGTGGTTCGTTGGTGCGCTTGAAGCAATAGGGTTGTCATAAAAAAGATTTGAAATAATTCACACTGATAGCGCTGGAACCGGTTCCCTTGGGAATATTGGGATATAAAATAGCTAATGTGTTTTTCCAGACTCTAAAATATCTCCAATTTCCATCCAGATCAGTTCAGTAGTTTTTGCGGCAAAAACTAGCGCACATTGATCCATCCTCACTAACTTTCGCATCTACAAAATTAGTAGGTTTAGCACAACCCTATCTTTTGCTCGTTCGTTAACCACTAAAAACCAGTCTCTCGATGACGTAACTCCTCATTGAGAGACAGATCTCGTTTCATTAATGTATGCAATCGGGTCACTGTCAAGAATTACCCAATATATTAGAACTGGCAACGCTCCGTCGTTTTACCCGTGCTGTACCCGTTACCGTGGGATTTTTGGGATTTAAAAAGTGTTTTTTGAAAAACTTCCCGTTCAATGTAGCTAAACTTGTAACAAAAAATCTAGCTTCAGCTTTATTACATTAGCATCGCCCCGCAATATTGCCCGCACTGTGCCCGTTCCCGTGGTAATTTCGGGATGAAAAATTAAATATAACCTTCCCGTTGAATGTGGCAATCCATTACAGAAAGAATTATTCAAATCGGATTGGTAGTTTCTGATGCGTTCAAACAAACAAAGATCTAACTCTACAGCTTTAATATATTAGTGCTGATTGTACAAGTCGATCTCCATTGCAATATTGCAGATTCGCGACTCTTTGTGCAAGCTATTGCATTCGCGATGTGTTATATTATAACAGATCAGTTTCAAAATCCTTGACCGTATTAAATAGATTAATTTGAAAGTAATCTGCGATGTGATTTAAAAGCTATAGTTGCATTGGTTTCTTTATTTATGTCTTCAGACTTGTTGGGATGTAACAAGAGATTGTAGGCTGCATAGAGATAACAGAACTATAAGACTAGACATCGACGAAACATTAAAATATGGTTATTTCAGTAACATGGTCATTTTAGAAACATGATCATTTGTGTGTTAAGGGCATTTTAACATCTTAGTCCTTAGGCTCCGAAAGGTTAAATTTAATTTTCAACGAATCACGTGTTAAAATTCCTTTAAGTAGTCCTTGTAAGATTTGAAATTGTTTTAACATATGAATTTTGATGAAATAAAGAGATGAGAGGTCTTTGCCCAGGAAATGGACTTTTCCTTTTAAATTAATATAAGATTCCGAACTAAGGTCTAAATAATACATGTACTGTACAATGCTTTCATAAATTCAAAGTTCCTATTAATAAAGTATGAAGTAGTGATGTCTGTTTCCTCTCGTCTAAAATAACAATATCGCAAGGAAAAACGTCAAAAGCTGTTGTTCTTTATCGTGACGTAGGTTATTCTAGTTTGCACAGTTGTGCGAATGTTTGTTCAAATGAGGTCTGCCTACGTTGCATCCCAGATACAATATCTTGCAATGCGGTTTGAAATTTGTAATATAACGGTTCTATCCTAACGAGATGGTTCTGTAGCAGAGGAAAAGTTATTCCTGCCTGCCTGTAATGTCCCAATGCTGGGCAAAGGCCTTTCGTCTCATAGAATATATTAGTACAGTGAAGAGGATTAGGCGTTATCGCCACGTTTTCCTACTGCGGGTTTGAGAACTTTAGCCATGTTTGAATATTGGAAACGAGCTAAACTCGACCAAGAAGTATTTACTACATTTCTATAATTCACATTTTGCGATAAAAACTTGACCTTCGAAAGCCTTTTAAGGCTTAAGAGATTAAGGAAAATCGGAACACTTCTCTATCGCTTAGATGTATTTCTTTTGGGAAATCAGAACGAGTATCAATTTTAGGTCATTTAGTATATACCTAACCTTTTTACAATATATTCTTTAGCTCTTTGGACCTGTTTTGATACGAAGAGAGCGTGCCATTGAAACGGAGTGGAGCTGTACGGATCTCAGTCGACCAATCAAAACGCATTCGATTTTTTTTTAACAATATCTATGCCTTGTTTGACAATTACAATGCGTTGTCATTGGAAGGTTGAGCTTCCGTATAGCTCCCCTCCGCTTAATAGAAAGTTGGTAAGATGACCCAATTTCTTTTGAATCCCATCGTCTATCTAGTTCAGTCAATTATCAGTACAGTGAGGATCAGGCGTAATCAACACGCTTGCCTAAAGCATGCTAGTGATAAATACGTATGGAATTTGCCGTTAAATGATTATTTACGTGTTACACTTTTGAAGTAAACAAAAAATTTGCGTCGCCTGTGCCCAAGGCTTCTTATTTCTCTGATAATATCAGTACAGTGAAGAGGATTAGGTGTAATCGCCATGCTTGCTCACTTTTGATGTATTTTAGCGAAAACCTTGTAATATTTTATGTTTATTTTAGATAACATATGTTATGCTATCATTACAGTTAGGTGATTTATATTCATTTTTATGTTTTGTTTGTTTGTGTAAAACATAACAAGTTGCCTAATGTAATAACGTGAACCTTGGCTCACAATTACACGAAATTGTCGAAACGAGGCTCCCACAAAAAATAATGCTGTTTCGCTGTTTCAACATTTTGACATAAAATTGTTCTGTTTTATTATGTCATTGTTTTGGATACGTGTTTGTTTATTCTTTGTTTTCCAGTTGTGCTGTCATTGGTTGATTGGCTTGTCCATTTAAATAAATGAGAAACTAAATGTTCCATTTTCGAATCTTTACCGTTAGACCAATTTTAATTATTTTGCTAAAGACGAAATTTCCGAGAATAGAAGATTTAATTTAGGCTAGTTTTTTTGGAACATCACAGTTTTCTACCCGGAAATACCGTAATCTTGTTTTCGTAACCATTAAGATAATATATATACATCTATTTTTATTATGTACTTACAATCGATTATTAGTGATAATTATTTATGACATCTTATTTTTTTTGCTGAGAAAGCATGCATATTAGTTTACTGCGATATGGATATTTCGATAGCAAGTTCTTTAAATAAAATAATGATTCATACATGTATAGATATTTGTCGGTTTATTGTTTTATCTTTATATTACTTATTTTTGTCAATATCTATTACCTGATAAGTGCCTACAGCCCAATTCGTGAACCGAATATTTTTTATATATAAGATACAAAAAGTAGGAAGAAAATGTATGTTAGATCTTCATAAAGTTCAGAGCAATCGTAACAAAAGAAGAAGAACTATTACAAGAGCTTCAGATACATTATTAACAAAAAAACTTGGTAATTATAATAAGGAGGTAATTTAATTACCTCCTTGACAAACTACACCAATTCCTTTTAAACGTCATAAAACTTTCAAAAGCATAATTCAAATTTAGAATATTAAAGCAAGGCAAAAAATAGGGACAGTTCAGAGTTGCTGATGTTTAGGGCAGGCCTTTGCCCATTAGTGGGATAGCAGGTTAGGTAAAAAAATAGTTTCGTATGGTAACGCGTGCAAAAATCAATTGCTTGTTCATTACGAGTTTCCTTATAAACAATTGACACTATCGACTTAACCACCACCTCATGTCTTAGTCACTGTAGGACTAGTATCTTCAGTAACTTGAAGGCCGTGGAATCTTCCCGACCAATACTTATTTATGCCCCAGTTTCACTAACCCTTTTTAGAATGCATCTAGCCGTGACGTCATAGTTCTTGAGACCGTCCCTCGACTCTAGCACAAGGTCCGAATGAACCGCTCGCCCACTATTGTTCTAATAATACTACTACAGCCCTGAAGACTCGTATACTCGTTTTAACTATTTCATGAAGCTTGCAGTTATTTTTGATTCATGGGATTTCTGAAATTGCTTTTCCAGTGCGCTGTGATTTTACTTATTTGTTAGTAGATGTTTGGTACAGACAGTTATTATAAGTTCTATTTTTTCTTATGATCAAAGACAACTTCTGTCATTGAGGAAAAGAATGGAATGAAATCAGTAATTCTTTTACTCTTCAGAACGAACGGCTTCGGCTGAATAATCGATAACATTGGTTCACAATTTAATTATATTAGGAAACAATACAGTGTATGGTTGTTAAGTGCGGTTCTGAGGTGATGATTGCGTAAAATTATTAGTTGAGCTAGTTATACCTCTTTACTAAGCGTATGACTCAGTGATCTTCCGCCTGCAATTGTATAACTTGTCTATGATTTGAACCCAACATCTAAATCTATGATTGGACTACATTTCTCTGCTCTTTAAAATCATTGTCAAGCTGAAACGCGCTTGGTTTCATTAGATAAACGATTAGAGATTTAAAAATGTATGTTAATAGAATTAAGGCTAGTTGCTATTACCAGTGTACTCTTTTTATTATGAATAGAATAAAAAATGAGCAAAAGTTGTATAAGGATATACATGAGAGGTTAAGAGATCAGATTGTCTATAAGGTTGTAAGTGACATCCATAATGTTTCAAAGTATCGCATTACTAGTAGGTGTGTGTAATGTCCTTTCGAAATTGATTTATCGAGCTATTAACTCGCTTGATGGGTATCTTGTAGGTCGTACGTTAGCGTTCTATTGTGAAGGCCTTACGAAACTTGTAGCTTTTATACTTTGACTAATAAGAGGTGTTAGAAGGCACAAATGTAACTGAAATATGTAAATATCAAAAATATATGAATTTAAATACGTTTTTTTAACATGACTAGGGTTTGAGATCACCAGCCCGCCTTAGGTAAGCGTGGTGATTACGCCTAATCCTCGTCACTGTACTGATGTCTTCAGTGAGACGAGAGGCCTTTGCCCAGCAGACATTACAGGCTTTTTACTTTCACAAACTTCACAGTTACTTTTTTTTATTAACCCCCGAATGGTTAATCATACTGTCTCAGTTTATTGGTTTGTCTTAGTTATGGCGGAATTTGTATGAGTCATGTGAATCATTCAAATGAATACTAGATTTTGTACATTTAAAATTATTTTATTATAGTAAGAAACAATTCTATAAAAACTGTTTTTAAAGAGTATATAGGTGTTGTATAGGTATATAAGTCAGATGTTTAATTATTTTTCGACCTTATTAGGCCACCTATGATATCCTAAATTCTAAACCCAACAATGTTTGTTATTTATTTAACTTATTACATCAACAAATTCGTTCTCCGTTTTACCTTGAAGTACCTAATTTTGTCATCACATTGTTATTGTTTCATTTACCATTGTATCTTATTTGGTTTGGATTGTGATTGTTATCAATTAATTTAGTTGTGTATGTTTAGTTGAGTTCAAATATTATTTGGTTGTTTGATTTTCATTACATGTTGATTTGTTTAGGTATCACTTGTACTGTATGTATATGCTAATATTATGAGTTCTGGAAGACTGTAATTTTGCTGAGATCCCATTACAGGAGAGAGACTTCGCTCATTGAGAATGTCAATATAATGAGAGAAAACTGTTACAAAAGTCTCTGTGCTTAAAAAATTACAGTCTTTCAAAACTCATCCTACCTTACCAAACCTATATTTGACCATACATTTTTTCGCCATCTCCTTAGGTGGTAAATACTCCTCCGGGCAGTATACATACAAGATCTACCACTTGGCGTCGAAGGTGCCCGCCTTCATCCGACTGCTGGCGCCGAAGGGGTCACTGGAGGTGCACGAAGAGGCATGGAACGCTTACCCTTACTGTCGGACGGTTCTCACGGTAACTATACGTTTGTGTATTTAATAGCAGCGCCCCGCGGTGCTTCCCGTGTTGTACCCGTTCCCGCGGGAATTTCGGGATATAATGTAGCCTATGTGTTATTCTGATGAATGGTGACTAGTTTCATAAATATCCGTTCATTCGTTTTTCCGTGAAAGAGTAACAAACATACATCCATCTTCACAAACTTTCGCATTTATAATGTTATACTACGGACGTTAACAACTGAGTCGTGGGGCCATAAATCATTTGTCTATTCTTTTCTCGCTCGCACTCGTAGGTCCTATGGAGCAGCATAGTGATGTGCGTAAGATGGTTGTAGGCGCATATCGATACTAAAAAAAATCAAATAGAAACATACTAGATCGTATTGTGGCTCTGAAAAGTGCCCTTTGTCATTAATGTTATTATATATGATATGTTTATCATAAAAAGGAAAGGAAAGGACAAGGAAAATAATACAATTTAACTAAAGAAGTTTATATTAATATTTATGTTTATGTATGGTATAATTACGTACATAATTGTCAAATGAGATCAAAAAAATGAGAATTAAGAATAATTAATAGAAAAAAAAATTTGAAAAACAAATATTTTACAAATAATGTCTCAACAATAAAGGTTAATATTAACATTTAAGATTCAGAGCATTCGCTCTTGGTATTTTTCTATTATTCTTTTTACTGATGGTCCGTTCTCATAAAATGAAGCAATCGTGATCTTCAATACACTTCTATCAAAGTTGTCAAAATTAGTTACACTAACCGCCTTCTTAAAATTTGGTCGTGGGTGGCAGGGACTGCCTGATTGCGATACTTCAGTCTTTATTCGGTCTATCGTTGCTCTACTGACACCACAAATAAGTGCTGCCATTTCACGTGGCTTATTGAAATTTATTAAATCTAGTGTTTTAGGGTCACTTTTAATTTCATTTAAAAACAGAAATACGTTATGAATCACTGTCCGAGTTTGAGAGTTAACATCGCCTTGTAACTTCTGGAGATCTACGTTAGAAAATAAATTATTCATTGTGGGCGACGAGATTGGACGAAAGTTGTTTTATAAATGTTAAATGCATCATAAGCCACAAGTATTTATAGAAAAACAACAACACTGTGATTATGATAACACGGCGGCGTGATCTTACGAGTTACGACCAATCAGAAGCTAGCGATAAGCGAGCGCTAATAGGGGTCACAGTAACCCAATACAGGTAGCAAATTTTATCGATAACAAGTTTAGCACGTGGCACATTCCTATCTCAACTGACGTTTATGGCCCCACGACTCAGTTGTTAACGTCCGTAGTATAGTAGGATTATGGACCAAGAGCCCGCGAACCCCAGACCTTCGTTATTTTATAAAAGCTGAAAGTTTGTCAGCGCATGCTCCCACACACAGGTAAGAACGATGGACTATTATGAAGTTTGGGTTATGGTGGCTTTGGCAGGTATACGGTACTAAATGTCAATGGTCGAAAACACCAAGTTGGCCATCGATTTCGATATCACCGTCAAAGGGTGACTTGTACAACTCCTCAAGAGCTTTCAAATGACATAGGTCATGTCACTGTTGAGCATTAGGATCAGCGTCCATGGCATAGGCCAACTCCAATCTTCGGTGGTCGAAAACACCAAGTTGGCCGTCGATTTCGATGTCACCGTCAAAGGGTGACTTGTACAACTTGTCAAGAGCTTTCAAATGACATAGGTCATGTCACTTAGGATCAGCGTCCATAGCATAGGTCAACTCCAATCTTCAATGGTCGAAAACACCAAGTTGGCCGTCGATTTCGATATCACCGTCAAAGGGTGACTTATACAACTTGTCAAGAGCTTTCAAATGATATAGGTCATGTCACTGTTGAGCATTAGGATCAGCGTCCATAGCATAGGTCAACTCCAATCTTCAATGGTCGAAAACACCAAGTTGGCCGTCGATTTCGATATCACCGTCAAAGGGTGACTTGTACAACTCTTCAAGAGCTTTCAAATGACATATGTCATGTCACAAATGACACTTAATTATTTGATGAATTTAGATCGGTATTTTACACACCTTTAGTACCGTATACCTGCCAAAGCCACCATAACCCAAACTTCATAATAGTCCATCGTTCTTACCTGTGTGTGGGAGCATGCGCTGACAAACTTTCAGCTTTTATAAAATGACGAAAGTCTGGGGTTCACGGGCTCTAGGTCTATTAGTAAAAATGAAAGTTTCGTACAATGATGCGAAGTTTCCAGTGTTTATAGAATGAAAATAATGATTTCATAGACATTCTTACGAAATTAATGGTTTGCTTTCTGATATTGTAAACTAACATTATGTTTTGTTTTAACATTACTGCGAAGTCAGATCACTGAATTTTGTGTTGAAATATATGTAGAATTAATCGCTGTGAAAAAGTAAATTCGAGATAGGTACTGGCCAACCCTGGTTTCGGAGTTTTTAGACAACCTCAAGGTTTCCGATGTGGTCTGACGATTAAACAATCGGAACTTTCGATTCAAAGTGCTGTATCTTTATATATCCAGTACCAAAATAACCTAGTTTATTTTGTACTAGGTTATTTTGCAGTCTAGCTAGCCTAGTCCCTATAACGTAATCTAAATATGAATGTAATTTAATTAAACCGTCTTACATTGTATCGCTTGGTCATTACATAGCTTCACATTATCATCACGCTATATCAGAGATAACGTGCCTCAGATAACAGATTAGGAGTCACCTGTGTTAAAGAATTAATCATTATTTTATTAATTGTATGATTATTTATATCATTACTTGTTCTCGGTTTTTTCAATGTCTATACCATGTGAAGCTTTTAATTGGTCTTGAAACTAAGACATATTATTAGAACATGTCTAAGGGCTTTAGGCATTCTACAAACTCAGACTTCAGCAGGGTTAAGATGCTCGGCAAGACGTTTTATCTTATCTAAAGTCATCTTTCAGTCTTTCTCCATCTATTTTTAAATGAAGAAACTAGCCGCGCCTCGCGGTGTTACCCGCGTTGTACCCGTTCCCGCGGGAATTTCGGGATATAACGTAAAACGGTCCTCTCTAATGTAGCTATCCTACAAAAAGAATTATTCAAATCGGACTCGTAGTTCCTGACATTTGCCCTTTCCCACGTAAAATCTTAACTTTTTTCTTTATTATAATAGTATAGATGAGAAAAAAACATGTAATTTTCTACTTTCACCGTCGCCGTAGTCTGAGAAACTAAGGCTTAGGGCGGGTTGCTTCAGCTTACGCTCACGCACCGGTAAAAGTTAACATTTAATGTCAGTCTCAACGGAAGTAAGACGATGAAAAATCGTATCTATCTACTGGCAGCCTAAATAACTATCAGACTGTAATGTTAGTTATGAAACAGCGAATGATTACGCCTAATCCTCTTCATTGTACTAGTATCTTCAGTGAGATGAGACGCCTTTGTCCTGCAGGTGGACATTAACAGGCTACCTTAACTTTATATAACTTTACTTAACTTTATTCTTACTAATGGTAATTCTTTGTTGTTTACAGAACCCCGGTTATATGAAAGAAAACTTCGTGATTTGCATAGAGTCGCTTCACGTACCCGATGCAGGTGATCAGCACAATGTAAGTAACATTTAATTAAACTATACTATAACGTTATATAATACTACTAGCAGCGCCCCGCGGATTTACCCGCGTTGTGTCCATTCCTGTGGGAATTTATATTATTTCCTGTGGGAATTTATAAATTTATATATTCGGGATGAAAAATAGCCTATGTTACTCGTGGATAATGTAGTTTTCGAATGGTGAAAGAATTTTTAAAAACGGTCCAGTAGTTTTTGAGCCTATTCATTACAAACAAACTATATATATTAGTGTAGAAGTATAGATTGGTAGACTGGCAATTCCAGCCCAACCCGATCCCCGTGCCCGCGGGAATTTCGGGACAAATAACATATAAGTTTGCTCTCGTAAGAAGCTATTATACACAATACCATTTTTGGAAACCTTACTAGAGTTCCAGAGAGGGGTATCCAAACATAGAATCTCATTACCTTCTTAGTCTAGATTTTGTTCATACACGGCAAGTTAACTTGTTCGGCCGTTCCTTTGCTACTCTCATATACATTTTAATGGGCAGATTTTAAACCTCTGTAACAACGTGATGCAAAAAAAGGTTTGTCCAAATTGACCATCATATCATAAAGGTTTGATTAGATTAGGTCCGGGGTTGTCCATTCATATACCAGTACAAGTTGCGCCCCGCGGTTTTACGCGCATTGTTCCCGTTCCCGTGGAAAATTTCGGGATGAAAAATAGCCATTAACCTGCCCGTTGTTTGTGGATCCATTACAATAATAATTATTTAAATCGGATTGATATTTTCTGAGATAAGCGCGTTCAAACAAACAAACTCTTCAGCTTTACACTATGGGTATGGATGGTTTTAAACTTTCTCGATTTGTACACATTATTAACGTATTTGTATTTTGTGATCAGGCGACAAAACCTGTAGCTATATTTAAATACTAGCAGGGCCCCGCGGTTTTACCCGAATTGTACCCGTTCCCGCGGTTATTTCGGGATAAAATGTATACCAAGTGCTATTCTTATGTTAACCTATATTACTGTAAAGTTTCATCCAAATATGTCCAGTAATTTGTTCGTGATAGAGTAACGAATATACATCCATACATCCATCCTTACAAACTGGCGCATTTATAACATTAGTAGGATGAGGCAATTCTCGTCATACGCACACCTAAGTGTTAATAAACTATGTTTGGTCATGCAAACTTTAACCCTCCATTATCACTACATAGTATAAAACAAAGTCGCTATTTTTGTCTGTTTGTTTGTCTGTATGCTTAAATCTTTAAAATTACGCAACGGATTTTGATGCGGTTTTTTGTAATAGGTAGAGTGATTCAAGAGGAAGGTTTTTATGTAAAAAAATTCCCGAAATTCCCTCGGGAACGGGCACAACGCGGGCAAAACCGCGGAGCGCTGCTAGTATTAGTATAGACAACATCTATACATATACATTATATTGGAGTGTCTGTAATATCAAAATAACAGCTTTTTATGCATATGAATATATATACGGTACATTTACCAAAATATTTCGTTTTACAATTTTTGTTTGCCTGTCTGTTTGTTGCGGCTGATCTCTGAAATGGCTTGACCGACTTTGGCGGGACTTTTACTGGCAGGTAGCTGATGTAATAATAGCTATTCCACGCGGAAGAAGTCGCGGGCACAACTAGTATTAATATAATAGAGTGAAACCTTACAACTCCACTTGTTTCGATCACAACCAAACATGTGCATAAATAGTCGATCAGGTTTACCGACTTGCGTCAATACGTCGTAAACACGTCAACCGTAATAATTAGTCTATCAATAGTTTTAATATCCTGTAAGTTATACTTTTTTAAAGGTTTTTTATTTGTTCTGTGAACGAATAATTTAATTTTAGCTTCAACGAATATTGGTAATTGGAAAATGGTCCATTGTGCTTGTTGTGTTGTTGATAAATGAAGTATAATTATTAGTAGCATTTAAGATTAATGTCCTACTTGTAATATAAATGCGATTTTTTGTAGGCTACAAGTGGATTTATGATTGTTTCTCAGGCGAGAATTACCCAACTTACCTATATCAATAACTACACCATAATGAGCATCGACTATTGGTCGGTCGATATTGGTCAACTGGCTTTTGGTTAAAATGAAACGATTGACAACAGTTCTCAGACATTTAATTAATTAATCGATGAAAACTGCTGAGCCCCGACAGAGCAATTTCTAGCCAATATCTCTCATCCTTTCTCTCTCTCTCCCCCTCTCTCTCCCTCTTCCTCCCCTCACCCTCCCTCTCTTACTCTCTCTCGCCCCGAAACGTAGGCAATCGGACAGACTTAGTACCTTATACCTCCATATAATCTGATTGATCTTCTTCAAAATCACATTAAAAGCAGTTATATCAGATTACCTTATCTGCTACTTAAGTTTAACTGCGAAATTGAGCTATTAATAGTATCCACATTATTAGCATCTGTCGGAAACTGATCAGTTACTACATGTTTACGAGAACGTAACTATTACATATAGCTTTGACTACGTGACGTCATCACAACATAGCAACACTGGCGTTCGCTTTTTGTTCAGTATTGCATAAAATATGTAGACGGAATCTGGTTAATTGTTGCTTGGAATAACTGTAATGCCTTGTTTAAACGTGCCGAGTTTAGTGGCGGCGAAATGTTACGAGGTCGAAAGAGTGGGATTGACGAGTGAGTTGAAAGGACTTGATGCTTAGTAGGGTATAATAATTTAGGGCCGAAACTGAGTTAAGCGTTCGCCCGTCGCGGTTTCATACAAAAGTGAACCGTAGCGGGCGCACGGGTGCACGCCACAGTTCACTTTTGTATGAAACCACACGCGGCTGGCGCACCCTTAACGCAATTAGGCCCTTAGATGTGTTACCGTTTAGTGTTTTGGTATTAGTGATTTTGTAACTAGTCATTTCTGCTTACTTAAAAAAAAAAGTATTAGCCTGTAATGTCCCACTTGTTGGGCAAAGGCCTCTCGTCTCACTGAAGATATCAGTACAGTGAGGAGGTTTCAGGCGTAATCAGTAATGACAGTAATATTTTTTAGAATATGTAGTCCGAACCCAAAGTAAAAAAATATGAAAAGATCCGTCTATCCAATTGAAATGTCCCCTTACTAAACCACATCATATGTTTGAGTTAAACTTGAAATATAGTTAATGTTGAGCTTCAACTTTGGTCAAGGTTGTTGAGAAAATGTTTGAATGTAATCATCAAATGATCAATATTTGAACACCAATTATATTGGACAAATGTGTGTGTTGAATTGTTAGTGTTATAGTGCTGTTCTTTACATGCTAATTAAGTATATTGAAGAACATTAGATAATTTATGAAGTTATCAGTACATCGAGGAGGATTAGGCACAATCACCACGCTTGCTAAAATATGCGGGTTGGTGATCTTAAACCTGAGCCATGTTTGAAAAGTAAGAAACATGTTTTCGTTCGACCCAGGACCTCAGTCTCGGCAGGCGAGTGCTCTTACCACTAGACCACCGAGGCACCTGCTACTCTTTTTTTTTCAACCTGCATCGTCCCATTGCTTTGCAAAGGTTGCTACTCTTAAAAATAATAAAATTAATCTTAAAAATGTGCCGCCATACTTCTTTCAATCTGCCATCCATTTATCATTAAGTTCACACGTACAAGTCAAGGATCCCATATAATAAGCCTCTAGCTGTCGTTACAGCGACACTGTTTTCTTCACATAATTGAGCTGCGATTACGCCGCGTTGCGACATTGGTACCGTAATCACACAGTTGTGACTTTGTCAAGGTCGCCTCTCGTAACTCGGCTTAATTGTTCTTTAAACGTGTAATTTTTACGTTGTTTATGCGACTTGTGTGGTGTAGATTGTTTGTGGTACAGGTGGCGATTCGAGGTTTCGTTCGTGTTTGTGATTGGGTATTTTGATTACAAATCTATACTAACACTAGCTGTGCCCCGCGGTTTCACCCGCAGCGCCCCCGTTTCTGTGTGAATTTTGAGATTTTTATTCCTTATTTTTCTTATATAAAAACCTTGTCCTGACAAAAAGGAACACATTAAAAAAAGAATCATCCAATTTGGTGCATCCAATTTTTATATTATAGATTATAAAGAGGTAACATTTTTAAGTTTGTTTGTTTGTATGTTCGAGCTTCTTCTTCTTCATCGAGTGGATGGTCAACCTGACCAATCCTGGTGTCAGAGTTATTGAGCCGCCAAAGGCCTCTGACATGGCTCATGTAACGACTACTATCCATGTTACATGTTCGAGCTAATCTCTGGAATTACCCGTCCGATTTGAATAATTCTTTTTGTAATAGATAGGCACATTCAACGGGAAGGTTATAGGCCATTTTTCATCCCGGAATTCCCATGGGAACGGGCACAACGCGAGTAAATCCGCGGGGCATGGCTAGTTATATATATACCTTTGTATCTTTCAGGAATCTTATTTGACTGCCCGATTAGAGACTCCGCCTTATTCATAACCGATTCTTAACTTAAACAGTGTTTTAAAGTGTTTTGTTTCTTTCGCTCTTTGGCAAATAGCGTATGTCGGAAAGAGACAAGCCATTTGATAGCTCAAGTGCTGTTAATAAGCGTTTATGAAGAAAGCCCTTTCTCTAATTGCAAGTATTGATTGGAATATTATGTGTAGCTCTGTGACATGTCCGGTTGCGACAAACGTTCCTAGAGTTAGGTTAGTTGTAAATAGTCTATAATCTTTTTTTTTTTCGATTGTCATAAAATGTGGACCATTGTCGTCAATTTTCCAGCCGAAGACGATTGCTCCTGAAGAGGAAAAAGGTTCAGTGATTTTATTCATTCTTACCCTATCTCTAAGTCTTTTTCCTCTTCAGGAGCAATCGTCTTTGGCTGGAAAATTTAAGACATTGGTCCACATTTTGTGACAATCCAAAAAAATAGAGTATACGAGTCTATGGTCTTAACTCAAGCCTAAATCCGTTATCATCCCATCATCATACTATAAGTTTGGAACCCACAATCTTACCAGGAAATCCCAATAAACTCTGCTACTATAACTTCATTCAATTATAAACGTTTTTTTATACTTTATCTTTAACCTGGCTCATGTAACTAATTTTAGTTGTTGTACATAGTATCGATCTCTTTACACTTTTAATTAACTTGATAATGTTTTATGTTACAGGTGCACGAACTCCCACCGGAGAAGCTGAAAAACCGCGAAATTGTGCACATTGACATCGCCAACGACCCCCTCGCGCCTAATGACTACAAGGCGGAAACAGATCCTACCAAATTCCATTCGATGAAGACGAACCGCGGCCCGCTCGTGGGGCCAAACTGGAAGAAGGAAGTCCACCCGGTGATGACGTGCTACAAACTGGTCACTGCCGAGTTCAAATGGTTCGGTCTACAGGTGAGACTAAATATCGACTTCACGAAATAAATATGTCCAATAGGCCAACTATAATACTGCTAAGACTGTGAATACACAAAGGCACGCACACATACGCGCGCTTCGTAGCCAATCTTAGCTGGGATCGTTTCAACTTTTTTTAATTCGTGAAAGCGCACATCGATGTATGCATGGGCGTATCTTCTTTGTAACGGTAGTGTGAGTAATCCTTCTACAGAACCGAAAGTACTGATTTGATTGACATAAACGTAAAGTCGTATCATTACCTCTATCCATATAATATTTGGCACAATTCATAAATATTTTTAGCCTGCGACATATTCTGGATCGAATATTTATTTTTTGTTTTTCTATTTTTTCAGAGTAAAGTAGAAAATGTCATCCACAAATCAGAGAGACGGTTGTTCACTATTTTCCACAGGTAAATATTAAGAAGTGACGATATGTTTTTCGTGTAAAACAAAAATTCGTTTTAACTATACCTTTTCGTACAAATAATCTCAAAGAAAGAAACTAGCATTACATATTATAACAATACATGACTACTAAAGTACGGTCCCGAAGCAGGATGCACTTAGTCTATTTGTCTCTGTTACTCGTACACAATAGTATTGCCGTTTCACCGACCGCCAACGCTTTGTGCGAGTGAGAGGTTAATACTAGTGACAGAGATAAAAGTCAATTACCGAAATTCTTCCTGCTTCACGACCGAGCATTTCAAGTCACATAAAGAGAGGCTTTAACAACAATGCCTAACCAAAAAATCTCATTTCCAGACAAGTATTCTGCTCAATTGACGACTGGTTTGGCATGACGATGGCCGACATCCGCGCCATTGAAGATCGTACCAAAGAGGAGTTAGAGAAGCTTCGCGCCCAAGGAGAGGTGCGAGGCATGCGTGCCGACAACGAGTAGAGAGCACGCGGGCGCGGGACAAATGTACACTCACACCGGCATTGTAAACCTATTGTGTGACAACATGGACCTTCCACTTTGTCGTATGGTATATATAGATTTCAAATTTAAGGCCAACTTTTACAATACAATCTTGCCCTTAATCAAACGTCACTTAATAAGCAGATTAACATAAAATTTTGACAAATAGTTGTCAAACAATATTTGCCAAAAAGTTGTCAAAAATATAATTTGACAAATTTAAAAATTGTAACTAAACAATTTTGTTCTTGATAAAGTCCCATGTTGTTATACAATAATTATGTATGATGTGGAACGATGTAAGAACACGGTAAAACTATTATATGAATGGACGCTTTGTGACACTGAATAAACGTTTTAAACATCTCCGTCTTACTAAACAATTGTTGCAACACTTTAATATTTATTAGAAAAGCCAGTCTTTAAAAAATGCTAAGATTATGTTAAAAATGATGATAAAATTAAAAATACATTGAACGGAAAAGTACTTAGTTATTGAAAAAAATCTTTGCCAAATAAGTTATTGTTCTTGAGAAAAAAACAGTAATATGGTGTGAATATAATCAAAGAAAATATGTGTCGAGAAACAATACGTTACCGATAAAATGTTGCACGTTAAAGTCATGGGTAATAAAATGTACATACCCCACTCATATTTTAATCTATATTATTGAAATGTTTGCGATATCAGTAACACAAAGTCGATTCTCAAAGATAAAACAATGTAATTAAAACTGAGCTATTGTTCTCCAAAGTTTTTGGCCATAATATGTAACCGTGCGTTTAAGTCCAAATGCTCAGTTTTCGACAAGCAATACGTGTGTACCGCGCTCAGCCCTATTCGCGCTCATTCACGCCCGAAAGTTACAACTAAGACAACATTACTTATAGTTTATAAATCATATTTATTATTAAAAATACCTTCTAACACGACCGTGAGACATGACGAAATACTGTGTGCTGATTGGCAGATTTCAAATATGTGTTCCGCCAATTCAAGGACATTATTAACATGATATGAAAAGTCAAGTGATTTTATTGGAAGTCTTGAAATATGAAGTGATCTAGCCAATCAAAAGACAGTATTTTATCGTATCGTGTCTTGTCCCATATGCTTGTCAGGGGGACTGTTTATCCAATTCCAGTCGTTATATTTAGCTTACCAACTGCTGGCAGTTGTGAAACGATAGTGACAATTAATTACGGCCCCAATTGTAAATTAATGTGATGTTGTCTCATTGCAACGGTCGGCTTACCATTAGATGAATAAATATAGATATTTAATTGAATAAGTCTATTTAGTCAATGGTTAACAGGTAGTGTTGTTACTTATTCAATTATTCGATACAACATTTTTGACTGTTATTCTAATCTTTGTTTCCAATTTGACAAGTTGAGACTCATACATGCTGGATTTACATAGTGGCGAAGAATGAACTTTTAAATATGGGCTTAAGCTTGTAATGGTCATTTTTATCTTGTTCTCCAGTACACATGAGTCGATGTTCACTGTGTGACATAGTCTAACATTTTATCAACTATGTATCAGGTATCTTTTATCCACGGGAACAATACTTTTTTCCATGCACTAATTTTGCACTAATTAACTTGTGAATACTGTGGATAAAGTTTATCTGAAAATTGAAAGATCAGTAGTGACATAATAACTGTTTAACTAAATCCAAAAAACTTGCCGCCTTATTCATAAACACTATGTAACTAAAACACAGTTACAAATATTTTGTCTCCTTTGCTCTTGGAAAATATCGTCAGTTGAAAAGAGATTGTCCGTTCAAAGTTATCAAATGTTTATGAATAAGGCTCTTAGCTTCTATGTCACACAGTTACTGTCATTGGAAATTTAACATCTTCAATAGTGACAATGTTATGTAAAACGTAGCGATTCGATGCCTCCCAGTAAACATCAGTGTCATTCAAGTCATCAAGTCTTACTACCACTTGTTTCATGTTCATGTCCTCCGTCTCCCTAACACTACGAACATGATATGACAAGACATAATGTGATAAATAATGTGTGCTGATTGGTGGAGTAGTCTTCCACCAATCAATGCACAGTATTTTATCGTATCGTGTCTTGCACTCGGTGACGTTTTGTTAGGGGGATGAGGCATTTTGGCTGTTGTCTATTTAAACGTTATTTATTTATTATCGTTATAATGTGAATTCATTAAAAATACACTACAATATTTGTACAGTTGCAGTTCAAACGGCATACAGTTATGCCATGATTAAAATTCTTCCACTCGAATTGCAAATTACTGTAAATTTGCGCAATAGTATTTTACTTAACTTTGGCACTGAAGTAACTATCTAAAAAATAACGGTGCAATATATTTTTAACAATGGTAACTCGGAAGAATTGAAATGTAGTTATTGGTTATAAAATTATAAATACGGGTGTTGCAAGGTGAATGTTACTAACTTATTTATGGTTGATGGTTGGTATCTATGGTGTTTTATTATTTGGTGATTTCATTAAATTATTTAAATGAGGAATCGGGTTCAGGTTGCAACACCCACTTTAAATAAATGCTGGCGCAGATATTGTCGGCAGTGTTGCATTTTAATTAATTTGACATTATTATTTATGTAGTTTGAAGGACTGTTCATACTGAACACACCAATATAGCGGAGAAACTTACTATAAAATGACCCTACGCCACTGGAAGTCGTAGTAAATTAAATGTACGATGACTGAATTTTCATCACTATCCGTCATTTGGGAAAATACCAAACATAATATACAAGTTGTCTGCCAAATCGGCCAAATCAAATCTGCCAGTAAAATTATTGGTTTTATTAGGAGAACGAGAAGCCTTTTTTGGGACAGTTTACTTTTCTTTGGGAAGTTGCTCAGATAAAACTTTAAGAGTTGTTCACATTATATTGGTGGTTTCAGTGTGTAAAGTCCTTTATGTTGTCTTCTTTTAGCCACACGTAGTTGGACTACGTCAAATGTACGACAATACTCTGCGCAAGGTTTCATAGTGATTGCATGTATGTAATATTATAATAATAATTAAGTTTGTTGTTTTAACAAATCAGTATTTTTAATATTTGTGTGACATTCCAGATTTATTACCGTTGGTGACTTAACATTTTAGTTGTTTTCTTTTCAGTTTAGCTCTCTTTTCAACATCCAAGTTTAAAGTTGGTTCTTTGTATGTTTGGATTCGTAGATGGCGCTACTAGCAGATGTATAAGAACTTAAATATTCAAATTCTATTTATCTTTGAATATTTCTACAACCAAATGTGTCTGGATCCAACTTTAATACAAATATCAGTACAATACATAAAATTGTTTAGTTTTATATTAATTTACACCATTTCTATGTAATGAAAATATAATGTTCCTTTGTAACCATTATTGGCAATGTAAAAATATTGTATCGGTCAGAGCGATAAAGCGATACCAACGCTTTAAATCTCAGACCATGATTTTTATATATATTTGCTTATTTCATTTTTGTTTTTAAGTTTTTTTTTTTACTTTGTTGTAATAAGTTTACATCAAATACAGCGTGATATACATTTTCATTAGTCTTTTTTTTAGTTACAGAGGACTTTTTATGTTCGACCTGCTTTTAGTATCGCATAGAGCTTGTGTGTTTTTTTTTATATTTCCATAAAATCAATGCTAGTACTTAATTATGTTTGAGGTCGACGAATTGAGCACAATGCCAGTCATCATCGATTTAGTCTTTGGTTCCTAGACCCTAAAATAACCGGTTATTATTTAACTTATTTATACACAAAGCTTGCTTTTATGTTGTCGAAGCTTTTGTTGCAGTTACCAAATAAAATTAAGTACATAAATATATGTATTATCGTTTTTATTTTACTGACCTTTCAACGAGTATATACTTCCATTATGCGAGCATTTATATAAACGATATATTAATATGCGGTAGTGTTGTGTACATAGTTAGACTGTGTTTTAAAGGTACATAGTTGTTTGTTGGATGCATGTTTAGTTCTGCTTCCCTAGTTATCATGAAATTAAAATAATACCATTATAATCTAAACGGTGATTCTAGCAAGTTGAAGTTGTCAATTTATAAATGTTAGCTGAATAATGTTCAAAGATTTCGCATTATTATCTAATTAGTAAATATTTGTTGTAAATTATGTATGTATATGTTGATGCGAACACAAATAAAGAGTATGTTGTGATTTGTTGGTGTATCCGTAGCTTTATCTGAGCTGTAACTTGCTTGGATAGGATTAATGATAAGAAAAATAAAACTTCTATTCAATCGAGTTGGTGTTTATTGCTATTTCGTCATTTCACTTTACAAATGAATAAAAAAGCATGGCGGAAACGATGTTTAAGAGGTTTTGTTCTAAAATTAAATTTATCACAGGATTTTTTGTCTTGAATGAAATGTATTAAAAGCATAATGCTGTGCTGTGGTAGCCTCTTTTAACGTTGGGAACTGGACGCTAGATGTCACTAGAGCTACGTGAGGTAGCAGGATATTGCTAAGCATGTGATGCGCCCCCGTCTCGACTACTCCGACCGCTACGCCTTACGTCGCTCTCTAAATATTTAGAATGCTATGTTATATTGCTAAATAACATTTGTTTTTCGGCAATAACATAACGTACAAAGCAGAGCTCTGACAGGAAAGCGCTCAAATTCTATTTCAATTATTATCTTTAACAACTCAAATATTCATCAAACTTCTCAATTTAATACTACTTAGTGTAGACTGCCGATATAAAACACAGTATCAAAAACTGTTAAGACTTAAGTATTTACAATACCAGATACTTCATTAATTTCTAAATTAGCAGCATAAATAACTTTGTTTTATTAAAATTGCCTGCTTTTAGCTCGTTTAATTTGCATTGCATAACTACCCTCGTTATTTCGAAGGGTCTATTGTGGGAATACACTTATCTGGGTCAAGAGCTTGACCTTACTGAGGGTACTTGAAAACAACGTTATTCAACCCCGCTACTTGGTGAAATAGAAACTAATTAAAACATGCAATAGCTTCTAGCTAGCTCTTTTGTGTTGTTCAAACAAATTTAAATTTGGACTCTTTCAATTAAGGCCCAGAACACACGGTGAAACGAAACTGCAACTTCCAGTTACTTTTGAGTTGCATCTAAGTTTCTGCCATAGATTCCGTAGAGACCACACATGACGCGACCAGTCTGAAACGTTTCTCAAAAGTAACTGGAAGTTGCAGTTTCGTTTCACCGTGTGTTCTGGGCCTAAGTCGTTTTCGTTCATCTTAGTGTAGGGCCACATCTGCGGAACGTACGGCGCCGAACCTTCCGCTCTATGACACATCAGTCGAAATTACGCCGCGTTCTGATGTGTCATAGATAACTTGAAATACACTACGAGCGTATTTAGCGGAAGGTTCGGCGCCGCCCGTACGTTCCGCAGATGTGGCCCTACACTTATTACTCGTCGTCTTCAATACAAAAGTTACTTTTGTCCTTAGTACAAAATGCGCGTAGCCTGACGGCTTAAATCGAAAGAGTTTTTAAACTCAGATTAGTTTTACTTCTACTGAATAAATAAATCAACAATTTTAACAAAAATATTTTGACAATTTGATACAATTTTGAAATCAAAGGACTAGCTTTCCAAACATTACAACATACCTTATTTACAATACATAATTAGGAAACTTTACACAATTTGATGGCAGAACTAATATTACAATTATTAACAAAAGGATACGGCTTAAGCACTTTACAAAAACAATTTAAGAGATCAATAACTTGTCGAACAAGACTCAACCATGTAACAGCGTATTAAAGTCTAATTTGTAATTTCTAGCATTCTAACATTTTAGCTATATTCTAAACATTTTAAAAATTCCTTTGTTGTACTCATTGAGTACATAAACTCAATGGTTGTACTTAATATATTAGAAACATGATTTTGATAGCAATCCATGGTGTACTTTGGCGCAATGCAACGTGAATGTTAAGCAATGTCCGGCGCAGTCACTGTGTTGATGGGTGGCAGCATTTTCCAGGGCACTTCATTTCATTCTCATTATTTTGGGCGTGAAGCAGTCGATCCAGTTGTCAATCGTCAGACCATGTCGGAGGCCTTTAAGCGGTCTAAAAACTCTTGACACAAAGGTTGGCCACTAACCTATTCGAAATGAAATGATGAGCATTTTTATTTGACTGGGATTTCATTGATGAACTCAGCGTTAAATTAAGAGCTCAGAGTAAGTTCCACCATGTGTGGCTTTTGTAGTGTAAAACCTGTGCATCACCCACTATATCAAATCTACTGTTTCATCACGGAAAAACAGTGATGAAAAAATTTGGTTTAACAACTGTCTTGCTTATAATTTTGATAAAATGAATTATGGCAAACATGTTTTGTATTTTATAGAAAGTTCAACTCATTTTGGCGGGCTGCTTTGTGTGCGTACGTTGTTTATTATATTACAACCTTCATTTGTTTCGCAAAAACAAGATGTTATTGCACTTTGTACGAAGAAAGGTGTACATTTAGTTTGTTAACATAAAAATTGTTAGAGTATCATGTTTCAGTCATCAACTTCGAGTTCCAGTTCAATATCAGCCAAGCTGATCCTCCTCAGAGTGTTAATTACCATGTACCGTGAAAAGAATACATAGAGGTATCTAAACCAGATCATTTGTGACTTGTGCTTCTTCATCGCTCGCACTACGCGGCGACTCTCAGTCCAGCGGAGGAAGTACCTGAAATTATAAGGTCGATCTTTATTACTATATATCCTACTTCCTACTAATATTATAAATGCGAAAGTTTGTGAGGATGGATGTACATAATATGTTTGTTGCTCTTTCACGAAAAAACTACTGAACGGATTTGGATGAAACTTTACCGTAACCGGTTATAGGTACATCAGAATAACACATGGGATACCTACATTTTATCCCGAAATTCCCGCGGGAACGGGTACAACGTGAGTGAAACCGCGGGGCGCGGCTAGTATCTCATAAATAATAAAGCTGAGTTTGATTTTTGTTTGTTTATCTGAAAGCTCTGGAACTGCCAGTTGGATTGGAGCAAAATATTTTTCATTTTGACCACATTAAAGAGGTAAGAGGTAACAGTTACTTGGAATTTCCCACGGAAATGGGTACTTACATAAAACCAAAGAGTGCTGCTGGCAAAGAGCATAAAATGCTTATTCTTTTTTTACTGCAAAGGTTCCTAGTCACCAGTGACCTATGTGGCAGTCAAAGTGTTAAATTAAGAAAAGCAAAAAACACTTACCTTTTGGAAGACAGTACAAAACTAAGTGGTAAGTCTAGGAAACCCCAATACTTCCTCATTATATTCACAGAGTCCAATGTGTATACTGCACACTCTGGAAGCAAGGAATTTGCAAAGTTATGGTAAAATTTTAATAATATAGGTGAAAACAGTAATGTTCTACAGGGGAATCTTTCCTCTCAATAAAGACTAGCAAAATATTTCGAAACATTATTAACCCTCCATTTGTCTTGCTTTTATTTTATGATGTGCCTAGTTGCACAGTCCTTAGGGACCCCAAAAATAACTGTGTAATTATGAAGCATAGAATTAGTAATGTCCAACTGCAGGTCAAAGGCAACTCTAGAAATAATTAGGAAGTTAAAAACTTATACAACAATAACTTACTTTTAGGCATAAGTTTCTCTACAAATATATAAGCAACAGCATAAAACACAGCCGAATGATTAGGATGGGATGAGACACCACCTCTATCGAAAGTGACTAGTGTATCTATCTCCAAGGCCTCCAGTTCATGTTGAATTAGCTTCGACATCACTGTGATTGGCCACTGAACTTTAGGGTCATCGGGCAATCTTGTATCGTTGATCAAACAAATGTTTTCTTCGGGTACACCTAACTCTGTACATGCTGACCATAATTCCTTTTTTCTTATATATCCTTTGCCTTCAAAGTTCCCTGCAATTTATAGAAAACTAATAAAATGGAATATATATTGGATTAATTGGATAGTTTACTTGAATTTGAAAAAATTGTTTGATGACTGTTATGGTGACGTCTTACCATTGGAAAGACATAATATATGAACATCTGCGCCTTGTTCACATAATCTAAATATTGTAGGTCCAAAGAACATACACTCGTCGTCCGGATGGGCAACTACCACTAATACTCTCTTCGCACCAAGAGCACCTCTAGTTCGAGTTTTTAAACGCCTTGCGTATCTTCTATAGACTACACAGCATACCACCAAGTAGCCAATAACCCAAACACCGATATATAATGTGAAATTTCTAACATAAAGTAAAGTTTCAGCGACAAACTTAACGTAAAAACTGGAGAATAGATTCCAATCATATGGCGATTCATTTAGTAACATTTCTGACTAGAATAATATTTATAGTTGTGCTTAAATTATAAAAGATAATTTGTTTTCTTGGATAGTCTTCTTAATGCCTATTTATTCAGAGCTTATTAATAATTATTTAAATAACAAAATTCATATGCACATTCATATTCCCAAATTCACAGTACCTACTGAATTACAGATGCAGACAGACGTCAATCAAACATCTAGACAGCCTTGACATTAACAACTACTATCATTTTGACTTTGAATGACTATTGAAAATTCATGATCTTGACAAATCTGTCTGACAGATATAATTTAATTTTTGATATTGTCAAAAAATTCCCGATTCCCGAACAAAATTGCTTGATCCGTAAATAAAATAAATAAGTTAGTAATTTAATTGATTTGATAGCAAATTTACTTGGCTAGTTCTGCTGCCGTTTTATTGGTATTCCACCTAACACCATAATAGTGTCCCAGTGTTCTCAATAATAGATTCAGAATGATCCAACCCGATTACCCATCCGCTATGGGTCTTCTTGCTCATTTGAACTCCGATGAATTGAAGGAGTTACTAAACGATGAGTCAAAATTCGATGAAACGGTTCTAAAGGATATAAAGCAGGTACGTAGAAAGAACAAAGAATAATAAACACGTTACATCAAATCTATATCATTGTTGCATACATTAGCTTCATTCATTGTATGAGTCATTGCTTACTCAAACGCTGAGGAAACAATAACAATTGATAATATCCTCTTAAGATGGCATCATTTTCTACAAATCGTAATCAAACTAACAGAAAATAGAACAAGATATTCATTATCAATGGAAATCAGTTATTTCTTTCTATGTATCTCTCTTGTGCTACATAGCTTGGTGAATGTGTTTATTTTCTCCCATTATCTCGCCCATAGATGAAATGAATAGAAATGAAAATGGGGAAGACCTGTGTCCTGCTAACTTATTATGATTCAATAAATAGATACTACTGATATTATACTTCTATACTAAAAAACAAACTTACAAATTTTACCTCTTTATAATAATAAAGAGGTAAAATTTGTAAGTTTGTTTGTTCGAGCTAATCTCGGGAATTACCTGTACGATTTGAATAATTATTTTTGTAATAGATAGCCACATTCAACGGGAAGGTCATAGGCTATTTTTCATCCCGGAATTCTAATGGGAATAGGCACAACGCAGATAAAACCACGGGGCACTGCTAGTCTTACATAAGAGAATTTTCTCTGCAGTAATACTTTGCTTTTATGTTTAATTATAGGTAAAAGATTGGGAAACTGAAAAAGAAATGATAATAGCAAGAAACAGATCTTTGGCAGAGTTCAATTTGAGTAAAGAGCCAGAGTTAGAAGGACTGAAGTCTCAAGTACAACAGAAATCGGAGCGCGGAGAACAACTGTGCACTCGGATCAAAGAGCTGCTGGATGAATATAGTAAGTTTTATCAATTAAATGAAAACTCCTTTCACAAAAATAATGCAACCATGGTACTCAGTTGTGGAGAAGACAATTGCTCATAGTATCAGAAACAAGACCATAATTATTGAGACTACAATCTATTTCTTCATAGGAGTCCTAAAATGTGAACCAATATGGCTGTTCCAACCAAAGACAATTTCCTCTATAAAGGTTTTTCCTTATCTCTATAGGTGGTTTTGTTGTGAGATTGCAGGTAAGGTAACAGTAAAGATAGATAGTCCTTTTTTAGGTAAGGATATAGAAGATTTTGTCCCAATCTTCTCCAAACTGTTAATATAATAAAACAACTCTTCAGCTATAGAGCACTTTAATAAATTAGTATCAATTACAGATTCATAACAAATATGTACAGGATGAATAAATAAATAAGGAAAACTATATCAAATAGACTATTAATAGAACAAATTACACAACCTTTTCAGAAACAAAATCTGCAGGCATTTCACCAGACACAACACATGCGCTACTACAAACTGCTGCAGCCGAGTCTGAGGAGCAATCCGAAGAAATAGCTCAAGACTTCCTCTCAGGGAAGATTGGAGTAGAAAAGTTCCTTCAAGACTTCGAACCACTACGAAAAGATATGCACACAAGGAAATTCAAAGCAGAGAAAATGACAGAGTTATTAAGAGCAGGCAGTCAAAGTTACGGGAACGGTTTCACGAAGCCCTACTTACCGTACCCGAGTTATGGGCCTCCACAAGGCGTGCCTGGAGCCCCCAGTGTGCCATATCCCACTGGACCTCTTAATATGCCAATGCCCGGTGCATACGGCAACCACTTTTGATTACCTAAGATGCCATATTAAATGTTAATTTTTTATTGTGTGTAGGCCAATAAGAGGATCTAATTTGTTTTTGTTTCATATAAATGGCTATGGATGGTGTTACGAAGTACAACATCATGACCACAACCTTCTGTTTAGTTTTATAAAATATTAAGGGTCTTACTCAACGATTACTAACAGCATTTTTACTATCAAATGTTTTCTCTTTCTGACATACGCTATTTTCAGAAGAGTAAAGGAGACAAAACACTTTTTAACAGTGTCTTAGTTATACCGTTTATGAATAAGGCGGTCAGTCTCTAATGTCCCACAGCAGGGCAAAGGGCTCGTATAAACAGTAAAGTAGTAGTAGAGGCGTATT
This sequence comes from Cyclophora punctaria, assembly GCA_951394245.1. Taxonomy (NCBI): domain Eukaryota; kingdom Metazoa; phylum Arthropoda; class Insecta; order Lepidoptera; family Geometridae; genus Cyclophora; species Cyclophora punctaria. Next base: position 5,649,231 of record OX596189.1, read on the forward strand.
TCATTGAAATACTACTAAACAGTGGTTCTTAGCCCTTCGGCGCATAATGTACAAAACGTAAAATGAACACGACACGCAAAATGTACAAATCGCAGAATGAACAATACGCAAAATGTACAAAACGTAAAATGAAGACAACACGCAAAATGTACAAATCGCAAAATGTGCAAAAACGTCTAAGGCTTGATTCACAATGTTTTGTTCACTTAGACCAGGTGTCTAAATGGGCCTATCTAGTAACCTTTGTAATATCTCTTTCATCTTATATTCTCCTGGTACTTCATTGATATATTTATTAAAATATACCTACTGCCATATTTATTCTGTGATACTATGTGTGTTCAAATACTTACTATAATAAATTAAAAAAAAATAACCCTAACCTACCGAATAGTAAGTAATTCGGTAGGCTAGGGTTATTTTTTTTTTCATGTTTAAACTCTCTCTTTTTATTAAAATGACATATATATGCACCTAGTTCTAACCGGCTAATAACACCCTCTGAATTTTTAATAAAGATGATTTATGCCAGATTATCTTTTTAAATCTTAAATATGGAAAACAATGAGCTTGTATATATTTTTTTATTGGTTATGGTAATTTTTTTTAAGTTAAAAGACGATGCTTTTACTAAGTACTAAATGAAATGTAAAGTATTTTTTTAAATAAATAAGAATTAAAAATTTATTTTATTCATTTTCCGCAGGGAGCGACTGGAGACATTCAATATTTTTTTCGTTTGTGTGAACGTGGGCTGTGTTGCACATTTTGCGATTTGTACATTTTGCGTGTTGTCTTCATTTTACGTTTTGTACATTTTGCGTATTGTTCATTCTGCGATTTGTACATTTTGCGTGTCGTGTTCATTTTACGTTTTGTACATTATGCGCCGAAGGGGTTCTTAGCGCTCGTACGCACAAGCGACTAACCGCGCTTCTAGCTGCTTTACCATTTCAATATGGATTTGTTCGAGCTTGAACGCACTGTACCGCCACTAAATATCAACCGCGGCGGTTGAATGGAAGGACGCGGCCCGCTTCGCGGCTGGCCGCCCTCGTTCATCCGGCGGTTTTTAATTTCGATACAGAAAGAAACAACACTGAAAAATTAAGATTTATGAAACGCGTTTATAACGCTTGACGTGGTTTCACTGCCACCATTCCAAGCGCGTCAGGCGGCTCGCCGCTGAATTACACCGCCTAGGCCGCAGTCCGCTAGTGCGTACAAGCCACGTACAAGCGCATACAACCCTGGGTTGTGGTGGTAGTCAATATCAATGCACTTTAATGTAACAGCCATTTTTGAATTGAACATAATTTTTAGAAGGATTATTTGTCAATTGGTAGAATTTTTAAGTACTATTTAGTGTTTTATGTACATTTTCCATTAGCGAATTCGTTTCAATGTGGTGCTTGTGGATAACAAATGTGATTATTAAATCTATGGAACATGTTTTCAATAAGAGATATAAATGTTAGTAATAGACAATTTGCAGTTATAAATATGAAGGTTTATAGATGGTTTTTGTTTATCACTTTCTCTATCTATAATAGTAGTTGAAAAGTATCAAAATAGTATGTATTAAAAAGCTTTGATCTGACTCGCCTGGTGTTTTAAAAGGAATATGGTGTAAAATAATATTTTATCTTGTAAATAATACTTGAATCTAATTTAATGCACATTTTAATCAAATTATCACAATTTATCTACAGCTACATAGATATGTGAATTATGTACAATATATACAATATATATGAAAATAAAAATATATTATGGACTGACTTGTGGCTTTTTACGTATTACTAGTTTATTTTAAGCTGTGACTTTTAATTTAAAACTTTCAACATTAAAACACACGGTAAAGAAAAAACAAAACCAATCATGTCCCCAGACAACATAAAAAGCGAAATAGGTATTTATATATTTTCACTTCAAGACTTGCAGTGGCTTATTATGAGAAACATCATTTTTATACAATATTTGTCTTCACGTTTAGGGATAAAAAATTTCAACATTTAAATTTTCAGAAAAAACTACCTACATTTGTTAGAAGTTCAACAGACAAAAAGTAATAAAAATCAGCTTGAAATAAAACATAATTTTGCTACGCAAGCTTTTTAACTATTACAGAGCAGATTCTACCCACAAAATGAATAATGAAATTCAACTATTTTGTTTTTTAAATCTATTCTACACTTTCTTTCTTTTTGTTATGATGCATCTTGTCTTGGTCGTAGTCCGGCGTTCCGTTTATCACGAGCATCATAAATAGACCGCCTAGAGCAATGAGGGCGATCAAAAAAGTTTCCTGTTGAAAAGCTTGCGCCGCATCCTCCTTCTTTTTTAATCTATGCTTTACCAAGTCCTTGTCTTGTTTAGCTTTGTTCAACATTTCTCCATAATGATTTCTTGACCTGTAGGTAGAAGTGAAATATTAATGTTAGGCCTAAAAAAATGTTATAACATTTTTTGTTGGCGATGACTTCTGGGTGTCAATTATATATTCTTACTAGCTGCGCCCCGCGGTTTCACCCGCGTTGTACCCGTTCCCGCGGGAATTTCGGGATGAAAAATAGATGTTGGCCGATTCCCAGACCTACCCGATATGCACACAAAATTTCATGAGAATCGGTCGAGCCGTTTCAGAGGAGTTGAACCACGGTACCCGTTCCCGCGGGAATTTCGGGATGAAAAATAGACGTTGGCCTATTCTCAGACCTACTCAATATGCTCACAAAATTTCATGAGAATCGGTCGAGCCGTTTCGGAGGAGTACGCGAACGAACACTGTGACACGAGAATTTTTAAGTATAAGATAAAGTTATATGTATTAGTATCAGTTAGTTAGATTCCTTAATACAAGCTTAGAGCTTAGTTTGGGTCTATTTAACCATGTGTGAATTTGTTTGGGTGTATTATATTATAATTTTTTTCTTTTGGTAAACTTGGGCGTTATCGCTATATTTTCATATTGCATTATCCGTTATATTATATTTTTCTAACTGTTGTGTTAAACTGTTGTAATATTTATTATCTGTTGTAAGATTAGTTGTATGTTGAATTGCGATTAAAACATTTTACGGTTGTAAATACGATGATAAAGTTATAGCACAGTATAGATTATAATAGTAGGTACAATTTTTTTCAGTGTTGCATGTTTTAAAATGTGTTACAGAAAAAAAAAATTGGTTTTGATTTGATTTCAACGAACTTTCCTTCCTACTCGTTACAGGCTTAGGACTGTCTGAATTATTGCAATTATTCTAAATTATCATGTAAAGTATAATATTATTATGGTACATTTTAAATCCACAATCTAGAAAAAAATCTTATTCAGGCGTAGTTCCAAGTTCGTTGATCAATTCTATGTACATTTTGATTAGATATTTACATGTTTACATATTTACATTTCTTAATAACTCCTCTTTACGGCATTTAATTACTATTCAGGAACATATTAACTTTTGCATCAACTTTTTCGAGGAAGAAAATTCAAACAAATACGTAACGTAATTTCGCAATCAAAACAAACTTTCTAATGAATGAATATACACCAATAAAACAACAGCGAAGACATGAATCTATCTTCATACGAATATAAAATCAAAATTATAATAAACTGTTGTATTTTAATGAAAGTAAAATTTGCTCTTGTACTTAGTAATTTAAAGTTCATATTCGTCTAACGCTCTACGATGTGAAGTTCGCTATCATTATTTTTTAACCTTGACCTTGAACCTTGAATAGTTGAATTTGAGTCGACATCGGCTTCGGTTCGGTCCGTTCGGAAATCATCGGAGATACTCGGTACCGGTAGTTTCTAGTTCTACTAGTTACCGAGTATCTCCGATGATTGCCGAATCGAGGCGCACGATTATAGGTACGTAATAAATATTACAACAGTCTTTGTCGAAAATAAATAATGGTTGTTTTTGCTATAAAATTATAATGAAATATATTATTTGTTGTATGTTATAACGCCCAAGTCTATCTTTTGGTAAATATTCTGTCATTGTCATACTATTGGGGAGAGACCTTAGTTAGAGTTCCAGCAGTGAGTTATACTACCTATTGGCGCCATTGGCGTAGTTAAAATCTTATTGGAATTATCTTGAAAGTAATTTAGTTATTTATTTATTCTTACTTCAACAAATATCATTAAAATGTTCAAATGTCATGTTATGTATGATGTATTTTTGTAGTACTAACGTAAAAAAAAATTACCCTGGTCACTGGGAAGATGTTGAGGCGGACAATTGCAAAGGGGACAGTATATAAGTTGAAAAAATAAATAAAAACAATTTTTAAAATTTCAGTGATGCATTGAATTATTGAAGCAAACTAACACTATGATTATTAGTTCATACCATGTATCAAAGTCGTATATTGGTACTTTGCCATCCATGCTTGGTACCATGTGACGTCTGCTACGTGACTTGTAGAATCTTAGAGTAGGATCCGTGGGTTCGGGTTCAGGCTTATGTTGGTGATGCATTCGGGTTGTGTTTTCTTTGCCAACCGATAGACCTGAAAGGTGATTCTGATTAATTCTGAGGTAATTTGGAGGTTTATTTCAGTCGAAAATTATCTATAAGTACTAATATAAACCCGTTTTCCTTGGTCACGGCATCACGCGTGAATGGCTGGACCGATTTCCACGGTTTTGCATTCGTTGGAAAGGTCTGGGGCTCCGTGAGGTTTATAGGGAATAAAAATCTCAAAATTCCTACGGGAACGGGGGCGCTGCGGGTGAAACCGCGGGGCACAGCTAGTTAAATATAGAATTTAGATGTATATTGTCAGTTAAAACCGTTTTACGACTTCGTATTATTCTTATTGATTTATTTATTGCATACATTTGGTAAGTTAACTGCCTTAAAATCTGAAACCTAAAGCTGACCTATATAGATACTAACGCCTCAGTGGTCTAGTGGTATGTGCGCTCGCCTGCCAAGACTGAGGTCCCGGGTTCAATTCCCGGGTCGAGCGAAAACATGTTTCCTTTTCAAACATGGCTCAAGTTTGAGATCACCAACCCGCATTAGGCAAGCGTGGTGATTATGCCTAATCCTCCTCACTGTACTGATAACTTCAGTGGGATGAGAGGCCTTTGCCCAGCAGTGGGACATTACTGGCTAATACTTATACTAAAGCTGACCTATAAACATTAGCATACCTTGATCATACATTTGCTTCAGTTTAATATTTCCTAAAACTTCATAGGCCTCTTTAATAGCTCTGAATGTCTTTGCTGATTCCTCATCCTGAAATGGGGTAGTTTACTATTAACCCTTTTAAGCTACCATAGACTAAACCATGAATACCATCTTAGTTATGGTAAGATTTATATAACAGTTTCGCCATGAAGGTCAGTCATAGTTACAGGTTATGTTTACTTTTCTTGAGCATATCAAAAGTAGAATGATATGAAATTAACTATGTAATGTACCTATATCTTAATAGTCTTAATACCTTCGATTTGTCCGGATGATGTACTTTCGATAGTTTGTAATATGCAGTTTTGATTTCATTCTGTGAAGCTTTAGGCGTGATTCCTAGAGCATCATAATGATTTATGAACAGCCTACAGCTTCTACTGAATCCTCTTCCCACACGCTTAATAATAATAAACCTTCGGTGAAGCATCTGCAGGAGAAAATTACCATTTACACACAATAAATCACTTCAAATTATAACCAAAACTATGTAACCGATCACTCACATTGTTTACTAGTTTCTTGCGTAATTTAAATTTAACTATAGCTAAAAAATGGTAAAAAAATCATGACTACTAGTTTATTACAATGGTTTGTACCAATTTTGTCATTTTGATAGCTTTCTAAAAACTATCAGTGAAGATGAAGGAAAATCTCCAAATAGTTTGATATGAAATTATAAGCCGTGATTGTATCGTCACTCGTCAGTCTGTCAGCTGATTTGGCCTTGTTTTTGAGCGATTTTTTCTATTTTTTATAATTTTGACATAATCTGTCAGTGAACATCTGTCATGTGTGATGTCATTTTGACAATGACAGCAATGTATGTCGTGTGATACGTACTGTCAATGTCAATAATATGACTCATTTTCCCGTGTCATTCATTCCATTAATCCCATTTCATTTTGTTCTGTCTATTTCTTCGTTTGTGATTTTGTGTGCTTAGCAATTACTAAAAATAAGACTGAATTGAAAATATTGGCGTAGGCCAGACATTTTATATCATTCCCAGAAGTTTTATACAACTCGTAAGTACCAATATCTATTTAAATTAATGCCATTTAAAGCCCAAACTCAGCCAGATGTTATGTGGAAAAAGTATACCAAATAAGGTAAACGTTGTATGACAACGCCTGGCCCAGATAAGCGCTGCTAACGTTTACCAAAAGGTTGTTTGGCAATGAGTCATATTCTCGTTAGCAGCCGCGAGTGACGATAACTTGAAAGACAGAGTTCGTTGTAATTAAACGATATACCTATTTATAACCGAAATTTTCTTCATAAAATCCTTGCTTCGTTAACCACACGTTAGTTGTTGTTCTGAAGTTCTGACACATCGTTTTAAGGTGAGACGTTGTTATTTATACACTTACTCCTATTCAATCCTACTAAGTGATTATACCATTTCTATGTGCAATCAATTTACCTTCATAATATTTAATTATCTAAAATGATTTAATTAATTATATGCTTGCTATTCAATTTATATATTTATTAACTTAAATAATCGAAGTTTTATGTAAATTTGAGTCTTATAGTGAGTCAGTTGTTGATAGTATGAAATTGTATGTGTCCTACTTTTCCTTGGAGTTGTATGATATATTTTGGCATAATATAACCCAAGTTAGTTAGAATCAGTTACATGAGTCAGATTAAAGAAAAGGTGTCTGTTATGTATTAGAGATGTGAAGGAACTTGCACTGAATAGGAATAGATGGAGAAGTCTGCATCGGACTCACCGACAAGAGCCTTGCTTTTAAATTTATGATGATGAAAACCCAGTACATTGTATCTTAAGGATGCTTTTAATGTCGGAAATTTGATGATTTTATTTTAAAATGATGTAAAGTAAAAGTAAAGTAATGTCCCACTGTTTCCCAACATGGAGGCCCTATCCCTAAGGCCTCTCATCTCACTGAAGATATCAGTACAGTGAGGAGGATTATGCATAAGCACCACGCTTGCCAAATGCGGGTTGGTGATCTCGAACCCGAAATTATGTAGTAAAAATTATGTAGGATCTGTTATTTACCTCTGTCCTACACATCAAAAGTTTACCTAGTAGTTGGTTCTGATTGTTTCAAACGGTAGAGAGCTGGTTGGCCACTAATTTACTCGATTTTGCACTTTAATGTTTACCTATTATAACCTTTTAAGACAAGTTGAACCCTATAAATTGAGAAATAAATTAATTATAAATCACATTTATCGAATGAATGAATTAATAATCATCTCAACTGGTACTTGCCTCAACTCAACTTGATTTATGAAGTACGAAATACAAGAAGGGACAGAAACATAAAGTTTATTTAATTCACAACATCAAATACTGCCTGTATATTTTCAGCTATAAACCATGTCGTCCCGCAAGACCGCCGGCCGCCGAGGCACCAATAAGAAGCGGGCCCAGCGCGCCACCTCCAACGTGTTCGCGATGTTCGACCAGGCGCAGATCGCCGAGTTCAAGGAGGCCTTCAACATGATCGACCAGAACCGCGACGGGTTCGTCGACAAGGATGACCTGCATGATATGCTGGCCTCTTTAGGTACGTTACAGGCATTGTCCTGACTTTTTCGTGTGTGGTTCCAGTCATAGTTCCTGACGAGAGGGTCATTACTTTGAGGTGATACTTGCGCGTTAGGTTAGTGCGTTGTAACATCACTTTCCTTTACCCACCGTCTCTTATTTGCATCATAGTTCCATAAATATAATTCCATAGTCAATGCACTTCTTTACGTTTTGGCCACTTGTCTATACAAACTTACTTAAATCTATTTTGCATCTCTTTCGTTTCCTTCAGGTAAGAACCCGACGGAAGACTATCTGGAGGGCATGATGAACGAGGCGCCCGGCCCCATCAACTTCACCATGTTCCTCACGCTGTTCGGGGAGAGGCTGCAGGGGACCGACCCAGAGGATGTCATTAAGAACGCTTTTGGGTAAGGATGAAGTTGAATCAACCTTTGCTTAATAGCCAACCGGGAGTGTCGGGGAGTTTTGTGATCGCCTAAAGGCCTCAGATATGGTGTAAGAATTCAAACAACTGGGACCGACTGCTTAACGTGGCCTCAGAAGCATGGTAGCACTCAAAAACTATAACTTATGTAGGTATATTCAATTTTTTTTTTAGGTTAAATTCTGAAGAAGAAAAGGATGTGAGAACATTTTTAGCTCAGAACTGTAAATAACACGGGCCCATCCATATATGACTTCACACGAATTTAATGATTTTTGACACCTCCCCATTTGTGAGAGTCCTCTGAATATATATTTTTAAATATTACGCGCGCCTTGTCACACATTGCCACACTTTGTATCCACACTCTCCCCTATCCAATCCTATCCCTATCCCGTAGTCTATGGTTTCCCAAGTTTTCACTCATTCATACTACTTTCTCACAGATGTTTCGACGAAGAGAACAACGGTGTGATCAACGAGGAGCGTCTCCGCGAGCTGCTCACCACAATGGGTGACCGATTCACCGACGACGATGTCGATGAAATGCTCCGGGAAGCGCCGATACGCGACGGACTGTTCGACTACGTGGAGTTCACTCGCATTCTCAAACACGGCGCCAAGGACAAGGATGAACAGTAAGGTGTAGTGTTGTAACTATTGTGTTTGATTGTCTCTTTGTTGTCAATTCTGAGCTGTGCTGTGCGAAGCTGAATCGACCAATCACAGCACATTCAAATTGTCAAAGAACGCATTGATGTCGAAATCTTTTCGGAATGCCTTGTGATTGGTCGATTGAGCTCCGGGCAGGTGTGCTCCGCTTCAATGGAAACGCTTACTTAGACAAGGGGCATTCTATTTACGAAATCACTACTCGATTCCAAAATGTACGGGATTAACAAGGCGAGATATCACGTGGTTCACACGTACATTTTGATAGAAGCGAAGCGATTAGCGATTAAGCGATTGTCACTTGTCTTAGGACTAATGCACGCTGAAGACAAGATCTGTTTTATCTTTTGTCTCTTTTCTTCATGTAGAATTAGAGAGGGAAACGAAGATAAACCATTGGCATAGGTTCGACGACATCTGACGGAAACTACGCTGTGTATTTTCGGTCAAGTAACTCCAGAACAAAGAAAGGAACACAGAGACACAGATTCTATTATCATAATAGAATAAATAGTCTCATCAGGATTAAAAAATCGTACCGTTTGTATAAAATGTACTTTTCTACTAAGATATCACAACTCTTGAAGTGTATGTAGATGGCACCACTGAGACAAGATTCAAACATCAGTAGTTATAATGCGCACTTACGATTGGCGGGTTGATTTATGTATGCCATAGTGTTTTTTATATGTAAATGACTTATATTTAAATAAAATATATGTATTACGAGAAAATAAATTAAAAATCGAATATTTGTAACAACCAGTTGGTACCGCCATTTTAATATTATCGGTTAAGTTTACGATTGTTTAAGTTAGATTTTTAAATGTGTTTTCATAATCTCTCTAAGAAAAAGAGGTGCTAGCCGAGAAACTCTTAACTTATTGCATTCTAATTGGAATATAATGTGCATTTATTGATTGATTCCTTAAAACGGGCCTCGGAATAAATTCCCGTTATAATTATAAAACATGTATTCATCACCTTCCGTGACGTCACAAGCCACCAAAAGTTGCCAAAATTAGAACATGAGTTGGCGTCGTTGTACAAACTTTGAATCATAAGAGGGCAGAGCAGAAGCTTATAAATAAAGTTGATACAAGAAATTGGCCCCAAAACGTTATTTACGTGAATTTGCGCAAGTTTTAAAGCAAAAAGTAGTGTATATCGAAATGTACTTCCCGACTAAAAATAGGACAGTAAGATCGAGGCAAAAAGTAAATAAAGAAGATTGAAATTATTCATTACTTTGTGAGCTATACCTAGATAGACACACACAAACATGTCAAAATTGTATCACCCATCTATTTTTGTCTGTGGTTTAAAAGTACTGGAAAATGTCCTAAAGTTTATTGTCTTCAAATTAATTACTCGTACAAGAGCGCAGTACACAAAAACTCCAATTAAAATTGGCAGTTAGTATTAAAATATCATTCCCGTCCCGTTTCCTAAAATGAAGTATTATAATAATTGACAGTGTTTAAATTATGAATTTGTTTAGCGTAGGTTTTTAACATTAGTATTAGTACACGAGTGGTGTGGAATCAATGTATCTATTGTATCATCTATGTACTTATAAATTTTATAATCTCATTATTTTTGTGTTTTATTTATTTGTTAGCAACCCCCTCTTGCATAACCTCAGTTTAATTTAGCCCAGCTTTTATGCATAAAAAAATAATTTTAATAGACAAATACGTACAACCATTTCTTAATACATATTTAAACTTAAAACTCCCCTCTTATGCGTAGTGGATTACAAATGTCAAACATACCAAGTTTGATTCTATTATCTTTTGTTTTTATTGCGCAAAATATCCATAGCCTTGTAGTCAAAGAGATTTTAAATGAAAGAGTTGTTCTAAGCTTGCAATTGGTATATTTATGTTCAAACAAACAAAACATATGTTTTTTAATTACACACTAGGTTTATCACATTTTATACTGGTTAACATTATTTATAAGTGATTAGGTAGGTATACTCGTATACTTAGTGTAGGGCCACATCTGCGGAACGTACGGCGCCGAACCTTCCGTTAAATACGCTCGTACTGTATTTCAAGTTATCTATGACACATCAGTACGCGGCGTAATTTCGACTGATATGTCATAGAGCGGAAGGTTCGGCGCCGTACGTTCCGCAGATGTGGCCCTACACTTATAGCTATAACTAGCAGCGCCCCGCGGTATTACCCGCGTTGTTCCCGTTCCCGTGGGAATTTCGAAATGAAAAGTAGCCTATAACCTTCCCGTTGAATGTGGCTATCCATTACAAAAAGAATTTTTCAAATCGGTTCAGTAGTTTCTGAGATTAGCGCGTTTAAACAAACAAACAAACAAACAAACAAACAAACAAAACAAACTCTTCAGCTTTATAATATTAGTATAGATATTACTTAAATACTTATTTACCTAGGGCCTTATTCTTAAACGCGTATTAACATAACTTTAGCAATCAAATGGTTTGTCCCTTTCCGACATACGCTATTTGCCAAAGAGCGAAAGAGACAAATATGAATATGGCGGTTAAAGTTTAAACCTTCGATCAACAATATTGTTGATCGAATACAATTAAAAATTGGTACGGAATCTGGGGTCAATTTTGATAAATAAATTGTGTCTCAATTTCATCTCAGTAGACTAGTTGACATTGACACTTGGTATTCTACGAGACACAAAATGTGTCAGACTATTCTTTATAGACATTTAATTTTGACACACTACAGGGTTTATGCCCGTTGTCTCCGTGTAACGTTGCCCCATTTACGGGGACATGTTACTTTAATAAAACATATACCGCCTTTTTCATCAACACTCTCTAACTGTTATAAAGTGGTTATTAGAATAATTTACAGAAAATATAATGCCTCAATTGATTTAATAACAACAATGATCACTTTAACAGAACTAATCAAATATCTATACATGAAGTTGACTAAAGATAATATTATGTTCAATGTTTTACTTTTAAATTTTTTAACTACATATTTAATTCATGAATAATTTATTTAAAATTAGCAGCGCCCCGCGGTTTCATCCGCGTTCCCGCATTTCGCGATAAAAGTAGCCCTTTCTCAGGCTCTGGACTAACTGTGTACCACATTCAAATCGGTAGCGTAACAGACAGACAGACAGTTACTTTCGCACTAATAATATTAGGATTAAACTCGCTTTTGCTGAGTTGTTATATTTTTTTGTATAATAAGGAGATCGATTTACTTTAATTCTTAATTACCTAATGAATATTTTAATTGCCTTTCCGATAGAACAATACTATGCTACGTATAATATGATTGGTGGATACCACCATCGCTACGTTACGTTGCTATAAGAGTGATAGATATCCAACATAGCTTAGCATAGTCTTTAGGTTAAACTTAGCAATATTTTTTTAACACGCTTTTATTAGCTTGGCCTGTATGTATGTATGTATGTACGTATGTAATGAAATCTTTGAACATCATTTTCACCAACTTCCAGAATTCTGATTAATTTGAAACTTTGCATACGTATCAAGGACCGATGACAATGTAATAATTTAATAACAGTTTCCCATTATTAACACGCTTTTTTATTAGCTTGGCCTGTATGTACGTACGTACTTACGAACGTATGTAATGGAATCTTTGAACATCATTTTCACCAACTTCCAGATGTCTGATTAATTTGAAACTTTGCATACGTATCAAGGACCGATGACAATACAATCATTTAATAACAGTTTCCCATTATCCTTAATGGATTTGCCAGATTTACTAAAAAAATATTACTTCATATAAAAGACATCAACGGGCGCTCGCTGTGGGACGGAACGGGAGTTCTGTTTTATTTTACTAAATGGTACTAGACACTAACAGCGTCTCGTGATGGGCCCGTTCCCGTGGGAATTACGGGATGAAAAGTTGCATATAATGTTATATGGATTTGCCAGATTTACTAAAAAATAAAAAATAAAATTATAGTTTAAAAAAACTAAAAAACACGCTTTTATTGCAAATTGAACTAAAAACTAGAAAATAATTTTTCACCTCAAATCAAAATTATAATAAAATTTAAGTTATTAACACAATGATTCAATTCAGAGTAAAAAAGCGTGGGGTGCATTTTACTGTAGTTCATAACTATCCTCTCATAGATACCAATGATGATTGTAATATTTAAAAAAAAATATTAAGCACCCCACGCTTTTTTACTCTGAATTGAATCATTGTGTTAATAACTTAAATTTTATTATAATTTTGATTTGAGGTGAAAAATTATTTTCTAGTTTTTAGTTCAATTTGCAATAAAAGCGTGTTTTTTAGTTTTTTTAAACTATATTTACATTTCACACGTCATGCCGTGTATGATGATAATACTTACAGTAATAAAATATGTATGTAGGTACTTAAGATTATTTTATATAGGCTGTGACCACTGACCTCTATATAGGCTGTGACCTATTTACAATCTATTTCTTCTACCAGAGACAACCTATGCAAAGGAAAAAAGTTTAAAAGTGATTTCATACTTACTCAACGACTAAACTTTTTGCTTTTATAGAAGGTGTTGTCTTTGAATGAAACCTTACTTCAACTTAAACATTATTTTCCTCTATAGACACAATTGTCTTTGAATTGATCGGCCATTTTACTTTACTCGTAAAAATACATATATTGTACTACCAGCGCCACGCGGATTCACCCGGGTTGTACCCGTTCCCGCAGGAATTCAGCGATAAAAAGTAGCCTATATCCTTTCTCAGGCTATGGACTAACTGTGTACCAAATTTCATTCAAATTGGTTCCGTAGTTTTGGCGTGAAAGTGTAACAGACAGACAAACAGACAGACAGACAGAGTTACTTTCGCATTCATAATATTAGTTGGGATTAGGATTAGTTAGGGGTTAAATTTCGCAAAGTTCTTTCTTAGTGCTCACTTACACCATGAAAGGAACCCCTGTATCAAGTTCAAGTTTCTAGGTAGTTTAGGTTGTAGGTTGATATACATTAAAGTCAGTGAACCCGTCAGTCAGTCAGGTTTGCCTCTTATAGATACAATACAAGTCTAGTTCCGTTATCGCGCTTTGTATTGCCGTTTGATGATATCAGCTCCTCGCTCGGCTAACATCATGATGGAGCCTTGAGGGTTGCCCGTTACCAGGGTAGGGACTGCGGCCGCGTCTATCACTCGGAGACCTGCAACGAAATTTTGAAAGTAATTCATTTGGATATTGGGTCGTATTTTGGAAAATATTCATTTTTTATGTTTTGAAATTGCCTTATCTTGAGGTTATCAACACAACTATCAAATACATAAAAATGCTAGTTAAATTATAGACACATCCTGAACTACACTTGAGAGCATAGAAATCGCACATAGGGTAATTTTCCTGCATTTTGACTTCGATACTTGTTTTTTTTTAAATTAAAGGTTGGTAGCAGTTATAACTTAAATTAAATTAAAGTATACACTGTTAGCTTCCTAAAAACCCATAATGTCTGGCCTTGACCTTCCTTATCATAGCAGTAGCGGCTTAACAATGGAATCGCCTAAATTAGCTCGTTTCAGGTAGCGCGGTTTGTGGGACTTTGAGCAGGTATAAAACGATAAGGGATGATTGAAATGACATCATTTGCATACCAACTCCCAATCAGAAAGGTCATTTAACGAATACGTCATCTCTCTGATCAAGAAAATGGATACCACACCAGAAATAGCGGCTCAAGCGGTTGCACTAATCGAAGCTGGACAGAACCAAAGTCAACTGGCTCGTCAATAAAATTTGAGCAGATATGCTGTTCGACGTGTATACCTGCGATATCAGCAAACTTAGTTCCGGATAAAATGCGGACTTTTTTGTCTATTATTAATTCAGAGTCAAATTTTTTAACCTATTCTGCTCCACTTCTGAGCAAAAGTCCAACATCTTCCAAGCTTTACAATCCCAATTTCCAAGTGCAATTTGGACAACACACACAAGCTCAGAAACCCATACGTACCCGTAACATTGTACACGTTAAGTTCGGTGTCCACAACGCGCGCTATCGCCGCGGTGCCGCACTGGTGGTTCTGTGGGTCCGTGTGCACCCTGATCATGCACTCCAGCCAGTCCTCGGACCACTCCTCGCCGATGTGTTCGCAAGGCTTCGTAGACTCCGGGTTCAGTTTCACGCCGAACTTCTCTTGGAATCGCTGAAAGTTGGTGCTTGTACTAGTTACCGTTACAGAAACGTATATCAGTAATTTGCAGAAACTCTTACTTGGCCTAATGCAAGGCCTTTAGACCTAAGGTCTCTGACATAGTCTTACTGACCCCCTCACTATTCTACATATTTTAAAAACAGATACTCTATTTTTCTTTTACAAAATAATTAGGTATGTTCTAGTTCATACCTTATTTTCAAAAATCCTCCTCAAATACTTGGCGCCATCTTTGACCATTGTCATGTCGTCCGGATGGTCGAAGTAGTTGGCGTAGAAAAGGGGAGGGTCGCGGGGGTCGGTGGAGTTGAGTGTGATGTAGCCCGCGCTTTTGGGCAGCAAGGAGACTGTGTTGGCCCTGTGGGAATTCAGGGATTTGATGAAGAAAGAGGTTAAAATAAACTATAGGTAAGTACCTACTAATTATTTACGTACAAATTTTATACATTTCCGTGTTTAGGAGGGCACGGTAAGCCGTCGGTCCCGGTTACTTTCTACCGATAGTAGTCGTTACATGAGCCATGTCAGAGGCCTCTGGCGGCTCAATAACTCTGACACCAGGATTGGTCAGGTTGACCATCCACTCGATGAAGTAGAAGACGTACAACTATTAGTTCTTTTGCGGCAAAGAAGTTTGTTATCATGCAAGCAAGCAAACAATGTAGCTACAGTCTAGATATACTCGTACATATATGTAGGTATATCATAGGTCTACGATTCTAGGATTTTGGAGTGCGATGACACTTCGAACTGCTGAACTCGTGGTATTACAATTACAATTAAAACTGTAACGCCTATCCGTTAATACGTCTACCCTGGCATCACTGCGGTTATTCCAATGTGTTCAGTCCACGGTTCAGTCTACCCGCAACTACGAAAGCCACATTTTTTTCGAACGATTCGGTAAAAAGGTAAGAGTGAATTTAGTCAAACACTGATATTATTACAAACACGGATAAGAGCGTGTTTGTAAGTGAGGTGTTTATACGTAAAACTTCAAATTGATTTACTTTTACAAGTTAGTTAACTTTGCCATAACTTACGAAATATTATATCCTTTGTGCGGGCATCCGGCGCTCTCTCCAATCACGCCGGTCTCAGAGCAGTCTGCATAGAATCCGTTGAAGAAGAACTGAAGGTCTGGTTGGTTACGCTCTTTGTTGCCGAGGCTGGAGTAGAGGATACCTGTCAACTTTACGTACAGAAAGTGAGTTACTGACGGTATTGGTTAAATACTAACTCATACCTACTTGTTACAGATAGTTCAACCTATGTGTGGGTAAGTAAGTAACTTAAGCTGCGTACAAAAAATTGTGATAAGAATGTGTTGTGTGATAAGAATGAACTGCCAAATATATGAAACTAGCGGCCCCCCACGGCGTTACCCGCATTATCGCATACCGTAAGAATTTCGGTATGAAATATATTCTGTCTACGACTTCTACGAGTACCTATAATCTGCAAAGTTTTATCCAGATTCGTTCAGTAGTTTTTCCGCGAAAGAGTAACAAACATACATCCAACCATCTTCACAAACATCCGCATTTAGTCGTATAATATTAGTAGGAATTGGTATTTTTACAAACGCACGAACAAAGCGTAAACGTAACGAAAGCTTAGACGTGATCATAGAGAGACTTTATGTATCGATAGCTAAGACCTATGTTTGAGTGGACTGTGCTTGGCCTGCAATCGAGCTACCAGTCACCCTCGGTACCTACATATCTCACAGCTACATACAGAATCAAGTGACTTGTAACATTTCAACTTGAAACTTGTCTTTGTACGTACATAGCATTAAATTAACTGTCTATTTTACCTGAGTAATCCCAGTGCCAGACAAAGGACCTTCTCTCTCCAAGAGATATTCAGCAGAATTGGCCCAATCCAAATCCTGCGTGTTGTTCAATTCAGTCAAAACATAATAGAACGTTGCTCCGATATGATTCTTCAAATTCGTTCCGACTGGCAGGTCAGCTACGACGGAGATGTTATGACTCTCCAGTATCAGCCGGGGTCCTATTCCGGACAGAAGTAGGATCTGGGGAGAGTTTAGTGCTCCTCCACTTAGGATTACCTGTGTAGGGGAGGTGGTGAAAATAACGGGCGTTTTGATTAGATTAATTGCCGAAATGTCGTGGACGGGGAATTAGTAATGCGCGTGCTTTGTTTTAGTATCGACATGAGACTAATGGCGGTTCGGCCGCGGAAGCTTAGCCGCGCCTACCTACCCCTCTACACCTGCTTCAACCCCCCGCGCCTTTACAAATTCCTCGCCCACACATCGACGTTTATTTGTATTAAAAAACCAAAAGTACGAATAAAACGTGAAATAAACTAACGAATATAAAACAAAAGGGAATAATAATAAACTAAGAATTCACACGGTTAACATCCCCCACCCCAGTGCGTCAGCACTCATCATCCGTGGGGATTAGGGCGATGCGTGCGGCTGACCGCCGCAATATACCAGTCTTGGTTTTTATATCCAGGACTCTTATGCGTCCATCTTTGCCTGCCATCACAGCCTGCACGCGACCTCGCGGCCAAACATTTCGCGGCGAATCTGGATCGACGAGCAACACAAGGTCACCCACTTTCAAGGGCCTATGTTCCTGATGCCATTTGGTTCTAGGCCGCATGTCTGGAAGAACCTCCCTGACCCAACGCTTCCAAAACATATCTGAGAGTATTTGGGAGATGCGCCATTGTTTCCTTAGGTACGCATCTGATTCATCGTATTTACCGATGGTAGGTAGATTAGATGAAGAGCCAAGAAGAAAATGGTTAGGTGTCAATGACTCATCGGAATGCGGTTCGACGCTTACGTGGGTCAGCGGGCGGCTATTCACCATATGTTCCACCTCTGCTAGAAGGGTATTCAGGACCTCATCGCGGGGTGCTCGTTCCTTCAGAACTACTTTCAGTGCATTTTTCACACAACGTATCAGGCGTTCCCACGCCCCACCCCAATGTGGGCTAGCAGGTGGAATAAATGTCCATGTAGTGCCGTAATTAGCAGCTTCTCCTTTTAGCGTCTCTTCATCAAGTTCGCTGATCGACTTCTTTATTTCATTCAGTCCCCCTCGCAGGTTAGTGCCGTTATCCGAGTACATATGTTGTGGCCACCCTCTCCTGGCGGCCATGCGACGTAAAGCCATAATAAATGCGTCAGAGGTAAGTGATGATACCACTTCGATGTGTATAGCTCTAACAGTAAGGCAAGTGAATAGAACGCCATACCTTTTCTCTCTTCGCCGGTACTGTACAGTCACCTCCATGGGGCCAAATAGATCCACCCCACAGAAAGTGAACGGGCGTTGATTATAAGCCATTCTGGCTGCAGGTAAGTTCCCCATTCTCGGTGGCTGCGGTTGTGCTTTTCTTATTCTACAAAACATGCATTTAGAGGTCACATGTTTAATTGTAGGTCTCAAACGTATAATCCAGTATTTTTGTTTCAGATTATTGACAAGGACTTCCTGGTTCCCGTGGGCGGCCTTCACGTGGTGGTGCTTGACTATCAGCTGAGCGACGTAGTTGCGGCCGTCGAGTATAACGGGATATTTAGTTTCATTTGGTATTCCAGGTGCCAGTTCGATCCTGCTTCCAACGCGTAGAACTCCGTACTCATCAATCACAGGAGTCAAGGTAAGTAGCTTACTTTTTCGTTCTAATGGTTTTTTCTGTTTCAGGTGTTCCAGTTCTTCGGCGAACGATTGGCGCTGGGAGTGCAGGATCAACAGGCGTTCAGCTCTTCTCATCATATCACCGTCGACTGTACTGTTAAGTTTCTTGCATTTATTTATAAACAATAATACCATACATGTACTTTTCAGGAGGCGTAACCAAGATGAAAATCTTTCTGGTTGTGGTACAGCAGGGGAGTACTCCTCAGTGACGACGAGAGCAACCCGTTCCAGGACATCGGCGCTGACTTCCGGTAGCACTGTCACTGGCCATGTTTCTTTATTCTTGTATAAGAACTCCGGGCCATATAACCATTCATTTTGTAGCATATTTAATTCACAGGTATCTCTCGTGGCGATGTCGGCTATATTCATTTTAGTAGGTATGTAGTGCCATTCCTTTATATTTGTTAACTCATCTATTTCGCCGAGTCGATGCGCCACGAACGCTTTATAATCTCGTGCATTGTTTCTAATCCAGTGCAGAACCGTTGACGAGTCGCACCAAAAATACCTTTCTAGCGGTAACATATGTCTGTGTTCCTTTGTTATAGTATCCGCCAGCCGCGCGGCAAGGAGCGCCGCCTGTAATTCCAGTCGTGGTACTGAAGTATGTTTTAGTGGCGCTACTCTGCATTTACTAGAAATAAACGCTAGTTTAGTTTGAGCGTTGTTATCTTGCCAGCGCCAGAACCCAACCGCGGCCATCGCGCGAGTTGAACTATCGCAGAATATATGTAGCTGTAGGTGTGTATAACTTAAGCTCGTAGCGGCGGCGGCGCCGGCGGCGGGCGCGCGTGATTCATTTGTTATTATTGCAGGCTGCCGCTGCGCCCGAGCCGTCGGCTCGCTGCTATTCGGTGCATTGGGTGCAAGTATCTCCGTCTCGCTCTGGCGGACACTCGCATGATAACAGCGAGGTAATCGTAATCGGCCGACATTCTTTAGGATTTTGAGCCAATTTAACCATTTGTTATTTACGCTGTCGGGTATTTCGTCATCCCAGCATAAATTAATCTTCCACATTTGTTGTAGTAATATTTTAGCTTTAATTGTAAATGGTGACAGGAACCCGTAGACATCAAAAATAGACATTATCAATCGTAACATTTCTCTTTTCGTGGGACGTTTCTGGCCATTTAATATATTTTCAGGAATTCGTTTAAATGAGGTATCGAATCCCAGCGTATCATCCTTCGGGTACCAGATTAATCCGAGAGTTCGTTCTCCAGCATCCTGCTGGCCGACTTTGAAATGTACTGCAGTAGAACATAAGGATTCTTTTGGTAAGTTTTCTAAGACGGCCGCACTGTTGCTATTCCAGTTTGTTATATCGAAACCTCCGCTTTTATGTATATTTATGATATCTTTTGTCAATTGAACAGCTGTTGATTCGTTAGCTAAACTATCTATATAATCATCCATATAGTGCTGTTTACAGATAGCATATACCGCTGCGGGGTGAGTTGACTCGAATCGTTTAGCATTTTTATTCTTTATGAATTGTGAAATGAACGGCGATGAATTCGAACCAAAGATTAATGACGTCATCGCGTAGGTTTTGACAGGATCGTCTGGTGAGTCTCTCCATAAGAAGCGTAGTGCGTTTTGGTCCTCATTTTGTATTTTAATTCTTAGGAACATATCGCGGATGTCCGCGGTCACAGCCACTCTGTTTTCGCGAAATCTCAACATGATTCCGTATAAGGATATAAGTAGGTCAGGTCCAGTTAATATGAAGTCATTCAGGGAGAAATTATGACTCTTCGCCGCGGCGTCGAAAACTAATCTTATTTTCTTTTTATTGGGGTTGTCCACGCCGAAGTGGGGAAGATACCAGGTTTTCTGTGTGGTATGTATATCTGTCAATTCTCGGGCGTAGTCATTGTGTAATAAATGATATATTCTCTCTCTGTATCTCTCCGCGTAACTTTCACATTTATTTAGTTTCCTTTCGACTCCTTTCAGCCTATTCAGTGCGGTGGTGTATGACTCTGGCAACTTGCAATTTTCATCTTTCCAGGGTAGGCCGACGTACCAGCTGCCGTCCTTCAGGGTGGAGGTTTTCTCAAGGTGAGCTATTGCTTGTTCATCTTCTGCGTTTAGACGAGGTTTTCCCGATATGCCCATAGCTTCTATAGAGAACGAGCGGCGGACTTCCTCATGTAACTCATCCATTATATATTTATTTTCATTTTCAGGTTCGACGGCTTCTGTTAAAAACATAGTAGAATGCTGGCTTTGATTGTTCACGTTTGAAGACGTGCGGCCATGTAAACACCATCCCAGGGGAGTACGTGTAAGGTAAGGTACAGTAGGGTTGCTTCTAATGACTTTGAGAGGCAATAACAAACCGTAGTTGTCTTGTCCAATCAGTATTTCTGGTTTGCATTGCCCATAACATAGCTCGTGTTTTATACTATTAATTTCATCATTGCACTTCAGTGTGTCGAGCGATATAAATTGCATAGGTAAATTAAGGTTTCTGGTAGTACGTGCTTGCAATTTAAACATTGTTCCGTCACAGTTCGACACACTTAAATCCACTATTTCACTGTCACATATTATAAGTTCGGTAGCGTCCCATGCGCCGCGCACCTTTAAAGTTTGTTTACATCCGCGTATACCTAGCTTCGTTATCAGTTCGTCGCTAACTATCGTCACAGTGGAACCATCGTCCAGTAAGGCCACCGTGCTGAATGTCCCGTTAGGCCCATGTATTTTTATAGGCACTGTTTTTAACAACACTTGACTGTCATTTTTGATGTGGGTGACAGCCTCACTAGGTGGCAGCGAGGCCGTCGCGACCGCCACAGGAGCCGAACCCGACGCCGACGGCTGACACTGTTCACTACCGCGCCCACCAGGAAAATGCAGAAGTTGATGGTGCGATTGTCCACAATTGTCTTTATCACACACGGGTGCTGAGCAATCTTCACGATTATGATGCGACACTAGACACTTGTAGCATAAACCGTTGCGTTTTATAAACTGCCATCTGTCCTTACGCAATGCTTTTTTAAACTTTTTACAGTCTATAATTTTGTGTTTATGTATTTTACAAAAACGACACTTGTCGTTACTATCGTCACTGCCCAAGTCTTGCACTAGTACTGTATGAGTTCTGTTTACGTTCTCACTTTGTTTACGTTTGTAGTCACTAGGATTGTATATTAAATTCACTGAGGTTTTCGATATTTTTATAGCTTCTTCGTTCAAAAACTCAGATAGTATAACAAGTTTAGGTTTATCCCCGCTGCTCATAAGGGGATAACTGTAGTCTGCCCATTTTGAGATAAGCACTGTAGGTAATTTAGAAAGGATAATTGATACAACATTTGTTCCTTTCAGGTACTCATCTTGACCTATAGCGAGCACCGCAGCGACGTAGTTTTTTACTTTAACTGAGAATGTTATTATGTCTTTGTGATATTCCAGGGCCATCGGTTGAAGCTTGTTGATCTCGTACATGATTTTAGATATAATAATATCTGGATTTCCAAATTGTAGCTCCAGGGTGGACATCACAACATCTGGTGAGGTAGCACTAATTAATAGGGCTGTCACTGCATTTTTGGCTGCTCCATATAAACATTTACGTAGTCTCCATAAGTTTTCCTGATTGCTGAAGTTACACACTTTTGTTGAGTCTTCGTATGCTTTCTTGAACTGTAGCCAATCCAACGGGTCACCTCCAAACCCAGGTAAGTCTTTAGGTGTACTTAGTCGGCTAAGCATTTGAGCATGCGATCCATGAGCTGTGGTAGCAGCGGCCAGGTCCTTGAGAGCGCTAGCCAACATGTGAACTGTTCCATCAGTGCCGCCTTGAGCAGTTGTATGCTGCGCAAGCGGCTGAGGGTCAAGGTCACCCAGTTTTGTATCCTGCGGCTGGGCGGGCTCTGCCTCCAGTTCTCGATAGCTTCGTTCTAGCCACTTCTCCACTTCAACCTTAGTATGATTTCCTTCTTCTCTTCCTTCCGATTGTGAACTGTATTCCTCTAGCTCGGCCAACTCGGCCGCCAATCTTCTGTCGATTATTTCCATCTGTATTTTCGCTTTAGCTTCTGCAGCTTCTAATTCCAATCTTTTCTTTCTAGCTAACACTGATGACGCTGCGGACTTCGTTCGAGATTTCGACTTCGATATTTTTTCTGACTTTGAGGGTAGTACTATTTTCGAATTCGTTTTCACTTTTTCGCTTTCTTCAGTTTCCTCGGGCTGTCCAATATCCCTCCTCACATCAGCAGCAGTGTCCGTGCCCTCAGCGCCCCCCGACACCTCTTCTCGAAGCTCCAATTTGTTTTTTCTTGCAGTGCTCCGTGTATTCACCATGGTGTTCACTCGCGATCTCGGTGGAGTATGAAACATCCAGCTGATCAGCGATTCGGCTCGAAGACCACAATGTAGGGGAGGTGGTGAAAATAACGGGCGTTTTGATTAGATTAATTGCCGAAATGTCGTGGACGGGGAATTAGTAATGCGCGTGCTTTGTTTTAGTATCGACATGAGACTAATGGCGGTTCGGCCGCGGAAGCTTAGCCGCGCCTACCTACCCCTCTACACCTGCTTCAACCCCCCGCGCCTTTACAAATTCCTCGCCCACACATCGACGTTTATTTGTATTAAAAAACCAAAAGTACGAATAAAACGTGAAATAAACTAACGAATATAAAACAAAAGGGAATAATAATAAACTAAGAATTCACACGGTTAACAACCTGTAAAGAATAGTGTGTGAACTGGTATCAGAATAAGTAGGTATGTGTGATCAAAATTCGTGTGGGTAATAAGTTGGATGACAGATGTAGATAAAGCGCTTTATATTAGGCAATAACTTCATGTTCATTCATTCATTCATTACGATTAGGTTAGTGGCCAACCCTAGTGTTGGAGTTTTTAGATCGCTTCAAAATGGTCTAACGATTGAAACAACCGGGACAGTACAGTTGGCATATGAAAAGAGAAAACTAAGAAGTTAGAACCGTGTTACATTCAAACTTCGATAACGTCTGATATTAAGATTTTTCAATTTTACGAGCTACTTATGTGTGTAACATGTTGTGGGCTCACTGCAGGTCCAATGATGGTCTAGCTAGAGTTAAACGCATCGGTGCAATATAAACGTTAGAGGTAATAGTTTGTGGCAAAATCTGACGATAATATAACACTTACCTCCTTAGAAGCTTTAACCGTTTTAGTTTCGCCGTCCTTATCAATATATTCTACTCCTACAGCTTTGGTTCCATCAAAGATCACTCTAGATACCAGTGCATGCATTTTCACGTCTAGATTTGGCCGCTCAGATTTAGGCTTCAGGAATGCTCGAGCCGTTGTGTAGCGTTGACCATTTCTGAATAAGAAAACGATACATTTTAGAGTTATTTACTACGAGTAAATTTATAGTTGAGCACTAAAACTGTGTGCTTCTGCAACTGCACAAATAAACCCGTTCAGTGACGAAACAGAGAATAGGAAGAATGTTTACTCGTATAGGCTAATTAGATTAACTAGCAGTGCCCCGCAATTTTACCCGCGTTTTGCCCGTTCCCGTGGGAATTTCGGCACCAAAATTGTTATTTTAAAAAATAATTATTCAAATCGGATTGGTAGCTTCTGAGATAAGCGCTACCAAACAAACAAAAATCAAATTCTTGAGCTTTTTACATTAGTACACATTTGTATATTTGTATGCAGACTTCCTTACTCATTGAAGGTCTGTGCGATGACGAAGCCCTCAGGTGTTTTGGGGTCGTTCATGTCCTTGACGACCGGCAAGCCGGCGTCCTTGATCGCGTTCAGTATTTCGTTCACCATCTCGGGGTGGTAGTTGAACTGCGGGCGATTATTCAAAGATATTAACTATGTCCAAATACTGACTCTATCCTACTAATATATAAATGCAATATATTATAATGTCAATTGGGGCTTCTCTTCCTTGCGGGAGTGTGACTGTGGTGCTCCAGATGGCACCTGTTGTCCTACCCCCTGTGGGCACAGGGGGTGGTAGGGCTACCACCTGCATCAAGGAAGACTTAATGAAAGTCTCAGATGCTGCCCTTCTGCTAATTAAATACTGGACGGGAAAAAAACGGCAAATGACACGAAAAGTTTGTAAGGATGTACTAAGCTATGTTTGTTACTTAGGTACTCTTTCACGTAAAATCGGAAAAATAAATATTTTGTTTTGGTATCAATAGGACTTCATGTATAGGTTTGTCCAAATTCTTTAATTAAATTTTCAGATTTAACACTTTACGCGTGACTTCTCTCCATAATACTTTATTATCCAGTATAAAATAGCCAAAACACAACACTTACTTGCTGCACCGGCAAAGGTCCTTTATCGGAATGGTATTCCCTATTGACGAGGGTCCCAATCTGCTTGTTCCCCTCTGTCATGTCAAAGTATTTGAGGTTATCTTCCCAGGACCAGCCAGTCGCTCCGAATCGCACCCAGTCCTCGTAGTCTTCTGGGTGACCTCGGTGGTACATCATACCGTTGAGAAGGGTGCTTCCTCCTGGGAGAATAATTTTGAATACAGATTGAAGATAGGTTAGATTGTAGAGGAGTAAGGTTAGTTACTTTCGTACGTTCTGCAGTAAACGTTGTCATTGAAATATCTTGGTTGACTTTTTATATTTACTTTAAGGTACAAACTTAGTTGCATGTACCGTAAGCTACCCATGAAAACGTTGAGCAAAATTATAATACTTGAAACCCAGTTTTATATTCAAAGTTCTATAATACACACCGCAATTTTATAATGTGACAAAGTACAAAAGCGAGGAGCTTTCATTCTCACTACATTGATATCCTCAGTAAAATATAGCGGAGAATAGATTATTGCAAAGCCACTGTTGGTTGGAAAGGCATTTTGAACAGTAGGACGCACTTTCTTCTATTTGTCTTCTTAGATACCGAAAACATTTGTGGTGGAAAATCTACTTAATATTCTAGCTTGGTCTTACCCAAAGCTTTGCCTCTGGGCCACTGGCATCCTTTCTCCTTCTGATCCAGACAGTAGTTGTCGGGAACGGTGCGGTACCTCCAATCCACTTCCTCATGGTCCCAAAACGCGTTATAAAATGATGGAACTCTGGCCGTTATCGGTTCAGGACCTCCTGCTTCTAAGAGTAACACCTGGAATCCGATATGAACGTTTAGGAAAGGCTTGGGATAAGAATTACACACGGGTCACGGTACAAGAGTCGAGTGCAGTGCAGTGCTATTGGAACCGTGGTGGCCGCAGACCTCAAACGGAGGTAGTTAACGGACATTAATGGTGACTGGTGCAGTCTCCACCCGGCAGTTTCTATTTACTATGCAACCACATAAAGGAAAGGGGACTGAAGATGATCTTTCTATTACAGCCCTTACCGTGACATCTAAGCCTAAGGCTACACTATTTCAGCCCGATCGAACGCTTGGAACTATCTGTTTCAATCGCGAGACCATGTCAAACGATTTAACCATTAAGAAGTCTGGTAAGGCAGTGGAAAGTGAAGAACACAAATACTCACATTAAAAGACTTTACTTCGCTCAGTCTCCCTGCCACGATGGCCCCAGCTGCCCCCGCCCCCACCACTATAAAATCGTACTCCTCTTCCATTTGTTCCACTGACTCTATCCTCTGACAAGGATCAGCTATGTTGCACCGTCCCTTGAGGAACCCTTCTAGAAGAACCATGAATAAAAAGGTGCCATTGCAAACGGCAGAAGTTGTGATGGAGACACCTTCGTCTGCGTAGGGACAGTTGCAGTTCTGAAAGGTTTTTGGGTGAATATAGATAGTGAAACTATTTCGATTCCTTCGAGACCACAGAGTTCATTATTTGGAGACTCTTACTTAGTACGAAAGTAACTCCGAAGGTGTGGGGATTATTTTAAAGCATGTCGCGTAAAGGGTATTAGATTCATATTGAATAAACAATTTAAATAAGGCACCAAGATACACACCCACACTAGTGAAACAGAAAACCTTTTTCAAGTGTTTGCAGTTTGCAGAGGGTTATGGAAGTCACTAAAAAGAATAAAGAGTTTAATTAAAACGACACGGTTACTTACTTGAGGTGATAGGATCATTTTGGCATTCGCTTACGGACTACACGTAACACATGGAGACAACCTACAACAATAGAGAATAGGACAACACTATTGCATGAACAAAGAAATTATAACTAACACCAATTTGATTAACACTACGAGTATTTAAAGATTTTCAATTACCTACTTCAAAGGGTAATTTACCTGGTTTCAACTACATGATACTTAAGTGGTGCCAGACTCTTCTAATTAAACAGGAAATATAGTTTAAGATATTGTAGATAGTAAACACTTGATTTTCAAGAGCTATACTAGAACCCAATTACTTAGTATTAACACTTCGCTCTATTCCTGTCCTTAGACTAAAGTGAGTTTGGTTCGTAAAAATAAAGATCGAAGCTAAGCAGTAGAAAAATCGCCTTCAGAATTTGCCAACTAAGTCGGTCCATAAATGATGGCGCCACTTTAAAGTTTTCAGTACTTATAATAAAACAATAATTTCTCACAGCTGAGCAAAGGCCTCTCATCTCACCGAAGATATCAGTACAATGAGGATGTTATGACACTAGCCTTATCCGGGTTGCTAATCTGAAACCCGAGCCATGTCTGAAAAGTAGGAAACATATTTTGGCTCGACCTGGGATGTGGGATTGAATTAAGGACCCCAGTCTTGGCAGGCGAGTGTACATATCACTAGACCACACAGGCATTATTATATATATTTTTTAATTGAATTAAAACCAACATGGCTGACTTTCCAATCAATGAAATCTTCTCTAGAAGAAAAAGGTTAAAAAATCATTTTTCTCAACTAAAGAAATCGCCTTCAGCTGGAAAATAGACTACATTTCAACTGTCGTAACAATAAATATATTTTACTACCATAAACTAGTGGACAGCCGATAGAGAGAGACAGAGGTATTGCCCGTCGCCATTTTTTTTTCAGTTAGTTGTTAGTTCCTATTCCAGCCGCTGTCAAACTTCTCTATCACAATTTCAGAGTCTAGGCCTTACGTGTTATTAATTAGTGCTCCAGAAACTCAACCAAGCGACATGGTCGACCCACCACCTTCAACATGATCACATAGTCGATGTCAGAGCATTTAAGTTTATAAAGGAATTAACGTAGCATGCTTGAACAATTATTTATCTACGTTGCTACGAGTATATAATTAGTTACGCTCAGAGGTTTATCGTTTTGTCTGTGGAAGGAAGAACTGGGGGGCATTTCCTATAAATAAATGTACCATTTATGACTTCTTGAACTCACCGCATTATTCATAAAAGTGTTCATAAGCGTTTGTGATTAAGGCCCATAGCGCCTTAAGCATACACTCTCATTAACAGCATTTTATATATTACTAGCTGCCCCGCCAAACGTTGTTTAGCCATATAAAAATTAGGGGGGTGAAAAATAGAAGTTATCCGATTCTCAGACCTTTTTTTTTTGTTGTTGTTTAGCAGTGGAAATGCATTTACGCATCCCCCGCCGTCCGGGAGGTGCCAGACGGCAGGGGTATGTGGGGCTCAACCCGGTAGACAAGCTCCCCCCGCTGCCGGGGCTCATCGCACCTACCGCAGTGACTACCCACTAAAACCACTGCTGTGTCTTCAGTGCGCTTATTGTCGGGAACGTGGGAAACAGAAATTCAACCACCGAACCCGACAGCGCCGGGCCCCCTGGGGTGGGGGCCCCCTATCCGATTCTTAGACCTACCCGATAAGCACACAACATTTCTTGATAATCGGTCAAGCCGTTTCGGACGTTTCGGAGAACGAACATTAACACGAGAATTTTATATATTAGATTACTATTTTCCAAAGAGCTTTGCAAAGCCTTATTATCGGTCATTTAAGCACTCAGCATCGTCACATGTGAAAGCCATGAACCTTTAAGTCATGCGTCTATTGGGCCAATCTACAAAATATTTGCGAATTTGGGATCAGACAGACTTAAAATTCCAGTACCTACATACATATCTCAAAGGTAGAGTATCTTTGTCCGTCAAACCGTCAAATTACAATCAGATAGGTACTCATAAACAATTTCACGCGTATCTTCAAAGTTTTTTCAGTTAACTCGTGACCTTTTCGTCAAACACAATAACTATTCTTAAAACCAGGAACTACGGATATATTAAATAATTAGTCGTGTGATTCTGATCTTTTGATTACTTGGGAACATGATGCAATTATTATTTATAGACGGACCATTTGAGAGGTAAACACATAGTAGTATTACTCAATGATCTAGGTATCTGTTGATAATAGCTATCAATATTTGCATATCGCTATTTGCACGCCTCACTTAAGAGGCAGGATAAAGAGAAACTTTACTTAAAATGTAACACCTTTATTTATTGTACCTTTATTCGCAAAAAAATAATGAATATGAGTATACTATAGTCACCCACACTTGGAACGGTTGGGTTGTATTAAGATGTTTCAATAAATAAATAAAAGACTAATAAAAATAAAAATTAAACCGGGACAATTCGCGATTTAGTTAGTTGTTAGCCGAGAAACAGAAATAAGTAAGTAGTCACTACTAACAGGCATGGTAAGGGTTCCTGTAATACTGTTTAGAAATTGTTTGTTCAATTTGGAAATGATTATCCTCCCTACTAATATTTTATATGCGAAAGTTTGTGTGGATGGATGTATGTGTGTATGTATATATTATGTTTGTTACTCTTTTACGAAAAAACTACTGGACGGATTTGGATGAAACTTTACAGTAATATAGGTTATACACTAGAATAATACATGAGATACATTTTATCCCAAAATTCCCGGGGGAACGAGTACAACGCGGGTATATAGCACCGCGGGGTGCGGCTAGTTTAAATTATATCTGAAGCTATATATTTAGACTCATACAGAATTGATGTGGGTAAAGGTACACATTTTATAGTAACGAAATTAGCATCAAACCCCTTCTCAAAAATACTTTACTCTATTTTTTCTTGCTTGTCCCAAAATGTGGACTAATGTCGTCAATTTCCCAGCCGAAAACGACTACTCCTGAAGAGGAAAAAGGTTTAGAGATAGGGTAAGATGAAATAAAATAATTAAACCTTTTTCCTCATCAGGAGCAATCGTCAAGTAAGAAAAAATAGAGTATACGTACTTTTATTCAAATAACTATATTTTATTACTTTTTAAGTTAGTTTTTAATGTAATGTTTTAGAGTAAGTAATTTAAATACCTTTGTATTGCGTACGCATGAGCTCGTTAAACCAACATTGCTTATTAGCTACAACAAATTAAATAACAACGTATTTTTATGAAGCTAATTCAGTTAGGTAAAGGTAAATGCCATGGTTTATTAAAATATTTTCCACAATACCTACTTACTAAAATAAATTAAATTAAAAATTATGAATACCTTTGGCTACGCACACTTACTAATTAAATAAACTTAAAGAAATAAAATGAAATAAATTAAAAAAAATATTGTAAGAAGTTCAATGTCAATAAAATGAGTACTTACAGTTTTACAGTTTTTATAAATATTTACATTTAATAAATTTTTTTAAAACTTTAAAACTACGCAACGGATTTACATTTAATAAATAAATAAAATAAATTAAATTACTCACATATCTACGAACGTTTCTCGCGAATATTTCGGAGCGGCGTTAAGAACTGGCCAAATCATTTAAGTTTAAAGAATTACATCACCGAAGTTAAGACCTGAAGAGCTATCAACACGAAATGCAGTCCAAAAATGAATAATACCATGGTCCGTCGTTTAAGTATGCCGCACCCATAACTTATACGATGCTTATACATTTTGCAGTAAATTTTTATGCAAATCTAGATTAGATAAGTTGACTTTAACCGGCTCAATTCTTAAGTATAGGTTGTACCTAATTAAGTGAGGGTGTTTTATCTTTAACTAGCCGCGCTCCGCGGTTTCACCCGCGTTGTCACCCTTTCTCAGTCTCTGGACTAACTGTAGGTATAGGTACCAAATTTCATTCAAATCGGTTTAGTAGTTTTGGCGTGAAAGCGTAACAAACTTATATTCACATTTATAATACCTAGGTACTTATTACTTTTTATAAAAAATACTTTTAATATACGATATTGCTTATTATTTTATCTGAACGTTAGGTAGCCTCAAATGACATACTAATTTTCTTTTAATGATTGAACATAATAGGGGAATTAATTAACAGTTCTATTATCGATTTAAAAACTGTATTTTCAAAACTCATCTCGCCTTATTGACAAGGCACAGTGGTTTGTGATAGCGGTTACTGTGTGAGGCTGGGGGTTCGATCCCACCCGGAGTCCCGGAGTCCAAAATTCGTGCATAGTTGTTGGCGACGACATCAGGGTGTCAATTATAAAGTCATATCTGTAGTAATTCATCACACTTTTCTGTAGTAATTTTGTTTCTGTCACGATTTGCTAACCTTGAAAATGGGTACCTACTTGTCAGGAAGCCCTTGACAGAGCTGAATGAAAGGAATAGGGGGGGAGGGGGTGCGAAACAATGGGACACTTAAGGTTCATATAATAATATCTCCAAAGGGCCTCTACGCGTTGGATCTGTGTCCCCTCGCATGCCTCTCAAATAGATAGACCGGGCTTCTCCCGTGACTTAGGAGAACCACTACATAGTATAAAAAGTCGCTTCCACCGCTGCCCCTATGTATGCTCAGATCTTTAAAACTACGCAAAGGATTTTGATGCGGTTTAT
This sequence comes from Cyclophora punctaria, assembly GCA_951394245.1. Taxonomy (NCBI): domain Eukaryota; kingdom Metazoa; phylum Arthropoda; class Insecta; order Lepidoptera; family Geometridae; genus Cyclophora; species Cyclophora punctaria. The sequence continues at coordinate 5,680,705 of OX596189.1, forward strand.
ATGTATAAAAAATCCCGAAATTCCCGCGGGAACGGGCATAGCGCGGGTAAAACTGCGTGGCGTTGCTAGTATAATAATAAGTATAATCCATGCTAATGTTCATCAATAATTCATTAAAACACAGTAACTTTCGAGCTGATCATAACGAATAGCGATAAAGAAACATGCAAGATAAAGTCAAGCATGTCGGTAGCTTGTATTATGTTAACTATGTGTTTTGGGTCTAGTTTAAGTACCTAATCGTCACAAGTCACAACTGAACACAGGTGAGGCCATGATCTATTTTGCGATCAGTATCTATTTCTGCATTATCCGTTATTCATTTGTCTGTCTGTCTGTTTGTTCCGGCTAATCTTTGAAACGGCTAGCCCGATTTGGATGGGACTTTCACTGGCAGATAGATAACTTATGTAACAAGAAGTAACTTAGACTACTTTTATTTCAGAAAATAAATTCCCGGGAACGGGTACAACGCGGGTAACACCGCGGAGAGTTATGAAAATAAATAAAAGCTCGAAGTTAGAATGACCATTTACTCCTTAACTCACAATATGCTCAAAATCAGTAAAATCACGATCTTCCGTCTATCTCAGCGCACGGTCTTCCATTACTGATCATCAATCACAGACGGTGGGTTTCCCTTCATTGATGAGGACCGCCCATTCCATGATGTTGTGTATTCTCATATGGTTTTCGTCTTTGACTGCAATGAATGATGATAATAATTTAAATTCATGATGGGGTAGTGAGAAATTTTTGGTCTATTAAACACCGGCCAAATGCAAGTCGGACTGCACGGAGGGTTCCGTACTTTAAAAAACACGGCAAAAAATCACGTTTGCTGTGTGGGAATATTAAATATTTATTTTATTAAATTCTATTTTTAGTATTTGTTGTTATAGCGGCAATAGAAATATATCATCTTTGAAAATGTCAACTGTCTAGCTATCACCGTTTTTGAGACGGACAGTGAAGTCTCAGTAATAGGGTCCCGTTTTTACCTTTTGGGTACGGAACCCTTAAAACGAATATTAAAGAAGTAGTTTCTTTTTGTTATCCATTTTTGATAGAAACTCTTTGCTCCTTGCTTTTGCTCTTGAATTGCTTCGAGCTTAGTTTTGATTCCATGATTTCCATCATTCTGATAACACCAACTAAGTGTTTACCTAGTCGTGTGGCGCAGTAGGTGAGGGTGGTCCATTGTACATATTGTATTAAAAAAAGAGGTTCCGGAGGAAGGGGGGAATTTCCCACAGGAATGGACACAAGGCGGGTAATACCGCGGGACGCTGCTATCTTGAATATATCTATCCAATACAAATATAATTCTTCGAATCAGGCTGGTAATTCCCGAGATTAGCCCGAACTTACAAACACAATTACATAAATTACCTTCTTATAATATGAATACTGTTATTATAAAGAGGTAAAGTTTGTAACTTTGTTTTTTTGTAAAGGCTCAGAAACTACCAATCCAATTTGAATTTTTGTAATTGTTAGCTAACTACATTCAACAGGAATATGATAGGCTTTCGTGACGAAAGTTTTACAGGCCGGGTATAACGCGTGTAAAACCGCGGGGCGCTGCTAGTATTAGTATATGTACAGTACTATAGTAACTATAGTAACTAAGTCTTACCTTGCACCCGAACGTGCAGCTTCTGCGGTTTATCAAGAATCGGCAACTTGGGTCTGCCAAGCATGAAATGGGTTGTGGAAGATATTATTTTTGGAAACTCCTGGAAATGATGAAGAAGTTTCAGGTGTGGTGGGTTATTGAATGAGGAACAAACAAAGAATATGCTTCTTCTTTTTTGAGTAACTTCCTACTAATATTAAGTATAAATGCTAAGTCTGTGAGGATGTATATATTATATATGTATGTTTGTTACTCTTACACGCAAAAACTGCTGAAAGGATTTGGATGAAACTTTACAGTAATATAGGTTATACATCAGAATAACACATGGGATACATTTTATTCCGAAATTCCCGCGCAGGTACAACGCAGGTGAAACCGCGGCGCGCGGCTAGTTAAATATAATCCTTCATAACCACGAAGCTAAAGCTTCGTGTTCATAACCGATTTCGGATACATCGACTGCTCTGTTTAATTTGGTGTCTTGCACTCTCATATGACTAATTTTATCCACATTGTACCCGTCCCATGGGAAAAAAATCCCGTGAAAAAAAGGTAATCTACACTATCTATCTATATATATAAAAAGGAAAACTTTGTTTGTTTATAATGAACTAGCAGCGCCCGCGGTTTTACCCGCGTTATACCCGTTCCCGTGGGAATTTCGGGATGAAAAATAGCCTATAACCTTCCCGTTGAATGCGGCTATCCATTACAAAAAGAATTATTCAAATCGGTTCAGTAGTTTCTGAGATTAGCGCGTTTAAACAAACAAACAAACAAACAAACAAACAAACAAAACAAACTCTTCAGCTTTATAATATTAGTATAGATAGGCTCAAAAACTACTGGACCGTTTTTAAAAATTCTTTCACCAATCGAAAGCTACATTATCCACGAGTAACATAGGCTATTTTTCATCCCGAAATTCCCACAGGAATCGACACAACGCGGGTAAAACCGCGGGGCGTTGCTAGTAGTTTATTTATCAGTACCTGGTCCCATATATTCTTCCTAATTATCTTGGGTTCTTGTCGATCCGATCTGGCAGACTTTGGGTTGTAATCTGGAGGGTGGTACAACATGTCGTAAGGACAAAGTTGTTCTTTTGGAGCCCAATTCGTGTTGAAATATGTTCCTTTCGCTACTGGTATTATCATTGAGCTTCTCAACTTTTCGGGGGGAGGCCTTTGACATACTACTTTTGCTATTTGTGCAGGCATTTTCAGAAAAAACCCAGAACTTTTATATATTAACCTACATTTAATTTCGATTGATTTGTGTCGAATATTGTTAAATTGAAGACGTAGAGTATAAAAAAACCATTGATTTATAAAAAAACTTATAAATTTTAAATACCTAGGTAATTGTTTCTTACATATTTACTTGCGGGTGTTCGAGTCACGTGACGTCCACGTGACGTCAATCAATATGAAGACCATAAAGCACAGAACGCTTACGATACTCTTTGCCCATAAAATATATTTTTTTAATCAGGTGAAAGGTGAGGGCACTGACCTCTGTCAGAGTGTTTTCACCATGGACTTATTACTAAAATCAATCCATGGTTTTCACATTATCCGATCCGATATCGGTGTCAGACGACGATAGCCGACATCCGATAGCCGATAGACACCATGTGCTATTTTCACATATTTCCGACAAAATCGTTCCGATACGGCCATTTGCTCTATAGCTTAGTGCGTGCAGGTCATCATGGCAGACTATAATAGAAAACTTTATTTGCTGTATCTATTATATTTGAGACGCAAAAACAGATCTGTCCACAGACAGTATTGGATGCATCCCATTGTGGAAGCTAGATATTCAGAGGGAGCATTTTATACTATTTTTAGCAAGCTACAAAACGCACCTAGAAAGTTTTTTAATTACTTTCTTATGAGTGAATCCACATTCAATTATTTGCTAATTCATATCACAAACAGTATCAAAAAACAACCAAACTAGTAAACAAGCTTAAAGTGGCCGCCGCGCATCGGGCTCTACGCACACAGAGACAATTTAGATACACGTATAGCACACATACAAACATTATCGTCCGACGGCTCATGGGCGTCCGATGGTGCCGCCAGCATATCGGTGTCGGCTCCGATATCGGATGGGCGTCCGACACCGATATCGGATCGGATAATGTGAAAACGCTCTAACGCCTCCCGACACGCTGTTTGTATGAATAGTTTCTAGTCTAGTAGCGGCCGGCCGGCCCGGCGGTGCTTCTATGCTCTGTGAATGGGACACTAGGTTCGTCCTCACCGCGTAGGTTGGCATCTCTCTATATCTCTATGGTGCTAGTCATCAAATAATGTGAATACAAATTGGTTCACTTATGTATTATTATAGTTAATAATTTGTTTTACGTCTAAATTCATGATGGATATTAGCAGTGTCGACTCACAAAACATGATAGGTTTGTTTTAAACAATTATTTACGCTTATTTTGTTGATTTTTTGTATTATTTTTATCGCAATTTTTTTTTGTATTTTTAGAGTCTTTAAATATTTTGAGACCACCAGTGAAAAGAGCCGCAGACGACGAGCTTGTTTACAATTACTTACCCAACAACGTATTTTTCTTGACTGACACCAATCGCAAGAAACCTCGGAAAAAAAGTAAATTCAAAAAGAGTTCCAGGCGACTGATTGAGTCATCCACATCGCTTATATTGGAGAAGGCTTCTAACACAGAGGTAAGGAGAAAGTTCTAGTAGGCTAGTGGCCAACTCTGGTGCTTCACAGCAGATTAAGGCCGCCTAAAGGTTTCTGACTGTGGTTTGAGCGCTCGGCTCACGATCCGGAGGTCCCGGGTTCGATTCTCGGTAGGGACAATGTCTCACAAAAGTCTCTTTGTGAGACTGCACTCAGATTGGTTGGAGCATTGCAGGCTGAATCACCTGATTGTCCGAAAAGTAAGATGATTCCGTGCTTCGGAGGGCACGTTAAGCCGTCGGTCCCGGTTACTTTCTACGGACAGTAGTCATTACATGAGCCATGTCAGAGGCCTTTGGCGGTTCAATAACTCTGACACCAGGATTGGTCAGGTTGACCATCCACTCGATGAAGAAGAAGAAGATGGTATAACTATAGGACTTACCAAATAGAGAACGATAGCCCATCTATACTTTGGACTGACAATGTCTAACGACCAATGCTATTAAGATTGCTCTAAACGTTATTCTTCTGTAAAATATTCAGTTATAATCCTTTCCTCAACAGATATTCGATAAAATTACGATTGTAAGCAATACTGAGTTATGCTCCAGGCATTACAATTCGAACAATCACAGGCAAGTAGGCAAAAGTAAAGACCGAGAGAAACCTCTTATAAAGGTGATAGTCATACCCAATAGCGATAGCGTTATCAAGACTAAGTCCAAGAAGGAGTGTAACGTAGTGACTCAAATCATTAACAAGAGTGATTCCAATCAAGACAATTCTATTCAAACTAAAAAGATATACCTGGTCGTATCAGGGAAGAATAAAGGAAAAGTGTACACGATAAAAACTTTAGACAGTTTGTACAATTTAGAGACAGATGAGAGTAACAATGAAGAAATAACTCCAAGCCCCTATGCGCGAGGAGAATACCACACCTACAGTCAGTATCGAATGGAAGGGATAAAATATATGAATCCTGCTGAAGCGAAAATAGCTATGAGGAGGCACAGATGTCAATGTAAATATAGCCATAGTGGTAACCACGAACAGAGTAGGGATATATCGGAGGGCAATTCAAGCCAATCAAATAGCATATTTCAAAATATATCATTTTCATCTGACGAGGTCAAGGAAGATACAAGTGATGGTAAAAGTAAAATTAAAATTTTCGGTCGATTGGGACTGACTGAAGACGATAGGTACATACTTAAGTGCGGTGCTACTATAGACAATGAACCAGGTTTGTAAATTATACTTATATAGTAAATGACCGTCAACAAAAAATTTACAAGATGACGATTTCTATACTAATATTATAAAGCTGAAGAGTTTGTTTTGTTTGTTTGTTTGTTTAAACGCGCTAATCTCAGAAACTACTGAACCGATTTGAATAATTCTTTCACTGTTAGATAGTCTATTTATCGAGGAAGGCTATAGGCTACATTTTATCCCGAAATTCCCACGGGAACGGGCACAACGCGGGTAAAACCGCGGGGCGCTGCTAGTTCAATTATATTTAGTCTCGCACCGCTCCGCGCCGCTTCAAGCTTCCGCGTTGCTTGACACCGCTAATAACTTTAAGAAATATATATTATAATTTCTTAAAATCATTAATTATACATCCTAAAATAATAATCCTGAGGTTACTTACTGATGTTGGTCGAAGAATTATTTCATAATCTTTTTGAATTAACTAACATTATTTATATTCACGCTATTGTCATATTTACAGTAATAGCGGATTTTGAAAGATTCGGTGGAATGAAAAGCCCACAAGATGTACAATACGGCACTTGTGTATCAGACGGTAAGTCAGTTGGGACCGGTTCACTGGCACACATGATCCCCGGCATATCCCTCTCGGTTAAGAAGAACAAAGATTCACCAAGATTCAAGACTGATTTTGATAACTACAGAGAAGATGACGATCATAGAATACAAAATTTTACATACGATGATAGCTTTGAATCGGATGACAAAGACCATAGGTTTGACAAGTTTAATAAATGTATAGATGAGATGAAGAGAGATATTGACAAAGTGGCCAAAGGACTCACCCCCGGGACCTTTCTACAGGAAAGAAACGAAGACAACAAGCCACCGATGGCCACACAAGTTGACGTCTCAAAATACATCGATGAAATTGCTTACTTGAAAAATTTAATTCGCGACCAAGAAGTAGAGAAGGTGACCCAAGCCACGTATATTACGTCAGACGATCTATGTTTATTTTCCCGAAACTATTCATCTAAACAAAATGATCCACAAAAACCAACAGATGAACAAAAACGAACTGATGAACAAAAACGAACTGATGAACAAAAACGAACTGATCAACCAAAACGAACTGATCAACCAAAACAAACTGATACCTTAAAATATGACGAGTTAGCGGAAGAGAGCGAATCCACTACCAATTTTCAAAATCAAAACGAATACTGTTCTTCAAAATGCTCTAAAAGTGCTCAAAGATCGCCGGGATCTCTTTCCCCAAAGTATAACCAACAAATAACGGTGGAAAATAGTGCGAAACGATATAAAATCATCCAAAATGGCCCTGAACCTTCGCCGAGAAAAGATTTGCCAACAGTGTCTGAATGTGAGTCGCCCACATATCAACAAAGAAGAGCACAAAGCACTTCAGCAAAATTGAACAAGAATCAACAGAATACTAAACGCAGTCAACCAAATTCACCAACAAATCGGAACGAAGTTCAGGAGGTAAGAATATACTCAAATAAATCGCATCATCAACAGACATACTCACAGGATTACCGTAAGAAAGCAGATGGACATCAACAGCAACACTCACAACGTCAGCAACAAGAGCAACAACAACAATTACAAAACCAGCAACAAGAACAAAAACAACAAGAACTATACCAACAACAACAACAAGAATACCAACAACAACAACAAGAATACCAACAACAACAAAAACAATACCAACAACAGCGACAACAACAATACGAACAACAGAAACAATACCAACAACAACAACAACAACAACAACAATACCAACAACAGCAACAATACCAACAACCGCAACAATACCAACAACAGCAACAAGTACAACATGCGTGCAAGCACTGCTCAGCTATGGCGAAAAAGAAGCAAGAACCACGTGTTCGATATTCAGACGAATATGTGAAGCCAAAAGATCCATACAAATACTATGGTGATAAAAAACAGCCTCAGAGCAAAAATAATGACGACAACAATGCACCTCAGGGACAACAAATAACGCTCACGAGTGAAACGATTAATGAAAAGATGGAATCTATTCAACAAATGAATCAAGGACAACAAGTGACGTATTCAGACAATTTAAGAAATACCTCGCGGTTAAAAACAACTAAAGAAAATACCAACAGTTCGAAGCCTGAACCGCAACAGATATATCCGGATGATGGCAAGCAATCGCCTAGGCAACACAAAAAATATTATGAACATATTAATACTAATGAAATTATTCAACTCCCATACGAAAATAATATAACTTATACTAAAAAATTGAGTCAAGACAGTAAAAAATACTATCAAAGGCCTCTAAAAGACGCCGCATATCATATACCACGTCCAGATTCAAAAGATATTATCACACAGACGATAATGGAAAACTCTCATTCTAGCGACAAACTGCCAATTTCTAATATGGAAAATCTAACCATAAAAACTCAGAAATACTATCCGAACCCAAACCAAAGCGTACAAACTCCATATGCAGACAATGTGATTTACACCAGAGAAGTACAGATCACAACTCAAGATAACTTTCCAATTTGCAGCCGTGAGGGTGAGATTCCATTTACAGACAATGTGGTCTATACAAAGCAAATTCAAAACGTGCCAATAGCATGCGCTGATCGAAGTCCAGGGTTAGATAGACCAGGTACAAAGCAAACTGTACATCTCGAAAATATAGAATATTATCAAAAGCCGTCCCAGGATTCAAATAAACCTTACACAGAATATGCAAAAGATTACGAACAAAAAACACAAATTAGGCAAGATGTAGTTAAGCAAGATGGAAACTTACGTGATTTATATGTGAACAATTTTATGAAATCGTATGATAACGACGGACAATCCAGAGCTCCATTTGAAAATGTAACAGAAGAATTACAGGCAACAATATATGAGAATGTCACTACTACTAATGAACCCAAAGAGCAACAAGTGGAGCAGCCAGCCAAAGCAAATAAGCAGCGGGACACGCAAGGAATCCAAACTAAGCATCACAAGAACCGACCCGGAAAGAAAAGATCGAAAGGTTATGGCGCTAATCCAAAAAGGTAGGCACTAAGATTTTAACTATTTTTTCCCTGCTCAACAAAATATTTAGGCGTGACCCCATCAAATCAGGATAAATAACGTAACCGCGATCTAAAATTGTTTTCGTACTCGCGCTATGTATTACCTTGCGGGTGGAACCACCGCGTGGAACAGCTAATTATTGTAGTTTAGATTTAATATAATCAGCCTAAATCCTTGCTACCCTAAAGATACCATTATCTAAATCATATACTAGTTATGTATTTACAAACATTACAAATAGTAATAACTTAAATATAATTTACATAGCGTAATGAGCAAGTCTGAAGGAATACAAGTTCAAATTACCAAGAAATCTGAAACTATGTTGAATTCCGAAAAACCAGTATACAATTGTGATTGTAAAGACAGCAGACTACATTCCTACTTTCACGATAATGAACTCAGTGACGACGAAACTACAATGCGCAAAGTGGATGCTTGTGTCAGTCCTCTTGTCATAATATCAGTTTTTAACAACGAAGATAAGAAAAATAAAACATTGGATCCTGACTGCTATGAAATTCAAAATCCGTTAAAAACCGTCGAAGAAAGGAAAATGGATAAAGGAAAAAAAACACCGCGCCTTAAAAGCAAGTCTCGATCAAGATCGAGGTCACCGGACCAGCCGAAGACGCGGAGACAACCTGCCAACAAAGTTATTGAAACAAGAATGGTAAGAACTGAAACGAAAAGCCCGACGCAGTCGAAAGTATTCAGAAACACGAAGAAGACAAATGAGCAAAGAAACAAATCCGGACAAAGGTCAGACGCAAGGAAATTGAACAGTAAAGATCCTAGTCCAGATCACAGTCCTCAAGGAAGAAGAGTTAAATGCAAAGTCCGTAGTAAAGACCAAGGGGTCAACACAAAAGATATAGAAACTAACATTGTTTCTAAAACAGATAAATTAATAGATGAATTGATGAAAATTAAAGTGTACAAACCACCTAAAAGAGAAAAGTCGAAAATATCTGTCAACATAGATAGTGAAAATGACTTTTACGATGTTTCTTTCCACCAAGGAAAATTTGTGACAGACCTGTCAGTGAGGAAGACAATAAAGGATTGCGGAGCTCAACCCCACTACCCGAGGCATAGGTCTGAGTCGATGACGAACTTCCTGCCTCTAGAGAAGGAGTTTCATGATGAGACTGCAGTACAGAAATATACGCAGAAGGAGTTTAAGGTAAAAACGAAGTATTACAATAACTCTTAAGTAAATTTGAAATAGTTGACTTAATTTAAACTGTGCAAGCACTTCACTTTTACTTTTTCTTTCAGAGTATTGGAGATGAAATGACAGCTTTAATAGGACAAGTAACCGGAATTAAAGCAAAAGATAGTTTAGAAATAAGTCACAGGTAATTAAGAGATAAAAAAAATTGTGATGAAATAAATAATCAGCTTTGTACTTACTTAAATTATGATATATTTACTTAATAAATATGTTTCAGACGTGATAGTGATGATGTCAATGTTGAAATATACACACAGACAGACCATACACAAATGGTGAAACAAGAAAAATGTGGGCCGTCGAGTCAAGAAGAATTAGACTTCTTTGGTGAGGACACAGTTACTAAACGGAGTACAAGTGCATAATACACTAGGCTTAGATATGTAACTTTGTCTGCCATAAACGCTGACAGCTTAACTACTGCAAATATCATTTCTATATGGAGATAGTGGCGGATCCATACCTTATCACCGGAGTCCATATCAAGTCCTAAATTAAAATTTATATTACGTTTTCGAAAGCAAATTTTACACCACATGAATTAAATTTAACCGTAATTGTTTTTAAAATGTTTCTCTTGACTAAACCTACCCTCACCAGGGTCAAGCTCCCCCAAACAAAAATCCTGGATCCGCCACTTTATGGAGATGCTTAGAAGTCTGCCGAACGGCAAAGATAAGTCTAGGTTATCTATTAACCTACTCTAATCCTGCTAAGAATCGTAATACCTACCGATGACATTGGAAAACAGCCAGTCGTGGTAACTCTTTCCAACCAATTTATAAAACGAGGGGTTTTAGTAAGGTCTCGAACAAATTGTATATTGTATCTTTATTTATATCCAAGTCTGGCACTGTATTAAAGCCCACTCCCCCAAGCATCACGATGCGACTGATTACAATACAAGGCATAATAAATTAAAAAATCTACTTACATTGTGGTGGTTCGTTCGTTCGTGGTTCGTTCTCGCTAAAACTCGAGAACGGCTGGACCGATTTAGTTGATTCTGGTTTTGAAATGTTTGTCGTAATCCAGGGAAGGTTAAAACGACAACAGTGTCGGAATAAATGCGGATGAAACCTCAGGGCAGCTATACGTGATATATATATTCTAACGCGATATAGACCAGTTTCATTTAGTATGATGATGACATAATAAGACAATTAACACACGATGTTGATTGGCGTAACATTTGAAATTTGAATTTTCCACCTAACAAAACACAGGATTTTATTTTAACGTGTCTTGTAACTTGTTGCATTCTGTCGCGTCGTTGCTAAGGAGGCAGAGGGATTAAAGGTTCAAACCACTCACAGTTATAATAAAAATACTCGTATTACTTGTGCTAATACATACTTCGAAGTTTTTACAAGATTTGTTGTATGAACAGCCCCAATTAAACACTTCACCGGAGATGAGTGTCAAGTCGAAAACCCTTTGGATCGAGATCGTGAGATACGGAGGCTCTTGGGCATTGGTCGAGGGCTCAAACTGACTTCTAGTGGTGCGAAGGTAATGATGATCAGCTAAAGACACAATACACCATGTGTCAATATCAATATCTCCTAGAATTTATGTCTCTTGTCTTGGGGGCTAGTTGTCACAAAACTACATAATTTTTTATTTTAATTTATTGCTTTTTATTTTCTTTTTATAGAGACCCTTATACACGAACGAACCAGGGCTGCAGCAATTTTTCAATGTTAATCGATGGTACTTATATATGTTTTTTTTTTATACCAAAAAGCACATAAATAAACATTTGTCATAATGATAGAAACAGCCTTTTGCTATTTTTGCCTTTTGCAAGGTTTATTGATTTTTGCTTGAGTCGTTCTGTAGAGCGACGCAGCATTTTTTTAAATATTTATTCTATAGATTAGTAACACACATTCAAAATATACGATTTCAAACAGTAGAATATTGGTATCCAAATTGTAATCTCGAGATCGACCCAAAAACTGCAAATCATAATTTTATTTTAACATTAGAATGGAATAATGTGTAATAAAAATCTGAGATAAGGTAAAATGGATCGGGATCGCATGTATACAATTGTGTTGATCACTAAATTAGATGACTTGAACTATAAGCATAAATTTGTTTAATACACGTTAATAATTAGTTTGTTTATTTCAGTAAACAACCAATAGTGGTAACAGGAGTTACTATGGTGGAATCGAAAAATTCTATACCATTCAAAAGGAATGCTAATCATAAACAAAGAAATAATGCAAAGGCAAAAAATATCGATAAATTGAAACAAGAGGTTTTAACGGGAGATTATAAAGAGGATGCTATGAAGAATTTTGTGGAACTAACACCATCTGTGATGATAAATTCTACGGAAAATAAAGCGCCACCAAAAACCACTACGATTTCTAGTAGTATAAAACCACCTAGCCCTCAAGTGGTTGAATCTTGTACTCATCTCATAGGTCGATCCCCTCTCTGTTACCCAAAAAGATGTCAACACGACTCCAGTAAACCTTATATCTGTGATATTGATCCGTGTAAAATTCATAGCTGTAATCAAAAATCGTGTAACATTGATCCCTGTAGTTCTCACCGACACAGATCCAGATTGGGTGCAGCTAAACGTAACATTCCAAAATATTGTAACCCAAAACCTTGTATCCCTAGATCTTGTATACCTAGACCTTGTAGCCCTAGACCTTGCAGCCCTAGACCTTGTAGCCACAAGCCATGCTGCCCTAGGCCTTGCAGCCCCAGGCCTTGCACTCCAAAGTCTAGCAGCCCTAGGTCTCCCAGTCCTAGGCCTTGTAGCCCTGTTCCCTGTAACTCAAAACCATGCTGGGAAGCACCCTTCAATCACGACACTGTCTTAGTATGTGACTCGAAACACTGCTTCATTGAAGTTCCGGCCTGTGAACATTTAAAACGAAAAGTTTCTCCTTGTGAGTCAAATGTATTTTGTCCCGCACCGAGGCCTCGCGTGTGCCACACGATGAATCCGTGCCCAGCACCGAAGCCGAGAGTCTGCCCTGAACCTAAGCCAAGAGTGACGGTGGAAGTGAATTCCATTTGCAGCTCTGGACCCACTCACAGGAGTAATTGCAGAATGAAGACCACGAGTAGTCCAAAGCCAGTTTGCAGCCCAGAATCAAGGCCTTTCAGCATACATTCAGCGAACTCTTGCAACTCTAAGCCACGCTTGGAAAGAACTTCGCTATACCAGCAACTCATACTAAATAGAAACATACAAGTGTTCTTACAAGTAGAACAGTTTTCTAAGCAAAAACCTATTTGCTTGTCCAGAAAACAGTATGATCAGGTTAAAAAGTCTATACAGAGAACGTTATCTAAGTGTAGTAAGCGATGTTCCAAGGAAGACAGCTGCAAGGCTAAGAAAATGAATCACAATTCTTGTAAGTCACGTGTCATTCCCAGCATGTGTTCTGTGGGAGATGTTAAGATGACACCGCAGAAAGCTTTAAAGAACAGCAGCGTCGATAAGATTGCCACGTTGTTTAAGAAGTCGCTGGTCAGTTTTGAGAGTAACAAACGGATATGTGGAAATCAGAAAGAGCAGCATTGTAACACGGTTATCGTTTACTGCTCAGAGACAGGAGACCACAAGAAGGATTGGTGCAAGGCCGTCAAGAAGTCACAGTCATCAATGCAAGTGACGTACGCCAATGTGACTTACATGAAAGAAATTACGATATCTTCTCTAAGCGAAACCGACGGAAGTTTCTCGGCAGCGTCCAGTTTGAACATCAAACAAATTGATTCTATTGAGACTCTTTTCAGAGGTACGGTGAAACCGTTCATTTTAGCTGATCATGCATACATATATCACACGCACGTCATTTACTTTAAGTTGCACAATTGCAATTATAGGTCAAATTAGCAATCAATTTAGTGTAATAAATCAGTGTACGTAAGATTGATAACCTCTATTAGTATAATATAGGGTGTGGTTTGAATTGTCTATGCTATGGGATTCAGACAATCTGGTAAAATAAAACCAAGTACCAAGCGACGGGCGAGGAGTTCTAACATTGACTTATCCAGGCTTAGGGGCACAGCCCCAAAATCATTTGCCTTGACAAGCCTTTCCCTAAACCAGAAGATTCACAAATCTTGTGTTTTGTGACTGCATTTTACAACTCTTTCCAGAGCACAAAAGGTCGCGATCACCCAATCTTGGAACATCAGACATAACAGCAGCAACTGCTGATCAAACGTCCAATTTCAATAAAAAGATTGAAGAAACTAAACAGAAAAAGCCATTTTTGAAACGGCTCATGTCTTTCTTGGTCATGCGTAATGAAAGGGCAGTCGCGATGCCGATGTATAAAACAGAACTGAAGGAACATGAGGGATCCATAAACAGTTCTTTGGATTCTTATCATTTAAGTTCTTCGCTTGGTGTATGTATCTCATCTTCATTCAGTGGCAGATCCAGGTTACCAGGGCTGGATGTGAACCTACAGGGCCCTAGACACCTGTCATTTTTCGTGTATGTATGCTCAGGCTTAGGGGAATCAAGCCCCGAGTTAACATTCTGGATTTGCCACTTGACTGCATTGAAATCAATCTATCTAGGGTAAATAATCATAAAAAATAATTTTTGATCGATAATTTCGATAAAATAAAAAACGGTTGATATTAAATATTTGTAGAAGTGCAGAGAAGGTTTATGTTGTATTTAGCAGTCTGTTGTATTAGCAGATTAGATTGATAGGAGCGTGTCAAATCATGCAGGATTTTGAAACCACTAGGTAAAAAAAGTAAACTCTAAACTCGAGAATATTAGTGCTCAACCCTGGTGTCAGATGATTTTTAGACCGCCTAAATGCCTCCAACATGATTTAAGGACTGAAACAAAACGACCGGGATCGACAATTTTACATGACTTCTGAAGCACCGTAGCCTGTGGTAGCGCTCAGGTCTTTAGAAGTAGAATAAAGTTCCCTTTTTGAAAGTCTCTCATGAAATGTTTCATTTTTATGTTCCTGTTTCAGGCTATTGACTTGACGTCATCACTGTACGACACTTCTATCTCTTTCTACACAAACCACAGCGTTCGGCCTGAAATATGTAAAATTAAACGAGGGTTCTTTAGTTCAGTCCGAGGGTTTTTAAACTATCGAAACAAATAATATTTTTTGAATGTTGTTTTAATATTATTGTTTTTTTTGTGTTATATTACTTATAAATGTATAGATAAATTTTACTCATTTATTTGATTCGTTTAATTTAACTACATCCATTACCTACTATGGTATTGGTACTAAACTAGGTACCTACTAAATGTCTACGCCATATGCCCCACCGACGTGGTCTAAACGTAGGTTAACCCGCATTGTTTATCGTAATTACTTGAACTATAATTTAGTAAAAAGGAGAAAGCATAATTATGTAGCAAGAATAATTAATCCTCATTTAGGTCTCAATGCATTCAATATTTTTGAACTTTGGCGCATTTTTGTATGCCAATGACTATCGTTAGTTATCGTTAGTTCTACTTTCGTAGGTTCTATTATTATCTGCACAAGAACGTCATTCCAAGTCTTCTTCTTATCGAGTGGATGGTCAACCTGACCAATCCTGGTGTCAGAGTTATTGAGCCGCCAAAGGCCTCTGACATGGCTCATGTAACGACTACTATCCGTAGAAAGTAACCGGGACCGACGGCTTAACGTGCCCTCCGAAGCACGGAATCATCTTACTTTCCAAGTAATTTTCATCATTCCAAGTAAAGCATATGTCAACAAGCTGTCATTTCCAGCGACTGTCAAGTGTCAGTCATGTCAAAATCTTTGGAAAAACATAACCTCCCTCACTCAACTCAAGTCAATCAAACCACTTCAATGTTGATTGATGTTACAAAAATTATATTGAATTGAATGTTTTACTATTAGTTTAGTTATTGAATTCAAAGAAATAAATATATTTCCTTGTTAAATCTCACTCGTAGAATAAATTTCTTATAATCTACATCATGGCGTTGATTAGGCGCAGTGTGTTTCTCATGTCTAAAGCCATTAGAAGTTTACCTGTGAATCAACAAGGTATGTTATCAACTATTTTGTTTATTTAACAATTATTATTATATTTATTAGTACCTTGGGTTTGTTTTTTAGTGCAAAAAATACACAGATATGTAGCACCTACTCTGCAAGAACTGAAGCGGCGGGAAAATAAAATTGGTGGGAAGAAAGATTATCCAAGAAACACTTTTCTTGAATGGAACCTCGAAGCTGAGGTACATGCCTTCGGCTGCCGATTAAACGAGGAATTCGACCCTGACCTACTGCTGCAAGCGTTCACCGACAGGTCTTATGTGATTAAAGAGGAATTGAAGCAGAAACAGATAGAGTTTGACTTGAAAATGAAAGACAATAGATCACTTATTGAAGAAGGTTTGTGTACTTATTTATTATTCATGATCGCTGTAGGCTCAGCCCCAATTTCATTGTCCACTGAACTCGATCGGTCAACTTATCCAATTAGTTAGCACCTATCAGGTGCAGGAACGAAACTGAGATCACAACATCAAAATGGTTTCACTAAAACCGATTTCAGTTGATTGTAGTTCAAAATAGAAACGGTGAATTTGGACCTAAATAATACATTAATCTAAGATTATTGGAACAGAAGTTGGAACTAATATTGTATGTCATCTACATGAAGAATTAGCCAACTATAACTTGAAGCACTCTGTAGTTTTAAGAACATTGTACCTATTCCTATCATAACAACGTGATGAAAGTAAACTCCCTCATAATATTCCTCATAAATGTTGCTTTCATATACAAAACAGTTTTTTCAAATATTGTTCCAAAGATTCACATTACAATAAATTCTTCCACATTATTACATTAGTACCTTCTACATAGATTATCTATACATAAAAAAATAAAAAAAGTATTAGCCTGTAATGTCCTACTGTTGGGCAAAGGCCTCTCGTCTCACTGAAGATATTAGTGAAGATATCTCTTCTCACTGAAGATATCAGTGAATAAATAAATTACTTACTATAAATAAAATTGTAGTGTCTATAATATTAAAATAACCGCTTTTTACTACATGCTTTTGAATATAAATATATGGTACATAAACCAAAATATTTTTTTTAACAATTTTTTGTCTGTCTGTTTGTTCTTGCTAATTTCTGAAATAGCTGGACCAAGATGGAACTTTTACTAGCACTAAGCAGGTAGTTGAGGTAATAAAGAGTAACTTAGGCTCCTTTTATTTTACATAAGATCCAAAATTCCATGTGGACGAAGTAGCAGGCACCGCACAGCTAGTACTTATATAAAAACCTAAAAAAGTATATATAATTTCCAGGGGAGAAGTTTATAAACGAGTATATTCAGCTGTACCTTGAGGCTGTGCTTCCCAAGTTCCCTCTCGCAGGGATCAAAGCAACGAAGGAACATTTGACCAGTATGAAGACTCTTGCTGACATCTCGCTACATCTTGGCACTAAAGATATTATATTGGCAGCTGTGAGTACTTTTATAATATACAATTGTTACCCATTGCGCAACCATGTCACAAGGGTCCTATTTTCCCTGTTTAAGATACAGATCCCTAAAAATTTAATTGACCTTTATTTCTATTTAACTATTAAGTAAATGAAACGGGTCTGTATCGCGTTAGATAATTTAACGTATTTTACTAAAATACGTACCCGACGTTTCGAGCGGATTACACCGCTCGTGTAACTCGATAACTCTCGGGTTATCCCGTGACCACGAGCGGTGTAATTAAAATACGTGTTAGTAAAATACGTTAAATTACCTAACGCGATACAGACCCGTTTCATTTAGTATAATGAGTGCAAATCGTGTGAGTTTAAAAAGTATGTTAACTATTAAGTATTAATACTTTCATTATCTCATTGATATAAATTTATGGTGATTGATAATTTTCAGGAATACCCAGTTGATGATTACATATTGGCGAACACCTTTAGAGCAGTTGTTGGTGCATTATTGAAGTCATCTGGTGAAGAGAGAACTGCCCATTTTGTTAGGGATTTTGTAATAACACAGCTACAAGGTAATTCAATATCCTGAATAGAGTTAATATGTAGAACAGATGTTAAGGGCTCCCTATTTCCACTTTTTTTGTTCACACTAGTCTTAATAATTTACGTATAGGGTAGCATTCAGTTTCCTTTGGCTATGGAAACTTTAAACATTAATTAGTCACTGGTTTTTAAGGAGTTTAAGCACATATTGACTATGTCAGAAGGTGCACAAAATATGTAACTAACAGAAAATCTAAGCAACCTTTTTTCCAATAAAATTCCTGCTCCCTGCCACAACCTTACTTTACGGGAAAAAATTAAAGACCATTGACACAAAAGAAGACCTGATAAAAGTCCAATTTTATTACTTACTTTTTTATGAATTTTCTTCCAGGCAAAGATATAAATAAATTTTGGCACATAGAAGACCCATGGAGTTTATTGACAAGTTTCCTCAAACAAGATGGCGCCACAATCGAGCCTAGACTTATAGGGGAAGTCGGAAAGAAGACGTTGCTGGCATGTTACCGAGTGGGGCTTTATGTGGACAAGAATTTGATATCCACAGGTATGTTATGAAGATTGGTGATGAACATAATTGTAACTGACTTATCAATTAAAACAATTTTTATAACAACTGATTAATTAACTATCATATTTTGTAAATGGCTCAACAGATTTCGATATAACATGTTTAATTGTACATCCAATGCAATCCAGTTTGAGTACGTTCCAAAATATGCGATACCTAATAATTTTACTTTAGTTCTAGTAGGCTGAACAATTATTATTTTCATAAAAAATATGCCAACAACCCATCTAAACTAAACTAAACTCATCCAAATAAGTTCACCCATATACGAGCTGTACTATGGCCACAAACACATATACCAGTCAAACCTATAACACCCCTTTTCTCGTGTCGGAAATAAATGACTTATGTTCTTCTTGTTTGGTATAAGTTATATTGTGCTGATTAACATACACACTTTCAGGTTTTGGCGAATCCGTACCAATTGCCAAGGAAATGGCGGCCCGAGAGGCGTTGAAGAAGATATTCGGAACCGAAGACCATATGAAACCGATCAACTTAAAACTTGAAGGAATACCTAAACCTAACTCGCAGTCCCGATACCAAATAACGGCTAGTTAAATATAACTGTATTGTGTAGAATAGGAATATAATTTATAGTGTTTACGAGATGTTTCATTTCACAACAAAATACAAGAAATATAGGTAGGAACGCGTAGGATCATTTTCAGTTCCACTATCTATGAAACTTGTGAGAAGTGAGAACGACTGTTGTCGATAGTTCTACCGAACATAAATTAACAAAAATTCCTCGTTCAGGTAAACATGAGGGACCATATTAATAATCGCGTATTATGAACATTTTAGCTATGATATGGTTTGTCACTTTCTAAATTACGCAAGTATTCACTGATCGAATCGCCGAATTGTAAACATACTGGTTTCATTTAAACAAATAAATAGTATAACTAAATACTTTATTAAACTTACTTTTCACTACCTTACATTTAATCGTATTTTATGAATTAACCTACATTAAAATATTGGCACATTAAAAATAAATAATTAAAAAAATATGGAAGATCATAAAAATTACAATATTGGTCAACAATTTTTTATTATGCTATACAAAATATTAAATACAATAAAAATACAAAATAGACTATACAAAACTTACCATCAAACATTCAATTTTATTTTTATTCAGATAGACCTATTCACTAAACCAAAATTGTATGCAATTAGCGCCAAAATTACGGATCCGCCTTTTCAGTATTTAGACCTTTCTTGGCCGTCAGTTGATCGGTTGTGTTATGTAATATTGTTTGAGCCATCACTATGCCCATCGCGTGACTTCAAAAAGGGACTTTGTCCATAAGGTAAGAGATCAAGGAAGTAAGTAATGGCAATAAAACAGACTATCAATGTTACTCATCGTTATTAAAGCACTGAATATGGCTTTAAGGGCATTCAATAGTCAAAAAGGCACTGAACATATCAAACACTAACTGGCTCGCAAGTTCATCCAGGTGCGGAGTCCATAATAAGGTTGCCGTGTTTGTCTTTGATGCGGACTCGACCCGAAGCGTACCTCGTTTCGGAAGTACCGTCGTTGTAAACTAACTTTACTGTACCGTCGGGGAACTCACGACGCTGTGAAAAGTAAAAAAAAAACTGTTAAAACTCAGGAACATTTCAAGTAGGTGTATCGTATCTTAGCCCGAATTCATTCATTCGTTTATTTATTTTCGAATGATGCTACATGATATATTTGGCCCAGTTATTGAGACATCACCCATTCCATAATTTCACCATAACAACTGAACAATCTTAATCCTAAATCACGTGCTAAACGGTGATCAAAGCCTCAATCATTCACTAAAGCAGAGTTCAGTTGATCGTGGATTTAGGTAGAAACTGTGAATTAGAAATACAATCACGTTAATCTTTAGAAGTCTGGTGATATTCAACTTTCTACTTGTTATTAGCGGTAAAGTTATTGGCGTCTGAAAGGATAAAATCTATACTAATATTATAAAGCTGCAGAGTTTGTTTGTTTGAACGCGCTAATCTCAGGAACTACTAAATTCTTTCAGTGTTGGGTAATCATTGGGTCCTGAAAATCCCCCAACTAAGATTCCATAATAAAGTTAAAAAGTTATCTGAAGATACCCTCAAATAAAAGGAGTCCCATATAGTTAAAACTAGGAGCGCCGCGGGAACGAGTACAACAGGAATTTCGGAATAAAATGTGTCCCATGTGTTATTCTAATGTATAACCTATATTACTGTAAATTTTCATCCAAATCCGGCCAGTAGTGTTATCGTGAAAGAGTAAAAAATATACATATATCCATCCTCACAAACTTTGGCATTTATAATAATTATAAGTAGGATAGTTAACAAACCAACCTTATGATCTTGAGCGTGCACTTCAATCTGTCCGTTGGCGAACACAATCCTCTGCTCCCCATTGGCGGAGACCGTCAACGAAGCCCCGTCGGGAAACCGCCACTCTTCTCGAACATGCTTGTTTTTGGGGTCGTGGTAACGCACGCTCCCGTTCGGCAGACGAATCTCTGTGGAGCCGTCTTTGTAGCGTTTTTCCACTTGACCACTGTAACAGATGGGGTGGATAAGTGGGGATGAAGATAGTTGAATCTCCCTCTTATGCCTTGATTGTAAGTGAAACTATATAGATTTTAAAATGAGTATCTTAACTTTTTTTAAAGTAATTAATTTAAATTAAATCTGATAGGACCACTCTATGCGCAACAGCAGTTAAAATATAGGAAACTTAGTTGACAAAATTATTAAGACTTACTCTGGGAATTCCAAAACTTCATGTCCATCAGCATGCGTAGTATGATAAGTCTTAGTTTCAGCATAAAAATATATGATTCTACCCTCATTCAGGAAATTTTCCTTCACATCTCCATTGTAATAGACAAACTTGGAGTACTTCCCATCTGCTGATATGTGCTTTACATTACCATTTGGGAATCTCAGTTCTTTCGAGCCATCTGGCTTCTTTATTTCCAAAGGGTTAAGGTTGGTTTTCGAGCTTGTTTTACTAGTCGATGGTTCAGGGCTCACAGACAATAGTTTGTCTCTAAGGTCTTTCTGAATTACGGTTGTAAGACGTGACGAATGATTACTGTGAATGGAAGTGGGAGACTTGGATTTGAAGGAATGCGATTCAACAATAGGCTCAAAAGGAGATTTCTGTTTAGATCTATTACTTAGAATAGAAATGGGAGATTTCGATCTATTCGAATCATTTTCGAATACACAATTCGAAGATTTGGAATGATTTCCGGGAGATTTCGAGTCTCTGGAAGATGACGAATTAGATTTTCGTAAAAAGAATCCATTGTTTGAATATTCTTCATTACTGAGCCTATGTTCTTTATTTTTATAGCTATTTGCTGATCTATTGCTGATAGGAGATGCAGATCTGAAAGTTTCCATATAAATCTTCTCCAAATTATTTTCATCTGAATTATTTTTCTCAATAACTGATTCATTGCTATCAGAATTCACACTCAAACGATCATTATCTATATTTTCATCTTCTGAGTCACACCTGGGTGAGTGATGTTCTATATTAATGGTGTTCCTCTCAAAATGACTGGCCGTATCTCTTTGACTGAAATATTTCGCGTATTTCGACGTCACATTTATATTCGGCACACTTTTAGCTCGCGGTCTTATTGTTTTTGTTTGTAGCGCAATTTGCTGTTTCCGACTTCTGCTTTGCCTTTCGATCTCAAATCCTTTATATTTGACGTCATTTCTGACTTCTACCTCAGGAAGGTTGTCTTTACCCATAATGTTGAGTTTCTTGTTAATTTCCTGCAAATACTTCAAGTTACTCATTCTTCTTGTTATGTCATTGCTGTGTTGTATTCTTCTGTTCTCCTTCTTCAGTTTTTCGACTTCATTCTGTAACTCTGTCTTTTCTTTCTCCATGATTTTTAGCTGATTTCTGAGTCTTGCTATTATTGACGTTGATTTTGCGTCTTTAAGTCTAATGTCTTCTTTCAGGGTCCTAATTTCTTGTTTTAAATTAACTACTTCGTCCTTCTCTTTCTTATTAAGTCGGCCTCTCATTTCTCTAACATACCTTTCATATATAAGTTTCTGCTTGTTAAGTTTCTCTTTTTCCTCAGCTAAATGGTATTCAGTCAGTATTTTTTCCTCATTGAATTTTTGCTCAAAGCTCTGTTTTTCTTCATAGAACTTTTGCCTTTCAATGTCAACTTCTTCTTTCATTTTGTTCAAGCTCATATTCTCCTTCCTAAAAGTCTCAATTTCATCTTCCAACTCCTGAAGTCTTTCTTTCAAAAGCTCGCTAGTAGAAATTAATTTTTCATTCATTTCAACCATGTTCACTTTCATTGCTTCTTCTTCTTGCTGTTTTTCAGTTTGACATTTGCCATTTTTGACATTAGAAGTTTTTGTATCATCTATGACAACATTGTTTTTGGTCTGAGCTTGTGACCTTCTTTCTGGTCTGTTAGAGGTTTTATTCTTGATGCAATCCTGAGGAGTTGGAGGTTCAGTACATCTGCATGAGCAGCAGCTTGATACTGTGGAGGCCTCATCGCTACAACATTCAGAACATTCACTCTGACAAGTCTCCTCTTCATAAGACTGGTGTTTCCTGCTGTACTCTGGCACAATATGCAAAAGATTAGGATTTTTCTCCAAACATTTCTGCATTACCAAAGGTGTACTTTCACCAGAAAAATCCATCTTACTCTTTAAAAACCGATTAATGAAGGAACTTTCTAGAAAACTCTCATTGGTAGCTTTATTTTCGAGGAGTTCAAAAAGATTCTGTTCAGCCATTTCACGTTCCTGAGCCAATTTTGATAAGCTTTCATCGCAGCTAGTTTCTGATATTACACTTTTGGTTGGTGAAGTGAAATTTTTATAATATTCACTTTGTTTCAGTTGGGATAGGAAGTCCGTTTGTTCTTTGGATAAAACTGAAGCCCAGGTTTTTCCTTTCAATATTTGTACAGGATGTTTTCCATTGGGATATTGTATCAAATTCTCTGGTACTTTAAATGAAAACTCCTTGCTTGTTTCTTGGCTTTTATCTGTTTTAGGGTCACTATTATTTGTGGTGGTGGTTTCCTCCAGACTATGTCTTAAGTTGTTTTTGTTAGTTTTCTCTACAATAGTTTCAGTCTTTCGATGTAACTTCAGTTTTGGTTCGGTGACTAATATTTCAACATCCAAGTTATCTTTGTTTGCTTTTTTGACTGGTGTTGGAATTGGTTTTGAAGTATTATTGGATTTCTTTCTCCAAGGTAGCGAGTTTGTGTTCTGAACTACTAGGTCTTTCTTTTTTAAGCCAAATCGGGACATCCCTTCACCTCGCCTCAGATATGGCTTTTTGTTCTTAGCACTCGGAGGTTTAGAACTTGAACTTTTTTCTGTGTTTGTATCCTTCAGTTTTTCAAGAACCAAAGTCTCGAAATCGGTTTTGGGAGAAAGTATAGGCATGTCATCGAGCGATATTTGCTTTTTTTGCATTCCTGCACGACTGTTGTCTGCAGAATTATTCGGAGTGATTTTCACACTGTTTGTTTTACCTGATCTACTGGATATAGGGGAATTCATAATAAATTCAGATTCTTTTGACAAATTAAGTATAGAAACTCCATCGATAAGGTCTTTTTCTTGAACTTTTTGAGAGATACTTAGCTCGAGGCGGGGAGATTCGTCAGGAGATTCTGTTTGAGGAGACTGCAGTAAGCTCTGGAAGGAGTTGTAACTGGTCGTGGTGTAGCTGTTGGTGAAGTGGCTGATCATTTCAGCAATACTAGATGAAGTTTCAGAGTTACTTTGGTACTGTAATCGTTGTTTCTGCAGTTTCCCGCGCTGCATAATTTGTAGCTGTCGTAGCACTTGCAATCGTCCCAACAAGTGAGATGGCGACAGCGAGATATCATTATCTGAATTACTTGCATCCATTTTGGCACTCAAATTATTAATTTATCACAAAATATATGAATAAAACTAATAAACTTTTTACCGACATAATTTCAGTTTGGTTTGAACATTATTTTGTTTTGATTTTTTGATTGGTTGAAAACGTTGGGATATGGATCAATTTGGCAATGACAATTTTTTAACTGTCATCCCCACCGGAAACATCAATTCTATATATTATAGTTTCTATCAATGTCATTATCTTCAGTAATATCAATGTCAAATCCGAATTCGGTGTTACCCTTTAAAACTAGCAAAACTTCCCGATTTTCGTAGAGAAACAATATTGTTCTATTTCGAAGACAAAAAGTCCTACATTTTTAATTTTCGGAGATATTTAATGATTAATAAATAGTTAAAATGAATCGCACAAAGTTATGTCACATCTAAGTCAAGGAATGCTAATAATTCAATTGTTTTGTTATAAAAAAATAAATACTAATTCCTATATGTTTTTTTAATAGCGGCAATACTTCAACAACTATCAGTCAATGGACCACCACTGATCTGATGTCAAAATTTTTGTCCAATTTCATTCAAAAAACATCTGGTTACTTGCGAGAGAAACACGTTTCCACTACAAAAATGTCCAAACGTTTTCTTAGAACTCCCAAGTTCAGGCCTGAAGTTAAGGCGGTGCCGCAGCGGGGCCATGGCGTGACGATCTCTCCCAGGAGAGATAGAGTGACGGTTCTTCGTGAACCTCAAAAATCGACTGCTGATAAAAAACTATACAAGTAATTTTATCAACAATAATATTTTGAGCAAATAAACTTTCTAAAAAACCAAATACATATATTTACGTGTACTTTTATTCATGATTTATTAGGACAATCCGACTCGAGAATGGTTTGACTGCGTTGCTCATTTCGGACCCTAGCCGACCTCCTGTGACTGATGAGGTAAATTCGAGTGAAGAGGAGAGCAGTGGACCCGAGAGCACGGACGCTGAGACCAGCGACAGCGGGAAGTCCGCCGCTAGTGACCACCATGGGACCAAACGAAGGAGCGAATTTGATGAAGAAAAACTGGTGAGTGTTTACATTTTATTTTCCTCAATTTAATATGCAATTTAATATTTTAAACGTTTTAAAAATATTATTTTCGAGGCTATTTGGAAAAGATGGAAATGGCATTAGAGCAATATTTATGTTATAATATATTAAAATAAATCTTATTTTCTTGATGCATCAATATTACATTTAGTATATATATATTAGGATATATTAGGCAATATTATTAAATCAAATTATAAACCTTATTGAATATACATTTGAACTCTTTACCCTAAAAAACTTCTCTTAATAATTTGTTGCTGATTATATGATATTAAATTATTGATTATGATATTAAATCATTAAATTAAGTATTAAATTGGTAATGTATTGCAATAATTAATTTTATCATGAATGCTCCACCAAAAAATGCTCAAGTATTTTTAATTGCTCTGAAATAACATGAGAACATCTTTAGTAAAAAATATCATAAGATCTAACCACAACATGAGTAATAAAAACTCGGCAGTTTTTGCTATAATTTTACATCTAAATTAAGAAATACGAAAACAAATTTGACCTTCAAGACATATTCCATTGTACAGTAGAGACCTTGTTTTAAATTGACAGACTATTGTGTAGATTTGATACACTGATTTTGTTGAAACTATATTAAATGTCATTCACTTGTTGAAAGAGAAATCTATTGATTTTCAGATCACGGTCATATGCTTATAATTTAATTAAGTGTCATTGTTAAAGTTTTGCTGTTGTTACAATGAAAAGACTTTTTTTATATGTACCAAATTTGCTTACATTGATTACACTTAATATTTTTTCTTTCTATGGTACTGTCCCTCTTTTGGGCAAATACTTAATGAACTTCTTCCCAGTAAACTTGGGCCAAATTTGATCAATTCTAAATGAGACCAAAAACATTAATAAAAAAGTTCAACTAAAATATGTGACTATTTCAGAATTAATTTTTGTTTAATTATACAATGAATTTTGGGAATCAGACCATAGTGTATTCGAAACTTTCGTAAAGACATGCAGCTATCTTAGTGTGTTAAACCTTTAAGAAATTATCATTCATTTTCCTCAATATTCTCTTGAGAGGCCTTTGCCCAGCAGTGAGACATATGCTAATACTTTTGTCTTACTGTGCTGGATAGTAATATTAAGTTATTTATTTTAAAATATCAGTTAAGTACAAGTAATTTAAAGTTAGATAAGTTAATCTTTACTAGTATAATAAAGATAAAGAAACTCCGAAACTACCAATCCAAAATGAATAATTCTTTTTGTACTGGATAGCCACATTCAACGGGAGGCTTATGGGCTTTATTCATCCCGAATTTCAAACGGGAGCAGGCACAACGCGGATAAAACGGCACTGCTAGTTGTTTCATAATTCAGAATTTTCTTTGGGTCATACACATCCATTATTTATAATGTGACCCTATAAAATATGAAGGTTGAAGTTTAAAGACATTAAAATATTTAAGGTGACTCCACTTTAATTGCAACACTTAACACATTAACATAAGTATCTATATTTATGTAATTGAACAAATATTAAGGAGTCATTAAGCTGATGATTACACCATAAAAGTAACATTCTCTAGGAATATATAGCGGAATTAATAACTATAAAATGTATACCAACATATGTACTGTGAAGAGTGTTTGTTTTTTGAGCTTATCTCGGAAACTATCAGCCGAATTTGAAAATGATTTTGGTATATCGTATTCACAATCAACAGGAAGCTTATAGGCTACTTTTCATATCGTATTTGCCAAAGGAACGGGTGCAAGGCGGGTAAAACCGCGGTCCCTACGAG
Organism: Cyclophora punctaria; assembly: GCA_951394245.1. NCBI lineage: Eukaryota > Metazoa > Arthropoda > Insecta > Lepidoptera > Geometridae > Cyclophora > Cyclophora punctaria. The sequence continues at coordinate 5,707,962 of OX596189.1, forward strand.
TTATTTGATTCTGACTGGTAGGTGTAGAGATTAATGCGTTTTAACAACCACAAACAAAACCTATTCAGCTTTATTATTTACCCGCGTTGTGCTTGTTTCCGTGTGAATATATAGTATACAAACAGCGCCCCTTGGTGTTACACGCGTTGTACCCGTTCCTGCGGGAATTTCGGGATAGAATGTAACCCATGTGTTATTCTGATGTATAACCTTTATCACTGTAAAGTTTCATCCAATTCCGGTCAGTAGTTTTGTAGTAAAATAGTAACAAACATACATACGTCCATACATACATCTATCCTCACAAACTTTCGCTTTTATAATATTAGGTGGATATTAAAAATTGCCTATTACCTTCCCGTTAAATGTGGTAATCGATTACAAGAATAATTATTCAAATTGCATTGACAGATCCTGAGATAAGTGCGTGCAAACAAACAGAAAAACTAACTCTTCACCTTTATCACATTAGTATAGACAGAAAGTCGAATAAATCTAGGTTGTTTCATCCTGATTTAAAGAGGAAATAAAGAATAGGCTACGTAGCGAAGCTAGGACACGACAGGAGTATCTAGGTAAATTCAAACACAAGCAACAACTTCACGCTATGTTATGAACAGAAAATAAAATATTAAATGACGCAAACTATTTTATTGTTATATGAAACATCGTCTCAACTTTACAGGCATCGGTATTTGTTTTCGTAATACATTTTACACAATTCAGTGGCAGTATGTAATAAATATTATGATGGTAAATGCTTATGTGATTGGCAAATATACACGATAGCCGCGCCCCGCGGTTTTACCCGCGCTGGGCCCGTTCCCGTGGGAATTCCAGGATGAAAATTAGCTAATAACCTTCCCATTGAATCCATTACAAAAATATTTTTTCAAATCGGACCAGTGGTTCCTGAGATTAGCGCGTTCAAACAAAAAAACTCTGCAGCTTTATAATATTAAGTACTAGCAGCGCCCTGCAGTTTTACCCGCGTTGTGCCCGTTCCCGTAGGAATTTCGGGATGAAATTACTTTATAATCTTCCCGTTGAATGGGGCTATCTAATGCAAAAATAATTATTCGAATCGGACTTAGTAGTAGTTAGATATGACTCCGTTCAAACAGACAAATAAAAATGAAACACTTCAGCTTCATTATCACTATCAATACATATTATAAAACAAAGTCCCCGGCCGCGTCTGTTTGTCTGTTTGTTCGCAATAACCTCAAATATTACTGCACGGATTTTGACGTGGTTTTTTAAAATAGATAGATTGATTAAAGAGGAAGGTTTATATGTATAAAATTTCCCGAAATTCCCACGGGAACGGGCACAACGCGGGTAAAGCCGCGGGGCGTTGCTAGTATTAGTATCGATTAAGATGTGCTCGAATAACTTAAACCCCACATTGATCGATTTTCGCGTTCATTCATCTGTGTAGTCGGAGAGAAAGTATGTAACGTATCTATTAATACGGCAACGATAACTAGGTACAGTCGGGTCATATAATTGTTAACCACTTAAGAACTTTGTCATATTATAAAGTTTAAAATTCTCGTTGGTATGTTAGTAGGTATTATTGAAGTTTGGAACATGAAAAAGTTCTAAGTAGTCTCAATATACTGGTTTCTTAGGTTTAAGCGAACACTACTCATTTTGAATTGATACTACGTTTACGGATACACTTCGCTTTTATTTTACACTAGCAGCGCCCTGCGGTTTTACCCGCGTTGTACCCGTTCCCGTAGGAATTTCGGGATGAAAAATAGCCTATAACCTTCCCGTTGAATGTGGCTATCTATTACAAAAAGAATTATTCAAATCGGTTCAGTAGTTTCTGAGATTAGCGCGTTTAAACAAACAAACAAACAAACAATGCATTCGATATGTTATTGAATGGATATTAATGATTCCAATTAATGAATGTCTGTGTTTCTTAAAAGAAGTCTAAACAAGGACTACTTTCACTCAGTTTCATTAACTTTCATTATTGTAATCAAATGAGGGTGTAGGTATGTTGCCGTCTGCCAATACTATTTAACAGCAAGAAATATGGGCCTCTAACTTCCCACTGCTAGACAAAGGCCTCTCATCTTACTAAAGATATCAGAACAGCTGAATTCTACTTATACAAACCTAACAGCACCCTCCAGTTTGAACCGCTCCCGTAGACCCGTTCCCGTAGGAATTTTAGGATGAAATACAGCCTAAAACCTATCTTGTCAATCACTCTGTCTTTCCTTGAAAGCAGTCGAATAGGTTTTTGTTGTATTTTACGCATCTATTTACAACTCGGATTAAAAAAAATGTTTTGTATTTGATGATTGTGCATTCAAAGGATTATTGTAGATTTTAACATTTTTCGTCCCAAAATTCCTACTAGTACGGGTATTGCGCGGGCAAATCCGCGGGTTGCAGATAGTTTTTTTTAATGAAATTAGTATGCATGTTGATTTATTTATATGTTTTATATTAACAGCGGCCCAAACGTTACATATTGAGGATCGCCAAGAGAGCTTTTAGGAGGATTATGAGAAAACGATGCAAAATATTTGGTTACGGCCTTACTTTCGAGACGGTATTTAAAAACTAACTTTATTATCATTTACACAGAGCATATTATAGTTTTTTTTAGTTTAGCTAACTACAGGTTCGTTAAAGTAATGCGAACTTTATTTATATCGCGGTAAAGTTTAGTTTAGCGTAGGTAGGTAGCGTAGGTAGGTAGAGTAGGTAGGTAGTTAGGTTTAGTTAGGGTAGGCTTCAAGGCTGATAGTGATGTACAAAGTATTGAATTGTTTGAGTAAACAGCAACTAACAATAATGTGAAAGTAAACGTATCCACTTTGTTTTGTTGACGTAATATTTGCTTGGGATTCTCCTTTATGTAATAAGTGCATTCCTATTTATCTTTTAGATGTTTTCTTTTTGAATTCCACCAGGGACATGTTTTTTTTGCATAAGATAGGAAGTTGTAAATTTAATTGATATTTGACGGTTGGTCTGTGAAAGCAAGTGTCGCCAAACTTTGTCAATATTGTTCATTAGTACATATAACTCAATGATACTATTACTAAAGTTATGTATTACATTCTAATCTATATATATAAAATTCAAAGTCCTGACTGACTGATAATCAACGCACAGCCTCAATCGCTACACCTAGAAACATGAAATTTGGCAGGAAGGGTCTTCAAGTGACGTAAGTGCACACTAAGAAAGGATTTTCGAAAATTCCTACGGGAACGGGCTCAACGTGGGCAAAGCCGCGGGGCGCTGCTAGTATTATATGAATTAGAAAACTTCATAAGAACAATGTTACGCAAAAAAATTGTCATTTTAAACGGTTTTATTGAAAATTGAATTGGAGACTATACTAATATTATAAAGAGGTAATATTTGTAAGTTTGTATGTTCGAGCTAATCTCGAGAAGTACCAGTCCGATTTGAATAATTATTTTTGTAATGAATAGCCACATTCGACGGGAAGATCAAAGGCTATTTTTCATCCCGAAATTCCCACCGGAAGGGGCACAACGCGGTTATATCCGCGGGACGCTACCAGGAGCAAATATTAGATCAATCTGTTGAATTGAAGGGGGTCAAATCCTAATTAATTTTGATCTTAATAAATAAACAGTGACAGGGCAAGTTAAATACAACATTTTAATAGATAAACGTCGTCCTTTGATTTTCAAATCAGATAATAAAAAACTAATAGCGCCCCGCGGATTTACCCGCGTAGTGCCCGTTTCCGTGGGAATTTCGGGATAATAAATATCCTATATCCTTCCTCTTGAATGTTCCATTAGTCATCCAATACGGAAAGAATGATAGAAATCGGATTTTTAGCTTCTGAGGTTAATAGCGTCTTCAAACAAACAAAAAAACGAACTCTTTAGCATAGTTTAGATTTAGGTAAATCGTTAGGATTAAAAGTAAGTTAGGAATGTTATTTACTTTTGTATTGAAACAACAAACATTGCACACAAGTGCGACGATTATAAGTCGATCATTCCGTCTGTATTTTACCTAAATTACAAAATCACACTACATATTACCTCTAGCTTCCGCTCATTTGTGCAACAACAAGTATTACGGAAAGACTTACATAATTACCGTATCAATGGACCGACGAATACTTTTAGTTATAGCACTCTTGTGTGATTGGTTGAATAACGTTTCTAATATACTAGGTTCTTGCAACTACCACTTTTTTGGGAATCTGTACTATACCTAAGACAAATTATTCTGTCAAGCACCGAAGATATCTTCAAAATTCCCTTTCCTTCGGTTTTTGAAGTTAAAACTAATTAAATTTAGCCGGAGTATCAGGGTTACTAATATAAAGTACTAGCAACGCCACGCCGCTTTACCCGCGTTTCGCCTGTTGGCCATGGGACTTTCTTGATGAAAAACCCTATATATATATTCAACCTTTTCGTTGAATGTGGCTATACATTACAAAAAAATCAAATTAGATTAGTAGTTTCTGAGATTAGCGCGTTCAAACAGCGGTGAAACAACAGGGTTCAAACTTGTATTTGCCCATGTATACTACAGCAACAACTCACAGCAACAGCAATGCAAATGTTCCCAAAACCTTTCTTATGTTTCAACAGCAATAGCAATGGAAATGTTTCCAAAAGCTTGTTATGTTGCAACATTGCAATAGCAAACTGCAATAAACAAGTTCCCAAAAGCCTTCTTATGTTGCTACAGCAAACAGCAATGAAAATGTTCCCAAAACCCTTGTTATGTTGCTTCAGGCGGCCTGTGCCCTGTGCGTGGGCGTGGGCAGTTACAGCGACCCGCCCGACATCCAGGGGCTGGCACACTTCGTGGAGCACATGGTGTTCATGGGCAGCGAGAAGTACCCCAAGGAGAACGAGTTCGACTCCTTCATCAAGGTAATGCAGTACAGTGAGGAGGATTAGGCATAATCACCACGTTTTTTTTCACGCATAGGAAATGAATGAATGATCCTTGTCTTGCAGATAGTTCTTGGCTCTATGCTTGGGTAAACCTGTCTTCGTACAAAAAAAATATAAGAAAATTTCAGACGTTCGCACAAATAACACAACGTGCTATCATGAGTTGAACTATCTTTACCAATACTATAGTTATCTTTCTCACTTAAAACTGTATGGGCACGACTGTACCGAGTCTGAGAAAATAACAAAGCGCGATCTACATCATTTTCACATTGGCACATCTATTGGGTCGCGGGTGGAATGACCGCGGGAACCACTAGGGGACAACCTTTTAACGTCGAATAGGTATGATAACTTATACATATACTAGCCGCGCCCGCGGTGCTATAGATTAATAGAGTCAGCTGATTATTTTCCCAATGATTATGGGACGATAACTGCACATAAACAAATCTCATTTTAAAGAGCCCAAAGTGCGCAAAGAATCCCTATGCGTTGTGATTGGTAATTTAGGCTACGCACTGCTTCAATGAATACGCACCCTTACTATCTCCACAAAAATTTAATCTGTACCTTAACTCCTAAACACCTTCACAGAAAAAAGGCGGTTCCGACAATGCGTCGACCGACTGCGAAGTGACTACCTTTTACTTCGAGATCCAGGAGAAGCATTTGCCTCACGCCATGGATGTGTTCAGTCAGTTCTTCGTGAGTCCATTGATGAACAAGGAGGCCATGCAGAGGGAAAGAGAGGCCATAGAGTCTGGTAAGTGGGAAAAGGATGGGCGTATGGAGGGATAGGGTAAGAATCTTATTCATGTTACCAAGTTTTTCTTAACATTTAGGCATTTCTAGGCACAGTTGTTGCTGAACATTATGCCAGTCCAATTCCAGGGCCAAATGATTCCTACCCCTATCAGAGTACATTTCTGAAATGAACACCAATAGCAGATGTGTACAGCATTCATAACAAGTAAACTCAGTAAAATTTCATACGAAAACATTTAACAATATTACATGCATTGTTTCACAACCAAAGACTACGACCTTATATTTTAGAGACATATATACTTATTATATTCGTCTAAAAAGACACCTTTATGCTCACTTAACACTAAACAGTATAACAGTTGTTATTGTTAATGTACCTTAAAGATCATTTTTGAATGACATATGTATAGTAAACCGACGTTCATAACATTGCGATTTTTCCACAATAGCAGAAATGAAATTTATTGTCAGAGCAGTATTGTGATCATATAATTATTTGTAGCACCATTATGAATGCACGTACCTCCGCCGTGTGTCATTAAGATCAGCTATTATCATTTAAATCCGTTTGCGTTTTGTTATTTTTATTTTTTGTTTGTGATTATTTATTGTTTTCCATAGAGATTATGCTAATTACTGGACTTGATGATGTTATGTTTAATTCAATAGGACAATGACTCAATTATGAATGGATAAACTTCGGTTTTATTTTACACTAGCAGCGCCCCGCGGTTTTACCTGCGTTATACCCGTCGCCGTGGGAATTTCAGGATGATAAGTAGCCTATAACCGTGCAAACAAACAAACCAACTCAGCAGCTTATAATAAAGCTGAAGAGTTTGTTTGTTTGAACGCGCTTATCCCAGAAACTACCAATCCGATACGAATAATTATTTTTGTAATGGATAGCCACGTTCAACGGGAAGGTTATAGGCTATTCTTCAGCCCGAACAACGCGGCACAGCTGAAGCTATGATTTTTATTTGATTTGTTTGTTTCAACGGGTTGATCTCGGGAACTACTTGTCCGTTCTCAATAATTATTCTTGTATCGAATGACTACATTCAAGAGGGAGGTTATATACGCAATTCATTTCTTTATTTTTATCCCATTGCCATAGGAATGCATATAATTTATTAAAATAGCGACGCACGTTTTGATTAATAAACGATTGAAGATAGACAAGCTATGGCATCTAAGGACCAAGCTAAAGAATCTTAATATACTACACTAGCAGCGCCCCGCGGTTTCACCCGCGTTGTACCCGTTCCCGCAGGAATTTCACGATAAAAAGTAGCCTATGTCCTTTCTCAGGCTCTGAACTAACTGTGTACCAAATTTCATTCAAATCGGTTTAGTAGTTTTGGCGTGAAAGCGTAACAGACAAAGTTACTTTCGCATTTATAATATTAGTTAGGATTAAAAGATTATACAATTCACATAACTATGTTCAGTGTCAAATGAAAAGTAATGATGGAAGTATGTCATTATTATGAAAACATGCTCATTTCTATAGTCTGATAGCATAGTTTACAACAATCTTTTTTCACATTGTAATGTCAATGTTATGGTATAGTTAGTAACTAGCAACGGTATTTAATATACTAAAGTTATTAATTCTATTATTCTTCAGAGTTAACTCATTGATTTCAAATTTGAACTCTATCTATACTATTTATAAAGAGGATTAATATTTCACCTGCTTAACAAAATGTGTAGGTGAGATTTTACTAAATCTTGGAAAATGACTGAAGCGCCATCTACAAAATTTCGATCGCGGGTGGAACCACCGCGCGGTTTAGATAGTAACAAATACCATCAGAAAAATGGTGAATGGATGGATGTTGATATTTGACGCTTTATCAGCGCATTTGAAAAAGCACAAAGTTTGATCCAAATTGAATCACTACATAGTATAAAAGAAAGTCGTTTTCCGCTGCCTGTCCCTATGTATGCTTAGATTATGATGCAGTGTTTTTAATAGATAGAGTGATTCAAGAGTAAGGTTTAGATGTATAAAAATTCCCGAAATTCCCACGGGAACGGGCACAATGCGGGTAAAACCGCGGGGCGCTGCTAGTGGAATCTATACTAATATTATAAAGCTGACGAGTTTGTTTTGTTTGTTTGTTTGTTTGTTTGTTTGTTTGTTTGTTTAAACGCGCTAATCTCAGAAACTACTGAACCGATTTGAATAATTCTTTTTGTAATAGATAGCCACATTCAACGGGAAGGTTATAGGCTATTTTTCATCCCGAAATTCCCACGGGAACGGGTACAACGCGGGTAAAACCGCGGGGCGCTGCTAGTACAAAATAAATTTAAAAGAGAGTCGTGTTAGTTACACCATTTATAACTCGAGAACGGATGGGCCGATTTTTATGGTTCTTTCTTATTTTATTTATGTTAGTCAGATATAGGTTATAAAGTACTAAAAGCCCCGAAATTCCCATGGGAACGGGTACGCTGCGGGTGAAGCCGTGGGGCACAGCTAGTTTTATTATAAAACCTTTCATATGAACTCTCCCACTTCCAGAATTCGCCATAGCAGCCCCGTCTGACTCCAACCGCAAGGACCAGCTACTTTCCAGCCTGTTCCCTGAAGGTCACCCCGCGAGGACCTTCACCTGGGGTAACCTCCAGAGCTTGAAGGAAGACATCAATGACGACGAGAAACTATACCAAGCGGCGCACGAGTTCAGGAAGAGGCATTACAGCGCTAACAGGATGACTGTGGCTGTGCAGGTTGGTTCTTCTTTCATCTGGTTGATCATCCACAGGATGCAGGTTGGTGTAGCGGTCTTATGCAGTATATTTAAGTAACTACCTTTGGCGGCTCAATTACTCCTGACACCAGGATTGGTCAGGTTGACCATCCACTCGATGAAGAAGACTACGTAAACGCAGCGTGATAGCCGCTGACCAATAGGAACGCCAATAGTTCCAGCGTGCTGCGTCCGCCATTATGCTCCATTTTCGAATATTTTTCCATAGAGGAAGACATTTTTAGAAGAAATCGTCTTGCTCTGGTCACTCTAGTCAATTTAAGACTAATAATATAATATAAAGGAAAGTAGCCTGTATTGACCCACTGCTGGGCAAAGACCTCTCATCTCACTGAAGATATCAGTACAGTGAGAAGTATAAGGTATCATCATTACGCTTGCCTACTGGGGCTGGTGATCTCAAACTCGAGCCATTAGGAGACATGTTTTCGCTCGACCCAGGATTTGAACCCGGAACCTCAGCCTTGGCAGGCGAATGCACATACCACTAGACTACCGAGGCATTCAACAACTTTTGCTTTAGATCTCATGTCTAAAGTGTTGTGGGTAAACAGCCACTGTGAGTAGTAATATTGAACAACTGTGGGTCTCTCAAATCTTAACTGTGGATCAGAGTCTCTTTTGAACGTACCACGTTCAAAGTCTAACTCTTTGGGGCCAAAACTGAATAAAAATATTTCACTTTGACTTTGAATTGTTTGATACTAGCAGCGCCCCGTGGTTTTACCCGCGTTGTTCCCGTTCCCGTGGGAATTTAGAGAATTTTTATACATATAGACCTTCCTCTTGAATCACTCTATCTATTTAAAAAACCGCTTTTAAATCCGTTGCATACTTTTAAAGATCTAAGCATACATAGGGACAGACAGACCGACAGCAGAAACGATTTTGTTTTATACTATGTAGTGATTTTCCCCCCGCAGGCGCGCATGGACCTATCAGACCTCGAACAGTACGTGGTGAACACGTTCGGGCGCGTGCCTACCAACAAGTTGCCCGCCGATGACTTCTCCCCGTACCGGTACTCCCCCGACAAGGTCACGCCGGAGTTCCGGAGCATCTACTATGTCAAGCCCGTCGGGGATACTACTGAGGTAAGGATTGTTGTATCATTATCATTGGATGGAATGATCATTTGAATCCCGTTGGCACAGTGGCAATGAGAGCGCTTACTGTGTCGGGTGGTGCGGGTTCGATTCCTGCCCGGAGTCAACAATATGTGAAGACATAGTTGTTGGCGACGACGTCTGGGTGTCAATTATATATTCTTTTAAAGTATTTCTGTATGTATATGTGTCAGTTAGTTAGATTCCATATTACAAGCTTAGAGCTTAGTTTGGGTCTAATTAACCGTGAGTGAATTTGTTCGGGTATATTTATTTATTTATCATTAGGTTCATGGTGATTTTTCTTGGAAATCTATAAGGTGTATACTATACAAGGTTTAGCAGATTCCGTCTAAACTGTCAATCCCCGCTCTTTTGAATCAAGGGATACATTTTTTAATGAATTTTCAGCTTCTTGCTTTCATAAACCTGTATCATTATTCCAAGGTCCATTTGACATGGTGCATGCGCTCCCTCATATCGGAGTACCAGTCGAAGCCGCACCAGTACGTGTCTTATCTGCTGGGGCACGAGGGGAAAGGCAGCCTCCTCTCGTATTTGAGGAAAAAGTAAGATTTTTACTGTATCCCAAATACAGTTTTCAATAAACTATTTATATAGATATCTTAGTGATATTGTGTCTGTAAATAAATGTATCATTTTAATCAGTTTTTAAGCTGATGAAGCTGAAGCAATATTTGAAGTTTATTTTAATATAAATAATTATTAATATCCGAGATAGCTAGTAGAGATATTAGGCCTTTGGCGGCTCAATAATTCTGACACCAGGATTGGTCAGGTTGACCATCCACTTGATGAAGAAGAAGAAGAAGATCGGTTCTTCACTGCCTTACGTCTTACCTCACCGCCTCTCCTCACTTTGTTTATATAAGTAGTCTGATGAGAGACCTTCGCCAAGCAGTGACACATGACAGGCTGATCGTTTTACTTTTCTGTATACAGGGTGTGGGCGCTCGGCATCTACACGGGCAACTCCGAGAGCGGTATCGACTACACCTCCATGTACAGCCTGTTCAGCACGCAGGTCGTGCTCACCAAGGAAGGGCTCGACAACATCGACAAGGTCTCCTCACGTTTTCAATCATATTTTAATACTAATAGCGCCCCGCGGTTTTACCCGCGTTGTGTCCGTTCCCGTAGGAATCCCACCCCCGTTCGGGATAAAATATAACCTTCTCAATGAACATGGCTATTCATTACAAAAATAATTATTCAAATCGGATTGGTAGTTTCTGAGATTAGCGCTTTCAAACAAAAAAAATCAAACTATTCATTTTTTTATATGCTAGCAGCGCCCCGCGGTTTTACCCGTGATATGTCCATTCCTGTGGGAATTTCGGGATGGAAAATAGCCTATGTTACTCGTGGATAATGTAGCTTTCGAATGGTGAAAGAATTTTTAAAAACGGTCCAGTAGTTTTTGAGCCTATTCATTACAACCAAACAAAGTTTTCCTCTTTATAATATTAGTGTAGAAGTATGATAAGTAGAGATTTAATCTTAATGTAATAAGTATAACTGAACCTTTGTGCCTCCTTGTGTCGTAGCGATGTTTCTAATATTTTAATAACAGACTTGTATTCATATTATTGTACTTTACAGGTGTTGGAGGCAATATTTTCTTACATCAACATGCTGAAGCAAATTGGACCTTCGCAGAGAATATTTGAAGAGATTAAGGTAAATAAGTATTTAATCTTCATTAATTAACAAAGGAGCGTTGCAATACAGTTAAGTAGGAAGTATTAGCCTCTAATGTCCCACTTCTTCTTATCGAGTGGATGGTCAACTTGACCAATCCTGGTGTCAGAGTTATTGAGCCGCCAAAGGCCTCTGACATGGCTCATGTAACGACTACTATCCGTAGAAACTAACCGGGACCGACGGCTTAACGTGCCCTCCGAAGCACGGAATCATCTTACTTTTCGGGCAATCAGGTGATTCAGCCTGCAATGCCCTAACCAAACTGAGGACAGTCTCACAAAGTGATTTTTGTGAGATATCCCCACCGGGAATCGAACCCGGAACCTCCGGATCGTGAGCCGAGCGCTCAAACCACTAGACCACGGAGGCTGTTATGTGTCCCACTGCTGGACAAAGACTCTCATCACACTGAAGATATCACAGTACAGTGAGGAGGATACAAACATTTAATACGTATATTTTTTCTATAGACAATCGAAGAGACGAGCTTCCGCTTCGAGGTGGAGTCCCAGCCGTCCGACTACGTGGAGACGCTGGCGGAGAACATGCACTTCTACCCGCCCGAGCATTACATCACGGGCGACCGGCTGTACTACAAGTTCGACCCGAAGGTGCGTTCATCATTCATGATATTGACTAAACTATTACTATATTACTCACTAGCAGCGCCCCGCGGTTTTACCTGCGTTGTGTCCATTCCTGTGGGAAATTCGGGATGAAAAATAGCCTATGTTACTCGTGGATAATGTAGCTTTCGAATGGTGAAAGAATTTTTAAAAACGGTCACATAGTTTTTGAGCCTATTCGTTACAACCAAACAAACAAAGTTTTTCTCTTTGTAATGTTAGTGTAAATATATTAATATATTACTATGGTAATTATACTATATTACTATAATAATTTCTTACTATATGACTATAATATTATAAAGAGATAAAATTTGTAAGTTTGTTTGTTTGGTTTCTATGTTCGAGTTAATATCGTGAATTACGGATTACCGTGTTATGTTTCTGTAGGTTCTTTTGCGGTAGGATTTTGATTAAGAAGTAAAAACATCGCGACGATTCTGCCCGTTTAAAAAAAGTATTAAGTTATTTTCAGCTTTTCCTTCAATAATGTGTGTCAAATCGTGAATTTACAAAATATATAGAAGTTTAAAGATATTTTTCATGTTTTCAGGGTATCTCAGAGCTGTTGGACTCGATGCGAGCGGACAGCGTCAATATAATGATTCTGTCCAACCAACACTCCAAGCCCATACATTATGACGCCAAAGAGAAGTGGTTCGGAACGGAATATAAGAGACAAGGTAACGAAATCATTAGTGTTTATTTATTATCATAAACTAAGGGCACTTATACAGAAGTACTAGTTCAAGCGCGGTTTAAATTCGGTCTTTACTTTTACATTGCTTTTGGTTTCTTTACCGAACAGCTTCAACGGCTATTCGAGGCTTAAACGAAACGATCCAGAGATACAAATGACACGTAAATCGGTCTTACCATTTGAATTGTACATTTTGTTCATTCATTCATTCATTCATTCATTCATTCATTTCGAATAGGTCAGTGGCCAACCCTGGTGACGGAGTTATCAGATCTCCTAAAAGGCTCCGACTTGGTCTACATTTTGTGTCTAGAACTAAAACAAGTATTTTTTTTACTATTAAGTGAAACGTAGGTTGATGTCATAATTATTTCTTAAAACGGGAACTTACGTACGACGGAGATTACTCTTGAGTGTCCCTCAGCACGTTTCGGTCACGTCCGGTGACCTTCATCAGGAGGTGGGTGAAGCGCTCGCGACCGCGTCAGCCCAACTCACACTCGACAGTAACCTCCGTCGTACGTAAGTTCCCGTTTTAACAAATAATTATAAAACAAGTAATACCCTGTAATGTCCCACTAATGTGAACCCGTTTACAGAAATCCCCCACAACTGGCTCACCAGCTGGCTAAACGCGAGCGCCAACCCTCATTTCCACCTTCCCGAGAAGAACGTCTACATCACCACGGACTTCGAACTCATTCAACCGGCCAAGCCGTATATAGAAGCTGCCAATGATTTGGATTTAGATCTGAAGAATGCCTCCGTGAAGGATATTAGACAGAAGATGGCGAATAGCAAGCCTATGAGCAAGAAGCTAACGCACGGGGAGTTGATCGCAACTGTTAATAATTTTAGGTAAGTGAACATTTATATTATTTTATTTTTTTTGGCCCAGTCTAGCACACAATAGAGAAAGGTGGAAAGAGGGTTGGGAGGCCTTTGCCCTGCAGTGGGACAAGTAAGGCTGAAAATCTATAATATAAAAATGAATCGCAAAATGTGTTGGTAAGCGCATAACTTCAGAACGACTGCACCAAATTGTATGATTCTTTTTTTAATGTATTCCTTATTGTCAGGACAAGCTTTTAATACAAGAAAAAATAAGGAATAAAACGTCTCAAAATTCCCACGGGAACGGGGGCGCTGCGGGTGAAACCGCGGGGCACAGCTAGTATAATATAAATATAAGTGAAGATTCATAGAATTTTACATTCATATTTTAGATCATTAATAGAATTTAGACGAATTTAGCTACTACGTGCACCATTTTAACGGTACATACTAATGTACTGACGGTATCTAAGATGAAACAAATAAATACAGTACAAACTAGCTATCTCAGATAGCAGATCAACTTTTGACATTTATTTATGAACAAATAATGACAAAATACCCTATCATCTCACCGGCTATCTAGACAGTAATTCATCACTACATAGTATAAAACAAAGTCGCTATTTTTGTCTGTTTGTTTGTCTGTATGCTTAAATCTTTAAAATTACGCAACGGATTTTGATGCGGTTTTTTGTAATAGGTAGAGTGATTCAAGAGAAAGGTTTTTATATAAAAATATTCCCGAAATTCCCACGGGAACGGGCACAACGCGGGTAAAACCGCGGGCGCTGCTAGTTACAAAATAAAGGATAGATTATTGGGAACGGCCATTAGTGTTCTAAACAGTTTTTAAGCGAGAAAACAAGACCAGTTAACCAATTTAACAAAAAAATTACTATTTGATTAAACAATTTGTACATTAGTTCAGTTAACATTGTAATATTTCCTATTTAGGGCTTACATCTGTTTTTAACGATTACTTTGTGTTTCATTTTTGTTCTCATATAATACATGTTTGTTTCAGACTCGACCAACCGAACTTACTACGTAAGAACCGTCACATGGAGTTGTGGTACAAGCCGGACTTTAAGTTCAGATTCCCGACGGCGCTCCTCTACTTCTACTTCATAACACCGCTCAGCTTGAAATCGCCTAGAGAGTAAGTATTGATGCCAGTTTTACCCGGTTTTACCTGCAGTGTTATATTATTTGTTGCCAAGCTCAAATGGAATTGCGCTGGTCACGTGAGCAGGATCCACCTGGACAGATGGGCAAAGATTTCAAAGGAATGGGAATTCCAGGATGCCTGCAGGCCCCCAGGTCGGCCTCCGATTCGGTGGCGGAAAGAGCTGGACGATTTTAATCAGGATTAGGAGTTTGCTATGGAATGAATTGGGGAAGACCTTTGCCCAACAGTGGTCATCATCGAGGTTACGTAAAAACTAGTAGTTACACATTCAAGTTATCACCAAATTAAAGTCTTCAGTTTTATAGTATTAGTGCTAGCAGCGCTCTGCGGTTTTACCTACTTTATTCCCCTTTTTGTATGTATTTTGTATATATAGTGATGGAAGGAAGCCGTATTAACCGTGGTGATCACGAGATTATCGCGCGCTTACAAACATAAAACTCTTCCGAAATATTTCTTGTAACCCGTCAAAAAATATAATATAACGTGTTAATTTTTAAAAGTATTAATTAATACTTTATTTCAGATCATGTCTTCTCGACCTATGGACAGATGTATTGCAACAGGGACTTAAGGTGTGTTTAATGGTTTAGTCTTGTAATAGTTATAATATAATTATTGTATTATAGTTTAGCTCAAAGTTTCCTACACTAACTTAAAGTTTCTAGGGGTCACTGTTCGAGAGAAATTATACAGTGACGGGAAAATTGAACGAATGAAATAAACCGTGATGAATGAACATTTACAGCCTTATTACAAAAAGCGGTTTATCTAAAAACCCTGGTTTAAACTTCTTTAAACCATGGTCTAAACAAAAATGGTATTACAAATCATGGTTTTGCGATAAACCATTGACTAAATTATGGTTTAACGCTAAACCTCGGCGACCCCTAGTTTAGCGATGGTCTAAATCGGATTCCTATGTCAAAATTGTCAAAGGTGTTGTCAAAGTTTCTCTTTTAGTATAAATCAAATCATCTTTTTCATTGTGTTGTGTTGTTTTAACTTGAAAATGGATATTAACATGATCGATTTAATTGATATTGAGGATATTGAAGCTGCTGAGTTGTTGGAAGTGCCACGCCGACACAACAGAAATCGTGTTTGAGTCAATCCCATCATCAAATTATCCGGTGAAGATTTCAGGCAAAAGTATAGGTTTAATAAACGTTATGCAATGAAAATAGTGGACTTAGTAAGAGAAGATTTAACTAGAGATGCTCGAGGATGCCCTGTGTCTCCCGAAATACAAGTGTGTTGCGCATTACGAAGCTGGGCTCCATTACTACATACTGCAACACCTCAAGAGGAGCGGTACAACAATGCTCACATTAGCACCAGAAATACAGTGGAAAGATGGTTTGGGCTGTGGAAGCAGAGGTTCCGCTGTTTATTAAGAGGCCTTTACTGCAACATTGAAACTGCAAAAACAACAAATGTAGCATGTGCTGTATTGCACAATATTGCTATAGATATGAAGGAAAGTGTGTTTCATAGTGGGTTTGATAACAATGAAGCCAACACACAAACACCTGCAGCAGTAGTTTTACCAGTGGAAAACAATGTACGTGGAAATATAAGAAGATTCATTCAGACGGCAATTCATTGAAAGACACTTTTAATTAAAATAATATATTTTAAACCTTTAATTTAAAAAATGTAATATACAATTATTCTAATAAATTAATCTAAATCCTTTTTTTGTAATAATTTTATTTCTAGTTCTAGTTTTTTAATTTTTAATTCGGCAATTCTAATATTAAACTGGTGCTCCACTTTCCTCGGCACTCCAATTCTCAGATCGTTTTCTTTTTTGTTGGTCCATCACAAATTATTCAAATTAATAAACCAAGTACCAATTAAACAATTAATAAAACGAAGAGCTAGGCAATTTTATGACTTTTGTGCTTTGTTTACCTAGCAATGGTTTTGTGTTACTATGGTTTCAAATAACGCGCGCGAAAATGTAACGTTTCGATACACGTACTTAGATATATTTTGAGAAATGATACGACATTAAGAAATATGCTTTTAAACCTAAACAAAACTGCAATCGACGAAATAACTAAATAATGTTTATATCCATGTAAAATAAGCAGGTCTCAATATTTATAATACTCCATTATCATTAGCGTATTATCAAAAATTTTTGTTTTCTGGGGATACGGAACGTTGCAATAGAATGACATGATGGTGAACGAATGATACTTGTATTAATCTGTGGTTGTAGCTAAACAATGGTTCAAATGACGGTACTAAGAAGACCACGGTTTTATGAAGTTTTGTAATACGAACAAATTTAGACCATGGTTCTGCAGATAAGCCTGGACTTGATAGTACAGGTTTAAACCAAGGTCTATTGAGTTTTTTGTAATAAGACTGTTAAAGTTTTTATACAGTTAAAAACTCCGACAGTACTACAGGGAACCACTTAACTAATAGACCTTTTCAGAGGCCTTTAGGCGCTCTAAAACTCGCTCTTAACTAACAGGATTGTTATTTTTTCAGGAAGAAGTATATCCAGCGAACATGGCCGACCTCTCTCACGGAATCTACATATCAGACAAGGGACTCACGCTCAAAGTCAACGGGTATAATCAAAACTTACACGTGAGTAATATATAACGTAAATGATTTTCATGAGTAACGGATTTCACTAGTCAAATACTTTGGGAGTTGCGAAAATGTGTCTAAACATGTCACTGTCATAACATATCTAGCCAATCATAACAGAGTAAGTGGAACGAAACCATCGAATTGAATGAATGAATTCGGTGTTGCAATGTCGAATTAGTCTACACTAATATTATAAAGAGGAAAACTTTGTTTGTTTGTAATGAATAGGCTCAAAAACTACTGGACCGTTTTTAAAAATTCTTTCGCCATTCGAAAGCTACATTATCCACAAGTAACATAGGCTATTTTTCATCCCGAAATTTCCACGGGAACGGGTACAGCGCGGTTAAAACTGCGGGGCGCTGCTAGTATGCAATATAGTAGTGGTAACATCGTTTTCTCTACTAAATCTCTGGGTAGATATATTTTATTTCACTTCTGTGCGGGAGTGTGACTGTGGTGCTCCAGGGCAGGACACGGCCCACTTATTGTCCTGCCCTCTTTGCCCTTCCACCTTCACCAAGTAAGACTTAATGAAAGTCTCAGATGCTGCCCTTCTGTCACTTAAAGACAGGAAAAGGCCAATGACACGATAAGAAGGAGACTTGTATTTATTAATTAAAGTGTTGTCACTTGTTTCAGTTGCTAGTAGAACTGATAACGCGCGAGATGAAGTCGACGACCGACAACCTGACGCCGGAGATGTTCGAGGCGGTGCGCGAGGTGCAGGCGCGGACCTACCACAACATAGTGCTCAAACCGCACAAGCTGGCCAAGTAACTACTACCTTGTATATTAGATAGACCGTTATAGATTAAGTTGTATCTTTATAAATGTCGCTTAACCCTTCTATTTACTTGACATATAGTGGCTTTTCTATTTGAGCGCTACCGTGCTTCGGAAGGCACGTTAAATTGTATCATCGGCAGAATATGTCGCAGGCCTTTGGGCAGTTTTAGAACTCCGACACTAGGGTTGGCCACTAACCTGCTCGAACTTACTTGCTTTCAAAATTATTAAAATATCCTTTTCCTTTTTGGTCTTAGGGAAAGTATGTATAAAAATATAAAATTCCTTACCCTCTTTACAGTACAATTCACTTCAGTCCGACTATATCCACCATTGAGCCTTTGTCCTGTATGTATTAAAGTTCGTTATTTCCACAGGGATGTCCGGATGAATATTCTGTTAGAGCCGTACATATCGCCTCGGGATAAAGCGGCCGTTGTCCATAACATCACCCACGAAGAACTTATAGAATTCAGCGAGAAACTCCTGAGCAAACTTTATGTGCAGGTGAAGATTTCATCATCTATAATTATACTAGTTGACCCAGCAAACGTTGTTCTACCATATCAAAATTAGGGGCTTTGCTAGTAAGTGGACGTACTAAGTGTCAGTATCGTAATGTTACAGGTGCTAGTGCAGGGCAACTTGCCTTGGTACGATGCCATCAAGATCTCAGACAATGTCTTGAAGAACATCGGCTGGGAAGGACTCTCCGAGAGGGAAATGCCGCAGGTAACCACTAAGGGCCTTATTTATAAAAGCTTTATTAACAGCACTTTAGCTATTAAATGGTTTGTCCCTTTCCGACATAAGCTATTTGCCAAAGAGCGAAAGAGACAACACTTTAAAACACTGTTTAAGTTAAATATCATTTATGATAAGGCGGTAAAATTGTCACTAAAATAATTCTATCTGGGGGCAAGGCAGTGCCCCCGCCAAGTCGACCAACAAAAAGCGGCTCGGCCGTACCATACATTTCTCGAAGTAGTTCGGACCATTTTCGACCCTTTAGTTTTCACAAAGTATACCGACCAATCAGAACGCATTAACATTGTCAGAATATTGTCGTAATGCGTTATGATTGGCTCCGCTTCAATGAAACGCAAAAAGGGACAATCACTTTCAAATGTTATTAATTTTCATTATTTTCAAATTCAAGTATCATTTTCATTACTTATCGTGGCGTTTTGACCAAGCGATGTCTGTTCATTGCGATTGTTAAGCGACGTGCAGCTCCCCCCCTAATTGGTTGGTCGACTGATCACTATCTGAGCGCTACCGTGCATCGGAGTGCACGCAAAGCAGTCGGTCCCGGTTGTTTCAATCGTTAGACCATGTCGGAGGCTTTTAGGCGGTCGAAAAACTGCCACCATGGTTGGCCACTCTAAATTAATGAATGACTTACTTATATATGTTACGGCTAATACCCGAAGTGCGGCTACACCTAGTTTTAGCCGTTTAGAACTAGGTGCATATATATGTCATTTTAATGAAAAGAGAGAGTTTAAACATGAAAAAAAAAATAACCCTAACCTACCGAATAGTAAGTAATTCGGTAGGTTAGGGTTATTTTTTTTTTCATGTTTAAACTCTCTCTTTTCATTAAAATAACATACGGCTAATACCCGAAGTGCGGCTACACCTAGTTTTAGCCGGTTAGAACTAGGTGTAGCCGCACTTCGGGTATTAGCCGTAACATATACATTATTTCTTTGCAGCTCAAAGTACACCAACTGCCTCTGGGCAACAAGAAGATCCGCGTGATGAACCTGAACAAGATCTCCACTAACAGTATCGTCACTAACTACTATCAAGGAGAGGCGACGAACCCTAAAGACACCGCGACGCTGGAAGTACTTATGGTAAGCATAAGTTATAATAAGTTTTTTAGTTCCTATAGCATTTTTTACTACTTTTATATTATAATTAGAGCAAGCTAATAAAATCTTAGACATAAATAATATCTATTTCGTCTATTTCTTATTCAGTGCAAGACGGAGAAGAAAGATGAATATTCAACTTAAAACTAGTTGTTGCGACCTTTTGTATGTTTAAATTAATTGACTCAGCTAGTCTTTGAGTACTGTCAACGTAAAAATACGTAAACATATTTTTACTTTACGCTATAGTGATATGGTGACACTGTGGAGTTATATGATATTATGTCACCGGAAATTTGTAAATGCCGTTGTTTAAATTCCACAATCAAATTTAAATTCCAAGTGCACACAATCTACAATTAAACGTATATTGTTGCGTCAGTTCATAGTCTGCCGATGACAAACCGTAAAATTGTCATTTTTCATCAAATAGCGCGCTGATTGTTGCGTTACGTCGCGCGTTGATACGCGTACTGTTATTTTTAACACTCGTGGCATATTTTGACTAAGCGATGTCAGTTCATTGCGATTGTTAAACAACGTGCAGCTCTGCCTTTATCTGAGCGCTACCGGGCTTCGGAGGGCACGTTAAATTGTCGGTCCCGTTTGTCAATCATTAGATCATGTCGGAAGGCCTTTAGGCGGTCTAAAAATCCGACACCAGGGTTGGCCAATAACCTACTCGAACATACCTATTAAATACTTGTTTGTGTGTCAGATGTTGATGGAGGAGCCGGTGTTCGACGCGCTGCGCACGAAGGAGCAGCTCGGCTACAGCGTGTTCAGTATGATGCGCTACACGTTCGGGGTGCTCGGCTACTCCGTCACCGTCAACACGCAGGTCGACAAGTTCAGGTGAGATCTATACATGTAAATAAAATTTCCGGTGGGGACAATATCTCATAAAAATCTCTTTGTGAGATTGCCCTCAGTTTGCTTAGGGCATTGCAGGCTGAACCACCTGATTGCCCGAAAAGTAAGATGATTCCGTGCTTCGGAGGCCACGTTACGTCCCGGTTACTTTCTACGGATAGTCGTCGTTACATGAGCCATGTCATAGGCCTTTGGCGGCTCAATAACTCTGACACTAGGATTGGTCAGGTTGACCATCCACTCGATGAAGAAGAAGAAGACTTAAACCATAATAACATTTATTTTTCAACTTTTGTCTGTCCGTCTGTTTAGTCCGGCTAATCTCTGAAATGGCTGAAACGATTTTGATGGACTTAAAAAGTAATATTTTTACTCGCACTTGCGAGTATACTATCTGTATTCATTGTTATACTACTCCACAGCGTGATGCACGTGGACAACCGCGTGGAGGCGTTCCTGAAGAAGTTCTCGCGCGACATGAGCAAGCTGTCGGAGCGCGCGCTCGCCGCCACTAAAAACTCGCTCGTACAACTCAAACACACCACCGATTATGAGCTTAAAGAAGAGGTGACAAACTTAATCTTGTACTATTTTTAAACAATCCTAACTAATATTATAAATACGAAAGTAACTCTGTCTGTCTGTCTGTTACGCTTTCACGCCAAAACTACTGAACCGTACACAGTTAGTCCAGAGCCTGAGAAAGGATATAGGCTACTTTTTATCGCGAAATTCCTGCGGGAACGGTTAAAACGCGGGTGAAACCGCGGGGCGCTGCTAGTCTTAATATATATAATTCTACTGTACGTGTGTATGTCACTGAACTCCTCCTAAACAGCTGGACCGAT
The DNA here is from genome assembly GCA_951394245.1 of Cyclophora punctaria. Classification (NCBI taxonomy): domain Eukaryota; kingdom Metazoa; phylum Arthropoda; class Insecta; order Lepidoptera; family Geometridae; genus Cyclophora; species Cyclophora punctaria. Next base: position 5,729,642 of record OX596189.1, read on the forward strand.
ATAAATGATTTTTTGTATGCGTTTGGGTTGCACCCTGGATGGTTTAGATTCACACTAGCGACATCTATTGGGTCGCGGGTAGAACCACCGCGCGGGACAGCTAGTCTCTATATAAAAAAATAGTGAGTCTGTAATGTCCCACTGCTGGGCAAAAGCCTGTCATCACTGAAGATATCAGTACAGTGAGGAGAATAAGGCTCTATATACTATACAACTCTTTTATATGTATAGATGGTGAACTTTGCCTGTTCACTGTGAAAAATTTAACTCGAATTAGACACTCGGGGTCTAATTCAACCACACAGCGAACCCCGTAATGGTGCACAGTAGTTCCACATAGGGTGCCCATGGTCTAACATAGAGTACTCATGGTCCAAAATAGTGTGCCCGTTGTCCAACATAGTTTCCTGGGTCCAACATAGTTTCCTACGTCCAACATAGAGTGCCCGTCATCCAACATAATTAAAGCTAGTTTCCAAGTCTATTTTATATTTTTCAATTGAAATAAAAACAATATTATTTGATGTTACAGGTCGAACGAAACTGGAAAGAAATTGTTTCTAGCGAATACATGTTCCACAGATTGTTTGTAGAGGTAAGTTTTCGAAAAAAATTATATCAGTTTACTAGGAGACCTGGTACTCTGTCATACAGGTCTCCTAGCACAGAAACCATGGAATGATGTCACCAATAGAATGTAATTTATAATCTAAGTTGAAAAACTTATTTGTTTCATGTGAGAGAGAAATAAAGCATTTATTTATATCTCGTTGTAAGGCAGAGGTCTAGAATAATGTAACTTACTTTATCTACACTAATGTTGTAACATTCTACTTATGTTTCCAATACTTGACTTATAATTACTACTGTTATAGCGCAGACAACTAAAACACTCAATTTAAGCAATTGCACATGATGTTATAATATCCACATCGATATCGTAAAATCTCATTATAACATCGCGCCCTGCTGCCCTGCGCGCGCAGCTGCGCTCTCATTGGTTAGATTTTAATGGCGGCAAGTTCACTGTGACAATACACGTACGCGTGAATTTAATGTTTCGCAATGTGTTTTGTTTTTAAAATTTTGTTTGATTAATTGCATTAGTGAAGATAAAGTAGTGTATGCAACTGCATATAACACGGGTATTAAAACACTCGTTACTATTATGAAACTCGCTGCGCTCGTTTCATAAACTCACACTCGTGTTTTAATACCCTCCATTATATGACAGTTGCATAAACTACTATTACTGTACGTACAATCAGCCCATGACAAAATTTAATACACTCAAGGCCTTTTTCATAAACCCTTATTAACAGCACTTAAGCTATAAAATGGTTTGTCCCTTTCTGACATACGCTATTTGCCAAAGAGCGAAAGAGACACTTTAAAACACTGTTTAAGTTGAATATCGTTTATGAATAAAGCGGTTAGAACCTTTTGTTATTCAATCTTCTATAACACCTAACTAATATTGACATTGACAATTCTCAAATTGTTTAATATGACAAAGTACTAATCTACCTAATCGTTGCAGGCTGACGCTATCGAGAACATCAAACTGTCAGATATCAAGGCGTGGGTGGCGAATCATTTCGCGACTGGCAACAAATCTATGTTCAGGAAATTATCTGTACAGGTAACATTACACAAATGTCAACGTCAAAAGGTCAAATATTTTTTTCAGTTTTGACCCCAAAGAGGTTCTTTTGAATGTTATTCACCCATTCGGAAGAACATCAACAGAGAAGAATGGGCAAGATACTCTGCTGGTTATTTTTTAAATAAATATAACCCGGACTAATTCACGCACGGTTAATTAGACAAAAAATACGTTTCAGCTTCTATTACGGAATCTAATTATTTGATATGAATTAACACATTATATATTTAGATAATCAGCGGTATTACCCCCTATGTACCCTTTAGAGGGAATTTTGTGATAAAAAGTAGTCTGAGTGTTAATACAGATCTTAAACTATGTCTAAACATAAACTTTCGCATTTCTAATATCAGTATGATATACCGTACGATTACTACCAAACAGAACCTATAACCCAGACCTAAAGATTTACCCAATAATAGATGATATATTTATTATGCATTTAATATGTCTCCTTTTCCAGATAATGGGTCACAAGACGATCAAAGGCAACACGACAAAATTCTCCGAACCAGAGCCTAAGAACCATTCGTTGACGTTCTTAGACTCGTCTAACCCTATCGGGGACACGGAGGAGGTCGGGTCCGAATTTATAACCAACATTACAGAGTTTAAAAAGAACTTGCCTTTCATTGAGGTGCCCAAAATTGAGTTGGCACAGTGTTGACGCTGGTACATTAATAAGGTATGGAAATTCAAATAAGAAATACTAGATTGGTTTGGTGTTGGTCAAGTTTGCATACGGCTTTAGAGATGATGTAGAACAATTTAAAAATTGACATTAGAGACTCTTCCATTTTTGACCGTTTTTAGTTGAGCTACGGGCCGCAGTAGTGCGCGGTTGTCCGCGCGCACTGATGTTCCTTTGTTTTCATTCAAAACGTACACAGCAAAACAACTCAATACGTTTAATTAAAAAGAGCCCTAATCGTTATTAAGTGACTAAAGTAAAATATGTTAAATGCTGCGGTAAACGCTGACAGCTTAGTACAATTTATATTTTATGTATCGTCGTGGCTTTTCAATGTTTCGTGGTAACATTTTTTGGCAAACAAAATTAATATTGATTTGATTCATCATCCGTATTGACAGCTTCTAACTGACGTGACCGTACGATAAAATTAGTTTTTTATGACACTAAATTGCGACACTGACGTTAGCGGTGGACTAATCGACAACTGAATGAATGCATAACGGAAATCATTCATAAACGTATAAAAACAATTATATAGGTAAGTTTGTCTATCTTATTATATGTTACTAGCAGCGCCCCGCGGTTTTACCCGCGTTGTACCCGTTCCCGTAGGAATTTCGGGATGAAAAATAGCCTATAACCTTCCCGTTGAATGTGGCTATCTATTACAAAAAGAATTATTCAAATCGGTTCAGTAGTTTCTGAGATTAGCGCGTTTAAACAAACAAACAAACAAACAAACAAACAAACAAAACAAACTCTTCAGCTTTATAATATTAGTATAGATTGACTTCCGTTAAACGCAAACTTGCTTGACACCAACTCCTTAAAAAAATCTGTAGATACTTAGTGCGGAGTTTCGAATTTGGTAGCAATTGTAAACGCAACACGATTTTATTGGTAGAGTGTGTAGCGATTAAAAGGAACGATACATGGTTATATATTATTAGTCGTCTATTTATATATCGACTTTAAATATTAAATTAAAATTATATTAAATTAATTACAACATTGTATGAATATCCTTGTGTTGATTACAATGTATAGTACTAGCCGCGCCCCGCGGTGTTACCCGCGTTGTACCCTTTCCCGCGGGAATTTTGGGATAAAATGTATTCCATGTGTTATTCTGATGTATTACTATTACTAACCTATATTACTGTAAAGTTTTCTTCCAAATCCGTCCGGTAGTTTTTTCGTGAATGAGTAACAAACATACATACATTCCATCATCACAAACTTTCGCATTAATATTATTGATTAGCAGGATTCGATGTAAAATGGTAACATTGTTATACTATGTATATAGAAAGTCCTAAACGATAACTACCAAAATGGTAGAATTTTATTTACTACCATCCTTGACGACAGGTGCTGTTAAAATTCACTATTGCCAAAATGAAAGGTATAATGTTCAATATATTTACATTCGTCTCTTCCTACTTATGATTAAACATTTACTGTGATATAATGATTTTACTAAAGAAATAGCCTTTTCTGCTAGCTTTCCATATTTGCTCATTAAAAGCTCTTAAATTATTAATACTAAAATTTACGTAATTGTATTGAAAAAAGTACTGAGATGTTTGTTTTAAATTAAATTATAATATTACGCCGTATTGTATTTGTTCCCGTGGGAAATTCGGGATAAAACTCCATTTGTATGTAAAGAAGACGTATAGATAAAAATATTTTCAAATTTGACTTGTAGTTCTGGAGATAGCGCGTTCAAACAAAATTATCTCTATAGCTTTATTAGAACAGCAAACAATCATATTCAGCCTAAATCTTATCAGTGGTGCGTTACTATTAAAAATATAAATAAAAAAATATGAAAAAAATAATAAAGTAACCAATTTATTAGTGTAGTCGTCGAATAAAAAACAAATATAGCGTGACATCATAATATAATGCAATTTTCCTTACTTTTGAATTGTTTGAAGATATTAAAATACGTCTCATTACCTTTAGAAAAGTTTTGTTGTTAATATTATTTTTAACCGACTCTCAAGAGGCGGTTCCTATCGATGTAAATATTATTTAAATAAATTATCATTTTTATTTTGAATGTTGAATTAATTCATCTACAATTTATATGGAATTGTTGTTGTAAATAATTTTATAGTGACTATGTGGAAACACTAATAATTATGTTATTTTAATGAAAAATAAATGTTTGACTGAATCAAATGGTTTTCTTTCCTTTACTAACCCTAATAAAACACCATTGCCTTTATATTACTTTCTTTATCTTCTACTAACAACATAGAATATTAATTTTATTTATGTGACTTAAGATATATGTATTGTTAAAACAAAAAAAAACAATTAAAAAATCAGAACTTTATTCAACAATCATTTACGCTTACATATTTTTAAGTTGCTTAAGTTTAATGTTTTCTATCATAAAATAATAGTGACCATAATTGTACATCGTTCTATTTTGAGACCTCATTCGTTCAACACTCATTCAAATGATAATAAGATGTGTCACCAACTCACCACTCAGCTTTGACATAAAAACGCGGTGTTCAATTTAAATTGGTAACATTGAAATGTAAAAGTCAGTTCTACTTTTAAACCAAATCGATTTTAGAACACAGCGCTCCACACTTACAACCTAATTTACTTGGTTTTGCCATGTTCAATATTATTTACGTCCACCATTTTATAACTTTCTTTTAAAACTGTTCGTGCAAATGAGGCCTACTTTGTTCGCCTTATTAATAAACGAGGTGTAAATAAAACACTGTGATACTGTATTTGTTTCTTTTGCTCTTCGGAAAATTGTGTATGTCAGAAAGAGACAAACCATTGGATAGCTAAAATGTCCTTAATACTCGGTTATGAATATGGCCCTTTGTGGGTGATTGGTCTGGAACAGCGCGATCACCAGACGATCTGTATCCGCCCGTCGAGGTCCTTCATGACTGTCCCCTCTCTCCTCATGAACTCCTGCAGCATCTGGTAGTCTACGCTCAGGTTCTCGAGGTTCTCCCGGTTTTCGGACAGCATCTAGAAGAAAAAATATAAATAGTAGTTCTATTTTGGTGAAGTTAAAGAACTCAATAGGTACAGTAGTTGAACCAGAATTTTTATTTTGCCGTGACCCTTTCCCGTGATCATTTCAACGGGACCATGCTAATTATTCGTGCTTTACCAATTTTTCAGTCGGATTTCATCCGTAACTGTTCTATCCCTTTTGCACTTAACACAAATAAAAATAATGACTAACCCCACTGAGTGTTCTGTAAGTTTTGCTCCGCAGTGGGCTCTAATGGTTTAACTTAAATTTAAGCGAGGATTATAACTGATTATAATGATCTTAAGTAAAAAACAAGTATTAGCCTATAGTGTCCCACTGCTGGGCAAAGACCTTTCATCTCACTGAAGACAGTACAGTGGGATAAGTAAAAAAATATTTTGCTTATAAAAACATGCAATGATTTGAATCTTGACTTATGAAACGTGATCTCACCGTATACCCGCCGCCGCCGTCTCCGATGTAATCCTGGGTGACCACTCGATACATCTTCTCTGGGTCCAGAGGCAGGTACTCGGGCACCTCGCACTCGATGCAGCGGATGGTGGCTGTGACGCGCGACCCGACCGGCGCCGACCCGTTGTAGATGTTTCTCATGCCTGCAGGGATGCAGTGGTCAAGTTAGACTATACTCTATTTCTTTTGGATTGGCACAAAATGTGGACCATTGTCGTCAATTTTCCAGCCGAAGACGATTGCTCCTGAAGAGGAAAAAGGTTTAGTAATTTTATTTCATTATTACCCTATCTCTAAACCTTTTTCCTCTTCAGAAGCAATCGTCTTCGGCTGGAAAATTGACGACATTTGACCACATTTTGTGCCAATCCAAAAGAAATAGATTATATAGTGATCCAGGATGGACATAGACAAATATTTCTTAATATGTTAAAATACAATATAATTAAGATCCCAGGGATCAAGGATAATGTCATTGATATAAAATTCTTCTGCATTGCATAAGATATTACCTTTGCTAATCCACCTTGCAGCTTCGGTCCGATCCGGTAACTACCAGCACTCGTGGGAATTTCGGGGTGAAAAATAACCTATAACCTTTCTCTTGAATGTCTCTCTAATTTCTATCTATTACAAAAATAATTTTCCAAATCGGAATTGGAATCTGAGATAAGCGCTTTAAAACAAACAAAAAATCTTCAGCTTTGTTAATAGCACTAGCAGCGGCCCGCGGTTTTACCCGCGTTGTGCCCGTTCCCGTGGGAATTTCGGGATGAAAAATAGCCTATAACCTTCCCGTTGAATGTGGCTATCCATTACCAAAAGAATTATTCAAAGCGGACTGGTAATTTCTTAGATTAAAAAAATCTTAGCATAACAAGATACATATACCATAAACGTATACCAAGCACAATCGATGTTACTCTATCAGCTGGAACCCTTCAAACTATAACTCCTAAGCCCACTGTCCGTCCCCTCACCTCCAATCTGCAGCATCCTGCCGCTGTAGAAGTCTCCGGGCTCGCTCTGGAAGGTGCCGACGGAGAACTCGAGCGCCTCCAGCAGGTGCTCTCCCTTCAAGTCGTACACCTGCACGTAGTTCTCGAACGGCATCGCCATCAGGAGAGCTTCGGTTGTTACTTCTGTAACGAGATAAGATGGTAACATAAGTATTTTCGTGGTCACAATCTATAATATTATAAAGAGGTAAAATTTGTTTGTTTGTTTGTGTGTTCGAGCTAATCTCGGGAATTACCAGTCCGATTTGAATAATTATTTTTGTAATAGATAGCCACATTCAACGGGAAGGTTACTTTTCATCCCGAAATTCCCACGGGAACGGGCACAACGCGGGTAAAACCGCGGGGCGCTGCTAGTGTCTATATAAAATCCTTGGCCACAATATTTATTGGTCAAGACTGCTAAAGTTTGACTTGTATCAATGAATGGCGGTTTTGACTGAACAGCTTAGTAAAAAGCATTTTGGACTAATTATATAAAAAATAGATTCAATGTAGCTTTCCATTTGTTGTACCTGGCCTACTTCCCAGTCATTCATTTAGTTCAGAACCGATTGCTTCACAAGCCCTCTGAAGTGATTACTTGATATACAACACGAACTTAGTAAAGGTCATTGGTAGGTTTCTAGTTTCGTCAGAATTTATGCATCAAATACCACAACGATCTTTTCTTCAATACTCAATCTCCACCATTACAGACGAAAGGCTTTCATTTCATTTCATCTTACCTCCAGGGTTGATCTGAGTCCTGAGTCCTCCCGCGTTGATCATACAAACGTGAGCTTCGCCCCAGTTACTACCCACTCTACGGGGCATCAACTGAAATACAGAATAACCAGGAATTATTGACGATGAAAAGAGTCCTATAAGCTTAGGCAAAAGAATCTATAAAAATATTTTGTCCAAGAATCTTGTTTTTTTTAATCATGAGAAGAGATTAATAAAGAGGACTTGATTGCACAACAATAATGCCAATACTGCTCCTAAGAATTATGAGTAAGGTTTTACTAAAATCCAAGGAGATGTACCAAAATCTTGATTATGCGGGGCTCAGATTAAAACTGCGTAGTGGGTAGAATGCATTATTCGGCATGCTACCTTGGTTTGTACCCAATAATCGGTCTGGACTTTTTTTAGTTTTAAACTTGAGGAGCATTTTCCATGCGACATGATTAGTCTGAGTTTGTTCAAAAAACATTATACCCTGACACATTCCCAATTTACCTGAAATAACAGGGTAGATTGCAGGTAAAATACCCTGTAATATGGTAAATAACCCAGGGCAGTGCTCCTTTACCCACCTCTTCCAAAAACCCGTCACAAGCCCAGCTGCCCATGTTGCACTCCCCCCGGTAGCACCACGAACGGTTGAGCGTCACCAGCGACTTGCCGAGTACCTCCTTACCGACAGCGTCTACTTCCTCACGCCATGGCTCTAGCAGTTCCATGATTTCAGGGTCTGGAATTAAATCGACGTGAGTGGAGCGTACTATGTGCTTTCACTGATAATACAGACCATTTTACCTGCCCTTTGAATGCACATATATATTATGGAATTTGGCTACCTATCTAAGTACTGTCTAAGTTAAAAGTTGTTTTACTTTTTAGCAACCATTCCTAGAGCTTCTCGCTCTTTTTTGAGGCTGCTAACACACAATTACCAGCTAACCTATACAACACTGTTAAGACATTGGTAATCGAACAAATTGTATCAACCGAAAGTTCTTTCAAAATAAGAGGAATTGATTGGGTGGATGTTTCATGCTTACCTTGCGCAATTGATGTGCCCAGGAACACAGGGACTCCCTCCCATCTCACGACTCTGCCCTCGCTGTTGATGAAGAATTTGATGTTTCCAAGATACCGCGTGTAGCACGACGCTTGGACGATCGGGATCTACATTCGAGGACATATTCAATATGGTACATAATGGAACTTATAGAGAATGGTTTGATTGATATGTATATACGCGCATAACAGGTACACTGATGTTAAGTACACTCTAAGTAGGTAGTGGCACAGACAACTGTACTTTATGAACTAGGGTGGAATCATAGCAATCGAATATTGTGACAAAATAGTAAATATTCGCATAAAGTAAAGGTACTTATTCTATCTATAGGTAATATAAATTCGACTAGCAACTTTGTGAAAATACACTTTGTTTTTCCAATGTATTCCTTACTTGGTGTCCATTGGCCTGTGTGACCACTGTGGGGTATTCGCCCCACGCTGTCTCGCCGTTGGGCGTCTCTCCAGTGTAGAGCAGCGTGTGGGAGTGCGCGCCCACTATTATGTCCACTGTTGGGGAGATGCGAGCTGCTAGGGCCCTGGGAATAAGGTATGTTGGCATTATAATTGAATATCTATGTATAAAATGTAGTATACTCGTAGCATCGGGCGTGGCTGAGTGCAGCTCTTGTGGAGTGGATAGGCGACAGGTTTCCTCACGTCCTGGCTCAATTAATAAAAATAATTAAGTGGTAGGTAAGTGAGTTCGACGAGGTTTGTGGCCAACCTTAGTGTCGGAGTTTTTAAGCTATTGCATAGCTTCTATCGCGGGGACCGAATCCAAAAATTCCGTAACGAAAAAACCTCACGCTCCCCACTAACGCCATCTAGTGATAGAAAAATAACTATGCAATAGCTTTACCGCGGCAGTCCCCGAGTGCCACACGTCTTTTTTTAGATCGCCTATAGACCTCCGACAAGGTCTGACGATTGCAACAACCGGAACCGACAATTTTACGTACCCTCCGAAGGTCGGTAAACCTCAGATAGATATGATATCGGCCACCCATCCATGCAGGGGCTGAACTGCACGTTGCTTAACACTGGCAATGAGCAAACATCGCTTAGTCAAACAACGCCACGCTACAAATTGAAGAATAGATGAGTCTTTTACCTAGCCGTAGGAGATTAAAAAAATTAAGTACTTACCTACTAATCACTACATAGTATAAAACAAAGTCGCTATTTTTGTCTGTTTGTTTGTCTGTATGCATAAATCTTTAAAATTACGCAACGGATTTTGATGCGGTTTTTTGTAATAGGTAGAGTGATTCAAGAGGAAGGTTTTTATGTATAAAAATTCCCGATATTCCCACGGGAACGGGCACAACGCGGGTAAAACCGCGGGGCGCTGCTAGTAAAATAATAACCCAGTCATGATTGACATTCGTGTTCTTATTTATCATTAATCATTTGTGTTTCTTTTTCTTATCACTGTATTGTATTAATTCCTGATACCATTATCATCAAATGTAATAGATTATTTGGTAAGCGAATTAAGGAAATGCTATTAATTAAACACGAAATATCTTAGTAATAAAAGATATGCACAGGTAAGGAATTAGGCAGGTATAGTGGTGTAGATAAATCAACGGTTGCTTGAAGTCACACTGAATAGGGCACTTCCATCGCGTCATTAACTTCCTATTAATTAACTGCAGAGTTTGTTTATCTGTTTAATTGTGCTTTTCTCTGGACTACCAGTAGATATTGAAAAAATGCTCAAATAAGTGAGAGCTGCATTCAACTGGCGAAGGTTGCATTTCTATATATACATTAAATATTATTAGTGCAGGTTATTTCAAAAGTTAACCATGTAGGAGGCCTTCAGGTGGTCTAAAGTTGGCCACTAACTACTAACATACCTACAAACTTCCTTTTATCTCCAAACTAGCAGCGCCCCGCGGTTTTACCCGCGTTGTACCCGTTCCCGTAGGAATTTCGGGATGAAAAATAGCCTATAACCTTCCCGTTGAATGTGGCTATCTATTACAAAAAGAATTATTCAAATCGGTTCAGTAGTTTCTGAGATTAGCGCGTTTAAACAAACAAACAAACAAACAAAACAAACTCTTCAGCTTTATAATATTAGTATAGATTCCCGCGTAGGAAAACTCTCAAGGTATAAAAAATGGTTAACGAGGGCCAAAGGTTACGCCAAGTCAATTCGTACTCACATATCCGGTTGATAGCCGACGTGGGAGAGGACGATGATAATGTCAACTCCTTGTTCAGTCAATATGGCGGCTTCACGGTTGATGGCTTCCGCCTCATCCTCCATTATCACTTGACCGATTGGGGCTGAGAACTGAAAATAAACAAGGCTTGAATTCTATGGGCCGTTCATAAACGCAAGTAACAGCATTTTTGATTTTAGAGATTTTAGCTATGAAATAGTTTGTTCCTTTTCGACTTACGCTATTTTCCAAAGAACAAACAAAGACAAAACTATTTATAAGTGTTTTTGATATAGACCACTTATGAATAAAGTGTACTTAATGTAAAGTTGTGTATTGTTGATCGAAGTGTAAAGTAATTTAGAACCTATGTTATTACAGGGAAGGTTACCTATCGCATATGGATACTAGATAGGCTGAGCAAGGTTATTCTATAATTCTATTTATAACAAACTTAAAGTTCCCCTCTGTACTTTGAAGTAAATGCCTACCCTCATTTAGCCCGTCATTGTTTTGCCGTGTGCAAGTTATTTCAACAGTCTATTCGCGACCAGTGACCATTCAAAATATGTGCTTATTAAATTGTAAATCTAAATACTCGTAGTAAGTCTGTGAAATAAGTACACTAGTGTAGATAAGCTTCTGTGCAGCTAAAAAACCGTAAATAATAACCCAATTTTTCAAACACTTCTGAATATTCACAAACAGTAACGAAGACCTTCCACCTCGGTGGTATAGCGGGTCATCATCAGTAAGATGAGAGGCCTTTACTCAGCTATGGGATATTGCAGGCAGCTTATTTACCACCTCCACAAAATCTTACCGTTTGCAGCAAAACTCCAATGATACCGATGCTTCGTCCTCTCCTTTCAACTATGACATGGTTCTGAATGTAAGGCGTCATCGTGGGCTCAAACGTGGTGTTCACGTTGGCGCCCAGCATGGGGGCGTCCAGGCGCTCCAGGTAAGGGACTAGGCCTTCTACGCCATGGTCGAACTCATGGTTTCCTAGGACCTGGTAGAATATGAGTTATATGAGACTTATTAATACATTTCAAGGAAGTAAAACGCAGAGAAGACACGGTTTTCAAACACAGGGTGCATAGAATACACTCCCTATAGGGAGTGTCTATTACTTTAATAGAAAGGCGTTTTCTTCAGGGAGTCAGAATTTTAGATCACTATCAGTACCTTTGTAGAGAAATCACACCCTTACTCCAGATTGTATAGGATCATCAAAACACATGTTTAATAATAATACCACACTGAATGAAAATTAACGGCTAACCTACGTTGCCAATAATAATGTCAGAACATCTTTATCGGGTTAAAATATCAATCTTACATGAGCATCATGAGGTATCATATTCATGAAGTGTTGGCTGACGTTCCACCGCAGGAAGTTGTACCATATCGTGCCCTGGAAGGTGTCGCCTCCGTTGAGCACCAAGGACTCGGGCTCGGCCTCCCGCGCCTGCTTGATGGCGGTCACGAGGCGGCCCAGCCCTCCGATACAGTCATCAGCTTCAGGACTGCATATTCCGCCATTGGGACTCACTTCCTCGAAACTAAAATTGGTGGTTGAATTCAAATAATATAAATAAGTAACATCCGGACAACACACACGGTTATTTAGATCCAAAATAAGTTGTAAGCTTGTATTATGGAATGTGAGTGATTGTACGCTTATTCCTATAAGGTCTACCGATTTTTCTTTTTGAGATGCGACACCTTAAAAATTATATTGATAAAGTATTGCCACATAGACTAGAGAGGTGATATAATTCATATGGTCTGGGGTTTAGATAAATAACCCTTAACTCAATGAAAGTTTTTGCAGTAAGTCACAGCCTAATTCTTAGGGATGGGAGGGGAAATTAAATCTGGTACTTACTGAGCATGGAAATCGTTGAAATGTATAATATTAAGCTCAAAGAGATCCTCTTCTGTTTGGGCCCAAACTGCGGCCAAACACACGAACAAACACACCACAGACTTATACATTTTGTGGACGACACACCTCCCTATCCACTGTCCACTTAGTAATGTAATGAGGGAAATATCGCAAAGATAACAGCGTATTTAAAGGGATTATGGCAAATCGCGTGTAATCGTCGCGTCATAAATTATAACTTAGCTCCAACACGAGGGCTCGCTAGTTTGATTAGGTATTTAGAGGCTGTCCTTTACTTGGAGTGATGTTAAGGACATTGCAGCTAATAAACCTACTTAAAAGAGGGTTTATTGGTCATTGGTACATGCTATGCGTGAGATCTTTGATAATGTCAGAGTCGTCCAGCAAACATTTTTATGGCGACAACGTTTGTTAGCTTTCTTTGTTGGCCTCATTTTGAAATGGGTGGGTTTATTATAATGGGGAGTCGGGAATTGGGTCACTTGATTTAAACTTAAGCGTAAGTAGGTAGGATACGGGGTGTAACGCAAATGTATGTCTAGGCATTCCATTTCTTTTATCGAGAGAAAAAAAACAAACCATCGAGACTTATTTTTCAACCAGACATTTTTTTTCCTTTGAGAAAAGGGTTCGGTGTCGGGAGTGGAATGAAATTCCTACTCCCTTTTTTTTCAGAAGGAATCGCCTTCAGCTGGAAAATCCACTACCATGCTTCGGAGGACACGTAAAATTGTTGGTTCCGGTTGTATTCATTGTCAAAGCATGTCAGTGGTCTTTAGACGGTATAAAACTCTGACACTCGGGTTAACCCACTCGAACTAAGTTTTATTTTTCAACATGAATCATCAATCGGTCATCATGCACAGTACTAATGTTTTTGTGATAATTGATATAGCATTGTGGCTAGTACAATCAATCAATCAATAATGTACCGCCATCTTATCTCCACGTTAGGTACGAATGTTAAGATTGTATCTAAGAATTACTTATATAATTTTGATAATATAACAATTGTCTTTTTTAAACTTACACGATTTGAACACATAGTTTAAACGTACTCACACGGGTTTTTTCGTGTTATAAACTTAATAAAGCAAGTACCTAATAACTTACTTTTTATTTCCCGACGTTTCGAGGGGATTGCACCTCTCGTGGTCGCGGGTGAACGTCGGGAAATAAAAAGTAAGTTATTACTTGCTTTATTCAGTTTATAACACGAAAAAACCCGTGTGAGTACGTTTAAACTAAATATAACAATTATTTTCTAACTTTCATACAATTAATGTCGAGGCTATGGTGGGTTTTTATCTCCACTGTGATATGTTTAAACCTAAGGTAGGGTAATTAAAAAGCAATTATTGTGGTTAATTCAAAACATTTACTTTGCAATGAAATACAATCTATAAGATTCACTAAATTAAAATAACATTTACTAGCATGTTGTTTATTGTTTACTGACGCGCGGTCTTAATATCAAACCTCTATCCAAAACCTGCTGTTACAGATTGAAAATAGACATATTTTAAAAACTAATATTATAAATGCGAAAGTAACTCTGTCTGATTGTCTGTTACGCTTTCACGCCAAAACTACTGAAGCGATTTGAATAAAATTTGGTACACAGTTAGTCCAGAGCCTGAGAAAGGACATAGTGTTTTATCGCGAAATTCCCGCGGGAACGGGTACAACGCGGGTGAAACCGTGGGGCGCGGTTAGTTTAGACACATCTTAAATTAAATGTCAAATAGATATTTTTTTCTATTGACATACTTTGATAGTTCTGTAATCTAAGCTTGGTCTAAAGGCCTCCACCCATTACACCGTATCATACCATGACCGTGCCATGAACGTGTCAGGCAAAAAAGTATTCTTTGTATTGAAAAGTATGGGACTATGCTCACTAGGCCGTTCCGTCACCAACCAACAACGTCGACTATTCTCACCTAATATTTTGCCGGTGCTGAAACGTTCATAGCACGGTCGTGGTATGATACGGTGTAATGGGTAGAATCCTTTATAATATGTAACAGGTATGCCCCTAAAAACAATAATTTAATTCGAGTTTTTTGGTGCAAATAACATTAGAAAATAGCAATTACATGATATTAAATAGGTAACGTCCATAAAGGTACGGTCGACGGAAGTACAGTCATTGACAAAAGTGACATTAAAAATTGAAAGTCCAGATTGCACTGGAAGCTTCACTAGCTGACCATAAAGTTGATTTTGAGGATTTGAATCGTGAAACTTTCATTATTTAAGGTCTGTTGAGTTCATAGATCACAAAATACCTTTTTTTTATTTAGCGCATCGGAATAGCTATGATACTGCAATGATGCATCGTGCATGCATTTCGAATAACAAATAACTTGTTTTAAAAATGGTACCCAGATATTTAGGTCTGTATTTAGTACATAAATAAATATTCTGATTAAACATTTTCGCCACCGACAGTACTTCCATTGACTATATTAATTTTAATACATTATTAATTAGTATATTAGTACATCTAGGTGTAATATAAAAGCGTGTTCTACATTAAAAGGCACTTCATTTCAACATCTTAACTAACGTATGAGGACTTTATTCCAATACGGCTTATACGGCTCACACGGATATACGAGGTCTGTTCAAAAAGTATCGCGTATTTTGAATTTCCGCGGACTACGAATATTTGAGTTTTGATTTTTTATAGCATTATGATGGTACGCATGTCCCTTACTTATGCTCACAAGGTCGGCCATTTTGAATTTTTACTTTTCGTAACAGCCGTTTTGCTTGATGAGTTTTTACTCGTCATCAATTTTTGCCTATTCCAAAAAATGGATCAAAAAATCTGTATCAAATTTTGTGTAAAAAAACAGAATAAAGTGCGCGGACGCTTTCCGTATGATGAATATGGCTTATAGTGAAGCTAACTTGGACCAAGGCAACGTTTATCGGTGGTAAAAAATATAAAATTCGCGATACTTTTTGAACAGACCTCGAACGTACGTAAGCCGCGTATCCACTAGGCAACAATCGACACGCAACATTATGACGTTTAACATGTTCTACAAAGTTACACAACAGCGCGCAACACGCGACATGACGTGCATCTTATTGTTCAATAAAAAATGTTGCTGAACAAATGTTACTCAATTGCAACGCTGCGAACACGTGTTGCACGTCAAATGTTTGCGTGTTGGATACGCGACTGTATTCCGCAGTGGAATACCGCCCTTTCTACAAGACCTAGTCACATCACGATTATCAAATGCGATTATTAACCTTATTGGTTATAAAGATACGTTGACACTAGATCTCAAAATGGCGATGAAACATTGTCATAATAAATCATTTCTATAATATTGTACTCATGTATGGTGCTTAATACATATTTTTCTTCTTTCGACATTTACAAAATATCTCGCCCCGTCTGTCTGTATATCCGAAGTAATCTCCAAAACTACTGAACGGATTGTCATGCGGTTATCACCAACAGACTCAGTAGTTCAAGAGGATGGTTTTTGGATAATTTTTATTCAGAATTTTGACAGCTAATCTGAGAATTCATACAATATGTCGCTTTTTAAAAACCTTATTCAATTGTACAATGTGGCAATGTTGGTCCCTTTTGAATTGATTATCGATTCCATTAGGGATGGCAATTATCAAATAATTTCCGAAGTTGTAAAAAAACGTATTGCTGGGAAAAGGTCTCTCATCCTATTGAAGATATAAATACATACAGTGAGAAGTCGGATTAAATTAAATGAACTTGTATCACGACATTTTGGGTTCTAGCGAAGAAGATCATTAACAAATAAATATTTTAATTTATTATCGTTATATATTTAGCCGAAAATAAATAATACATAGTTCATAAGGTTAAATACATCAATATATTTACCAATAGTTTACTTCTAAGTCATATATGTATGACTTAACTACTGCACTCAGAGTTGTCACTGCACTTTCTGTCATACACAATTTTCCAAAGAGCACAAGAGACAAAACACGTTATACCAATGTTTTGGTTACACCGCGTTTCTTAATAAGGCGGTAAGAGAATTAATGACATGTCAAATGACGTCAGTTATTTAATTGTCGGTTAAATTGACCTCTCTGAGTACGGCAGTTAATACTTAAAATAATACATACATAACAGAGATCTTATACAAAATGTGTCATTCGGAATACATTAGTAAATAGATTTAATTTTAAGTACATACATTATTAGTACATAGGTAAGAGTGTTCTTGTCAAAAGAAAATCAGGATTTTATATAGGGATAATGTCATTTGATATATTTAGTATTCTCAGACCATATAAAAAGTCCAGACAGAGCACTGTTAACAGTGAAGGTGTAATTTTGTACATTTGTCACGAGTGCCCCTGAGCCTTGCATAGGCTGTACAAGTAAAACGTGACCGTATATGCAAAGTGCATAGGTGTAATTTCCGTAACTGTATTTCGCAGCATTGGATATCCATTTTTTATATGATTCGTACTATACATCTTGATCAGTACCTAAAGGTATAAAAGTATATGGTCCAACGATTGAGATTATCAGTCGCTGTTTACAATGCACTTGCAAGATATAACATGCAAGTCGGAATGTCCATAGACATGATGGCATGTGCAAGGGTATGGCATGCAAGTCTGCCAGTGCTAACTATATTTAAGGATAGAATAAAAATCCATTTCTTTCGAAAGGTTTCAACTTTAGATAAAGATCAAGCTGTTTGGTATGAAGTACATTTATTTAAAATAAAAAAATACTGTTTAAATAATAACATTAATAAAAAACAATATCACAACTTATATCTTAATTTAATAACAGTTTTAAAATTATTAAAAACCTCATTTATTTGGTTACATAATAACAATGCAAGCGTAACCAGATGTTTGCTATGTATGTGTTTCAACCAATCAGGTCGCTTGATTTGAACTGTCAAACAGATATGAAAATAGAGCATTCTGATTGGTGGATCACACATCGATGGCATACTCGATTTATCTTCCATTTAGAACAACGCCATAGATTTAAATGATTTTAATCATTTCTTTAAAATCTCAATACATTTCTTTTCATGAAAACAAACAGTATATCCTTTCTATAAGTGAAGACATGAAACAAAAAGAACGGTATCTATAGTTCGGAAATATAACCGTTATAGTACTAGAAGGGGAAATAACGCCAGACAATCCGGGGAGGTTTTTCTGTTGGTACTATGCTGACCAGTCATGACTATGCGACTAAGACATGATATGATAAAATACTATCTGTTGATTGGTGGAAAATTTGGAATTGGTTAAACCAATCAGTGCACAGCATTTTATCATATCGCACTTTTTCATATGAGGGATATAACTTACATCTATGTTCGGCGAAAGTTTATTCTTATTTTGAACAATTTTCAAACTTATTTGGCGTCTACTGTTGTTAGTTTTAGATTTGCGTTGACTTTTTATTGCTCATATAAGTGTTTGTTTTGTCATAAAGATCAACATTTAGCATTTTGTATACATAATTGTTTCGGTACAAAAAAATGAAATTAAGTAAGCACAATCAATACATTAGATTCTCGTAAAAATAAAAATTATATGATAAAACTTTAGTAACATAAAATAAGTTAAATAATATATTATCTACGAATAAGGAGTGCGCGGGTTTACGTTGATCATTTCAGTGGTGCTGAAAAAAATACAAACAATTAGAATTCATTCAAATAGGTACTCAATATTTGTCAAATATATATTTGGATGATTTTACATAGAAGCGCTCCGCTATGGTGTTGAGCCACTGACCTCTATTATATACACTGGACAGGCTGCAGTCATAATAATTTTGTGCCTATTTGAGTGTCGCCATTTTGACGCTGTAGGCCACTGTAGGCAGATACGAAAGTCCATGGAACTAAAATTAGTTATGTCTTAATGGACCAAGAGCCCGTGAACCCCAGACCTTCGTCATTTTATAAAAGCTGAAAGTTTGTCAGCGCATGCTCCCAACACAGGTAAGAACGATGGACTATTATGAAGTTTGGGTTATCGTGGCTTTGGCAGGTATACGGTACTAAAGGTCAATGGTCGAAAACACCAAGTTGGCCATCGATTTCGATATCACCGTCAAAGGGTGACTTGTACAACTCCTCAAGAGCTTTCAAATGACATAGGTCATGTCACTGTTGAGCATTAGGATCAGCGTCCATGGCATAGGCCAACTCCAATCTTCGGTGGTCGAAAACACCAAGTTGGCCGTCGATTTCGATGTCACCGTCAAAGGGTGACTTGTACAACTTGTCAAGAGCTTTCAAATGACATAGGTCATGTCACTTAGGATCAGCGTCCATAGCATAGGTCAACTCCAATCTTCAATGGTCGAAAACACCAAGTTGGCCGTCGATTTCGATATCACCGTCAAAGGGTGACTTGTACAACTTGTCAAGAGCTTTCAAATGATATAGGTCATTTCACTGTTGAGCATTAGGATCAGCGTCTATAGCATAGGTCAACTCCAATCTTCAATGGTCGAAAACACCAAGTTGGCCGTCGATTTCGATATCACCGTCAAAGGGTGACTTGTACTACTCTTCAAGAGCTTTCAAATGGCATATGTCATGTCACAAATCACACTTTATTATTTGATGAATTTAGATCGGTATTTTACACACCTTTAGTACCGTTTACCTGCCAAAGCCACGATAACCCAAACTTCATACTAGTCCATCGTTCTTACCTGTGTGTGGGAGCATGCGCTGACAAACTTTCAGCTTTTATAAAATAACGAAGGTCTGGGGTTCACGGGCTCTAGGTCTATAAGTCGACTGTGACTATAATTAATTTTGACGATCACACTATTTGCTTGCTGTTGCTTGCAGTGAACGTCAAAATTAGTTCTCGGGACACTCGCAGGGGCGCTTGAAATTGCCACACAAAATTAGCTGTCATTTATATGGTAACAGCCAGTCCAGTGTGTATATAATAGAGGTCAGTGTGTTGAGCGCAATGGACCAATCACAATGCACGACGAAAGGATTATGACAATGTCAACTCTGCGTACTGCATTGCGATTGGTCAATTGAGCTCCTTACCACTCCGTTCCACTTCTAAAGGCTGCATAGGACTAGAGTCCTATGCTCATCAGCGGGATATTACAGAGTATTACTTCGCTATAATTACGCTCTATGGCCAAGATACCTAAATGGTAACAGTTACTGTACTATTATGTCAATAATACGAATAAAAACAGCACATTTCAAACTCATAACTAATATCAGATATACTTAAACTGTCTATACTATTTTCCAAATTAGTCTATGACTTTGTAACCACACTAGTGAAAGTACATAATAACAGCAGTATGACATTTATTCATGTCATAGCTCTACAGAAAACTACTTTCCTCCAAAAGTATATTTTACTCTCGATTTGAATATAGGTACATACTAACGTATAAACAGGTTTTGTGCGGCAGAATTTGTTAGCAGGTAAACTACTTAGTTATTTTCCGAATTTTCGAGTGGATTGTACCACTCGTGGCCGGTTGAGTCACTCCCCGCGGTTTTACCCACATTATACCCATTCCCGTGGGAATTTCGAGATGAAAAATAGTCCATAAGCTTCCCGTTGAATGTGGCTATCAATTACAAAATGAATTATTCAAATCGGATAGCTAGTTTTCGAGATTAGCGCGTAGACATAAAATCGAACTCTTCAGATTTATTATTTGTATTCAACGATGTGATAACTCACGAGGATCGGTCTTGGTTGGTGTATACTGCTTCGTCGTCTATCATGTAGGAGTTGATTATGGGATGAGGGTAACTGGATGGGAATTGTATCAATAGACGCTGTTTAGTAAGTTGTTTAAAAATAACTAGCAGCGTCCCACGGTTTCACCTCTGTTGTCCCTTTTCCCGAGGGAATTTTGGGATGAAAAATAGCCTATAGCCTTTCCGTTGAATGTAGCTATCCTGATACAAAAATAATTATTCAAATCAGACAGGTGATGCCCGAGATTAGCTCGAACATACAAACAAACAAGCAAACTTACAAAATTTACCTCTTTTTAATATAAGTATCGAAGAAATCATTAGAAATCAGTATTATTTATTTATAACAAAAGGGCAAAGGTCTACATTTACAAATTGTATATAGTTTTTTAAATTTTATTCTTGGTTGTGACAAAGTTGTCACAAAACATCCTAATTTTAGAGTTAGACATATATCTCTTATAAATTCTCTATTTTTCTTGATATTTAGATTTTAAAACACTGTACAGGTCCATGATACAGGTTGGATTGGGAATAGATTGCAACTGCAGGGATATATACACTTCAAGTTCTATATACACTCCCTACCACATGTCCTCCCATGTGCCCCTGCAGAAGTAGGGACTATTGCTGGAGTTGTAAAAACAAATATGATTACCTTTTCGAGCATCTGACGTGTATGACCAGCAGTACGATGCCGAGTAGCAAGCAAAGAGTTCCGACGACCACGTACGCCACCCCAAGGAACGGATTCTTGCCCCCGAGTAGAGATGTGGTAGAAATCACGAACGATTTGGTGCCCTCGAAGTCAGTTACAGGGTAGTCTGTAATACGAGTATAATAGGTGTTAAGCCTATCTTATGTTGTTGGGGTGTTAGAGATTCGTGTGACTTGGTAGCCTAGATTCTACTAATATCATAAACTGGCCACGCCCGTGCTGTTAACCGCGTTGTCACCGTTCCCGCGGGAATTTCGGGATATAATGTATCCCATGTGTTATTCTGATGTATAACCTACATGACTGTAAAGTTTCTTCCAAATCCGTTCAGTAGTTCCTACTAATATTATAAATGCGAAAGTTTGTGAGAGTATATGAGTGTATATGTTTGTTACTCTTTGACGAAAAAACTACCGGACGGATTTGGATGAAACTTTACAGTAATATAGATTATACATCACAATAAAGGCACCAGAGGTGCGTAACTATACTAGCACTTTATTTTCAAATCTCATTTAAAATGAACACATTGTTTTTATGAGAAATAAAGATCTTTAAACCTAATAACACATGGGATACATTTTATCCCGCAATTCCCGCGGGAACTGGTACAACGCGGGTAACATCGCGGGGCTAGTAAGGTATATAGGTGACTTACTATATTCCACGCGGAGGATATAAGCTCCCTCCAGCAGCCCGGTGCTGAACCCGTCCTTCGAGTGGTCGACCCGCCGGTACAGCTTCCGGAACGTGGGCAGCGCCGCGGTACGCATCCACACTATCAAGTCTTCGTTCTATAGGAAACAAAATGACGACATTGGTCCACATTTGTGACAATACAAAAAATAGAGTACCTATAGGTAACTATGTTTATTTATTTATATTTATTTAAATTGAAACTGCGTTTACGGATTAAGAAATAACGTAGGCACCTGGAAACCATTATTGTCTGGATTATCGGGGTCCAATTGCCAGACGTGTTTCTTCCAGTTCTCTGGCTTTGTGAAGTTGGCAAATGCTGTTTTGAGATCGCCGCTTGGGTTGCGGAACTTGATCTCCTTGTCTGACTTCCAGGCGATGCCGGTCCTCAACACGGGCACGTCTTTGTGTACGTCTTTAGAGTAGACAGTCAGACTGTCTGTTGATGAAAAACACAATTTGAGTGACAGAAAATCGTAGTAGAAAATTGAGAGGAGTAAAAATATCCCACAAAAAACATTCTATAAAGAAGTAGGCAAGTGCCGATAAAGCTGTTTGTTTTTCTATAAAAATGTAATCAAATTTACAAAGTCAAGCCAAGTCTCGTCTAAAATCTTTACTATGATTTCTTCTATACTAATATTATAATGAGGTAAAATTTGGAAGTCTGTTTTTTTGTATGTTCGACCTAATTTCGGATTATATTTTTGTAATAGATAACAACATTTAAGGGCTATCCACACATTTCCGGGTCAGGGCTATCCGTGTTCCGAGTAGATCGTTTCAGTGTTCCCGTCAGGGACGTGCCATCCGTCACCCGTGTTCACACATATCAGGGAAATCGGTATCAGTGTAATCTGTGTCGTTAGCTGATACGCACACAACACGATGTCGATGTGGATTACGAAGATCGTAAAGTATAGCATTCTGCCGTACAAGTTCTATCAACCTTTCTGTATTCATGTTGCACTTGCAGATAAATCATTAACTTTAACAAAAATCGGATAGCACTGTCAGAGCGACCGTGCGACCGAGCGTGCTCCGGGACACTGACGCCTGACACGGAGCTGTGTGAACCAGTTCATACAATTTGTACGTAACCGATTTTTTCCCCGTCCCTGACGGAACACGGCAGGGACGAGTTCCCGGAAATGTGTGGATAGCGCTTTAACGGGAAGGTTATAGGCTATTTTTCATCCCGAAATTTCAATGGGAAAGGGCACACCGCGGGTGAACCGCAGAGTGCGACTAGTTATTAATATTGTTACATATTTTCAGGCTGGTAAAAAGGTTTTAGTTCTCATAATAAACCAATTTGAAGTCGGTTCTTTCTTCAAAATAGTAAAACAAAAAAATATTAGCCTGTAACGTCCAACAATTGGGCAAAGGCGTCTCATCTCACTGAAGATATCGGTACAGTAACAAGGATTAGAATTGAAATAGTGATTCAATATACTAAATGAAACGGGTCCGACGTTTCGAGCGGATTACACCGCTCGTGGTCACGGGATAACCCAAAAACGCTCGAAACGTCGGGTACGTATTTTAGTAAAATACGTTAAATTATCTAACGCGATACAGACCCGTTTCATTTAGTATAATAAGTGCAAATCGTGTGAGTTTAAAAAGTAAGTGATTCAATACATCCATACCGTTAAACAGAGAGTTGGCGATCGCTCCGCAAGGCGCTACCGGTTTCTTCTTTCCATTCTCCGTCGCGAACGCAAACGGATCACAGTCCGATGACGGAGTGGACGACAGACGGCCCAACAGTTGCGTATCATCTCTGTAATGTAAAGACTCAATGAACACAGCTCATGGCGTAGTTTGACTAAGCGACGTTAGTTCATTGCGTTAATACACCGAGCAGCTCGACCCCTACTTGGATGGGCCAATAGTGGCATTTCTATCTGAGCGCTACAGTGCTTCGGAGGGCACGTTAAATACAGTCAGTCCCCGTAATTTCAGTAGTTAGACCATGTCGGAGGCCTTTAGAGCGCTTGTAGACGTCCGTTTTTTTCACCGGATAACGGACCGTCAATAAACGGCTAATTTATCCTTGTATACATATTTTTTTACCGGATGGATGGACTGCCGTCTATATGCGGTTTTGAACTGGTAGTCAGAGATTACACACGTGTAAATTAACAGAAAACAGGCAATACGTCCGGCAGCGTCAACACGCACCAATACACTGGCGTGGATGACCGCCATTTCTTACACCGGACCGGTGTCCGTCGCGCCGAGGGGAAGGGGTGGTGCATCCGGCGTAAATTGTTCGCCGGACCGATGTCCGGCGCATGTACACACATTCATTATAATTCATACACCACCGCGAATCCGGCAAAAAACACGGTCCGTTATCCGGTGAAAAAAACGGACGTCTACAAGCGCTCTTAGACGGTTTATGAACTCCGACACCAGGGTTGGCCACTAAGCTACTCGGATTTACTTACTTAATGAAGAAAGGGTTAATATGATTTACTGATTCAGTGGTTTTATCCGCGTAGTAGGAAACAAGAGAATAAAAAGAACCCGTAACCTTCCCGAAATAGCGTTTGGCAATATCGTGGGGCGTTCCTAATCTTCACTACATACATAGTATAAAACAAAGTCGCTTCCCCCTATCTGTCTGTCCTTATGTATGCTTAGATTTTTAAAATGTTAGATGGAGTGATTCAAGAGAAAGGTTTATATATGTATAAAAAATCACGAAATTCCCACGGGAACGGGCACAGCGCGGGCAGAACCGCGGGGTGCTGCTAGATACGAATATAATAAAGTTGAAAAGTTTGATTATTGGGTTGTTTGAACGTAATCTCAGAAACTACCATTCCGATTTGAATAATTATCTTGTAATAGATAGACACATTCAACAGGAAGTTTATAGGCTATTCATCCTGAAATTCTCACAGGAACGGGTATAACGCGGGAAATCCATGACATTTATCATTTTCCTGTTATAATATACATACCTCAGTCTACAAAAAGTATTAAAACTTATGTTTATCCTCCTTCATCCTACACTATGCTATTCAGTCAGTAAGAGAACTTATTTACAAGGATTCTAGTGTTATTATACTTCATTCATCATAAACATACCTAGACTTGACATATCTCCTATGGTTCTGGTAATAGTTAGTCAATCCATAGTAAAAGTAGACGTCTCCTTGGAAACTGTTAGTGAGATTGAACTCTATACTGCAGGCACAGGATAAGTCCGGGTTGAGTTTGTTCTGTTTGATGTAATCAGCACATGTGACATTATCTTCGCCATCCTTGTAACAATTTGTGTAGTCTATGACATGTTCTTTTACCTGAGGGTATGGTGAAAATTTTAAGTTTATGATAAGTTAAGTTTGAAGTCAAGTCTCTACTCTTGTCTATGGAGTTCTTTCCACTTTTCTCTATCTTCTGCCATCCTTTATAGTTAGTTGTACAACTCGACATAGCTCTTTCTTTTAGTTGGTTTAATTTAAGTTTATCATTGTCATAAATTGAAATTTGCAGCAAAGGCAGTTATACAATTTTATTATACAATTTTGAGAAAAGAACAGTGCAGATTACCTCTTTCTGTTTTTAAAAGATGATTACAATTTCAACAAAAAGATGAAATTCTTGTTTGTTTTACAACCAACCAACAGTCTTCTCCTTCTAAACCTATTCATTACATGTTCTATCACCCAATACAGCATGACACAAACTTTCTTAAATAATTCAAATTCAAATTCAAATTCAAATCATTTATTTGCGTAAATAGTTGTTACATCTATTTACAAACCCAAAGGGTGTGCAAAATATAAATGAAATAATGTGGGTTAACCTTGGAAAGTTTAATGTGTATCACTGTTGAACAACATGAGATCATACATCTTTAACAAGTCATCATAACAAACACAATCAAACAAAAATATTTGTTTAAACTCTTTCATCTAAAACATGATCAAAGAAATGAGTTATAAACAAATAAAGTTTACATGATAAGGTCAAGGAGAGATGCTATATGTAATATAGATAGGTGGCACCCCTTTATTGCCTATAATACTGATAATAAACAAGATTATCCTTACCTCGTCAGAGAAATACAATAAACCTATTCCAACTGGTATAAAAGCTATTCCAATGACGAAAAAGGTTGGCAGGACAGTTCCTGCAGTCAATATCGGTTGCCAGGCAGGCAATCGCTGCTGTTTAAAAGCAGATTCTGAAATAAAACGATGCCGTTAAGTCGTAAACAGTTAATCAATATCGCAAGGCCACTGCAGGGTGTGACATTTAAAGTTCCTTACCTGCTGGCCTTCTAGATTTAACTCGCGTATCCAACGCATCACTACTAGAACTAGCCATGATCCAGCTAATGCTCTTACAACAACATCGAAATTTAGTTTAGTTTAATTAGATTTCACTTCGATTCGTAACAAGTAACAATCAATCTCGGGAGTTGCAAATTTGCAAATTGCGATACACACACAAGACCACAGCACAGTTGAGCACAGCACCACAGACCAAGACAGCACAAGAACAGACCACGAAACAAGAGCCAGATTAATCACAGTTAAATTAATTAATTTGCTTGACTTTGACGATAATCATTGTGTCACAACACGTTCCCTTCAATGTCAGTTTCAATGAACTTTGATGCACCTATGGTTTAAATGAAATAATGGTTTGCTTTTCGACATTGATTGACAGTTAGTTTCTCTGTTTCGTGGTCTGTGGTTAGTTTGCTTTTGCTTGCTGCTGCGGTTTGCTACAAGCCTCTCTGTTTCCTTTCTGGTCTGTGAGTCCGTGAGTGATGTTTGCCATGTTTGCTATTGCTGGGTTGGGTCGATCAGCATAGGCTATCTCGGTGTCGGCCTAATTTTTATAATATCTAGATAGAAGTTGAAATTACTTACCAAATAAACTAGCTTGTTAAGCAAACAATAGTTCATTTAAATAATTATAATAAAATAGTTTATCAGTGTACATAATTGAGAAGCTGAAGAGCATCAATATGTCGAGTGATACTTCGAACAAAAACGTAAGTTAATATTTTATTGTAGGTACAGTACATATTACAGACCTGTTAATTCTTCACTGTTTTGTTCCTTTATTATCGCTCTATAGGTCCTTACTATTTACTAATTGAATCTATATATACCTTCAGTATTCTTCATTGTAGTATTCAGTCGAATGTAAACTAGAGGATGATTCATCCCCTGTTTGCTTGCACATATTATCGTCAATTTTAAAAGCCCATCCATTGTATATTGTCGCTTCTATACATAACAATAATAATTACAACATGTACATATTATAATACGGTCTATTAACTCAATGTCAACATAATTTACTGCATGCAGTGATGCATTGTTTACAGCTATTTATTTATTTATTTTTATCATATCTAGGAAAACAAGGTCGACG
The DNA here is from genome assembly GCA_951394245.1 of Cyclophora punctaria. Classification (NCBI taxonomy): domain Eukaryota; kingdom Metazoa; phylum Arthropoda; class Insecta; order Lepidoptera; family Geometridae; genus Cyclophora; species Cyclophora punctaria. The sequence goes on from OX596189.1 coordinate 5,756,989, forward strand.
TATCCATTGTTTTCTGTCATCGAGTTTGATAGTAAACATTTGGAACTACCTTATTATAGGTCATATCAATTTATTTATAGTATTTATCATTGTATGTGCTGTTTATTATTATAACTTGCATAGACATGACTGTGTAAGGGTGAATATAGACTACAGTATTTTCTCGAGCATTCTCATTTCTATGTAGTATACTCACCTTAATATGTTGATATCCACAACCATTTTCCTAAAACCCCTTTAATGCTTTAATACTTAGTTTTAGCATATTCACATTAAATTTTCTCATGTAACATTATCTATAGTATCAAAATCACTTACTCATAATTCAGTTCAATTCTTAAATTATTGATTACATAGGTACTTCATAATGACATGACTCATTACCCATTACTAGCTTTTTAAATGTGAAAGAACCTCTTTACTCCGTACAGGCACTTAACAGCCTCCGTGGTCTTGTGGTTTGAGTACCTGGCTCACGATCCCGAGGTTCCGGGTTCAATTCTCGGTGGGGACAATTTCTCACAAAAAATCTCTTTGTATGACTGTCCTCAGTTCGGTTAGGGCATTACAGGCTCAAATCACCTGATTGCCCGAAAAGTAAGATGATTCCGTGCTTCGGAGGGCACGTTAAGCTGTCGGTCTCGGTTACTTTCTACAGATAGTAGTCATTACATGAGCTATGTCAGAGGCCTTTGGCGACTCCATAACTCTGACACCACGATTGGTCAGGTTGACCATCCACTCGATGAAGAAGAATACCTCTTTACTTACTTACTTACTAAGTACTGTATGTATGTATATTTCCAACTGCATAGCAGTGCCCTCAGCATAGTGAGGGGTAATCAACCTCATCAACAAAAGTTCATGTAGGTCAGTGCCCAACTCTGGTGTCGATTGTTTTTAGATAACCTCAAAGCCTCCGACACAGTCTACTGAACCGATTTGAATTAAATTTGGAACACAGTTAGTACAGAGCCTGAGAAAGGACATAGGCTTCTTTTGCAACGTGGTGCAAGTGCAAAGTTAAGACTTCATTTATTATGAAATTTTCTTTCAACAGTACTGTAACCATGGTGCAGCTTTATAATTTGTATAATATAATTGCAATTGGCCGGTGATAAGTATACGGACTAAAAGACCAATATTAATAAATGTCAGTAATCCTCAGAAGCAATTGTTCTTTTAAAAAACATGTTACAAACTCAGTCTTTCGTAACAGTTCGTTCAATTCCGACTATTGCTTGGACCCCTGGCGGAACCTTCGGCTTTGGCCGGGTTTTGGGCCGAAGCCGAAGTTTTAGGAGAAAGATGGTTTTTTGCCCGAAAGTGGCCGAAGCCGAAGCTTGGGTCGGACACTACTTACAATGTAACATCTTGTGCGTTGTAACAACTTTATACGCAAATGTACCAGTTTTTGAACTACAAAAAGTGATAACTTTGCCATTAACAACCATTCTAGTACTGTATTATGTTGAAAAAGCGGCCAAGTGCGAGTCGGACTCGCCCATGAAGGGTTCCGTAGCAGCGAGTAACATAATAAAGAAGTTCTTGAAATAAATGTTTTTTTATTTACATTTGAGTTATTGAATGAATAATCAGTATTTTTTTGCGGTTTACGATTTATGTCGTAAAAAAAAAACTACTAACTAGACCTCGTTCAAACCAATTTTCGGTGTTAGATTACATTGTTATGTACATCATATATTTTTTTTAGTTTTATCATTCTCTTATTTTAGAAGTTACAGGGGGGGGGGACACACATTTTACCACTTTGGAAGAGTCTCTCGCGCAAACTATTCAGTTTAGAAAAAAATGATATTAGAAACCTCAATACCATTTTTGAAGACCTATCCATAGATACCCCACACGTATGGGTTTGATGAAAAAAAAAATATTTTTTTCATTTCTAAGTATGGGAGACCCCCCTAAAATTTTATTTTTTTTCTATTTTAGTGTGAAAATATTAATGCGGTTCACAGAATACATCTACACACTAAGTTTCAACAACATAGCTCTTATAGTTTCGGAGAAAAAAGGCTGTGACATACGGACAGACGGACGGACAGACGGACGGACAGACAGACAGACAGACATGACGAATCTATAAGGGTTCCGTTTTTGCCATTTGGCTACGGAACCCTAAAAAGTGCACAAAATCTGCCATAAGAACCTCCCTAGTAATTCTGCTAGTAATTATCTCGAAACAATAGACAGATACTGTGAAGGATGTGGAATTTGTATATATAATATCTATAGGAAGAGTACCACCAATAGTAACAATACACTTTAAAATGTTTGTTTTTTTTAAGTAATTAAAATTCCTATGTCACATTTGTTTATCAACTTTGAAAGTGATGTTTTCTTGTTTATGTCGACGCACCGTCAGAATGTGTGTCAGTTAAGCGGCGCACGCGCATTGCATACATATTTTTACTAGTTATTTTCATTTTGTCCGCGATTGCAAGTTGTTGACCTGTACTTAATACGTGTATTGTAATTGGAACAGTTGATCGGCCGATTGGTTGACTGGTTGTGCTAAAAAAAATGCGTTCATTCAAATTTGGAACACTATTGGTTGGTAACTATACTTTCTTTCGTGTTATTTTTGTAACTGGTGACCCCTTTGTACTATTGGTAGGTATTTCAGGTTTAAAAGTATATATTTTTCAAGTCACAAAATCGGAGTGCAAACAAATTTCGAAGTTAGCTCAAAGAAACAGACATGGGAGACAAAAACCTTAAATTTTCATATCTTAAAGTTTAATCTTTACTTCTATGTATACGAAGTCCGGCCGCATACGTGCGGAATCCGTATTTGATTTCCGAATTCGTTTTCCGCATGCGGAATTCCGTGGACCTAGCGCAGACGTTCGTTTTTTGCATTAGGAATTGTATACTGTCAGTACGTTCAGTAGTAGCTTTGCATTGATTTTATTTTTGTTTCCGAATGGAAATTTCCGAACGTGTGCGGCGCAACAAAGCAAATGTATGGAAGTGCTGGGTTCCGTATGACGTCAATATGTTTTTTCCGTATGGTGATGCCGAACGCACGAAAATTCGAAACGTACGTACGGAATTTATTCCGCATAGAAAAAAACGAATGTGTCCGGCACTCAATGTATTTTCTATTGATTTTATAAATTCAGGTCTCCGAATGCGGAAATCAAATACGGATTCCGCTCGTATGCCGCCAGTCCAATACTACTCATAATAACTAAAAACTTTTTGCAAAAAAAAACACAGCCGACTTTAAAATCTAGTATCTAAAAAAAATAAATAATCTATTTAGTGGATTTCCTGGCTTTTAAAGTTGTAAAAATTAGAGTTTTAAACTTGGTACCTAAATCGGACTTGTAGTTCCGGAGATATGCGAACACAAACATAAAAATACGTACATACACTTTTGAAATACATACATACAAACTTTTTAAACTCACACGATTTGCACTCAATATACTAAATGAAACGAAAAATTAGTGGGTAGGTACAAGTCAACGGTCAAGTCACACAACATTAACTATAAATAATAAAGAAATTGCAGTAATAGACCGTTATCGTGGCTTTGGCAGATAAACGGTACTAAAGGTGTGTAAAATACCGATCTAAATTCATCAAATAATAAAGTGTGATTTGTGACATGACATATGTCATTTGAAAGCTCTTGAAGAGTTGTACAAGTCACCCTTTGACGGTGATATCGAAATCGACGGCCAACTTGGTGTTTTCGACCATTGAAGATTGGAGTTGACCTATGCTATGGACGCTGATCCTAATGCTCAACAGTGACATGACCTATATCATTTGAAAGCTCTTGACAAGTTGTACAAGTCACCCTTTGACGGTGATATCGAAATCGACGGCCAACTTGGTGTTTTCGACCATTGAAGATTGGAGTTGACCTATGCTATGGACGCTGATCCTAAGTGACATGACCTATGTCATTTGAAAGCTCTTGACAAGTTGTACAAGTCACCCTTTGACGGTGACATCGAAATCGACGGCCAACTTGGTGTTTTCGACCACCGAAGATTGGAGTTGGCCTATGCCATGGACGCTGATCCTAATGCTCAACAGTGACATGACCTATGTCATTTGAAAGCTCTTGAGGAGTTGTACATGTCACCCTTTGACGGTGATATCGAAATCGATGGCCAACTTGGTGTTTTCGACCATTGACCTTTAGTACCGTATACCTGCCAAAGCCACGATAACCCAAACTTCATAATAGTCCATCGTTCTTACCTGGTGTTGGGAGCATGCGCTGACAAACTTTCAGCTTTTATAAAATAACGAAAGTCTGGGGTTCGCGGGCTCTTGGTCCATAAGGAACCTTAGACTTGGCACGAGTTTGTCTAGATTTCATCACTTTTTAGAGATAAACAAGCAGCTCCATCGAGACTTGGCTCGTTTTTTACAGAATGTTTTTGATGGGATATCACTTCTTTTTGTAGAAACGTGGGCTTATTGATTTATTTTATTTAACACAGTTTGTTGTCATCAAAAGAAGCGGCCCACCAAATGGAATATTTTTTGTAAAGGCGGTGTATGTCGATATCTCTAATAGTTTGGTTGGGCTCTTGTGTTTTCTAATCAGGGTCACCAGGTACTCCAGATTTTCGATTATCCTAGTTTTTATACTTTTCCCTTTATGTGGCCATTAAAGCCTAACTCTGTACCTTTCAGCTCTCTGAGTTTATGGGAAGTACTAGTTCTATTTTGATGATCATGAATGAGTGAGTGAGTGAGTGTCATAAATACGAAACTTTGCTTTCGCTTAACTTCGGAACTAAATGATCTACAGACTTGAAATTTTGGATTTTAAATATGTGATTATAGCTTACTGGATGACGAAAATTTCTACGTTCTGACCTTATTCAGAGGTTTCCAAATAGGGGCCTGAAAATGCGGCGAAATGGTTCCAGTAAAGGCAGTGTTTGCTTCGCGCTCGATTTGGCGGGGGCACTGCCGTGCCCCCAGATAAAGATGTTTTAGAGTGCATTTTTCACAGAAAACCATTATTTCGTGACATAAGTATTTATTTCCAAAACAAAATGTCATTCGACACATCATATCTGGATAATTAAACAAGATGTAATTACCTAATTAGTAGTCATATCGTGTTAAATACTTATAACAATGTGTTCAACGAGAATGTTTCGTGTAAACACGCGACGACTTAAGATAATAGATGCATTCGTTTGTAAATGTTGCGTTTGATTGAATATTTACCTAGAAACACATTTTTTTACTTTCACTGGCACCGCCTTGCGGTTTTACGTGTAATTATTGGAATTCCTGAGACATACAAGACAATGTCATACTACAATGATTCTTCTTTATTTAAATAAATACATGCTTATATAGTAGGTGTAATAAGTCCCTCGCCTCGTCCACTTGTTTGTCTGTCTGTCTTTATGTTCGCGCTAATATCAGAATGTTATGATAGAAATTTCATGCGGTTTTCACTAACAAAGTATCTTATTCAAAACAACATCGATCTATCTTTATTTAAAAATATATCGAACCTTATTTAAATGTCTCGATCTAATTTTAACCCTTAACCCAACATAGCCAACAATTTAAACTCCTATTTTGGAATCACTTCAAAATATATCGAAACTAATTAAAATCTCGATATTATTTTAGCCTTTTGCCCAACATAGATCTACTTAAAATCTAAATCAAACGTCTTATTGTAAACCCTTTACCCAATAAAGATCTTCCCTAACTAAAACCTCCACCTTATCATTAACCCATTGCCCGACAGTTCTCCAACCTCGAAACGCCGGGGTACGTGGGCTTCGCGAACCTGCCGAACCAGGTCCATCGCAAGTCCGTGAAGAAGGGCTTCGAGTTCACGCTGATGGTGGTCGGCGAGAGCGGCCTGGGCAAGTCCACGCTTGTCAACTCGCTGTTCTTGACAGATCTGTACCCTGAACGGGTTATACCTGATGCTACCGGTATGTATACATGGTTATGTCAGTCATTCATTCATTTGAATGAGTGAAATGTCAGTAAATTTCTTTCTGTTTTAAATAATTTTTGTTTCTTTTATTTTTAAATTGTGTTAGTGGGTGTATTTTAGACCACCGATGTAGGTGAAGGGTTGAAAGCGTAAATGAGTCTGATAAGAGTTCTTAAAAAGAATTGTCCGTTTGTTGTTGGTTAATCCGTATGCAAGCTCAACTTCAACAAGGAATCGATTAACTCTCTATCTCTAACTATGTATAACTATCTACTGATGACTTTCACTATAATTCATCTATCCGCATTCATATTTCAGTTGCTAAAATCCATAGTCCCTCTGCACTGTTTTAAAATCTGACAAAGTGCATTACATTAAGACCATTAAACATAGTAGTTAAAAACGATCTTTTCTCAGAGTCCAAATATACTTCAACCACCTTATTAATAAACGCGGTGTAACTAAAACACCGTAATACTGTGTTTTATCTCTTTTTCTCTTCGGAAAATTGCGTATGTCAGAAAGTGACAAACCATTTGATAGCTAAACTGTTCATAATATGCGTCTATTAATATGTCCCTAATAGCATACAAATTAAACTATAATTCCTTAGAGAAAATGAACCAAACCGTGAAGCTGGACGCGTCGACGGTCGAAATCGAAGAGCGAGGCGTGAAGCTGCGCCTCACTGTGGTCGACACGCCCGGCTACGGGGACGCCATTGACAACACTGACTGTTTCAAGGTAAGATCAAAGGTTATTGGGAGGACAGATTTTCTTCTTTATAACATCAGCACAAGGAGAAGGTGACAGGACACGATATGATTAAAACTACGGTGATTGGTGGAGCTGAATCGGTGGAGCGGATTGGTGGAATATTTAAAATTCGTGTTGTTCTACCTTTGTGCCACCAATCAAATAACTGTATTTATCTTATTATGTCTTGTTGCATTCTGTCACTATCGTTGTGGCAGAGGCCCTGTTCATATTTATATCATAGATTAGTTGGGGATATTTTTTATTTAAGTTATGGAAAAGAAATTGAAAAACTTCGAGGCCGTCCCTTGTAATAACGTTATTAGTTAAAACCCTGAAATTCCAACAACGATTTTGATTACAGCTTTCACCATTTTTGAAACCGCATTTTTACTTGGAACAATATTTTCATTATTGTTTTATTAAGTGGTATATAAACTTTGTTAATAAAGCTCCTGAGTTCAGACCCGATTAGTATTCATATCACAGACTTAACTATATTACCGGGACGGTTAGCGGACTCTTAATAATCCGTTACTACGGTGACCTTCGGCTTTGACCTAAAGAACGAACTCTATAAATTTTATCAGGCTGTTATTTTATTTGTTACAAGCATTTCCTCGCGTAAGAATTACATGATATGAACAGCCTCCGTGGTCTTGTGGTTTGAGCGCTCGGCTCACGATCCGGAGGTTCCGGGTTCGATTCCCAGTGGGGACAATGTTTCACAAAAATCTCTTTGTGAGACTGTCCTCAGTTTGGTTAGGGCATTGCAGGCTGAATCACCTGATTGCCCGAAAAGCAAGATGATTCCGTGCTTCGGAGGGCACGTTAAGCCGTCGGTCCCGGTTACTTTCTACGGATAGTAGTCGTTACATGAGCCATGTCAGAGGCCTTTAGCGGCTCAATAACTCTGACACCAGGATTGGTCAGGTTGACCAACCACTCGATGAAGAAGATGATATGAAACCATTCAATTTTTCCTCTCCGAAGAGTACTGATATCTTTTGTGAGATGAGATACTTTTGCCCAGCTGTGGGACGTTACATATTAACACGTTTTACTAAGAAGAAATAAACTATAGGTTTCTAAACTCGCATTGATGACGTATTTGTATTGCAGTCGATAATCCACTACATCGACGAGCAATTTGAGAGGTTCCTGCGCGACGAGAGCGGCCTCAACCGACGCAACATCGTCGACAACCGCATACACTGCTGTTTCTACTTCATATCGCCGTTCGGGCATGGGTAAGCAACATAACATTGACTTTCGTAGCTTTAACATAGTTTTTTTATGTTGAAATTTCTAAATGGGCGTAAAGGATTTGCCAGACTGGATGCGTTCTGCGGTCAGCGGTCAGGACAAAGTGAACGCTGCCCGCATTATGTGGGAACAACATTGTAGGTCAGGGCAATTGGTCAGCCTTCCGGTCAGGGCAAACGGTCAACGGTGCGGGCTGGGCAAACGGCGGCAATTTCCGGCAGGAATTTTCGGATAAAATGTATCCCATTTGTGATTCTGATGTATAACCTACTGTAAACTTTCATCAAATTGCGTCCATCGTGAAAGAGTAACATACATATAAACACATCATTACAAACTTTCGCATTTTATATTATTAGTAGTTTAGTAGGGTAGGATAATAATTGACAGATAGTGAGTATTCTACGCGTAAGATAGGTCACTCCGATGCGGCATAAACTATATGCAATAACATGTATTGACCTTGAGGTTGACGAAGCGGAGGATTCGCGACGGAGTTTCCGTCAAGTGTGGCGCTGGGCATTGTCTTTGTTCCGCTTGGCGTCCAACTGCAGAACCTATTTGATGGATGGAACGAATTATAAGTGAAGGCTTTATAGCCACTGTATCAGGGAGGAAAATACTGTAATGTCTTCCGTGACCACGGTTACTGTAAAGAGGCCGAAACGTCAGATAAAAATCCTACTTCTTCTAATATATAAAATTCTCATGTGACGGGGTGCGTGGTTGAACTCCTCTGAAACGGCTCGACCGATTCTCATGAAATTTTGTGTGCATATCGGGTAGGTATGAGAATCGGACAACATCTATTTTTCATCCCGAAATTCCCGCGGGAACGGGTACAACGCGGGTGGTGAAACCGCGGGGCGCAGCTAGTACTATTAATATGCGATATTATAAATGCGAAAGTTTGTCAGGATGTATGTATATTTGTTACTCTTTCACGCAAAAACGACTGAAAGGATTTGGATGAAACTTTACAGTAATTTAGGTTATACATTAAAATAACACATGGGATACATTTTATCCCGAAATTCCCGTGGGAACGGGTGCAACGGGGGTAACACCGCGGGGCGCGGCTAGAGTAAAATAAAAGCGAAGTGTATTCGTAAACGTAGTTTCTATTCAAAAAGACTTTAACATTCAAAGTCAAAGTCAAAGTCAAAGTCAAATATTTTTATTCAGTTTTGGCCCCATAGAGGCTCTTTTGAACGTACCATACGTACGTATTGTTCGTATATTCCAGCCTGAAACCCCTGGACGTGGAATTCATGAAGCAACTCCACAACAAAGTGAACATCGTGCCTGTTATTGCCAAAGCCGATTGTCTCACCAAGAAGGAAGTGCAAAGGCTCAAATCAAGAGTAAGATTATTATTATACTCCAACAAAAACTAAAAAACTAATTTGAAAATTCATAAGATGCATTTCGAAAAAATCTCTTGTAGTCAAAAAAGTGGTTTCGAAAATCTGTCCATCATTGACTACACCCAAAAGTAGTAGATTGTTATTCCGAAAATATATTTAAACGCCTCGGTGGTCTAGTGGTATGTGCACTCGCCTGCCAAGACTTCGGGTTCAATTCCCAGGTCGAGCGAAAACATGTTTCCTACTTTTCAAACATGGCTCGGGTTTGAGATCACCAACCCGCATTAGGCAAGCGTGGATTACGCCTGAAACTTCCGCACTGTACTGATATCTTCAGTGAGACGAGAGGCCTTTGCCCAACAGTGGGACATTACAGGCTAATACTTTACTTTTTATACTCTGTTACTGTTAGCCTGTATCATCCCACTGTTGGGCAAAGGCCTCCCCCCATTTCCGCCACTCTTCCGATTCGAAACCACCAGTTGCCAGTCCCTCTTGTAGGCGTCAATTGAAATAAGTAGTAAGTACTTGATTATTACCATATTAGAAGTACATACAAAGATATTACAGACTTTTTTGATACGGAAAATGTTCCAGAGATAGATCTTAATGATAATCACTACATAGTATAAAACAAAGTCGCTATTTTTGTCTGTTTGTTTGTCTGTTTGTCTGTATGCTTAAATCTTTAAAATTACGCAACGGATTTTGATGTGGTTTTTTGTAATAGGTAGAGTGATTCAAGAGGAAGGTATTTATGTAAAAAAATCCCGAAATTCCCAAGGGAAAGGGCACATCGCGGGTAAAACCGCGGGGCGCTGCTAGTATTGATAATATTTGGATTGTAGGTGATGGAAGAGATTGAAAAGGAAGGCATCAAGATCTACCCGCTACCGGACTGCGACAGCGATGAAGATGAGGATTACAAAGAACAGGTATGCATTTTTATCAAAGCCAAAAGTCAAAGGCTATTCGACGGATCGCGGTCTATTCTATGTATTTACTATTTACATATTTACCCGCAGTGAATTTCAGGATTAAATATGCTTATAACCTTACCATTGAATTTAAGATTATTATGTTTTTCCATTAAATATTTGTAATAAAGTCAATACAGGACTGTACAGTCGATATCATATCTAGTTGAATCACAATGTGTACAGTCGTCATTACAAGTGAGTGAATCACAATGTGTACAGTCGCCATCACAAGTGAGTGAATTATAATGTGTACAGTCGTCATCGTAACTGGTTGTAAGTATGTCAATGCGTAGAGTCGTGATCGTGTGTGTTGCCAGGTCCGGCAGCTGAAGGCGGCGGTCCCGTTCGCGGTGTGCGGCGCGGGGCAGCAGCTGGAGGTGCGCGGGCGCCGCGTGCGCGGCCGGCTGTACCCCTGGGGCGTGGTCGAGGTCGAGAACCCCGACCACTGCGACTTCATCAAGCTAAGGACCATGCTCATGTTAGTACATACTAACAAGTACAGTCGCCCAAGAAAGTGGTCTACCACTTTTGACAAAAGTTTCTGCGAGATGTAACGATCGCTAAGGTTGACTTTTCTATGCACAATTATGTTATGACGTTTTGTCTGTTATCTGAGATGCCTGACATTTGACATCATTGGGTGACTTAGTTGGACCTCTATTATTAAATGAAAATTGACCTTGTTGTTTCATGACGTTCAAATGAATCTCAACCGTAGGGTGGTAGACTACATTTTTGGCTGACTGTACTACTAATATTATTCATGCTAATACAATGATTCGTAGTCATAAAAGTTTAGGTAATAAACCACTAAGTATATCGTTAAGAAGTAAAGTATTATCCTGTTATGTGCCACTGTTGGACAAATGCCTCTCATCGCACTAAGGATATTAGTTTAGTGAGACTTAACCATACAAGTTAGGCGTAATTCAGTATTAAGTTTCTTTTCTCGTGATTTTGTACTGGCCTTAATAACCGCTATTATCTTCAAGTCTGATAGACATACCAGGTGTCAAAAGAGTCCTAATTTATACTTTCTTCTTTACTTATCGTGCCATTGCTGGATAAAAGTTTCCTCCAAACGGTGTTGTTTCTACGCCTGTTCTGATACCTCACAAGGCACGTTAAATTATCATTCCCTGTTGCTTAAGACCTATCAGATGACTGTAGGAGTCTAGGCGGTCTAAAACTCCGACACTAGAGTTGATCACCACACCTTCTCGAACTTACTATGATATAAACCGTGTTATCTTGCAGCACCCACATGCAAGACTTGCAGGAAGTGACGCAGGAGGTACACTACGAGAACTACCGCTCCGAGCGGCTCGCGCGCAGCGGACAGGTGCCCAAGCGACACACGTGAGTGCTTACTATAATATGTTTATCTAGACACGCGGCAGCGTGTCAAGCCAAGTTCAAGCAAAGGAACGGCTAGCCAGCGCCGAGTGTAATATTACACGAACCACTTGGTGCCACTTTTGACCCTTCTATAACTCAAAAACTATTTAACGTAAACACATGAAACTACGTGTGTTTAATTATATCCATTAGGACACCTAGAAGCCCAAATTTCATGAAGCTAGCTCAAACGGTTATAAAGATATGAACGTCAGAAAGTCGTAAATTTTAGTATTGACTGACTGACTGACATATAGTACCTAAACCTAACCTACTTCCAGATGACCTAGAAGGATGAATTTTGGAATCTAGCTCGGTAATTGTGTGTAAGCGTAAGAAAAAATCTAAAAATTAAAAAAAGTTAAAAAGTAGGGGGGGTCCCCATACAAAAAAATATATTTTTTAATTGTAGCGTTGGAACCGTTACAAGCAGATATTTGAAACTATCCCAATCTAAGTATTATCATATTTGCTATTTAACTGCAATATAAACGTAAAGTTATGTAAAAAAAAGTGGGTTAGATTTAACTTGGCCAGTTTTTACCAGAATAAAAAAAAAACCTATTTTTTGAATAACGTTGTAAAATGACTGATGTAATGAAAACTGGTCAAGTCAAATCTAAGCCACTTTAAGATCTCACATTTTTAAATAACAGCAATTGTCATAGGTATCCAATAAAGAGAAGAAATAGAGTTTAATACTTGTTCATAATGTTATTTTGTTCCTATAAATACATATTGAGATTTTGCCTACAACTTGGCACTCATTTAGATCTCCATTCTTTTTGCGGCGAAGCCCATAGCCTAGCATAATTTTTGTATTGAACTTGGCTCTCCTTTTTTACATTTATGTTTTTGGTGGGTACTAATATACAGGTTTAGCCTTAAAGATCTTGTGATGAGAACACAAACTCAATAAAAACTAACCTACACGAACCTACACGAACCTACCTACTTTTTAGAACACAACGGACGGACGGACGGACAGCGAAGTCTCAGTAATAAGGTCCCGTTTTTATCCTTTGGGTTCGGAACACTGAAAACCAAGTCTCGCTACTCAGTTCGTCTAATTTATTCATTACCAACTTAAGGGTCCTTCTCTCTTTAGTTACCATTATGTATAGTGACCATATCATTGTTAAAAATCTTTCATGATTTAAATAATAGATTGATTGTGTTTCAAAGGTCTACAGAGAGCGGTCTATCAGAGGCTGAATCCAACGGGTTCTCCAACGGATCTAACGAGGACCCCGGAGAACGCGAGAGGGCTCTCCGCGAAAAGGTTCGTGGAAATTTATTGAAATTACATCCCTTTTGTATCTTTTTACTAAATGTACATATGTTTTAGCACCGCACTGTTTTACCATTAGCACCGCGTTGTACCTGTTCCTATGGAAGTTTTGGAATAAAACGTAGTGTTTGCGTCGCCAAGATCTAATCTAACTATCTACCTGTCAACAAAATTTGTCACTGAAGAAAAACAATTTTTAAAACATTTTACTGAAAAATTATATTTGAAAACCCACTTGGCATAGACAAACTATTTAGAAGAGAAACGACTATGAAAAAAGCTACTTCCGTGGCAATGTTAAACCTTAAAAACTTGAGATTACAAGCCGTCTACAATGTCAGAATTGTGAGATACGCCTTCGGCTTAAAACAATTACGTTCGGTTCAAACATCACGTTTACTCTACGTGAACGCGTGTTCGATCATTTGACCCACGTAGACTGTACGACTCTTAACATTCCATTCGTTCATTCAATGAATGATGACCATTGTATATACAGGAGGCCGAGCTGCGCCGCATGCAAGAGATGCTGGAACAGATGCAGCGCCAGATGCAGCTGCAGGCCGGCACCACCACCACCGCATAGTGCACGATCACACAGGTACACAGATATACACATACACAATCATTCATTCATTTCGTACAGGTTAGTGCAAGATCACAGATACACACAATCATTCATTCAATTCATACAGCTTAGTGCAAGTTCACAGATATATTATTGTATACACGATAATGCACTACAGCATATAACACTCATTCAAATTCACCCACGATCATTAATTCATTTCGTACAGGTCAGTGCAATGTTGTCCGACCACAGATATCATACAAGATCCTTCAAATGTCTATCCAGATGACGTCATATAAGATTAACCAATCGGGAACGTTTTGTGTCACGTGACTGGTTGTTGAAGTTAACTGATAATTAATTTGTTTTGTCCACAGTTGAACAGTTCGAAGGCGGTTCAACTGCGTTCGGAGTCGTGTGACGTCGTCAACTCGATCCTCAGAGCCATCCCCTACTGTGTTACTTCCACGTAAACATTTTATTCACCTCAAACTATCCTCTATTTTATACACTGTCATGTAATAGAAAAAATCGGCACAAAGAAGGTTAAACTTCCTATATTCGGTCTAATGTGATCGTAAAATGTAAACCTCTGTGGTGCCGATTATACTCGTAGAAGTGCGTGATACTAAGTGACAACGAATCTCAATGTTGCCCGTAGAAATATTACCGCTTATATGACAGTGAAATATCTAGTATTATTTTCGTATTCATATATTATTTTTATTACATAATAGATGGGCTATTCCCTTATTACGGCTAGATGGACGATTTTTCTCTCTATAAATGTAGTATTAAGAAATGTTTATCTCTACAATGTTGATCCGTAGAATGTTCCATTATTGAAAATATTCCATAAATTTAAATTGATGAATATAGTTTTAAATAGTGATTAGATTAGAATACGGGCTGTGGTTATTCTGCCCAGCAAATTTACAAAAAAAAACATAAATAAAACAACCTCGAATGTGAAAAATATTGGGTCTCATTTTTAAGTATTTTCCTAATATTTTGTAATAATTAAGAATTGTATCTTTATTTTTCGATATTATTGATCTGATTCGCATTTTATTATTTCTAGTGCCATTTATTGTATTCTTAGTAAACTGATTTTATATAAATGTAAACTGTGTCGCCATTTCTTACGTAATTCCTTAATTTTGTGACATTCTAATTTCGAATATGATTGAATTGATGAGAGCATATCTCGTAATATTTTTAAAAGTATTTTGTAATATGATTTTATGTATATTTCAATAAATTGTTCAATTAACATGACGTATTTGTAATTGGAAGTAAGGCTGAATGTGCTTGTGACAGGAAAAATAAGTAATACTCGTTCGAGTCCTAATTAATTGTAGATACTTAAAGATATATCATTCTCATGTATAAGAATCTATTCCCATATTGGTGCATTTATTTTACACTAGATGTAGAGAAAACATGTATGTAAACATTATATCACTATTTTGTCTATTTCGTTATTAATCATAGACAAATCAAATGGAATTTTAGATATTAAATTGGTGCCAAAGTTGATGCGAAATGTTAATTTGAAAGAAATGTATTGTACCACGATTGAGAGACGGGACAGGTACCTTTAGGATAATTGAAGCTTCTGTGTAATCATATTTTTATAATAAACGTGAAAAAATATGTGGCGTTTTATTGTTATCATATTTAGTAATTGAATGTGTCATTGCAGCGTGCTGCAGTTGGTTGATATTTACTAGACTGCGGCGGAGTCGAAAAGCAAAGTTATGTATTTTACCTTGTGTATGTATGTGTCGTGTCTGTTACCCTGAGATTTGGATAAGAATAAGACGAATTATGAATTAAGGATATGTAATTGGATCAATATCTCAATAAATGGCAAGGTAAACAACTTTCTCAGTACCATAGCTAAAATACACAGAGCATAGAATCGGCCGCTACGCGTGGTGCTTCTATGCTCTGTGCTAATGCACCCTATCTGGGGAAATACCTAGTTAGATGAATAGAGGATACCCAATCCAGACTACACATTCGGGCTAGAATCTATACTAATATAAGCTTCAGAGTTTGTTTGTTTGTTTAAACGCGCTAATCTCAGGAACTACTGGTCTGATTCGAAAAAATATTTCTTTATCCTGAAATTCCGTCGGGGACGGGTACAAAGCCGGTAAAACTGCGGAGCGCTGCTAGTCTAGTATAAAACGGTAGAGCTAAGTACTTACTGCGTAACTTCTCTATTTCGTAAGAATAAACATACCAAATGGGTTGGGTACCTATATTCCATGGTTCAGTCCTAACTTACTACAATCCTTACCTTTTTCCACTGACCTGTAGTACCTATATTTTTCCCAGAAGTCAATCCAAAACCAAAATCTTGCTATCATGATTATCTGTGGCTATAGCATTTGTTGGTGAATTTTAGTTATCTATGGTTCTCCAGTAACAGTTATTCATGTGACATTGACAGATACTTCACTGTCAATCAATGGGTTATGTCAAACCTGTCAAAATAAATGTTTTTCGTCCACCGTCAGAAATCTGGACAAAAATAATTTTCCGTTTGATGATTGCTGAATTGTTACCAAACAGCATTGGAGTTGGAGTTATTTACTTTTGTTTTGATATAAAATGGCTATCGTGGAAGACGAGGTGCGTAATGATTCGGAAGAGGAGAATGAAATAGTGGTTGTTGAAGAATACGATGGAGAACAAGACTCCGACGATTCCGACGTAAGTCATACTGTAACAACGTTGTATTCCATTTTGTAAACAATCTTATAAATATATTGCCAACATATTTATTTACCTTGATAATAAACTAGTAAGATAAATTACACGTAAATAACATCACTTACAACTATAAATACAGCCAAAACTGTGAAAGTTTGTTCTTGCTGCATACTGCAGATATTTTGCAGCATTTATGAATTGGGTTCGTCAAATATTTCAACCCTTTCGTAAGTTATCTAATTATTGATTACATCCCTTACGAAAAGTGAAAAAAAGCCAAAGTTTGAGTGTTGTCCCACCTCACCACCTAATGTTTATAAACTGTATTCAATCAACACCCATTGATTTTATACATGCATGGCTTCAATTGTATTGTAATTGATCTTCCCATGAACTAACTTGTATTTATAACATCCCTTGGTACTCTGGTACTTAGTTCTTTATGCAATTAGGCCTCAAAGTTGCTTGATCTTTGAGTGTACTACAACATTTATCAACAATATTGTTTATGTGAACTAGGATGATGATGCCGACGATGAAGCGTTGGAGAGGAAGGTGGAACTCCTGGACTTGCGTCTCAAACAGGATCCGTACAACTATGAAGACCATACTGAGAAAATACAGGCACTGTGGTAAGTGTTTTGTTTTGTTTATTTTCCTATTTGTAGCATTCTGTATTCTCATTCTTGTTAGAATTTTGGGAATATAAGTAAAAGTCTACACTAATATTATAAAGAGGAAAACTTTGTTTTGTTTGGTTGTAATGAATAGGCTCAAAAACTACTGGACCGTTTTTAAAAATTCTTTCACCATTCGAAAGCTACATTATCCACGAGTAACATAGGCTATTTTTCATCCCAAAATTCCCACAGGAATGGACACAACGCAGGTAAAACCGCGGGGTGCTGCTATAATAATTAAAGAGAATTGTTTTTGCACAATTTTTCTCTAAGAATTATTATATGAATGTAATGCAACTTTCATAGACCAAAGCATAGATAAGTTGCTAGTTAGAAACACAATCTATACTAATAATCTATATTAATAAACAGGTAAAATTTGAAAGTTTATTTGTTTGTTTGTTTGTATGTTCGAGGTAATCTCAGGAATTATCCGTCCAATTTGAATATTTTTTTTTTAAATAGATAGCCACATACAACGGGAAGGTTATAGGCTATTTTTCATCCCGAAATTACCACGGGAATGGGTACAACGCGCGTAAAACCGCGGAGCGCTGCTAGTCAGTAATATAGGCAGATTAATGTATTTGATTTAATTAAATTTCTATTACAGTCTGTGAATTTAATTAATTGGTTATACCTAACCTACTTAATTATTGATTAAAGAGCTACACTGATAAAATAAAGTTGGTATTGCTATAAACAAATTTCATTTTTTACTGTTTATTATTCCCCATGGTATGGAATCCCATGGGAATTTTGGGATAGAACATTGCTGTAGGTTATCTTTTTCAGTATTTACCAAAATTAATGAGTTCGCTTGTTTAGTTGTGATAGCATAACAAACAGTATAAATATTATTCAACTATGCCTTAAGAATGTGTAACAAGGTTCCTAAATACTATAGTCATAACAATCTAGGTTTAGCGCTCGTGGTGTAGTTTGACTAAGAGATGTTAGTTCACGATTATGAACTTCAAACAGTTGTGATTTAAAAAAATCTTGTTGTAAGTAAGTAAACTTGAGTAGGTTAGTGTTGGTTTGTTGTTTGAAAATCTTGTTGTCAATACTATTATAAAGAGGTAAAATTTGTAAGTTTGTTTGTTTATTTGTATGTTCGAACCAATCTCGGGAATTACCTGTCCGATTTGAATAATTATTTTTGTAATAAACTAATAAATCAACGCGGGTAAAATCGCGGGGCGCTGTTAGTATTGGATAACTACATTAAAGAGGAAGCTTATAGGACTTTTTCCATAAATTCTTACAACCACTATAATTCACGTAGGACCATGGTGCTCTGCGAGTTCACTTATAGTGTCATTGCACCTTTTAATACTGAGTAACAATATTTACTTTTCATTCCAGGGGTCTCTCACAACTGGATCAATGGCGGGCCGCCTTCACCACCCTGCACCAGCTCATGACAGTCAAGCCGGAGCACTGGGTGATGAGGCTCCATACAGAGATGAGTGTCTCGCACACCGCCGAGGCGAACGAGGTGATCGGAGAGCTGTTTCAGCAGGCGACACTGGACTGTTATTGTGAGTTTTTGTGGATGTAATGGTTTATCATAGTTTTTTATTATCTATTAGCCGCGCCGTATCGGTTCCCTCGGGAATTTCGGGATAAAATATATCCCATGTGTTATTCTGATGTATAACCTGTATTACTGTAAAGTTTCATCCAAATCTGTCCTGTAGTGACGTGAAAAAGCAACAAACATAGGTACATCCATACATACATCCATCCTCACAAACTTTCGCATTTATAATATTAGTAGGAAGTAGGATAGTAAGATAGGATTGAAGAGCTCTTAAATGATTTCGATGCGATTTTGCATTTGAAAGTAATTTTTTTTGGGGTAGTTTTTAGCTATGTTTGGTAAAAGTGGGTTCAGCTGTTTTTGCACAGGAGGTTTCTTAAAATTTTTAATGTAACTTGTTAACAATTATCAACTGACTGAGTTCTATAAATACAAGAACAAAACATCTAACAATGCTGGACAGAAATAGTACCGAGCAACAATGTACTACTGGTTGAAATTCCTATGTAAAATAAAAGCGAAGTGTATCCTAAAACGTAGTTTCAATTAAAACAATGTACTAATCAATCCTTAACACACCCCATAGCAACCGCGATCCTGAGCGAATGGCTGACGTGGTCGATGAGTTTCGGCGACGTGGTGCAGACGCGCGCGCAGATGGAGGAGGTGTTGAAGCGCGCCGGCGCCGACCCGCTATCCGGGAAGGTGTTCTGGGACGCCAAGCTGGAATTCGAGAAGTCACTCTTGGAGAATATTAGGTGATTATGAACTTCGTACCCATGTTACCCGCGTTTTACCCGTTCCCGCGGGAATTTTGGGAGAAAATTTATCCCTTGTCTTATTCTGATGTATAACTGTATTGCTGTAAAGTGTCATTCAAATCCGTTCACTAGTTTTTTCGTGAAAGATTAACTAACATACATACATACATCTTTTACAAGCATTTTTAATATAAGTAGGTTTTTAAAGTGCATCTACGTTTTTTTTACTAGTGTCCAAGACGAGAAATACAAAGAGCAGCGAGACCGCGTACTGTTCTGTCTGGAGGAGGTCGTGTCTCGGCCGCTGCTCCGGGCCGACGAGATGTGGGGCCAGTTCGAGCAGCTTGCGCTAGAGATGCACTCGCAGGAATACGTTGATAAGGTAACACATGTCACCACACGATGCGATACGACAAGACACGATTTGACACGATACGATACTACAAGATTCGTCACGACACGATATGATACGATACGATACGACACGACACGACACGACACGACACGACACGACACGACACGACACGACACGACACGATACGACACGACACGACACGATACGATACGATACGATACGATACGACACGACACGACACGACACGACACGACACGACTTGACTCGACTCGACTCGATTATGATTTTATTCGTGTTAATTCCACACAAATACTGTTACTGGTTTCTTAGAATAGAATTCAAATACAGAAGTCTTCTGTGACCAAGGTTCCAGTGAAGGGGTCGAAACGTCAGATTTTTTTTTAAATAAAAGCGAAGTATGTCCGTGAACGTATAGTTTCATTTCAAAATATTGTTGTTACAGACAAAGAAACAGTTCGAATACGCCCAAGAGCTGCTCCAGAAAATATCGCCCTTCGAAGACCGACTTCTAACACTCGAGTAAGTTCCATCCAGTGTTATGTGACCCTAACTGATTGCTTATTTCAAGCTCGTTGCGTGTGTTCTAGGACCGTTGACGAGAAGTATACCGCGTACGTGGAGTACATTGAAGCTGTGGTGGAGTTGTCCAAAGAGGATCGGTATAGGGAGTGCGACTGTGATGGGATATTGAAGGTGAGTTCGTTGATTTATTACTGACTAGCAGTGCCCCGCGGTTTTACCCGCGTTGTACCCGTTCCCGTGGGAATTTCGGGATGAAAAATAGCCTTCAAATCAATACAAACAAACTTAAAAATTTTACCTCTTTATAATATTAGTATAGATGACTTAAAATACTATCGCATGTATAACATTAGTGAGAATTTTCCATCCAAGAATATATCTGTGTTTGCGTACATAGTCTTACAGAAAATAATTTATGTTTGACCATAGTATCAACTAAACCCACCTGTGTTTGAGCATAGTCTTAAAGAAAACTATGTATTCGTAGGTCCTATTCGAGCGCGTATCGACGTGCTGCGTGTCGCACGGGTCGATCGCGGAGCTGGTGTCGCGCTGGGTGGTGCACGCGCGCCGCACCATGTCGCGCGGCGGCGCGGCGCGCGTGCTGCGCGCGGCGGCGCGCCGCGTGCCGCGCCGACACGTCTACTGGACCATGCTCATGCAGCACGCCGAGCACCAGGAGACCTGCTTCGATGAGGTCATAACATCTTACTGTATTGTTGAGTGAGGTCGCGGTTGTTTCAATCGTTACAGGGTGCCCTAACAGGGTGTGATGTATTTAGGTACAATATGGCAAATAAATAAATTTGAATTACATCATATCATATCGGTAGCTTTTATGGGAGAATAGGCTAGTTGACAAAACCAGCTGTTAAACCATTTTTGCGTAGAGACTTTCTAATTTTGAACCGACTTCAAATACCGAAGGCGGAGGTTCTCAATTCGGCCGGTATTTTTTTATTATGTAAATTCATCTACGCGCTGCAATCATTGAAATATTGAAAGAATCAAACTTTTTATGTAAACTTTTGAAGGGAAGGAACTCCTTTGACGTTAGTACATCTTGATTAAGAACAGTGATTAAATAACCCTGTGGCAAGCGGGACATCGTTCGATTAACGATCCCCTCTACACAGTGCGAAATTGCCCCACGATCCAATGTTTTGCCGCGCATAATCTGTTCGTTCCATTTATGCGCGGCAAACATAGACCCCAAAAGTTACTATACTACAACATACGACCATTTACAGGTGAAATCTATATTCGAAGACGCTCTCCTGAAAGGTATGGAGTCGTATACGCAAGCGGAGTCTCTGTGGATGAGTTACTGCGAGTACACGCGGCGGCAGACTGACTTCACGGACGAACAGCTGGTGGACAGGCTGAGGAACACTTTTAGACTGGCCTGGGATTCCTTGGCGGCGGTAAGACATTATCATCCCAACAAAAACCTTATGTAAAAAACTAGCCAAGTCTCGATGGAGCTGCTTGTTTATCTCTAAAAAGTAATTAAATATAGACAAACTCGTGCCAAGTCTAAGGCCCCTTACTGCGATTTCTTTATTATTTATAGTTAATGTTGTGTGACTTGGCCGATTAATGTGAATGTTCATTATAAGCACAAGGCACAGCAGTGCCCCCAGATTATCTATTAAAAAGAATTACGCAATTTAATTAGTAAATACGGTCTAGTGCACATACAGTCTATGCACTCGTCTGCCAAGACTAAGGTCTCGGGTCCAATTCCCGGGTCTAGCGAAAATATGTTCCTACTTTTGAAACATGGCTCGAGTTTGAGATCACCTACCCGTATTAGGCAAGATGTACTGATATTTTCAGGGAGATGAGAGGCCTTTGCCCAGCAGATGGACATTAGAGGCTCATACTTTTTTTTCATCAGATTAAATTTTATAAAACTTCAGTCAGACTGTCTGAAATTCTATCAAGTCAAACGTCTTTTATCCTGTAAGGTATTAGCCTGTAATGTCCCACTGCTAGGCAAAGGCCTCTCTTCTCACTGAAGATATCAGTACAGTGAGGAGGGTTAGGCGTAATCACCATGCTTATATTAAAATCTTTCAAATATTAAATACTTATTCGCTCCACAGGAATGGGGTGATGAGGCGAACGATTGTGAGATCCCGGTGTTCTGGGCGCGACTCGAATACACCATCATCAAGGACCACAAGCGAGGGAAAGAGATATACGAGGAAATATTCAGTAAGTGATTCTCCTACTAATATTATAAATGCGAAAGTTTGTGAGGATGTATGTATGTTTGTTACTCTTTCACGCAAAAACTACTGAACGGATTTGGATGAAACTTTACAGTAATGTAGGTTATACATCAGAATAACACATGGGATACATTTTATCCCGAAATTCCCGCGGGAACCGGTACAACGCGGGTAAAACCGCCAGGCGCGGCTAGTGTATTTATACATATTATAAAACGAAGTCCTCAAAATCTGCCTGTATGCAATTCAAGTTCATCCGGTTTTTACAAACATTATAGTGTGATTCAAGGGGAAGGTTTGTCACACTGTCATGTGCAAAATTCGTCTCCAATTCCTTCCATTACAAAAACTAACCCACAGGATACGGCGAGAACAAAACGATGTCGAAGTACTGGGAGCGCCTCATACAGCTAGAGATGGGCCGCTCGCCGCCGCTGAGCGAGCACAAGCTGCGCGAGCTGTTCCGGCGCGCGCTGCGCAGCGTGGCGGACTACCCGCCCGCCGTGGTGCGCGTGTGGAAGGACTACGAGCGCGACTACGGCGAGCTCGCCAGCTACAAGGACTGCTGGGAGACGTGCGAGGTGAGTGTATGGGCCCCTTTAGACAGCTGATTGCGAGTGAATACGGAGAAACACTGTTGGGAGACTTGTGACTTTGACGAGTTTCCGAGGTGTGGTATCATGTTTTTTTTTCTTTCTCAACTTGTATCGTCCCACTGCTAGACAGTCTTCCCTAAACGCCTCCAACCTTCCCTGTCCTTCGCGGTTTCCCACCACTGCTGTCAAAGAAGTTCCGCCCGCCGGTCGTCATGTTTTTATTCACCTTTAATGTAAAAAGAGAATATAAGATGGCTGATAGCGAGTGATAATGTTATTAAATACTAGGTTGTGAGAGTTCTCAATCTCTTTTTCACAAGGTTTTGCTAGTTGTATTGAATGTGTGTGTATATTTTTATACAAATCCCAGACTACGTAGTTAGGTAGGTAAAGATAAGTTATGAACCTTCTAGTA
This sequence comes from Cyclophora punctaria, assembly GCA_951394245.1. Taxonomy (NCBI): domain Eukaryota; kingdom Metazoa; phylum Arthropoda; class Insecta; order Lepidoptera; family Geometridae; genus Cyclophora; species Cyclophora punctaria. The sequence goes on from OX596189.1 coordinate 5,780,440, forward strand.
CTATATTTATGAACTAGCAGCGCCCCACGGTTTTACCCGCGTTGTGTCCATTCTTGTGGGAATTTTGGGATGAAAATAGCCTATGTTACTCGTGGATAGTGTAGCTTTCGAATGGTGAAAGAATTTAAAAAACGGTCCAGTAGTTTTTGAGCCTATTCATTACAAACAAACAAAGTTTTCCTCTTTATAATATTAGTGGAGATGATTGATGTGTGATGGTTTGACTGGGCAGATAATGCTAGTCTCTACTAATAATGTATGTATTTATTATTGCAGCCAAAACTCCAACAATGGCGAGACTACTACAAGTCCATGAAGGCAAAAATCACAAAATTCAACAAACCGCAAAAATCAAACAAAGGTTCAGAGAAGAAAACTAAATTCGATAAAAAAAACAGAACAGAAGGGAGTAATAAAGGAAAGAGAAAGTCTGACGTTCAAGAAGAGAGCAGCACGAGTAAGAAGAAGAGGGAAGATGAAATGGAGGTTGATGAGAAGAAACCGAGCGGGTCGGGGGTGAAGCGGGTGCATGAGGCTGATATAGATACAGGTGGGTTGAAAACCTGATATTATCAAACTAGCTGAGCCCTACGGTTTTACCCGCGTTGTACTCGTTCCCGTGGAAATTCGATATGAAAAATGGCCTATAACCTTCCCGTTGAATGTGGCTATCCATTATAAAAATAATTAAATGAACAATTATTTTCAATTAATTATTGTTAATTAATTAATTAAAAAAAATCAATTAATTAATTAAATATCGGTCCGATAGTTCCTGAGATTTACGAGTTTATAAACAAAAAATTTAACTCTAACCCCCGACGCAAAATACATAAATGTTATAAGTTTGACGTGTATATGTTTGTCTGTGGCATCGTATCTCTCAAACGGATGAACCAATTTCAATACGGTTTATTTTATTAGAAAGTCTGTTTCCTTGCGGTAGGTAGATTATGTTTAGTAAAAATCGGTTGAGCCGTTTTAGTGTAGTTCTTTAAAATTTTACATTTTATAACACACTGTAAAGTTTACAGTATGGTACCATACTTATGAAACGTCATTTCACCGAGAATGTTTAAACCGTAAGAACATTTGTAATGTGGCCGGAACGCTGACCTGAGAGTGAGGTTATTTGGAGGTCCAGCCCACCTCTATAATGGGCAAATAAACTGCTGGTTATCAGAGTGCCTCTCAGACAATGCTATTAAATTGTACAAATTCATAGCATTGCCTGGGTAGGCCATAGGCAAGTAACCATGAGGCTGACATGACCAACCAGGGTGGTCGAAGCCTTGATAAAAATTAGAATAAAAAAAAAGATCATTTGTTTTATTTTTCAACGACAATTATTTTCAGAGGCAGACAGTAAGCGTCAGCGCACAGACAGCGCGGAAGACAACAGAGCAGCCGCCAGGGAGGCGTGCACGCTCTTCATAAGCAACCTCGAATTCAAGTCAGTTTACATTATAATGTTACTTTTGTGTCCCTTTTAATTCTAAGACTTCAATATGAAGCTGACTTAGACTCGAAAGCAGAAGAAACTAGTATAAATCTCATGTTAAGAATTACCCGCGTTGTGCCCGTTCCCGTGGGAATTTCGGGATGAAAAATAGCCTATAACCTTCCCGTTGAATGTGGCTATCTATCTATTACAAAAAGAATTATCAAATCGTACTGATAATTCCCGAGAGCAGCATTTTAGCTAGCAAATGGTTTGTCCCTTTCTGACATAAGCTATTTTCCAAAGAGCAATAGAGACAAAACACTCACTAACAGTGTTTTAGTTAGAGAGCGTTTATGAATAAGGCAGTAAATCTTCAGCTTCATTCGTGCACATATCGATAAAGTTGTCTTTTAACCTATTCCACCATCAATAATGTCAATAGATCCATTCGTGTAATCATAGTCTACACTTTAAATCAATACAACGAATGATTGTTACAGAGTGAACGAACAGCACCTGCGTGATAAACTGTCTCAGTACGGCGACATCGTGTCGCTGCGAGTCAAGAGCGGCGTCAAAGCGTTCGGCGGCTCTATATGTTACTGCCAGTACAAGACACAGGTATGTGACATTAAGGCTATGTTCAGATGGCTGAATTATGACGCGCGTTTTCAAATCGCGCGCTTAGACATCCTCATATATACATAGCAACCGTTCACATGCGCGCGCGTCGCGTCAGCTCAGAGAAAAAGTTTCTAGACGCAGACAATCGCGCGTTGACGCGAGTTACATGTGAACATAGCAATGAAAAGTCAAAATAAACTATTGTATCAAGAGTTTACGACACTAGATGTGATAAGTTCTTACCTGAGCAACTTCTTCCCTGAGGTTCCGTCTTATACTTCCAATCTAGTAATCCTTCTCTTGGTGGAAACCACATGCAATTCAGTTCAGTAGATGGTGATAACGTTGGATTTTCGCCTTTACCGATTACGGCCGTCACTTATATTTCTCTTACTTATATTTATTTACTAGCCGCGCCCCGCGGTGTTACCCGCGTTGTACACGTTCCCGCGGGAATTTCGGGATAAAATGTATCCCATGTGTTATTCTGATGTATAACCTATATTACTGTAAAGTTTCATCCAAATCCGTTCAGTAGTTTTTGCGTGAAAGAGCAACAAACATCCATACATCCATACATCCATACATCCATACATACAAACTTTCGCATTTATAATATTAGTAGGATTAATATTTCTTCCTAAACAGTTGAAAAGTTGATCTTAAAGTAGTTAATATAATATAATCTACACTAATATTATAAAGAGGAAAACTTTGTTTGTTTGGTTGTAATGAATAGGCTCGAAAACTACTGGACCGTTTTTAAAAATTCTTTCACCATTCGAAAGATACATTATCCACGAGTAACATAGGCTATTTTTCCATCCCGAAATTCAAACAGGAATGGACACAACGCGGGTAAAACCGCGGGCGCTGCTAGTATATACATACATGTCTACTATAATATAGTTATAGTAACCTCCTTAACATTATTACCATACAATGTTCCAGAGCGCAGTAGACGAAGCTATAAAGCACGACCGTTCTCCACTAGACGGGCGGCCGATGTTCCTCTCCAGATATTCCGCCAAGAAGTCGAAGCCGCAGTTCAAATACGCCACGACGGCCGAGAAGAACAAACTCTTTGTCAAGAATCTGCCGTTCGCGTCTTGTACTAAAGAAAAGTTGGCTGATATATTTGATAAGTACGGGAAATTGAAAGACGTGAGAGTGGTTACGCATAAGTAAGTATTATTCTGCCCTTTAAGCTCTAGATGCATTTTTATTCGTATGAGAATAACTAAGCTATTTTGTTTGCTTTGACTAAAAATATTCTATCCCGCAATTCATTTTAATATGATCAGTATAAGATAAAAAGTACGTTTGCCTTGCAAAATATGGCGTACTTGCGTTATCACATATATAGCTTAGGTATTGGTATTGTTTAAATTGTAGGTTTCCGTACTTAAATTCAGGTTTGCCTAAATTAGCTGCAATATGAATGAAAGGTGCCAAAATTCAGTTATCTTCAAATAAGTTCTTAACCTTCGTTTATATGACAAAAGCGTCTAGTGTGTCACACAACTGTTTAATCCATCCCTTCTACCACAGAGACGGCAAACCCAAAGGCCTAGCATACATAGAATACGAGGACGAATCTTCAGCGAACGAAGCCTTGGCCAAGACGAACGGGTTGAAAGTGGGCGAGAGGAATATCGAAGTGTTGGTGAGCGCGCCGCCGCCGCGGGGAGACGTCAGTACGCTGGGACAGGCGAAGAGAGACGCGGGGGGAGGCATGTGAGTACAGACACATGTTGAGTACTATGAGATAGGGACAAGACATGATTGGAAGCTCTTATTTACGTGATGAGGGGCAGTGATACGCTTTGCCTCTCCCTTCCCTTTCAAGTCGTGCTCGCCAAAGCGAGCTGTCGGCGTGGCTGGAGAAGCGGTCATGTTGATAAACCGAAAGATAGCCCCGCGACTTCAGCCTAATGGGGTTTAGTGGCGTATTACCCGCCACGACATGATCCCCGCAATAGGGTGATTGTGCTGGGGTCGACTCCCACATACTCCGGTTTGTTACCCAAATAACTGGGGATGCGCAAATGCATTCCCCATCCATAAAAAAGGATCAGGTTGTTCCAGACTTGTTTCAATCGTCAGACCGTGTCGGAGGCTTTGAGGCGGCCTAAAAACTCCGACCTACTCGAACTTATTCACTACGCACAGCTATAGGTAGATAGGCACCATAACCATTGTGTTTATTTACATTACACAGGCGCAGAACACAACTAAGCAACTTCATACCGAGTGTACTACAAAAGCCGTCGACGAGCAAAGCGCCCGACAACCACACTAACGGCGACAAGCGACCGATGAACAACAGCGATTTCAGATCAATGCTGCTAGGGAAGAAGTAACTACATTATAACAAATATAAGATATAAAACCTTTTAATACTTTTTTAAATAGTTTTTTTAAGAGTTATTGTTTATTTTTTGTTTTAATTGGAAGTAATGGTGATGTGTGTGTCTGATATTCTATACTAGCCGCGCCCCGCGGTGTTACCCGCGCTGTACACGTTCCCGCGGGAATTTCGGGATAAAATGTATCCCATGTGTTATTCTGATGTATAACCTATATTACTGTAAAGTTTTATCCAAATCCGTTCAGTAGTTTTTGCGTGAAAGAGCAACAAACATCCATACATCCATACATACAAACTTTCGCATTTATAATATTAGTAGGATTCTCTATGGTCTTGTTTTTGGAAGGACATAGTCCGCTTGTTCAATCCATTGCAAACGTGACCAACGAATGCGGCTACGCGACGTGATGTATCTAAATGTCGCAGTCAATTTCTGTACTTGACGTGTTCTATATAAGAAAGCTTTGCTTTTGAAGGAAGTTTGCTCTTTGTGTCTAAACACACTATGCCGAAAATACGCGACAGAAGTTCGGTGAGCCATGCGGCGATGCGTCAAGCATACATAGTGTTCAGGTCATAAACCACAAGAGACATAAGTATTTAAAAAATACTCTTTGTTACGACGCTATGACAACGCTCGAGACACTGAATACCCACACAAAATTACGGAACTGAATTTCTGCCGCGTATTTTCGGCATAGTGTGATTAGACACTTTGTGTTGCATCGCGTCGCTTACGTAGATCAATGTAAGAAAGATGTTACATCTTAATAAGTGAGACATATCGCCCATTACTGTTTATACTTAGCGCCAAACTTAATACACTTAGGGCTTGCACAAGAACACTTAAATCTGTTTAGTGCCTAAATATGTTTGAAAAACAAAATCTGTTCGTTCAAATTTGTATTGTATGTTGCACGAAAATGGACACTATTTAAAAAACGAACGTCATTTGTAGAATATTTCTCTATGCTTGGCTCTATATTTATTGTCAGTACTCGTACGTAGCTGGTATATTTATTTTAGGGAATGTTTAAGTAAAATGCAATGGATAATATAATTATTTAATATTTTTACTTCACATTTTTGTGAGCCGGTTTTTTTGTCATCTATTGATGATGGGCATGAAAGTGCCTGTCATCTATTCGTGACTGTGGCGCCCAAAAGGTTGAACATAGGCACTAAATAAAATTAAGAATGCAGTGCAATTTTTCCTTAAAGAATATCGAGTAACTGGTTTACTTGCTTCATAAACCTTTTGATGCAAAAAATATAATAAGGTTGGCGCTAAGAATACTAAAGGACTTGATTTGATTTAATTGACTATATATAACACGTAAGCATCAACAAAACCAACTTTTTAAGTGATTTGAAACAATCTGTTTTACTCATTTCCCGACTGATTACCGTTTTAAATCGCTTTAAAATTTGTTTGTGTAACTAATGTTTAACGTTATACGTTAATTTACTTTTAATTAATCTAAACACTTCATTTGAGGTTTGAAAATAATTATAAACAACATATGAGTAAGTTAATCATTGTAAGGGGTAATATTATTGCAAATATTGATTACTATTGCGCACTGCAGCAAAAAAATATATTGTAAAATAGTACTTATAGCTTCCTTAATAAGGGTAATAGCTGCTTGTAATAATGTTATATTAAGAATTATTTTATAACAACTTTTAACGAGTCTGGTAAATAGTACCTCACTAACTATTAAAGATCCTACTTGTAATAACGAATTTTAGATAAAAGATTATTATTTTTTGTATGTGACAATATAACTTTATTTTTATTATGTGCTTAACCATGTCAAAATTTATTTTTTTAACAAAAGATTTAACTTAATCTCTTATTAAAATTTGTTAAAGCAAATAGGTTTTTAAAGATCTTAATGCTGTGGTCAGTGTTTCTTTAGACATTAATTTCAGACAGGATTAGTATGGTTTTACTAGAAATTTACTAGGCCCATCGTAGATATATTAAGATATCTTAGTTTGGACTTAAATCTCAAATGACTCAATTAATAGCTCTTTAAAATAGTCCCTAATCTGTTGGCAATATGCTCTTTTATATTCTGCTTTGCTGTCCATTCTTCGTGGCGCTTTGCGTGTAGTGTAGCCTGATCTTTATTTTGTACGTTTTATACTTATCAATAGGATACTGATATTTCGCTGGAGCGATAGATAGACTAGATGAAACAATAATTACTAAACGCAGCCCGTTTTAGTAGGAAAATATATATTTTATGGTGATATGTCCTGAAAGTATACCATTAAACAGGTCTTCATGTTTAGCTGTGACTATTATCATAAAGAAAGCCGTTTGCGCCGAATACCCGCACTGAACGGTTCCAATAACCGCTGATACATCGGAGAGTCCTTAACTATGTGTAGGTATTGTCATTTGTGTATGTATTTGTTTTATTTATTCGGTCTGTTCTCTCGATATAAATTATCTTAAAATACCGTGTTTTGTGTTGATATGGAAATCTCTGTTTGTGGTATAACTCTTTGACGTATCAGCTGTAGATTTACTTTATGTAGTAAAGGCCGGAATACATACTATGGTATGCGTATGTATGTGCTAACTGGCTTGTATCTGACATAGTGTCGATGTATGTATACAGATTTACAACCTTATTATAATGGGATAAGGTGAAAATGTGCTTACACATATTTGACGTCGACTGTACGTTCGGCAAATCTTAATGTTAGCATGCTACGTTTTACAAGCATGTGTATTCCTGCCTTAAGACGGATATTCGTAAGTTGTTGAAGTGTACAGTAACAATAAGTTAGTGTAAGTTTAACGTAAGTTCATATTGTAATATGGATCCATGATTAGAATAATTATAGTAACATCTGTTATGTGATTAAATGAAAAGTTTCAGCGTGAAATTATAACAATGTATTTATTTTGTAGCTTTGCTCACAGGACACTTCTATATTCATACTATTATGACTTTAATATTATTATTGACTTCTTTCTTGTAATATTTCTCGAGCAACATCAGTAGCGGCACATTGTGTTATCGTGAATCGCGGTTTTGTACTTCCAAGGTCACGAAAAATTATACGTCCAGTTGACTCAATAGTTAGACCCGTGTTCAAAATTGGAGAGACAACAAATTTAAGGCTTTCTAAGCACTATGACACTCACAAAAGTCGATAAATAAAAGTAGATATGAAATAGACAACATTTTACTATAAAAATACAATTTACACTTTACAATCTCAATAGAGAATATAACTTATGTACGACGTTTACATATTTCATAAATAATAAAATATATCATCTAAAAAGCAACACAATATTAAAATTTATCTAAATATTCTGCAAAACTCTTTGTACTTCATATTACAACGAAACTAAACTATATAGTGAATTAATTGAGCACCATTAAACTAATTATGCGTTCTAATGGCAACACCGATCATTTAAAACAAACTAAAGTTGCCATATATAAAAATATATTTATTAAAAGCTCTGTGGTTTCAAACAAAAGCGGGATTTACATTACGAAACCAGTGTCATGCATAATGAAAATAGTTTCGTGAAACTAATTTCAGCAAATGTGAAACTACTTTCGTTTAAATTATAGTGTCGTGAAATTATCAGTATCGCGGAGATAATGGCCCCGTCAATATCATAGCTATTGCTGCTGCTGTCTCTGAAATGCTGTCGCGACACTAGTTTCGCGGCGCATTTACATGATGAAACTAGTTGCATGACACTAGTTTTACAAAAAATATGCGCATAGCACGAAACTACTTTAGTTTCACGAAAGTAATGCATGCATAGTAAAACTGAACGTTTACACGTGAAATTACTGGTGAAATTAGAGTTATAAAACTAATTTCATGCCACTAGTTTCGTAATGTAAATCCGGCTTTAATAATGTGCTATTTGTATGGCACAGAATAATAACAAAGACAACTTTTATATCACATAGGATTGCGTTCATTTAACGTTTCTGCAGTGAAGCTACCTTGAAAATGTAATACAAATGACACAATCCAGAAGTACCCTTTGATTTTTCATTGGCTCATAAATAATGGAGATGTGAGTTAACAAAAATTAAAACAAAACCAAACTGAGAAATTCCTCCTTCAAACTGTTATAAAGATTATCAAAAGTAAATAAGAACATTGTTCTCCTCATATTCTTGTCAATTTGTATAGTGAAAATACATTTTTGGACCTAAAAATGTGAACTTTAAAGTCAATAAGCAGATTTTAGGTTAGAATCACGTTTCCGATTTAAACTTTATGACGACTCTGAACATCGCGCGGTTCGAATACTCAATGCGGTATCAGCCAATCAGAAAAGACTAACTTCACAGCCGTTATAAAGTTTGAATTCTTTGTACTGTGTTGAGCTGCGATCGTAACGGTAGTGTCAGGAATTCTGTGTCAGTCGATGTGTTTGCCATCCTTCCATTTCTTTTTCGATCGCTCGAATGCCTCTTTAATGCATGATCTGGGGAAATAAATAAATGTTTAGGGCCTTTTTAATGACGCTTTAACAGCGGTTTAGCTATCAAATATAGAATCTGACTTTTTGTGTTAACGTGCGTGAGCGTAAGCTGTCTTTAGCCCGTTATCATTACCTGAACAGTCAGTTATCATTACCTGAACAGTCTTATCATTACCTGAACAGTCTGCTATCATTACTTGAACATTCTAATCATTTTTTGATCAGTTTTATCATTACTTTAACAGTCTTATCATTACCTGAACAGCGACTGGTGCAGTATATAAGCGGAGACATGGCCGGCGTCCACGTATCGCACCTCGGCGCCGGGCCAGATCTCCTCGAGCGTGCCGACGTCGTCGCGAGGTACGTACGCATCGTGTTTAGCGCATACGGCTGGAAAAATAAGACTTCCCTTTAACACTTGATCTATTATTATAACGGAAAACGCTCAAACACCAGTCATTCATTTCTAGCAAGTCAATGGCCATCTCTGGTTGGAATTGTTAGACCGCCTAAAGCTTGATCTAACGATTGAAACAACCGGGATCGACTGCTTAACGTGTCCTCCGAAACTCAGACGCTCAGAGGTGTACATTACGTGTTAAATTAGGAAATCATTCGCGGTCTCAAAACAAGAAACAAAATTAACTTAATCAAATTCAAAAAAGGAATTTAACAAATAATTTCAGGAAGTGAAAAAAAAACTTAAACTTACCAATTATAAGCGAAGTATCAAACGGCACGGAGAAGTTGCTCAAATGCGTGCACTCATCCATAACGCCCCTCATAAACTGAAGTGCCTCTCTGTCCCTCCAATGGATTTTGCTTATATCTATCTTCTTCCCGCTCGATTTCCAAAATGACAAATTGATCCAATCAGCAGTCAACTCTGATAAACTCCATGATCCCTTCTTCTTCTCTATGGCATTTCTATGTGCTAATGTCTTAATATTCTTCTTAATTTCCTCTATCTGTTCTTTTTTTAATGTGGCTGTTATATGAACAATAGTTTAATTATAATCTCTTTCATTTATTCTTATTTTTATTACCCAAAGACAATTCATTTTATAGAGGAAAAGGTTTGTTTAATTTAATTTCATTCTTATTCCAAAACTAAACCATTTTCTTCTATAGAAGGAATTGTCTTTGGTTGGAAAATCATCCAAGTCAATTAAAATTTAAAATCCCGTAAGACGAGATAAAGAGTTGCTTTATACACGGTTTAAAAAAATATTCCTCAAAAAACACTAAATGAAAATGCGACTGTAAACAGCACTGCAGCATAAAGGTCTCACTGAAGAAAACAGAACAGTAAATTACTCATGAAAATGTCACCGTTCTAACTTCTATAGTAAGTACTGACATGTCAATAGGAATGTCAAATATTATAATATGACAAGTACTTAGAAGTGTTCACCATTTCATGAGCTGTTTGGGAAAAGAAGGATTTTTCTATAAGTCAGGTAAAAGAAATACAATATCCAAAAATACTAACCAATCTTAACTTTTAACAGGAACTCCTTCAGTTTATCTTCAGACAACTTGTTAATGTCATCAATGTCTTCCGGGTCCAACACAAAAGTGTCATTCGACAGCAACTTTTCATACAACCTTGGGCTTATTTTACTTTCATTCAGCAGCTTGCTTAACTCCTCATAATAATTTATAATAGGCACTTGATTCAATTCATCGTTTTTGATGTCATCTTTGTTATCATCAGATTCTTTGTATGTTATATCTACGTTTTTATTCGAGCTGATAGTTCCGTCGCTGCTTTGTGGAGGAACATCGACTATGGTGGCGGTTGTGCTCTCTGTAGGTTTGCTTGAGGTAGCAGTTGGATTCGGATTGGTAGCAGTCGGATTCGGACTGGTAGCAGTTGGATTCGGAGTGGTAGCAGTCGGATTCGGTAGAGTCGAATCTTGTAATGGAGAAGGTGGATTATGTTCAAGTATAGTCGTCTTTTGGGCAGTGGTTGGACTTTGTTCCATAGCACTTGGAGTCTGTAAAGTAGGTTCTGTACTTTGTACAACTGTTTTTGTGTCGAGTTTCTGTGTGTATCTGCGAGCGAACTTCTTGCCGGCGAGGAATGCTTCGTCAATTATAGTGACCATTTTTGATAGTTTTTCTCTGTACACGCCGTCCGACATGTATTGGTCCTCGAGAAGATCCCAGTTTATTGATTGAGACATTACACCCTGTCAAGTAGAAGAAATGTTATAGTGATATTGTATTTGGTATATTAAATATTGTAATTTTGCCTTTGTTATTTTAGTAGCTGTTGCCTGCAGTTTGCCCTATACTCGTTCCTGTGTGAACTACGGGATAAAAAAATATGTAATGAGGTATTCCAACTATAGTATATCTTAGTGGTAAATGTCACTAAAATCCATTCAATAGTCTATGCGACTAATAACTAGCACACCCCGCGGTTTTACCCATTCCTGTAAAAAAATCGGGATATAGAGAAGTCTATATGCAATTTTAGTCTAGAACCTATTACGACAAATTTAATGAAAATACATTAAACCCTTTTGCGTGACAGAGTAACAAATCCATACATCCATCCTTACAAACTCTCAAGTTTTTATTAGTAGTAATAAACGTACTTGCAAGAAGACCGCCGACGCCGTAGACCACGATAGACAGGGGACCAGCACTAGAGGTTTGGGCCAGTTTGTAGCTGCTAGCGACGCCATCTGGTGGTCAAAAAGAGTATTTAAAGGCGAGCGGACCTAACATAAGGAGATGATATAATTATACTATACTTTTCGCAATGCAGCATGGAACGGGAATATATGCTTTTCATTGTAACATGGACTGGTGGGTGACAGTATAATACAGACCTCAGTTTTCCAGTTATCTATACTAATAAAATGTAGCTGAAGAGTTTGTTTGTTTGAACGTTCAGTAATTACCAGTCCGATACTAATAATTATTTTTGTCATGGATATCCACATAGCCACATTCAACGGGAAGGTTGTAGGCTATTTTCAACCCAAAATTCCGCGGGGCGCTGCTGGTATCTTAAATAGTGGAAACAGAGACAAGAAACATTATACTGTCCAACTATAAACTGAAAGAAAAGCGGAAAACTACCGAAGAACCTTTCACCGGGAGGTTTGGGGATTTTTGACTCACTTCAACACTTTAAGAGATGATTGTATTTATTTTTATTCTCTGTGAGACAAATCCATCCTAAAAATCATCTCAGCTTAAATTGTTCACTAAATACAGAGTAATGGAAAACTAACTAAAATGTTGAAATGTTGTAATATGACATCTGTCAATAACTGTTGTAATATGACATCTGTCAATAACTGTACTAATATGACATGTGTCACCCCTCCACCTGAACTGGACACAGCACAATACATACGTGTCCGCCCATAGACAAGCCGGTGACGCCGAGCGGGCCCAGCCCGTGCCGCTCGCACCAGTGGAACAACACCAGCGACTCCAGGATCAGACACCCGCCCATCACGAATATATCCGACACGTTGTGGAGGGAAGAACGACTGCAACACAACGTTACTGGTTTCTTAGGTTCAAGCGAACACTATACATTTTAAATTGGTCAGGTTGACCATCCACTCGATGAAGAAGAAGTTCCCGTGGGAATTTCAGGACGAAAAGTAGCCCAGTAGTATAACCTTCCCGTTGAATGTGGCTATTCATTACAAAAAGAATTTTTCAAATCGGACAAGTAGTTCCTGAGATTAGCGCGTTCAAACAAACAAACAAATTCTGCAGCTTTATAATATTAGTATAGATAATAACGTACGGCTTTTAAATATAAATCTTTTTGGGCGTCCTTGCAGTCGGGTTTCATAGAAAAGTAATATGGTAGTGTAAATGTCATCCATAAAATGATGTGTATCTTATATTGATTACGTGACGCGTGCAAGCAATCGGTTCTTATCTCCGTCGTATCGTGTTTATCGTTTTATATTATCAAGGTTAATGACAGCATCGGGACAAAGGTACATATTTTGAATACATTCAAGTTATATAGGACAAGCAGCGCCACGCGGTTTTACCCGCATTGTTCCCGTGGGAATTTCGGGAAATTTTAAACATATAAACCTTCCTCATGAATCACTTTATCTATTTAAAAAAACGCGTCAATATCCGTGCAGTAGTAGTTGAGTTTATCGCGAACAGACAGACAAACGCGGCCGGGCACTTTGATTAATAATATTGTATTGATTTCCTTTATATAGGACAGTCAATTGGACATTAGATGTTACACCTTTCTTAAACAACTTAACTAATATCTAGACATACACTTGATCGAGTGGTTTCCTAAGTCCGTAGAATGGGTTCTCCAGTATGATGCCTCCGATGCCGGCCTCCTTCAGCAATGGCTTCACCATTAAGTTCCTCCGTCGCCAGAAATACTGAAACCATAATAACATGTCTTTTTATATGGTTACTAGCAGCGCCCCGCGGTTTTACCCGCGTTGTGCCCGTTCCCGTGGGAATTTCGGGATAAAATGTAGCCTATAGCCTTCCTCGATAAATAGACTATCTAACAGTGAAAGAATTATTCAAATCGGTTCAGTAGTTTCTGAGATTAGCGCGTTTAAACAAACAAACAAACAAACAAACAAACAAACAAAACAAACTCTTCAGCTTTATAATATTAGTATAGAAGTATAGATAGGTACAATGACCATGGCCTTCGTACCGCCTATAAAAATAGTCCTGAAGTTAAACTTTCTCATCTTTCAACCTTTTCTGAATTTCCACAAATATTTCATGATCAGAATTACGCAAAACCGTTCAGAAATTCTCGAGATTTTATGCATAGGTTAATCTAAATACCTCTTTAAATAATTAAAATCGGATAGTTCGTTTCAAAGTTCATCATCATAAATTTAAGAGCAAGGCTCTTGTCGGTGAGTCCGATGCAGACTTCTCCATCTATTCCTATTCAGTGCAAGTTCTTTCACATCTCTATAAGACATCAGATTCAGAGATTCAGAGTTATGATGAGAAATATGCAAACTAGTAATGCTCGATCGCGGACGGGTTGTTATACCTACCGTATCGCGGTTCGGGCGCGGGGAATATACGAACGATGTATTCGCGAGAAGACCGCTATGCTTTACCCCGAATTTCCCAGATAAAATCTTGAATAACCGAAGCGAAGCGAGGGCGGGTCGCTAGTATATAGATTTAGTAACAACAAAGTAGACACTTTGTTTACCTTTTTATTATGTAAACAGTACGTCAAAGCGTTTGGCGTCACAATCGAGAGATTATATTTGATATCGTGGAGGGTTGCCAACGAGCTGCATGAGTACTACGAGCGTTATTTTGTTTACTAATATGTAATTAATCATGCGTTATAACTGGCCTTGATGAAGTACTAGGTTCTTTGGATGGTTTGTCTTAAATGACCTTTCTAGTAGCTAGGGTTATCAGTATCACTTATCAACCGTACTTTAACATACTAGAATCGCCCTGCGGTTACACCCGCATTGTATCCGTTCCCGCGGGAATTTCGGGATAAAACGTATCCCATGTGTTATTTTGATGTATAAACTATATAACTGTAAAGTTTCATCCAAATCCGTCCAGTAGTCTTTTAGTGAAAGAGTAACAAACATACATACATCCATCCTCAAAAACTTTCGCATTTGTAATACTAGCCGCGACCCGCGGTGTTACCCTCGTTGTACTCGTTCCCGCGGGAATATCGGGATGAAATACATCCCATGTGTTTTTCTGATGTATAAACTATATAACTGTAAAGTTTCATTCAAATCCGTTCAGTAATTAAAAATATCAGTTGGGAGTTATAAATTTTTTTAATGTGTACTAACAAGGTACTCAAGTGAGAAATTCTGCAAAATATTTATTATATTTTGTGAATATTATATCATGTATGTATACCAAAAATCATTAAAAGTACACATTGGGCCACATTATATTCATATAAATAGAGTTAAAAAGCAAAGATAAATAAGCTAACACATTTGAATTATATTTTTAGACAATGTTGTAATACTGGGAGAGAAAATGGGTCATCATTCTGAACAACTTTAGCAACACCACAAAACTATAATTAAACTAGCTGTGCCCCGCGGTTTTACTCGCGTTGTGGGAATTTAAGAACCACTCAACTGATTTTGTGCATACTTCACATAAACCATCTACTAAATAGCCCGAACAAAGCCTATTTGGTTTGGATAAGTGAGCCCGTTCTTGAGTTTTAAAATTACAACGAAAAGTGGCATTGATTTTTATATATAGAGATATTAAAATATAGAATATTTTCTCATTTTAATTAGATTAACAAAAAAGTTTCTTCCTTCTAAAACTTTTATTTTGAATGAGGCTATATTAAGATAATGAATTATTTCACTGTCACTGGTAGATCCAAAGATTAGTGTGATCTACAACCATCTTCAATTCAATCTCTTTAATTTTAGTATAACATGTAGAAGACTATAATATTGTTCATTATCTAAGTTTACTTACTATCTGTAAATTACATAGTATATATTAAACTAGCAGCGCCCTGCAGTTTTACCCACGTTATACCTGTTCCTGTGGGAATTTTGGGGAGAAAAATAGCCTACAACCTTCCCGTTGAATGTGGCTATCCATAAAATGGATTATTCAAATCGAACCCGAACTTCTTGAGATTAGCCCTTACAAACAAAGTTAGAAACTATATCTTTTTATCTATATAAATAAAAATGAATTGCTGTTCGTTAGTATGCTTAAAACTCGAGAACGGCTGAACCGATTTGGCTCATTTTGGTCTTAAAAAATTCATGAAAGTCCAGGGAAGGTTTAAATGGTAAGCATTGACTGAATAAATGCGGGTGAAGCTGCAGGGCACAGCTTGTAATATTATATAATATAGATTGGAAACCACTTACATGATCACCGGTACCAGCTAAATGCAAGCATACTGGTTTAGAATCCTTATCTGGCCAATGTAATGGTAATAGCGCTTGGAAATGAGCCTTCTGTGCAATCTCGGGAACAATGCCGGGGAGAAACCGTTCCAACGGCGACATAAAGTACCCTTCTAACAGTTTACAGTCAGCCAATGTCTGTTCCTGGGAACATATTAATCATTTTTTCATTTATTTTAGAATAAATATTATTCCAGTGATGTTTAATTTAAGTATTTAAACTTTAGAATAGTTATTTAAAGTCTATTGTCTTAAAATCTTCACATGTAAGTACCTAATATTATATATTACCTATCTTTTCTTTTAAAATAATAAAGAAAATATCCAACAATAATAGATGTTATTTGTAACTTGCACTTGCAAAGATACAAGTTAGATAAAGGGTCTTCTATTATCTACTGTTATAAATAAAATAGATGTAAAATAGTGAGAAAAAAAATGTGCAGGTTATTATTTATTTACCTTTGTGATAGTGACCGGGTAGTCTCGATCTATGAGATTGTAGCATTGCTCTCTATCTGAAACGACTTTTCTGAATTCGAATAGCCTACAAGAGCAGAAAAACACAACATTCCATTTACAAATAGTTCGGACACAGTTCAACAAGTGGATCTGTTACACAACATCCGTAAACATGAGGAGACTTACCTTCGGAGGTTCTCCGGCTTCCCCCAACCTTTAGTAAAGAATTTTGTAAGTAGAATGCTCCTGTAAACTGCATCCAATTTACTAGCGGACATGATTCGTTGAATGGGCGGATGCTATTATAGCATTCGTCTTATTGTAAGGTAAAAAATAAGGTTTTCTTTCGTAGTTTCTTTCTCAGTAATCTTCATACATTTTTGATGATTTTAGAAATAAGATAATGACATGATTGATCTAACTTCAGTGAATCGTCAATGTCACTGTCAAAATATAATCAGCTACATCAGCTGTATCCGGTCAAATATGGTACAAGACTTCATAGGAGAATTCCGTTTCCGTTAAATTAAATATCACAATAAAAATAATTGTTTTCAAAAAGTTTACTTAAATATCATAATTTGATTAATCTAATTGCAGTTTAAAAAATGGTGTGTATTATTTAAAAAATAAATATAAGATTTTTGTAAAAAATATTTGTTTGACTGAAATAGCGCCAAATTTAAACATGTTGTGCACTTGAAATTTATATGCATTTATTTTGAGAATAACGTGAGGCGTGCAAATATTATGGTAGGTACTTTAATCTAATTAAAATAATGTAGGTAAGTATTTGATTTTACTCTATTTCGATATAATAAAACTTGGACTTGGTAACAAGGATTAGTCAACAATAAACTAATTTATACCTATTCCTTCTTTTTGTTTACCTCAAGTTTACCTAATCTGTATCAGCCAATGAATGACATAGCAACTCGCGATATGGCATTATATTTCGTAAATGCAATAAAAATAAAATTATCATATGGATATATTAATCTTTTTCGATGCGTAGGATGAGACCTATTAAAGTTATAAAAGGAACAAAATACATAAATTAATTTCTTTTTTTCAGAAACTGGAATACTTTGAATTAGAATTTATGTCTGTGCCTCGGGAAGGTGAATGCTTTGACCTTGACTTTGGGTAACACTTTGTTGCCTCATTTTTTGGGTTCCGTACCCAAAGGGTAAAAACGGGACCCTATTATTGAGACTTCGCTGTCCGTCTGTCATCAGGCTGTATCTCAAGAACGGTGATAGCTTTAAAGACAGTTAAAATTTTCACAGATGATGAATTTCTATTGCCGCTATAATACTTAACTACCGCAAATACTGAAAATTAAATAAAACAAATATTCAAGGGGGGCTCCCATACAACAAACGTGATTCTTTGCAGTTTTTTAAAGAACGGAACCCTCCGTGCGCGAGTCCGACTCGTACTTGGCCGGTTATTAATCCTTCGTAGGTATAAGCTTGTGAATCACTAATTAGATACTTACCGACCTACGCACTTACTTTAGTGTTACTATCTAGTTACTTAGACAATTCATAAGTGAGCTGAATTTTTTTTTTTAAGTATTTGAGTAAGTATTTTTTTTTCTGCCGTACTAAAATACCTAAGTATATCCTTAAAAAATGGGAGGATTTTATAAAAAATTACCTACATGGGTAGGTAGTTAAATGTAAACTGGTTCACATAACAACAAAGTCAGGACGAAAGGAACCATAAGATTAAAAGTTGGTTTTAAATCACTAACTTTTCAATGCTAAAAAATAACATTTGCGTTTTGCAAAATCTATACTAATGTTATAAAGCTGCAGAGTTTGTTTGTTTGAACGCGCTAATCTCAGAAACTGCTGGTCCGATTTGAATTAAGTACAAGATGTATGAAAAACGCAGAGACATCCATTTGGTCGACACTTAGCTAAACGCATCTGACTACGGCAGTAAGTACTAAACCAAACTTTCAAGTTCCAAGATCTAATTTACATATCATTTGACGTTTTTGACAAAAAGAAAACACCATGTTCTAAGTACAACTCCTTAGTTCAAACAGCCCATACAAGGCAACAGGGCGTCCATTGTTATACTTAACGAAACAGCAAACATAACTTTACGTTCGACAACAAACAAATTACGTAACCTCACCGTGGGTCGAATGAGTAATCAATATGTATTAAAGTTCGGTTCCTGCCTCCATTACCAAAAATATATGTAAAAACTGATATTTAAAACACTTTGAAGACGAAACGGATCCTTAAGACGTGATTATGAAGTTCAACGGAACCCTTTTTAGGAATATTTTATTGGTCAGATAGAGTTTAGATTAAAATTATTAGCTAACGCCAACAAAACATTGTGAATTATGGCGTTTTCAACTTAATACGCCTTCGGTTTGTTATGAATGATGTTTTTCTGTATATTAATGAACTAACAAAAGTTCCAGTCTACAATCTTAACTTAATTTTATACTTAAATAAGAAAGTAACTGTCTGTCTGTCACGCTTTCACGCCAAAACTATTGAACCGATTTGATTGAAATTTGGTACACAGTTAGTCCAGAGCCCGAGAAAGGTCATAGGCTACTGTTTATCACGAAATTCCTGCGTGAACGGGTACAACGCGGGTGAAAGCGCGGGGCGCGGCTAGTAAATAATATCATCTAATAGTCAAAGTACAGAGATGTGAAATGCTTTCCTTGTAGAGATTTAACAAGTGCTTTCGACAATAATGTATCAAAAATTACGTCAATTAGTTAAGTAGAGTACTGAGACGGTAGTTAATAGGTTATTAATTATAAGTTACCTACTAGCGACCCACGTTTGGTTTGCTTTGGTTAATTAAGACTGCTACAGGAAATCCGGAAAGTCGAAAAGTGTCATAACAAAAAAAAACCTTTGTATCGTACAGTTGGCGAAAACAGGATAAAGATCCGTTGAAATAAATATGACAATAACTTTGTCACGCCTAAACCATTGAACAGATTTGAAGAAATATTTCGGTAGTATCTACAGACATAGATTGACTAGATCAGACCAGAGTACAGAAAAAACTCGAGATAGGGCTTAGCTATTTTTTGTCCCAAAATTTCCTCAGGAACAGTTACGTTGCAGGTGCAGGAAACCGCGGGGAACTACAAGTACAAAATAAATAAGGTTCATCTACAAGGTGGTAAAATATGAACCTACGGGAAAACTCTAGTATTCGTATTATGTACCTTAGGTTAGTGTTAAGCCTATTGCATTGCATACAAATGGATTTGTGATTTAATTTATTCACATCCGTTTCTGATTAATTTAGCTCCATGATTTATCTGAACAACAAAACAAATATTGAATCAGTAAATGACGTCAATAACATTTCCGAATAAAACATCTGTTTGAATTTACCGCCATTGAATTTCCCGCGTATTCCAAAATCTAATTATGGCGGGAAAGTTATTTTTTTAATGTACGGAAGAAGTAAAGCAAAGGTCACCAACTTATTAATCCATGAATTAAAAATTAAGGTCAAAAATTGGCCATAGTATTTTTTTTGCAATGAATCTTAGGTTGTGTGCGTAGGCGAGCTCAGAACTATAAGGACAGCGCGCCTTACAGCAGAGTTGTTTCCTCATCGTACTAACAGACGAAACGTAGGTAAGTGTCCAGTGACTGTGATAAGTTTTTTTAATTATTAAAAAAAATATAGTGTTTATGAATTTGTGCCAAGTGTTTATAAAGTTATAAAGGAAGTTTAGGGAGTTGAAGATACGAAATTCAAGTTTTAGGAATTTGTGGCTTGAAAAGTGTTCTTAATCTTAAATAAAATATTTATGTTTGTTTCTCCAAAAATAATGTAATTTTAAAGTTACAATAAATTAGAGAACAAACTTTGAGTTAAATCATCTACCGCTATCGTTGCAAAGTTTAATCTATTCATAGAGTAAGAAGCATAACTTTTTTATTGCATATCAAAATGATTCCAAAGAGGAACTAAAGCATTTCTAGACACCAAGGACTTTGTATTCAAAGTTAGACATCTAGGCAAACACTTCTAGTAAAAGCATACCTACCTAGACTTAATAAATATTGCGTTAACTTATAATAACCTTATGCAATGAGTTTAAGTTGAACTTAAGAATCTGTAGTCATACGAAAGAGGTCGTTCAAATGAGTCATTACTCGAAGCATACAACCTTCACTGCAAGATGAATGGAGACGCATGTTGTGGCTGAGCGAATACCTTATTTACCTATATTACCTACATACCTTTATAAACACTTACAACCAAATATGTAGATAAGATCTGAAATGAATTGGGCATTACTGACAATTAACCTTTTGGAAAAAAGTTTGTGAGAGGTCATTTCAATATTGTACCCCCTAAGCGATCTTAATTTCATTATGTAAAAAATATATAAGCAACTATAAAAATCTTTCACCTCTTTTAAACTTTTAAACACCATCTTGCAAGCAAGGAAGAATACTCCATTCATTCATTATTGTCGCACTCAGAAATGTCCATTAAATCGATACTTAAGTAATTGATATACTTTCTATAAAGGAGCGTTTCCATTATGCAAGTGACTTGCATACAAGTTGCAAGTTGCATGCAAATTGTACTTATAGTGGAAACCACAACTTGCAAACAAGTTGCAACTTGTATGCAATTAGGTTGTAGGCAAAACACAAGTGTGACGTCATACATGCATGCAAGCACTTGCATAATGGAAACGCTCCTTACGTGCAACACAAAATATGTCAAAATTCAATCTCTACGAAGGAAGCATTTAACGTCTCAGTACGGGCTTGACTAGTCATATAATAAGTATGACTGTACGAATGTGTAAACAAATTAACTTTAATTTCAGATGGAGAGGTTATTATTTTTGGCGCCATTGGTGCTGCTCGCCTTGCAAGGGGTTGATGGTAAGTTCAGTTTAATACCTATATAATTAACCTTATATTACTGTAGGCCGTTCGCCTGTAACGTTGACAGGATCAATGTTTTTAACTGCTGATGTTAAATAATGTTGCCTGCTGCGTACGACTTACTGTCGCACCTTAAATTACTTCCATAGAAAGTTTTCCAATAGAAGCAAAAGGCAAAAGGGTCCTCTGTTAGAAGGCAAAAAGGTCCTATGTCAGAAGGCAAAAGGGTCCTATGTCAGAAGGCAAAAGGGTCTTATGTCAGAAGGCAAAAGGGTCCTATCTCTATGGCTTTGTTTTCGTGAACTTGGCTGACACCATGGATGTAGAATTTAAATCCAACTCCGTGACTGACATACTGTTTCCTTTGTCAACGAATACAACAAATGTCACCTACATGGATTTTGGCATGGACTTATTATTATGGATTTTGGTCACATAAAAATCTCATGATATATGTCACAATATAAATCAACTAAATATCATCTGCCGAATATTAACGCCAAAATAAGGATATAACAAAATGTCAAATTCTGATATATTAGGATCACATTATATATTATAACAATATCAAACAACATAAATAATTATTAAAATATAACAATAATAATATGTCAGAGATGTGTCTGAACGACCGTATCGGTTTTATTAGTGGGTGGAGTCGGGGCTATGAATTAAGCGGGTAACAGAGCTTATAGCGATTTATGATAGCAAACACAATGACACAACTGACGTTCGAGTCAATGTCATATGAACAAAGCGTCCATTAAATTTTATGTCCTTTTTCGCTCGTTTTATGGCTTCACAATGAAGTTTTAAAATGGTCCAATTTTATTATGTAACACATTATAAAACTATCGTAATTTATTACAGCCACATAATTAAAGATATTGAGTGCAGATAAATTGTAATAAAAATCAAACATAGTTGGCAAACATCGTTAGACATAAATCTCTGCAATCAATTTTAATAACTACTCTATTAAACGCATGTTAGGTACCTACTCCATGGTTATCATTCAGACGTAAACCACGCGGAACTTGGCTTCATAAATAAATGCAACATTGAGTGACACTGGCATACAATTAACAATTTATAGGTATAGAGCGGAATATCAATCAATCGCTTGGAATAAACAAGCAGTTAAGAACTATAATACATTTTGAAGTTTAGGGAGCGTTTTCGTTAAAGCAGAGCTGGTTTGTGCGGAGCTTAACTGACCAATCACATCGCATTACCTACCAAAAGATTTTGACAATGTTTGTCACTTTAGATGCCTCGTAATTGGTTGATTGAGCATACGTACGACGGAGACTACTGTCGAGGAACTCTCGACAGTAGTCTCCGTCGTACGTAAGTTCCCGTTTAAATAAATAATAATGACATCAACGTACGTTTCAATTAATAGTAAAATGATTGAGCATAGCTCTGCTTCAATGCAAACGCAACCTTAGGATTAGAAGTACGCTCGGTTACTCATTATATAAAAATGTTTTTGTTCTAATCATCCCAACTCCGATGTCATTAAGACATCATGGTAGTATCGCACCACTATTTAACATATTTATTTTTTGTACAGTTGTATGAGCCCTTACATGACCCTTACTTGGTCTTTTGGTACATTCATATAAAAAACCCTCTTTTGGCACATTAGTATCCATAGCTCGCATGTTATTTTGTTGTGCGTCCAAATTCTTGACTGCAATGCCATCATCAGCTAGTGACGTAACCATGTCTTAATGAGATGGCTCTCTAAAGAGGCCATGAACTTACTAGTGATGTCAAAAAATTACAGGCATAGGCGTGGTTACACCAGAAGCAGAAGCAATTAGTTTTCATTACATATTGTTACCGTGTTACCTTACCTATTGTAACCTTAGTTCCTGCACATCTGGCAAGGACTGTAGGCGTCTCATATAAGGCTTTCAAGGTTTCTCATGTTTTTGCTCAACATAAATAGATCATACCGATGTGGGGGCGACGGTTTGTTTGTTGATGGACTAATGAGATGTGTAACTAACCAGGTACCATTGTGATGGTCTCATTTTGATATTGTTTTTTGTGACGATAGAATATTGATGGCTTTTTAATTCGGTGCGTAGGATTTTGTGTTTGTTTTAGCCTTAATTTTTTGTTTTTAGCATAATGAGCTCACAATACTCTTAAATTAAGTTTCTATTCAAATGAAAATGTTAAAACCTTTATTATAAACAAGCTTAAAACAAATTATTAGTTTTGATCTCGCAAATCTTATCGTCTCTTGATAAGCTATTTCTGATATACAAAAATAAAAATAAGTCGCCAGTCGCGCCTCACCAGCTACATATTGCTCAAATACAACAACCCAATATAGTTCCTAACTATTCCCAAGGGTTTTACCAAGGGCGGATAGCAAAGGGTGAAGTTATATCTAGGACCCTATCTAGAGCCCTATCCTATCAGGCTCCGCACAGCTCCGCTCCGCTATAATGGAAATGCAGGTTTTCATTGAGTCTAAGGGCCTTATTCATAAACGCTTATTACCAGCATTTTAGCTATAAAATGGTTTGTCCCTTTCCAATATACGCTATTTTCCTAAGAGCAAACGAGACAAAACACTTTTAATATCCATTTCATACATTTTATCAACCGATTTGTTCTTCCCCAGGCCAACGGTACTACAACTACAATGCCCGCAACTACTACGCGCGCGATCTTTACCAACATGGCCGCTCTATATCTGACAACCAGGTGACGTGCGGGTCTCACACTTGTGGTGTGGGCGCGCATTGTATTCAAGGGAGCGTGAGGCCGGTGTGCGCGTGTCTGGCCGGGCACTCGGGCGACCCGCTCAGTCAGTGCATCAGGATTGAGTGTGTTGGTGAGTAATAAAGTAAATTATAAGTTACTTGATTGATAGAGGGAGGAGAGGTATTCTTTCTGTATGTTTTAATTTACAAGTTTACAATACTGTTGACTTATTCTTATTCTGATTCGATATTTGTGACGCTCACACTCTACCCAACTTGCCAACAAGCCCTTAGCAATTGAAAATCGGTTTCTTTTAATCAGGTATAATTAAATGTTAATACATTTCAGAAAACAGCGAATGCCGCAGCACTCAGACGTGCGTCAACCAGCACTGTGTCAACCCTTGCGAAGGAACCTGCGGCATCAACGCTAACTGCGATGTGAGTACACGAACAAATTATCCAAACTAATGCTTGTTTTGAAGTTTTTAAGTAAACCTCTAGAAATTGTTAAATAGGAAAGACATCTTCAAAAGAAGTTCAAAAGATAATCTTTGGGGCCAAGACTGAATAAAAATATTTGATTTTGACTTTGATCTAATATGTAATAGCAATCTGCACTTGGCTAGTTACTAATTTGACTTGTGTGAACTTGGCTAATGTTTGACTTGGCTACTTACTGAAGAAGTTACTAGTTCATCATTTTTACTTGTCAATGTCTAATACAAGCATCGTTTCAGGTCCGCAACCACATCCCCGTGTGCACCTGTCCCGCGGGCTACACTGGCAACCCATTCTCTTCTTGCAGAATCGCTGATCCAGGTAAATTATTAGCTACGTCATGTAAAGGATAACGTGTTAAGATCATAGAACTGGAATAGCGAGGAGGTTTTTATGTCTATGGTTCAGATAGCTAAAATCTATACTAATATTATAAAGCTGAAGAGTTTGTTTTGTTTGTTTGTTTGTTTGTTTAAACGCGCTAATCTCAGGAACTACTGGTCCGTTTTGAAAAATTCTTTTTGTAATGTATAGCCACATTCAACGGGAAGGTTATAGGCTATTTTTAATCCTGGAATTCCTACGGGAACGGGCACATCGCGGGTAAAACCGCGGGGCGCCGCTAGTAAAAAATATAAAAATTGCTACTAACTTCTATAACAGCGTATTGACCGGCTGATACACCTGTTGAAGGCTAATGAAGAAAAAGACCATAAATGGTTTTTGAAGATAAAATGTAGGCTATTGTAATTTTGATTGCCTCTAAAATAGTATGCGCAGGTGGAAAATATTGCATAATTCTCTTCTCATACCCAACCCCAACCCCATAGCTTATAAAATGAATGGCCTCACTAACTATCGTTCACTGATCGAGATTCAGAGGGCACATTAAGTCAGTCCCGATGTTTCAATCGTTAGACCATGTTGGCAGCCTTTGGGCGGTCTATAAACTTCAACACCAGAGTTGGCTAATTACTTACCTACTCGAAATGAATGACTGAAAAACTATTATTCGTTTACTTTGTTTTACAGAGGAGGCTTGCCACCCGTCCCCATGTGGGCCCAACACGAAATGCCACGTCGCCAACAACCAAGCCATCTGTACTTGCCTGCCTGGATACAGGGTACGTTTTAATTATTATTTGAGTTCAATAACTTTGCAATAAATACACTTTAGCTTAACAACACTCAAGCCTTGTTTAAGGATTTTTTATTCTTGATCTTTTGATGGTGAATACGTTAAAAATGTTAATGCAATGAAATATTTTATTTTCCATTATGTATATGTAACACGTAACTATTAGTTAAATGAAAATAATCTGAACTGCTCAATGAAGTTTATGAATGGAGAATTATATTAAAAAGGCTAGATACAAAATGTTTCAAATTTACCAAAGTCTAGCTTATACTTTACTATATTATTGGCAAAGTTTAACTTTGCCATCATCCACAAAAAAAAACATTCTTCACAACCATAATATTGTTCTTGTCTATGCCACAGGGTAGTCCTCTCTCCGGCTGCCGGCACGAGTGCGACTCGGACGGCGAGTGCGGCGGGACGCAGTCGTGCCGCGACTTCAAGTGCGTCAGTCCGTGCAGCGACTGCGGCGTCAACGCCGACTGCGAGACTGTCGCCGCGCACCGCGCCGTCTGCAAGTGTCCTAGGGTAAGTTGATGATTATTTATACATAGTTATTGATCCAACATTGAAAAACTGTTGGTTTTAAATGATATTGTGTGTTCACAATATCATGTTCTCATTTAAAACCAATGCACTCATCAATCTAAGCCTTAGACTTGGGTTATTAGGGTACAATTATATGGTTGCTAGTTCATAGAAAAAAACATGTAATTATCATCGCATAACGAAACTAAAACCAAAGTAATCTCTGTAGGGTTACCACGGCGACCCGTACCGCATCTGCTCGGCCGAGTGCACGTCGGACGGCGAGTGCCCCAGCTACAAGCCGGCGTGCGTGTACAACGCGTGCGTGGACCCGTGCATCAACGCGTGCGGAGTCAACGCCGACTGCAACCTGCGCGGCCTCACGCCCGTGTGCTCCTGCCCGAGGAACATGACCGGAGATCCTTTCACATTCTGCAGGCCTTTTGAAGCCCGTAAGTGTAGAGTAGATATGATTTTTGATTGAATTGTTTTGAAGTGACTGTCGGGTCCGAATTTTAATTGGAAGTACTAGTGGCAAAACATTGTATATGAGTCTTTACACATTGTTGGACTCGCATATCGCGCCGATAATAACTGAACAGAGCCACAGCAAGTGAAGACGAGTTCATTGTGGTTATCTTCTGGTACTCATTGATTGCTTACATTGAAGTATTAAGTTCTTAAGAAACAGTTCTAGTTTAATTGGCTGAGATTTTTATTAGTTCATTTATTTTACTAACATTTGCAAAGTGTGGACCAGTCTTACAGCGTTTGTTACGCCGTGCCATCTAATTTTATCTGTTGTTTCTGTCAGTAAATATTTAATCTCTGTTATTTCGTTCAGGCGACCTGTGCGAGCCCAACCCATGCGGCGCCAACGCGAAGTGCACGCCGGGCCACGACCGCACGGGCGCCGAGCGGCCCGTGTGCACGTGCCCCGCCGGCTACATCGGCAACGCGCTCGTGTCCTGCGAACGAGTGAGTATAAAGTTCAATTTTTATTTATGCAGTGATAGCACCACACGCTTCTTGTCTGTTTTATGATCAATTTTGAACTCGGCCAAATTTTTTGAAATATTTCCGTTGATACCAAAAGTGTTAGCGATGTAGGTGCTCGTACAACAACTTCATCAAATGCACATCGAAAATCAATATATCCTAAAGTTGCATGAATTATCGCTGTACCAGGCTGCCAATTTTCTTTCTCTATGCTACCTTACATGACCTCATCTATCAAGATAAAGGCCAGTGTACTCCAACTATATACCTAACAGAACATCACCTGGCGTCACCCTAACATAACTGTATAATTTCCCCGTGTTCTGTACGATGTTGTATAACTAAACTGTGTCCATGTTGTCAGGGTGAATGCGAGCTAGACTCGCAGTGCCCGGACCACCTGGCGTGCGTGGGCTACAGCTGCGTGGACCCGTGCCTCGGGAACACGCAGTGCGGCTCGGGCGCCGTCTGCATGGCCCGGAGACATCTCGCCGTCTGCACCTGTCCGCAAGGTAAACTGATCATTTTCACTCATGTGAAACGCAAGAAAAGCTTTGTAGTTTGGTCAGTGGTTATGGTATCAAATGTATTTAGTTTTGTCTATTTTTTTTTTTAAAGTAGTTACAAGTAGATTACTATAATGGTCGAGGAATCTCCATTAAGCATAAGTGCATGTATTTGGAGGCTATAATCTAGATGGAAAGTAGAGTTTCTGGGAGACCTATTAACTACATATAACATTAACGTGCAAATAGGTTCCGATTTTAACTTATCTTCTATGCGAAACGTAGTTAGGTCAATCAGTAGCTTAGCTTCTCCAGAAGACTTTTCCTCATTTATTTATTAACGGGGCAAAATTAATATTATTTTCTTTTATCAGGCCGCAACGGAGATGCCCTAGTCAACTGTTACGAGTCCCAATCCGTGGTCGCATCAGCCCGCTACTACAGATTCAAACGTAACGGAAACTTCACTGAAGAAGCGCCCTCTACCGTCGTCGCCGAAGCTGTCGATCTAACTACCGCGGCTCCTGAAGCCCCTCTGTCAATCAGCCAGGATATCCAACCTCCTCCAGTTGAACAACCTACCGAAAAGAAGGATTAATCGATACCTAACTTACCATAAAGTAGCAAAAGCGAGTAATATATTAAAAAAACTGAATACTTGGCAGAATGTTCTTACATCTTAACCGGTCTCAAGCCGAACGTACAAAAATAAAAGTTGTTAAAAAAAAGACGTGTGGCACTCGGGGACTGCCGCGGTAAAGCTATTGCATAGTTATTTTTTGTATCACTAGATGGCGTTAGTGGGGAGCGTGAGGTTTTTTCGTTACGGAATTTCTGGATTCGGTCCCCGCGCTCAAGGCCCGCGATAGAAGCTATGCAATAGCTTAAAAATAATTTTATCAATCGAGTCTATATCGATAAGTTATTCGATGAGTCAATAAAAATAAATAGCAGCGTTTTACCTGAAATAAAACGCATATTAAAATACTTACCTCACTGCAAGCTTTATTTGAGAGAGTGCTATCGTATTTCGTCATTTCCGGCTTAGATATGAACCTGATTTCCGTTAACAGTGGCGCCACCTGGCGTGCGAGTGTGTCTTTTCCTTAAAATTGACACGCGATTTATACCTCTTTGGCTTTTTTATGAATTCACCAGGCAGAAATTTAGTGAAAGCTTGCAGTGAGGTAAGTATTTTAATATGCGTTTTATTTCAGGTAAAACGCTGCTATTAAACTACTAGACCGTCACTGCAAGCTTTATTTGAGATCTGTTTGTTATCGCCTGGTGACGCCACTAAGTTATCCCAAGCCAATGTGATAGTATGAATATTATTGTGTATTATATATACAGGCAATTAAGAACAAGTACAATGTATGTTTAATAAACTTGACTTAAATTTTTTCTTTTGGATAACATTATTGCTACCTACCTATCTATTTTTTAATCTTTTATTTTAGGGACCTTAATTGTAAATATGGTGGATGGATTAGGTAAGTAGGTAAAATAAAAATAGGTTTGTACAACAGTTTTCAATTATTTATCATTCTGGACGAAGGTATCTTTAAATTAAATCGAATACATTCGAAGGAGTAGAAAATCGAACACAATTTTTAACAATCATAAATCAAAATCAGATAAGTTGATTAATCTTATATGACAGGATGAAATAGTCGTGTAACATTTATTGAATTATTAGAATGTGTGATTACTTCTCTTCTATAGAACCGGTGAAAAGTCTCTGCCGATCTCCAATTTCCTCGGGCCAATATGTCCTCAATGGAGTTATTTTCCAGCCAGCTGTTTGAAGCGACTGCAGATCGTACAGTACCAGGAGGTTCTGTTATCCCTGCTTCTTTGAAAAGGGACTTTATCCAACTGGCTATGACTGCACGGGAAGCCGATTTGGCTTCTCCTCTGACTGTAACGAAGAGATTGAAAGATTTAGTTAAGTTTCGTCTTTCATTTAATAAAAGTATAGTTCTTTCTATCCAAAAAATAGGATTTAAATTATTGTTATCCGGGTTTTTTAAAAACTTCCAACCCGATTGTCTAAAATTACTATTGTCAGTCTTAGAACCATACTGAGGCCAAAATATAATATTTTCATTAGATCTAGTGCAATGTTCTGAATCAACCGCAAGCAAGGTAAGGTCATGAATGCGTCTGCCTGAGCAGAGTAAAAGCAAAATAGCTGTGTGTCTTGAAGTTTGAAAAAGGTTATTTATATCAACTGTGTAGTTAGATACAAATTCAATCATTTTAGATACGTTCCAAACCGGTGGTTTGGTTGTTTTTGGATTTTTTTAGGCATATTGATTTTAAAATGTGTTTAACTAAGACATGCGAGCTTAATCGACCTGATAAATCACTATTACATAAGGTGGAAACTACAGATTTATGTAAAAGGATAGTGTTGTATGATAATTTATAAATTAAATGTAAGTCTGATAAAAATTGAGCTAATTGCGAACCTGTAGGATTAATAGGATCCCAATCTTTTGCTTCACACCAAGAAATCCAGCGTTTCCAAGCAACTTCGTACGTCTTCAAGGTGGATTTTCGCCATGAGTTCCTGAGTAGTAACTTTTGCTCAGGATTCCAACCTTCTATTTCCTTAGTCCACCCCCACATTTCCAGATTTCTAAGGTTAAATCTTCGACCTTCGGAGGTGGTAGTCCTGTCGACGTGTCGATCAGGTGATTCTCTAGATTGTTGAGGGTTATTGGCGCTGCGAGCGCTCGAGATTTCAGGTCTGCCCTCCAATATACCTTCTCCCAACGAGGTACGGTTAGAAGGTATATTCCCGCCGACTGATTTAGGTGTGCCATGACTTTGGGGATCAGGAACGGCGGTGGGAACACCCACGCCAGAGGGTAGTTCCATTGGACGCTGAATGCATCGTGGAATTGGGCTTGATGATCTCGGAGATCTCGAGACACGTAATTCTCTACTACGTGAGCCGTTCGTGAGGCAAACAGGTCGATTACTGGGATACCCCATTTGCAAAAAATCTTTTTGACACATGCTGGTAAGAGATGCCACTCCGGAGGTGGGCGGTGACGTGACAAGCGGTCGGCATGGCTGTTGTACTTGCCTGGTATGTACTGTATGTTGAAATGTATCCGATACTGGTCTAGTAGTGAAAGAATTTGATACGTGAGGTTCAATAGGAATACAGATTTTGTGCCGCCCTCGTTTTTCAAGTGAGCTACGACAGTTTTGTTGTCGCATTGTATTAACATTGAACTGTGGCGTAGCGTATGAGCATGTTTTTGCAGAACATGAAAGATGGCCAGCATTTCTTTCCGATTGCTGTGAAAAGGTTTTTCTACAGTCGTCCACGTGCCTGAGAGGGAAAGGTTGTTTAATTGCGCACCCCAGCCTCGACCAGACGCATCTGTGGTTAGGAAGTTCTCTGGAGGAGGGTAATGAATGGGTGATGATGTTTGACAGTTGATAGTCCACCATGTTAACTCGATGGCGACTTCTTGAGGTATCATGTAAAACCTCTTTGGATTTCGTTTTTGTAACAGGTTCAGGAACATTAACGTGTACCGATGATTTAATCGGCCTCGAGGTACGACAAAACTGGCAAAATTTAGGTATCCCACTATTCTCTGCGCGTCTTTTAGACTTACTTTTTGTTTTTGCAGGGCGAGTTGTAATCTGGCGGTTATTTGTGCGATCTTCTCGTCGGTTAATGATTTTGTGTTTGTCCATGGTTGCCAAAGAATGCCCAAGAACACTAAGCTTTTTTGAGGGTACAGGATCGACTTTTGAAAATTTATTAGCCACCCTAGATCTTGTAATGTCGTTATTGTAATCCTGACATGCTCTTGTAGTACGTCTGGATTTTGATTTGTTATCAAAAAATCGTCCAGGTACACAATAATTCTCATATTCCAACGATCTCTTAGTACCCGAGCTACCCAATTTGTTAAAGTCGAGAATGTTTTTGGAGCTGTACTCAAACCGAATGGAAGGCAAGTCATTTCTAGCAATTTTCCGTTGTAAATGAGGCGTAGGAAGCGCCTGTGACCTTCTTGTATTTTTACATGGAAATAAGCTTGTGACAGGTCGATTTTTACCATCCAGTCCTGAGGCTGGATAAAGTTCGGTACATTGTGTATTGAAATTAATCGAAAAGGGTCTGTCTTTATGAACTTGTTGAGTAATTTTAGGTTGAAGATTGGTCGAAGACACCCATCTGGTTTGGGTACCAGAAATAGAGGGGAAATAAAACTTGGTGTGGGCAGCGCTTGTTTCAAGATACCCTGTTTTATCATTTTTTGAATGATTACAGACATTTCTTTCGATACAACTGTTTGATAAGGACTGTTTAATAAATTTGGATAAACAAGAGGAGGTTTTTGAAAGAATGGTATGCGATACCCTTGAATGATTTTTAAAATAATTTTGGGAGCTCCCATTTTCTCCCATTTCAAACGGTAGTGAGCTAACTGACCCGCTTGAAAGGATTTCGAGTCATTGTTTTGACTTAAATTGATTACTTTTGGTTCTCCTAGAAGTATCTGCGCCTCCTCTATTGGATCCACGATCTGCTCGTGATCCGCGTCCATGAAATGTACCTCTTTCGTATTGAACGTTATTTTGAAGAGGATTATGATTTAAATTACTCCTAGGAGAATAATTCATAAGATAATGGTAACCAGAGTAACCACCCCGCGAGGGTGGATTATTGTAAGCCATGTGCCTATAGCCTTGGTCTCTGAAACCAATCGCTTGGCCATAGTCAGTTCCACGCGATGGTACTACAAATCTGTGTGCGCCTTGCCCCCGCGAGGGGCGGCGATTAGACTTTTTTGTTTTATGTACATTATCGTCGGCCTTTTGAGACCAAAATGCTTTACGTACCCCACCGGCTTTTTCTAATGTGGAAGTAAGCAAACTAGATTCAAACAGGTGGTTAACAGAAGGAGGTATTCTATTTAGGGCCGCTTTTACGAGCGGGTCCCTCACCTTGCTGGTTATAGTTTCTCTACGCATTTCTATCATCTCGGCCCTGTGGCCACAGACTAATTGCAAAAGGTCTGATGAAATTTTATGGAACTCGCCTTTTTGGAACAACTCTTCTAATTTCAAACTAAGATTCTCATAATTAAAAGGCGCCTCCCGGGCCCAGGATGCAAGATTCCGAATCGCATTTTGTAAAGCTTCTTTTTGTTTAAGAATGCAAAAAGTTATAGCTGCATATGCTTTCTCTACGTTTGCTAGATAACGTAGGTTATCATATTGAAAAATTTCATCATTAGCTGTTAATTCTACAAAGCCGGGAGTGTGATTATAAAGTTTTTGCGTCTCCGCATATCTCACATCCGACCATTTCAAATCACCAAGACGCTGTACTTCCTTTAATAGTTTTAAATACTCGTCAGGTGTTGGAGGAACAGAGGGTTCCTTTGTTTTAGTTTCGATATCGAACGTAAATTCGGCATCGTCACACTGTTCGTATAATTCGCCACTAACTGCTGACGAAATCGACACACTATCATCACAAGGTGCAACATTTTGTGGTAGAATATGCTGACGTAGCTCAGCTATTTCATTAAATAATTGTTGCATCACATATTCACTATCTTTAGTAGGTATTGAACGTTTACTTTTCTTATGATGACGGCGATCGCGGCGCGAGCGACGCGACCGCTTACCTCTTTTACAATCCGATGAGGGTGAGCTCGACGAGCTGCTACTACTCGAGGAGCTGCTACAGCGCGTCCTTTTGCTCGAAATCCCGCTCGGGCCTGCTACAGCCCCATCATCTGGATTTGCGGAAGACATCCTTGACTGTAAATTAAAATATTTTAGTATTCATCAAAAACAAAAAACTTGCCGGAACACTCAAATTTATCAAAATAAACTAATTCTTAAAAAGTTATTCGAACGGAAAACCGTTAAATTAAAATAATTTTCGAAAACAACACCAGTAACAAGATAGTTTTATTTTTACGTACTCACGTGATGATGAGGGTACTTATAAGGTTCACTGTTAAATTATTCTGAAATTGGTAAAATCTTGAAACTTTGTCGTAGAATTATTAATATTAATTATTTTAAATATTAAATAATTAATACAATTTAAGCTTTGATATTTAGTCGCAGAAAGAATTGCTGCCGACTTGTTGCTTCGACGAAATACAAAAAGCCAATGAGGTATAAATCGCGTGTCAATTTTAAGGAAAAGACACACTCGCACGCCAGGTGGCGCCACTGTTAACGGAAATCAGGTTCATATCTAAGCCGGAAATGACGAAATACGATAGCACTCTCTCAAATAAAGCTTGCAGTGACGGTCTAGTAGTTTAATAGTTTTTTGTTTAATATGCTCTTATTGTTTCGCATAGAAATGTCCAAGAGATAATCAATCATGTTCAATTTAAACCTTGAATAGCATTTCGGTATAGATTCTAATTAATTTGTTCTATGTCTACTTATATGGTAATAACCACAGAACCATTTGTATTCAGATACTGCCTTTAATAAAATGCCTTAGAAGATTTGTTACTAATAAATGATTTTTCCATAGTTGTTTGTTTTTATTAACAGTCAACTTTTTTAGCAATCTGAAGATAAAAAAACAGTATCCTACAAAAGGAGAATAATATGCTCCTTTCGTCATAAAATCCGCCTAGCGCTTATACCTCGGGGTTATAACAATTATTACCATCTATGTTTGTAGAAAAATACCTCATAAATATGGAAAATAATTAAATGGAATATACAGAGAGAAAATTCAGAAAATACGAAAACAAGCTTACTAATGTTTGAATTTATTTAATTTATAAATTATTCCTGCATCTATAATAGCAGCATTTATTCTTATTATTCTCATATCGTAGGTAGTAAAAACTTTTGATTTTAAACAAAAATATGTTTAGTTACATATTCCTAGGGTACAAAAAACTTTGTACCCTACGAATATGTATTTGTCATAGTATATAGTTATTGCGTTTAATGAAATGTAAATGTTGACATTGACATCTAAACCGTTGACATTTCAGTTGTGGGTGGTGGGTGGTTTTGATTTTGACTTGACAGCATTTGACAGTTGAAGTTGATACCTACGTCCTGTTACTGTTGGTCGGACGATTCGATTACCGAATAATGATTAAATCAGTGTTTTTTACCTTAAATTATTTGTTGATAATCTAAATATTTATGAGTAAAGATGTCTGACATCGACATGGAGAAGTTTGCGGTCCCGGACTTCGTCCCCGAGAGGTACGTGAAGGAGCTGACGAAGTCCTGTGTCGGAGGGGAGGAGCTCCAACAACAGAAGGAGAAGATCGAAACGTTAGCCGAGGAGACCGCCAGCGCCCTCAAGAAGAATGTCTACGAGAACCACATGCAGTTCATCGAGACCGCCACCGAAATATCCCACCTCGAAGCGGAGATGTACAAGCTATCGCACTTGCTAAGCGAACAGCGCACCGTGCTCACCACTCTGTCGCACGCCTCCGTGCTCGGGCATGACAACACCATCTCCCGGGAGTCGCTCGACAACCCCGACCTCGAGACGGACACCGCCGAAGAAGAACGGAAAAACAAACTCAACCTCATCACAGAAAAAGTCGAAAGTTGTATGAATTTACTAGACGTTCCCGAAAGAACTTTGCTCCACGAAGGTGACCTATTAGAAATAGACGCCGAGGAGAACACTGCCCTACAAAGAATGCATGTATATTTGTTCAGTGACTGCCTTATGTTGACCTCTTGGATTACAAATAGAAGAGGCCCTATGAGATATAAGTTTCAAACCAGTTATCCAATTAGTACTATAGCCGTAGTCAATGTGCGGGATTTGGGCAATGTTAAACAAGCTTTCAAGGTGCTAGCCTTCCCTGACACCAGAGTTTTTCAATGCAATAGTTTAGCAATCAAAAAAGACTGGTTGGACAAGTTTGATATAGCTAAGAAAATGCACATTGAGAGGGAGAATTCTAAGCAGAAAAAGAAGGAGGTCCAGGAGAAGCCTAAACCAGAGATAGTAGACTCTCCCAGTCTGTCAGAAGAGCTACCATCTCCACAAGTAGCACCCCTACCTGAATGGCTAGCTGATGTCACTGAAGAACTAGATGTTCTCATAGTAGAGAGACACTTTCAAAAGACATATGAACTAATGGTTAAAGCTCAAAAAGATTTAAACACAGAGGATTACAAAACCCACCCACAAAGGCCAGATATATTAAAAAAGATTGAACAGAAACAGAAGGTATTGATAGAGATATTGTTGAAAGAATTAGATGTTACGCATAACTGGAGTCCGAGGGGCGGGCTGCAGTCGGCCAGACACCCGGTGCTAATACTCAATAAGTTCAACATGACGAGTCAGGCGTGTGAACTGTTCCTCACAATCTGTAGTCAAACAGTCAAAGTCCACATAAAAGGGGTCCAATTAGAAGGCTCAATTAACACATATGTAAAACAAGTCGGAGAAGTATTCTTTTGCTCATTGAGCGATGCCTTAACAGAATTCACATTGTTATTTCCTAAGAATAAGATAAGTGCTTTCATAGTCTGGGCTAGCTTGCAACTTAGGAAACTGATGAGTCAAATTATTAAGCAAGTATTCACTCCTCAATGCGCCTTAGATTCCATATTAGATTGTGTACAGAGTCTTAGAGACCAATGTTTATTATTCTGCGAGTTTGGCCTCGATTTGAGGTTTCAAATGAACAGCTGTTTAAGAACACCAATCATAAAAGCCTTGAGAGATTATAAAACGAAGATTGTTGATTCGATGAAAGCTAAAGTAACGGAAGATAAATGGACACCAGTGAACATGCACACGAAAGCAGGAGTCAGTAAATTTTTGATGCAAATGGAATCATTGGGCCTTATATTAGCTAAGTATATTATTAACGAGACTTGGGTGGACTTGTCTAGCAGTACGATATGGTTCGCGCAGTCCGTTATAACTGTACAAAAAGTTGGCTTGCAACTGGTCACTAAAGATATGATGGATGTCTTGGACGAATGTATTTATGGTATATTTAATTCGCGTTTAATGTTGTCTATAGGAAACGATAATAGCTACGCTCAGAGGAACTTTAAGTTTATACTGGACACGGTTATGCCTTTAATGCTCAGATGTTATAAAGAAGAGACCAGTTGTGACAACGAGAAGTTGGTTAGTCTAGCGAAGAAGTTTGGTGTTGCACCACCAAAGAAGTCGAACATCACAAAATACACAGAATACTTATGAGAACAGTAAACGAGTTATTTTTTATGATTATGCTGAAGCTTTAAAACAATAATATAAATATAGAAGTAAGCATGCAAGGACTTTTGTAAGGTTTATTTAATAATAACTGATCAAATTGAAAAGTTTATTATAAAGAATACAAGTTATTTAATAATAATATGAAATTTTAATAAACCGAGATAGTTTATTGTTTATTTTTATTCATGAGATTTGATCGGGTGAAATAAAAGCATATTTAAACTAAAATCATTGTATTTTATTTATAAATTGATTGATTAAACAAGTTGAGTAACATTTGGTTTTCAAATATTCTTAAAACTTATCATTTATACACTATAAATAACGAAAAATGTAATATGAAAAGTATATATTATCTAATTAATATTTAGGATTAGTTCAAGCCATCAATATTGACTAGGTTTCTCAATTTAACAATATCTAGTATTCTAGGCTTGAAGCTTAGAAGAAAGGTTACAAAATGGATGAGGTTGAACTAAACCTAAATCAATACTAATAATAATAATATATGTACACATAACAAAGCTTTTAGGCATCTGTTGAAATATATAAACAAAAGCTGTTTTATTAAACAAGATAACTCCAAGGTGAACTCATTGCCAATGGAATGTTGGAGATAAAACGTACGACATATTCAATTTATAAAACCTAATATGGTAAATAAGTTCATCCTTCATTTAATTTTATCACTAATCAACGCGTTCACTTCACCGGGTACCGGGTTGATATATGAGCGACGACCGTAATACATAGGTCTTGATTACAGGTGGAGCATAATAGCGCTATTTATTACTTGTTATAGCGTTATTAGCGATTATTTACTTATTATAGCGTTATTTTTGTAATGGACAGCCAAATTCGAGGGGAAGGCTATTTTTCAAGTCGAAATTCCTGCGGGAACGGGTACAACGCGGGCAAAACCGCGAGGCACTGCTAGTGCATTATAATAATAAGATTTAGACAGTTTCACAATTGATTGATCGAAACTAGGGCTCCGTGCTGACTGTTTCACTTCGCTTCTTAAAAACGCATCCTTTTATACTTTACATTGCAATTACAGCCTTTACTTATTTACTTTACTCAGCTTCCAACAACGATTCAATAAAAGTATTCCCATTTATCAATTTCGTTGTCAAAATCACGAATTCAACGTTCGAATCCTCTTGTTGACTCAACCCTCTTAGCGCCGATATCTCTTGATGAGTGCATCCTCCTATGAAGAACACTAGAATAACCCTTGGGTTATCAAGTGACGAGTTTTCACTTGATATCGAGTTCCGTCGCGTCATTCTAGGTTGTAGTGTTTGTAGTTCATCTACAGTGGGCCCTGGGAATAGGCCTAGGAGATTTTGAATACCTGGAATAGGAAATAAATTTTGTTGAGTATTTTTTAAATCGATTTTTAACTTGTGGTTCCAATAACCTAACACAGCAAATCAAGTTTTGTTTGACAATGTATCTTAGTAAATATTATATTTAAGCGTGGTGATTATGCCTAATCCTCCTCACTGTACTGATAACATCAGTGAGATGAGAGGTCTTTGCCAAGCAGTGGGACATTAAAGGCTTATACTTTACTTAGTAAATATTAATATTATGAAGTGGTAACATTTGTAATTTTGTTCATATATTCGAGCTAATTTCGGGAACTGACTGTCAGATTCGAATAACTCTTTGAATAGATTAGATAAATTCAAATTCATGTGAAATATGGCGGCTAAAATGTACGGAGTAAATATTACATTTATTTACAAAGAAATTATGTAAAATGGTAGATATTTTAATTCGATACGTTTTGGTATCTACCGTCAGTCACTTAATTGATATTTTCTTGGATATATTGGTGTAGGTAGCTCTACATAAGGGCTTAAAACAATAGAAACAGAATCCAGGTGCCAACTTTGCAATACAAAGTCGTAATAAAACGTAAGTGCTAATAATAGATATCAATGATTACTCGTTAATATTTTAATATCGACCGCCCACATTGGTATCAAGGTTACATGACTAATGTATAATCAGTCGAAACTGTAACACGGAGATAGTACTTAATATCAAATCATTTAATACTAGCGTTCTCATATGTATCTATGTATTTTTAAGTAATTTATAAAAAAAATAAACGGTTTTAAATGGATTTAAAAAAGGAAAGGGTAGGTATTAATGAAACTATAGTTGTTGGATCAGTTACTGTAGGAATTTTGGGATAATAAGTACCTATTTATTACTGAAAAAGCATCAAAATTAGTTCAGTACTTTTGAGTTTATTAAGAACCACTAACAGATAGACGAACGGAGGACTTTAACAGATAGCGTATAGATAGCTTATATGAATGTATCGTGAACTAGCAGCGCCCCGCGGTTGTGCCAATTTCCGTAGTAATTCCGTAATAAAAATAGCCTATTATATTTATCTTGATGGTGGCTATACAATACAAAAATAACAATTCTAATTAGGCCCATCGCAGACGACAGACTATCCGTGACGCACTTTTTAGTCTGTGAAAATAGAACCTATGTAATTATATGCAGTAACGCACACGACGCGCAAAAATCCGCGACCGAATTTTTGTGCGCCGCAGACTCGATCGCACAAAAAGTCTGTCGTCTGCGATGGGCCTTAGACAGGTAGTTCCCGAGGTAAAAGTATTCAAAATAAACAAGAAATCAAACTCCTCGGTCTAAAAGCTCCGACACCAGGGTTGGCCAACTAACCTATTCGTCTACACTAATATTATAAAGAGGAAAACTTTGTTTGTTTGATTGTAATGAATAGGCTCAAAAACTACTGGACCGTTTTTAAAAATTATTTCACCATTCGAAAGCTACATTATCTATTTCTAACATAGTCTATTTTTCATCCCGAAATTCCCACAGGAATGGACACAACGCGGGTAAAACCGCGGGGCGCTGCTAGTAATGAATAATTATATTAGCAAAGATTAGACATATCAATTAGGTATCAATAAATTCTACATATGTATTTGAATTATGTATCGTATGACTCACCGGACCACCCCTTGTTCTTTGCAATATGTTCGCTAAGTCTTACAGTTAAAGGTGTATATTTGTTTGACAAGCACGACTTCTCTTTGGAGGCGCTTTC
Organism: Cyclophora punctaria; assembly: GCA_951394245.1. Classification (NCBI taxonomy): domain Eukaryota; kingdom Metazoa; phylum Arthropoda; class Insecta; order Lepidoptera; family Geometridae; genus Cyclophora; species Cyclophora punctaria. Next base: position 5,820,423 of record OX596189.1, read on the forward strand.
TGATTCGTCCATGGTCAAATGCAACGTCTGAAAAGTGAAATGGTGTGTGTTATTGATAAATATCACGATAGTTTCAAATGTAACTGTTTTTTTTTATTAATAGTAAACTTTGCAATTTATCAGAATTTTGAGAACATTAGAAGGTTTTCAATCCATTTTTAGTAGCGCTCGTGGCGTAGCTTTAGTTGATTGCTATTGTTAAGCAACGTAAAGCTCGAATGTACTAGGATGGGTGGCCGATAGTGGTATTACTATTTGAGCGCTATTGTGCTTCGGAGGGCACGTTAAGCAGTCAGTCCCGGTTGACTTACTTTCAGCTACTGACCTACTCGAAATTAATGAATGAATAAAATATTAGTTCCGTTTTAACCGCTTCGAAGAGGTTTCTAGTTCTCTCCTGATTTTTGAGTCTCTCTCCTGATTTTTGAGTCGGGTTTTCGATAGAAAAAGTAATATTTTTACTCTAAACTCAAAACCTACCTTCCTCAGCACAGCATACTGCCGCGGCCCTTGCTGCACCTTCAGCAGACCACACGTCTCCAGATTACATATGGAGAGCCAAGTCTTGAGGCCGTACACTTGTACCAGCTCGCGCTTGTAGTATTCCAGTACTTTAGGCTTTAGACCCGACCCGGTCGCGCATTGCAGGCAGATTAGACGGAGAACCTGCGAATAAGTAAATTTATATTACACAAGCAGCGCCCCGCGGTTTTACCCGCGTTGTGCCCGTTCCCATGGGAATTTCTGGTTGAAAAATAGCCTATAACCTTTCCGTTGAACGTGGCTATCTATTACAAAAATAATTATTCAAATCGGACTGGGTATTTCAAAGATTTACTCGAACATACAAACAACCAAACAAACTTATAAATACCTCTTTATACCTCTTTATAATATTAGTATAGACTAGCGGTGCCGCCTCGGTGGTCTGGTGGTATGCACTCGCCTGCCAAGACTCCTCAGTCTTGTCCCACTCAATGTCCCACTGCTGGGCAAATGCCTCTCATCTCACTGAAGATATCAGTACAGTGAGGAGGATTAGGCATAATTACCACATCAAATGGTTTAGGCCCATCTCGTAGCCAGATTTGGTAGCTAGCTTCCAAATGGGAGAAATAATCCCGATTCGGAGCTGGCTACGAAATAGGAATTCGAAAGTCCAAGATTTAGGATTTTAACTAGTAAAAAAAAAAATAACCCTAATCTACGGAATAGATCGTTCCCATTTAGTAGCTAGCTACAAGATGGGAAAACACTTTTCTCATTTCGTAGCTAGCTACCAAATCTGGCTACGAGATGGGCCTAAACTCATCAAATGCGGGTTGGTGATCTCAAACCCGAGTCATGTTTAGTAGGAAACATGTTTTCGCTCGACCCAGGAATTGTGTTGTGTTCAGAATAAATCATTTCAAAACGTAGTAAAGTTTTTGAGTGATACCTTTATCAGCGGCGCTTCCTGTGCGATCAAGTCCTCTATGAAAGGACACGGCTTGTCGTTCTCAATGCAATTCAAGAAGTCTTCCTCGCATTGAACTGTGTCGTGGAAGTCGAACGTGTCGGTAGTCTGAAATTAATATTACTTTATTGTTCAACCAGTAGAAAACGTACTCACACGGGTTTTTTCGCGTTAGAAAGTTAATAAAGCAAGTATGTAATAACTTACTTTTTAAGCTATTGCATAGCTTCTATCGCGGGCCTTGAGCGCGGGGACCGAATCCAGAAATTCCGTAACGAAAAAAACCTCACGCTCCCCACTAACGCCATCTAGTGATAGAAAAAATAACTATGCAATAGCTTTACCGCGGCAGTCCCCGAGTGCCACACGTCTTTTTTATGACTTTTGAGTTCACCCGCGACCACGAGAGCTGCAATCCCCTCGAAACGTCGGGAAATAAAAAGTAAGTTATTACTTGCTTTATTAACTTTCTAACGCGAAAAAACCCGTGTGAGTACGTTTACTATGTGTTCAAATTAGACTACCTATGTTAGGCTCCCTCATACCAGTAGTGTTTTTGCGAAAATTAGACTACTCAGCATCCATACATATAACTTTGAGTAGACACGTTAAGCCGCCAAAGGCCTCTGACATGGCTTATGTAACGGCTACTATCCGTAGAAAGTAACCGGGACCGACGGCTTAACGTGCCCTCTGAAGCACGGAATCATCTTTGACGTATTGATCTTAGTTTATCTCTTAAACTAGGATTAAGTTGATTGAACGAGTTCAGTTGTAACGATGAAGTTGGGGCTTAGTCACGAGTTAAACTGAGATCAAAACTTAAAAGCGATTCACCAAAACCGCGTTCAGTTAACCATGGTTCGAGATAAAAACGGTTAACTTGTACCTTAGTTGCCGGTAATGCGTTTGTTTTCTCACAAACATCAAATGTAAAAAACACAATACCTCTTTAATATACTCGGCTATCGCCATGTGCGTGGCGAGCGACTGCTTGTTGGCGAGCAGCTGCGGCAGGCGCGTCACGAACTGCTTGATCTCCTGCACTGTCTTGTCTTTGTGAGATTCGTCCAGCTGGGCCTTTATGATACGAGCCTTCTTCGACAGGGATGCGCCCACCTTTGGAGAAATTTAGTATCTTACATTAGTTATCTACTATATAAAAATAAGTCGGGTTTTCCTCCCTGACCCTATAACTCCAGAACGCACAAACCGATTTCCACGGTTTTGCATTCGTTGGAAAGGTCTCGGGCTCCGTGAGGTTTATAGGGAATAAAAATCTGAAAATTCCCACGGGAACGGGGGCGCTGCGGGTGAAACCGCGGGGCACAGCTAGTTGTTTATAATGTTGGATAAGAAATAAATTATAGAATTAATTACCGAGGTGAAGTAACAATCTCTCAGATCACAGAACAGCTCTTCGCTGGAGTTGAGTATGATGCGTTTCTTCTCTTTAGCGGTGACCGCGGGGTTTGGATCTTCGGCCGACACGAATTTCTCACCGGGAAACGTTGCTGTGGTACTCTTTATACCGTAGATTTCGTCTGTGAATAGATGAATATATGAATGAATTAAAATAACTTATTCTCTTATTGATAAGAGTCGAGGGCCTTTAGGCGGTCTAAACCAGACTAAAATAGAATCTTCTTCTTCTTCTTCATCGAGTGGATGGTCAACCTGACCAATCCTGGTGTCAGAGATTATTGAGCCGCCAAAGGCCTCATGTAACGACTACAAATACATGGAATAAATAAATACCAATAAGGCCCTCGTAAGTGAGCTGCGTGGCCATAACGCTGGTGAAGTCGATGGCGCGGTCCAGTATTAGCAGCTGGTCGATGCACGACGTGGTGGCGCCCTTCTCGCCGGAGCCCTGTTCTTCTTTGTTGATGCGGCAGAGGAGGTCCCATACCTGAAGGTAAGAGAAGACAAGTATTAGCCTGTAATGCTCCACTGCAGGGCAGAGACCTCTCACAGTCAGAAGGATTAGGCGTAATCACCATGCTTGCCTCTGCAGGCCAAGCCAGTCATGCTTGTAAAACAGAAAAACGTGTTTTCGTTCGACCTGAGAATTGAACCCGAGACCTTAGTCTTAGGCGAATACCACTAAACCACCGAGAGGCGAAAACATATTAAAACTATTGAAATTTGTGGATGAAATGGACAACAAGCAACAGATAATACTTATCCTGCGAGAAATTCACAGAATATCAGCCTATTTCTTGATTCATTTTATCAAAATTAACAACAGCTTTGACGGCAAAATTCGTATTTTTCAGAAGCTATAGTTATTGATGTGATTAAGGGTTATTTATACAGTTTCAGTTTTCCATGCATACCTGTTTGGCCGCCTGCCCCTTGCCAAACACTCTCGGTATGATGCCATACATCTGTTGTAAGTTCCTGAGTGCCTGCGCCGCATTGTACAGACAAGTAGGATCGCCTTCTAGATAGTTCTCTCTGTAACAGATGTTATCATATTGTCAAGGATTCAATAAAAAAAATTTTTTGTCTTATCACTACATAGTATAAAAAGTCGCTTTCCGCTTTCTGTCTGTCTGTCCCTATCTTTAAAACTACGCAACGGATTTTGACGCGGTTTTTTAAAATAGATAAAGTGATCCAAGAGGAAGGTTTATATGTATAAAAAATCCCACGGGAACAGGCACAACGCGGGTAAAACCCCGGGGCGCTACGAGTTTACAATAAAACGTCAAGTAAAAGTCCAAGTTCAAGTTCAAAACAAAAGTAAAAACTGCTTAGTCAAAAAACAAGTTCAGTCGATCCTGGTTGGAGATGGAAGCGGTGAATTTGGACCATACAGACAATAGTTCAATTCCTTTAGAAAAAATGGTCAGGTATTAAAATTGTCTCCCACGGAGGCGAGCGGCCCACGGAGGCGAGCGGCGCGCTAGGTGTTCTGAGCGTGCCGCTCGGCAGACGCGATGAGGGGTGATGAGGCGCTTTGCCTCTCCCTTCCCCTCCGAGGCGTGCTCGCCCACGCGAGCTGTTGGCGTGGCTGAAGAAGCGGACATATTGGTATGACGAAAGGTAGCCCCGCGACTTCAGCCTAGGCCATAACTAAGGAACACGGATGGGGTTTAGTGGGTATTACCCGACACGAATCTTTGTGCCGGGGTTGAGTCTCACATACCCCGGTTGTTTCCCCAAACAACCGGGGATGCGTAAATGCATTACCCATCCATAAAAAAAGGTATTAAAATTGACATGTGTCATTAAACAAAATCTTTACCGGAAATCATTTTGCAGTTCTAGTGACATGACATCCTTTTCAAACGGAAATATGTCGCACTTGAACTCCTGTATGGTGATGAAGCTCTGCACCCCTCGGTTGGTGAGGTGAATCTTGCAGAGCTCGCTCTTACGAGGCACGAAAAACAGGTGGAATTCTAGAGGAGAAGAGTGTTTCGATCTGTGGAATGTTAACTATTTATGTCAGTAAAGACTAAAAACTCCAACACCTAATACCTACCTAAACTCAAACTTACTTTTTAAAAGTTAAAAATAAGCCCATAATGTCCCACTGCTGGGCAAAATCCTTATATCTCTCCAATATCATTACAGTGAGGAGTTACATTAAGTTCTTTTCCCCTTATCAAAATCTAAATAATTAATATTTTAATGATAAAACTTTATACAATAGTTAATGTTAAAAAATATTTTAAAATAATTAATGTAATCCATTTATACAGTCTATGTGATATTTCAAGGTGCAAGATGTTCAACTGGGAAGGCTGATCCTACCACCATGTGGGATCACACATAGTCAGGAAGAGAGAGAGAGAGAGAGAGGGGGGAGAGAGAGAGAGAGAGAGAGGGGAGATAGAGGGGAGAGAGAGAGAGGGGGGAGAGTGAGTGAGGGGGAGAGAGAGAGAGAGGGGAGAGAGAGGGGAGAGAGAGAGAAAGTACAAGATGTTATCCAGCTACCCAGTGGGATCAAAGTGGCCATTAAGTATTTTATCTTTCTAACTATGAATTAACACACATACTTTACCTCAAAGACAGCACATAATCAGTGATCAAGTCCATGAGCTCTATTTTAGCTCTAGTAATGAAGACTATATGTTTGACTGATATGCTCGGCAGGTTCCCAGGTCGGAGCGGGAACATGTCAACCACCTCATGGTCGGTGAGGAGGGAGTACTGAGCGACTAGTCCGATGGGGCCGGCTAGCCATTCGTCCCAGATTGTTACCTGAAGTATGAGAGGTGAAATTATATGTTTTAGTTATACTGGGATGAATTTTATGATGTAGAAACTAACTTAATTAGTTCAGGGTTGGTGGTGAATTATAGTTGACTATAAGTATCTATTCATTAAGTTTATTACTTGATACTACATTTAAAAATAACAAGTTCTATTAGACTTTTCGAACCTATCGAACAAATGAAAATGGCAATACTTTGGAAAGGCATTGTATTTGTTATTTGGTTATAGACTATGAATAAATCGAACTATAAATCATTTCAACTATTACCTTAGGTCCTTTGCAAAGCTGTAAAAGGTTCAACAATTCTGTTCTCATAGTTTCCTGGATCAGAGCTACGTTCAGCCTTCCTCCCGATAGGTGGGAACTCATTTTAGTTTCTCTCATTGTCGCACTATCTTCGGTGAGCCTATACGAAGAAAATATTTCCTTTAATTATTACTTTTCAAAGCGAATGGATTCAGACAGAAATGAGAAAACAAACAAAACAATTACTAACACAAAATATAACCAAAATATTGTGAAAATTGCTATTGATTGCTATCATGTTGTTTGATTTTTGTTGGTAGACCCAGTTGACAGATATCTTATTTTGACATTGACATATCATTTAATTTAGTTAGATAATGCCATACTTTTTGTTTTACCTCCATCGATTACAGACTCATATAAATTGATTATTAGAAAAGTAACAGGGAGGTAGAATATTACAGGAAGTTCATATAAAATATCCTTAACTATATCGAAGTAACTATATAAGAAACAGAAATACTTACCAACTTAGGATTTCACCACACCATGCCAAAGCGCTTAGCCATAGAAAAATTAATCTCTACGTTTTGCGCTTAGCGATCCTTAGAGGCGAATTTTTTTTCAAAAATTTCAGTAATTTTTCAAGTTTCATTAAACATAGGTACATCTAGATATGTACATTCATTCTATACTGTTTTCTCTATAGGTAAAGGTATTGATATTCAATTAAAAAAACCACTGGTGTAATCAAACTTCGGGTTGAAAATACATACCAATCATACAACATGTAGGTAGGTCCATTCGTTATGTACCTACCTAATAAATGCCACAAGAATACTAACAAGACAAGGGCGAAGGTCGTCGTAAAATGATTTCTAGTAGACATACCAAGGTAAAGCCGAGCTAAGCACAATAAAACTACGCTTTTATTATAAGAGGGATTACGGTACAAGGGATTCCACGTGAGCTTCGCCACGTGCGGACAGTCAACCTAGTAGGTATTTTATTATTTATACCTAAGTGGGTTAGTAGATTTATTGTTAGATTTATTGAGAAACGTTTTTATTGTAGGCACTTACCTAGGGTTCCACTAGATACTCTTTGGCTATGGCTATAAGGAATAGTAATAAGGTTACCTATTTTTTATCGTATGCTCAATTTTTTTTTGTGTTGATCAAAGTAGATATTATCAACAAACTAACACTGTACGAGTATATAGTTCATTCTTTAGTCTTGGTTCCTCTCTTACCTAGGTACTAGCTACTAATACTCAGTAGATAGCTATTAAAGCCGCATTGGCACTCCAAAGTCCCACTTTGCCGTCAATTCCACCCCTATGTCCCACTCTGACGCCAGTCCCACTTCGTCCGACGTCCTACTTTGACGCCAGTCCCATTCCAACGCCACGTCAATCCCACTAGGTATGTCCCACATCAACAGTGTCATTGAGGCCACGCCAGTTCCACTGCGGCGTCAGTCCCACTCTGACGCCAGTCCCACTTCGTCCGACGTCCTACTTTGACGCCAGTCCCATTCCAACGCCACGTCAATCCCACTAGGTATGTCCCACATCAACAGTGTCATTAAGGCCACGCCAGTTCCACTGCGGCGTCAGTCCCACTAGGTATGTCCCACATCAACAGTGTCATTGAGGCCACGCCAGTTCCACTGCGGCGTCAGTCCCACTATGACACCAGTCCCACTCCACCGCCAGTACCACTCCGACGCCAGTAACACGTGGATGGGAAGCCAACCAGTGTACATATGTACCCGAGATGTTACAACGTTACCGAACAATCCAAATTCTAAATTTCATTTAACCCCTCTACGGATTCCCATGAGACAAGCCGAAAAGTCCAATTAAGTAGATGTACCTAACAGAGGGAAGAGGCTATTTTATTGTTATTTTCTTTAATCAATTTCGGGAAGTTAAATTAAAGCCATAATTAGGACTAAGGGTGGGTTGTTTCAAACGGTTATCGTAACATACCTGTGGAGTCTGTTAGGGCTGGGAAGATTCGAAGGACCTAAGTATGTAAAATTTAAGCCCGTACATAAACGATATACCCACTAGAATTTGGAAAAGATCTTTGCTCACAAAAGTAGATAAATCAAGTCCACCACCAACCTTATTGCTTCCACACGTCGTCTGTAAAGATGGATCGGCACAGAGGTTTCTGGATGGCGTGGAGATGATGGAGCAGCGTTGTAAAGTCCAAACACCAGCTAGGTATCGAAAATGGCACAGCACTGTTTGCGAGAACGTCTCACACACACAATATTGTCTGCACGGCAGGAATATGTATGAAATTCGTAATCCTGGCTATCACGGATAGCAGCTCAAGGATGAGATCACGACCGAATCAGGGCGGTCGTCCAAGGACACTGGTGATGCGCGCCCGCGCAGGCAAGGATGATGCGAGGGCGGGGGGGGGTGCCTCAACCCCGATTTCAAACGACGGCAGTCGCAGAAAAAGCGGATGGCAAACACAATTTATCTACCCTTTAGTTAAAAATGAGCAAAGATCGAACATTCCCCCCACCGAAATTATCATGATAATTTCCAGTACATAAATGTACATGAAATAAGAAAGAAATTTCTACGGCAATGGAAATGTTGCTAATAGGCAGAATAGTGTACCTAAATATATATTTTTTTATAAGTAATTACTAATTATACATAAGTAAATATAATAAGATGCTACATAAGTAAATATGATAAGATGAATAAGATTTATTTAGTATAGTTTATGAACTTATCAATTCGAATAAGGAAAAGGACAGATTTTATTTACCGGTCTCTTTAATAGTCCCTTTTGCGTCCTCAAAGTTAAAACACGAACTACCCCATCAGGACCATTATGAACACGTTCTACCTTGGCCCGAACCCAATTGAGTGGGCGAGTTAGATCAGATCTAATGAGAACTAAATCGCCAACCATGAGATTTGGAGAATGTGTGTGCCACTTTGCTCTTTGTTGCAATGTATGTAGGTAGTCATCGGACCATTTTTTCCAAAACGTTTGGGAAATCCTTTGAACGTATTGCCAACGTGACAGCCGGTTCACACTCACGTCTTCAACATTGTACTCGGGTACGGCGAGTAAGCTTTGACCTATTAAAAAATGACCCGGTGTTAATGTTTCAAACTCATCGGGACTGTTAGACAATGGACACAGAGGACGTGAATTTAACACTGCTTCGATTTTACAAAAGACAGTAGTGAGCTCCTCGTATGTGAGCACCTTATTTCCTACTGCCTGAAGAAGATGACGCTTGGCTGACTTAATCCCGGCTTCCCACAGTCCGCCCATCGACGCAGCTGTAGGTGGAATATTTTTCCAATCAATAGACCGAGAAGCACAGCCTTCAGCAATCGGGTCATTATATTTATTAAAAAAGATTACCACATTCTTCAAATGTTTTGCAGCGGCGACAAAATTTGTACCGTTATCTGAATGTAGGCACGAGCATAGGCCGCGTCGCGCTACAAACCTATCAAGTGTAGCTAGAAAACAATCAGCTGATAAATCGCTTAAGACTTCAATATGCACGGCCTTTGTGGAAAAGCACACAAAAAGGCACATGTAGCATTTTAGAACCTTTGTGTTGCGTTTATTACTCGATTTAATGAGGAACGGACCACCTAAGTCACAACCGACATGATCAAAAACCTTGTTAGGTATCAATCTTTCGGCGGGTAAAGTACCCATATGGGGTTGAATCGATGTAGGGTTGCATTTAAAGCATACGATGCATTTCGACAACACACTACGGATTACATTGCGCGCGGAAATTATCCAATAACGTTTACACAATATACCTTGTAATGAGCGAGGTCCTACATGTAGGTACATGACGTGAAGATAATTGATTATTAGAAAAGTTACGTGACATTTTTTAGGCAATAGCAGAGGATGTTTGCTATTGTAAGGTAGTTTAGCTTGGGATAACCTACCCCCCACCCTGAGGAAATCATGGGAATCGACGAAGGGTGCTAACTTCCGTAACGACGGAACATATTTGTTATTTTTAAGTTTATCTATTTCGTCACGAAAATAGGTATTTTGTGTAAGTTTAATTATAAGATCGTGCGACACATTCAACTCGCCAATTGATAAGGGTCCAAACAAACGTTCATTTTTTGTGAGTCTGCAGTTTTTTACAAATCGTAAACACCATGCAAGAACACGTTGAAGTTTCGTGAATGAGGAATACCTTTCAAAAAACGTTTTTGAAAAATCGTCAGTTAATGTTTGAGATAGACAGGAGAAAGTATCATTATTTGATTTTAACTCTAATATTTCCGAGTCATCTTTTATGTAAAACGGACTGATTGGCCACTGATGAACGTCATCAGCCAACCAATCTGGTCCGTGAAGCCATTGCTCGTAATCAGCTACGAGCTGAGTCGGCATGGCGCCACGCGAACAAATGTCAGCGGCATTGTTTTCGCTTCTCACGTGATACCAGCTATTCGACGGAACTACCTCCACTACTTGAGTGACACGATTAGACACAAAGGTTTGAAGTTTGTAAGGAGGTGTTTGTAACCAAGCGAGTGCAACACTGGAATCGGTCAAAGCCGTTACTTGAAAGTTTATATTATTTATATTTTTTTGAATGAATAAAATTAATTTAGATAACAAAACAGCTGACATAAGTTCGAGTCGTGGAATCGTAAGAGGTTTGATCGGTGCGACTTTACCTTTACTGATAAGTAGTCTGGTTTTCACCTTATTATTTGGGTCGACACTTCGAGCGTAAACACATGCCGCATAACCACGGGTTGATGCGTCACAAAATGCAATTAAATGTACCTCACAGAATTTCGGCATAAGCAAGTGCCGTTCGATTTTTATAGACGAGAGACTCGATAATGATGTTATATACATTGACCATTTTTCCCGCAATTGAGTTGGGAGGGACTCGTCCCAACCAAGACTAAGTTTCCACAAGTCTTGCATTATACATTTAGCGAGAAATGTGCAGGGAGATAGAAATCCAACAGGATCGAAAATACTTGCAAGAAGTTTTAGCACCGATCGTTTAGTGTAGGTATCGTCCGTCATGTTGTAGTCGAATGAAAAACAATCATCAGAGGGCAGCCATATCAGTCCTAGTACCTTTAGTGAAGAACACACGGTGTCGTCACCAAAGTTTATAGCGACGGATTGCTCAGCGTCTATTCTCGCGAGTAACTCAGGGGAGTTACTCGCCCATTTGCGCAGGTCAAAGCGGCCGAGTTTCAATAGAGCTACGAGCTCATCCTGTAACGTACAGGCCTCGGCGAGGTCCTGTGTAGACCACAACAGGTCGTCGACAAAAAAACCTTCCATTAAAACCTTAGCAGCGTGAGGGTAATTTTTACCTTCATCTTGAGCTAACTGCTGCAAGGAGCGCACAGCTACGTAACCAGATGAACGTAAACCGTAGGTATTCGTGAGAAGTTCGTACGTTTTGATTTCTTCAGAGGGGGATTCCCTCCAAAGAATGTGTTGATAACAGCGGTCCTCGGGAATTATAGATATCATTCTATAAAATTTAGCTATATCAGCTGTTAGGCAAATATCATACAGGCGGAAATTGAAAATAATTTTTAAAATATCGTGATGAAGCTTCCTACCTGTGAGCAATGTGTCATTTAATGACACGCCATTCGAAGTGACCGCTGAGCCATCGAATACCACTCGCACGGGCGTAGTGGTACTTGAGCTTTTTACCACACAGTGGTGTGGAATTGTGTACTTACTCGGCTCTGTGCCGGTGTATGGTCGCATATGTCCGAGGTTTTCATACTCGCGCATGAACTCAACATAAGGAGTACGCAACTCAGGGGCTCGAGCGAAACGTCGCTCCAAATGGTGTAGCCTTCGCACGGCTTGGCTACGTGATTCACCGAGGGCGGCACGGTTCGGGTCGAGCAGGATAGGTGATACGTACCTACCACTCTCGTCCCTATAGTGCTGCTTAGAAAAAATCTCCTCGGCTAGTTCGTCGTGTGGGCTGAGCTTAGGGTTGTCGCACGGCGACTCCTCTAATTCCCAAAACGATTTTAAGGATGCATTGATGGTGTCACTGTCATTGGTGTACGACACCAAATTGCAAGATAATGTTGCAATGTTAGTGACATCATCGGAAGTACACGGTACTTCCATTCTTCCACACAATACGAACCCGAAGGCACTACTTAGTGCTACGGGTAGTGTGGGGCTCACGATTATTTTGTTCCCGTCGTAGATGTCAGGGAATATGTCACCTGCGAGAATAATATCAACAGGGGATTTTTTATAAAATGAGGGATCCGCCAGCAAAAGGGTTTTATAATGGTGGGAAACTTCTTCGGAAATTTCCACCGAAGGTAAGTCGGAAGTAATTTTTTGCAAAATAATAGCATCGATTTTAAACGTCGGATTTTCGGAGTGTCTCGGTTTAATGGTATATGAGGTCATGCCAAAATTCTTCACGCTGTTACCGGCTAAGCCGAAAATATTATACGGACATTTTTGTCGTGACAATCCTAATCGTTCTAAACATTCCATTGTAATAAAGTTCGATTGAGCGCCTGAATCGATAAGAACACGGCAAGCTTGCGAATTACCAAACGAGTCAATAACATTAACTATAGCAGTACCAAGTAGAACCATATAGTTCTTTATATTGTTTACGTTCGAGAATGATAGCTTCGTATGCGCGTGCGCACTATGTGTATCTATAGATCGTGCATCGATAGTATTAATTACGGTATCTAGATGCAATAACGCATGATGGCGCTGATTACAAGCAAAGCATTTGAACTGACTACGACAATCGGCAGACGAATGATTTTGTTTGAGGCAGTTGTGGCACAATTTTAAATGATCAGCACGGCTGAGTCGGTTCGCGGGTGTCAATTCACGGAATTGTTCACAGCGAAAAATCATATGATTTTGGCCACAGTGTAAACAAACCGGTTTGTTATTTACAGATTGCGTCTGTGAAGAAAAGGTTTTTCTTATGTAATTCTCACTCGTTCTTTTGTTTGAATTAGCGTTAGGTGTAGAATTCCTATTTTGCGAAACAGTAGAACTAGATTGCGAATGTTCCAAGATTTTAATATGGTTATGTACGTGAGACATCAGCTGTTCGTAAGTAGGTATAGTTTTTTGGTCAATGCTTTGTTCGAACGTCTTTCGGGTATTAGGGTCTAGCCCTTTCAATGCTATATGACAAAGTACATAGCTAGATAAATTATCGATGTTGAGAGCATTTATTGCGCGATATGAATGATCAAAAGTCTCAATAAAATTATTTAAATTGGAAGGTGACTCAGTTTTTAACGCGGGAAAATTCAACATTTTATCTAGATATTTACCTACTAGCATTCTATTGTCCTGATATTTATCAAGCAATGACTGCCATACCACTTCGTAATTACTCGATGTTATAGGCACACTTTTGACGATGCTGAGTGCGGAACCTTTTGTACACGACAGCAAATAATGAAATTTGTCTATATTGGAGATACCTCTTTGATTGTGCACCAAAGAGCAAAATGTTTCATAAAATGTTGTGAAACTTTCAATATTCCCATCAAACGTGAACAATTCTAATTTGGGTAAACGCGGCCGTACTTCGGCGTTAGAATTATCTTTAGCGCATGGAGGAACGTCCGCCATTTTGGAAGCGTGCTTTGATTTACACAGCTTTATGCGAAAGTACAGGTCATCGAAGGCCTTTAGATCGCTGTCATTGAATTGCGCATCGGGATCTAAAGTCAATTTCAAATCATAAATTTCCATGCACGTGCTTTCAAATGAATCGCGTAATGAATCAATCTCTGAGGCACGCAAGAGGAACATAATTTTAACATCCGATTGGGTATCAATTTTATTTGATAAATCAAATATTTGCTGAAGTTGAGAATAAATACGTTGCCTTTTAGCAATGGCTTTATTAATGTAGCGAGCAATTTCTAACTCCTTTTTGGAGGGAGCTTTGTCAGAGGCTTTTTCATCAGAATTAGGCATTTTGAAAACCTAAACAGTTGTGAAACTAAGACAAATGTAAATATTTAATTAAGAAACAAGCACGGCTTGTATGCACAAATTGAATAAATTGGTTACACGGCAACGTGGTTCATTCAAAATGGCGTCCTAACTAACCAACGTGGATAGAAGAACTTGAGTATGAAATTAAGTATGAGATTTACTAAGGTTAAATTATCCGGCTCGAAGGACCAAAATGTGGAGTCTGTTAGGGCTGGGAAGATTCGAAGGACCTAAGTATGTAAAATTTAAGCCCGTACATAAACGATATACCCACTAGAATTTGGAAAAGATCTTTGCTCACAAAAGTAGATAAATCAAGTCCACCACCAACCTTATTGCTTCCACACGTCGTCTGTAAAGATGGATCGGCACAGAGGTTTCTGGATGGCGTGGAGATGATGGAGCAGCGTTGTAAAGTCCAAACACCAGCTAGGTATCGAAAATGGCACAGCACTGTTTGCGAGAACGTCTCACACACACAATATTGTCTGCACGGCAGGAATATGTATGAAATTCGTAATCCTGGCTATCACGGATAGCAGCTCAAGGATGAGATCACGACCGAATCAGGGCGGTCGTCCAAGGACACTGGTGATGCGCGCCCGCGCAGGCAAGGATGATGCGAGGGCGGGGGGGGGTGCCTCAACCCCGATTTCAAACGACGGCAGTCGCAGAAAAAGCGGATGGCAAACACAATTTATCTACCCTTTAGTTAAAAATGAGCAAAGATCGAACAATACCTACGTTCTTTAAGTTCACGAGTTTTACGCTTTAAACGCGTTGTGCCCGTTCCCGTTGGAATTTTTATACATATAAATCTTCCTCTTGATTCACTCTATTTATTTAAAAAACCGCTTCAAAATCCGTTGCGTAGTTTTTAAGATCTAAGCATAATTGGCATAGGGACAGACCTATGGGACAGACAGACAGTCAGCGGAAAGCGACTTTGTTTTATACTATGTAGTGATGATGACGATGAAGCGTTGCATTTTCTTAAGCCTGTTGTGACTGACATTTTGTGTTTATGTTTTCTGGTGTGTGTGAGAGTAAGTTGTAGTACCTCGCCCTAAGCACCTAATTAATTTTCAAAGGAATTAGATGAATAGCCCCATAATGTAAAGCACCCGACTATTTAGGCTTAATGCACCTTTAGGGGTTTTATTTCATTATGCTCCATCCCAAGTCTTTAAGAGGTTCCTTTAAGCAATAAGACCGAACATTTTACTGTTTATCGTCATGTACCTAGTAGGTATTATCGCCATTGAGTATGTAGTAGGTATATAAAAGTGTAGAACATACGTACCCTTTTGTAACTAAGTCATCCTTTTCAGGTACTGACCGTACCAACCTAATTCTCCGATGACATGACTTTAATCAGCTGGTAAGCACGTTTAATACGTAGTTCCATTGTACCTACGTATAATAGTACCTACATGTGTATACAAAAGCCGGGCGACATCGCACAGCCTTATCAACAAGCGAATAGGTACTGCGAAGCTTACGAACGATGCGCGCGACGATCATCGATTTTTCTACAAACATTTCAGCCAGTTACACTATAAACACGATACCAAACGCAACCGACGCGCGGGTACGCATCAAAAAAGATATTTATTTAATAAAATACTACTCGGTGATGTGAAAAAAAAAGAAAATGCTCTCTAAAATTTTGGCGGAAATCTGTAATGGCTGCTCGAAATAAAGGTAAGTTTAAAATTCGAACTTCGAACATTTTTGATCTAAATACAAATGTTGACGTTGTATTTTTTCGCTACAATTTTATGTAAATGACGAGATAATAGTAAGTGGCTGTGTTATTGTAGAGTTGTTTGGCCGACATTACGATAACAACTGTGTGGGCGAACCATGTGAGTCGTGTTTGCAATCTGCGATAGTTAACTGACTCCCATTTATACGAGATAAGGGGTTGTTTTCATGACTATGCCCTGAATTGGGTTAAACGTGGAATTTAATTAGAGTTTAATGAGTACGTTTCTGTTTTATTACACATCTTATATCTCAAACCTATTGCTTATTTCGTATATAGATTCGTTACGGCATATCTTGAGCTAGCATTTAGTTTTTAGAAGTTTAGACCAATATACTCTGTAGTGTAACTTCTGTACTTCTATTGGCTACGATTCTTGCTTGTTGCACCCACTATGAAACCCCAAGCCAAAGTGTTGCTTAAATAGGTACTTGTAAGTATATTACTTACTTACTAAAGTAGGTACTTATTCGTACTTGTAGCTTTGTTGACAGTGGGTGTATTCAGGATTTTTGTTTGGGTTGACCGTTGGAAGGGTGGGTTAACAAGGAAATTATGTTGTTATGGCGGGACTCTGAGGTTTTCTTGGGCCCTTTAAGCCTACCTAGATCCGTCACTGTTGCTTAAGGAAGTAGGTATAGTAAGTAGGAGTAAGAGTAGGTTAGAGTAGCGGCATAACCTGGTGACGGAATTTTCAAACCGTCTAAAGGCCGCCGTCTTGGCCGAGGAAGACCGTTAGCCCTTCAATCTTACTACACGTACTTTCAAAAGCATTTAAGGGGCCTCCAATCTATCATTATGTCTTCATTTATGATTAAGCCCTAATGTTACTGCGTAATAGAATAAAAGTATGTCGTCTACCACGTACTAACCAAATACCTATTTCAACAAGTAATTTTACGAAACAAACTCAACTCTACTGCCTATGAAATAGATTATGTTTTCGTAAAGCAAGTCTAACGTTTACAAGCCTATCATAATAAGATTTATTACAGGACCATAAGTACTTTGGGCATGATTGATGTCTCTAAGAAAGCTCTAGTAATACCTACCTAATGTGGGGAAAATGCGTAGAAAAGGTTGTATACCTAAATGTCCTATACATTTTGTTTTTCATTATTCTCACAGTAGGTATCTACTGATCCACTTACATCATTAGTGGGCATAGAGAGCTTGCCCCAGAAGACAGGGGTGGCAACTAACCTACTTGAACTTTTTTAGAAGATTTTCAGTCTTTAACATAACACTAACAGCGTCCTGCGTTTAAACCGACATTGTGCCCGTTCCCAAGCGAATTTCGGGATGAAAAATAGCTTATAAACTTCCCGTTGAATGTGGCTATCCATTACAAAAATAATTGGATCAAATCGGATTGGTAGTTTCTCAGATTAGCGCGTTCAAACAAACAGACGAAGTTAGAAATAATATCAAATATATTTTGTAGCTTCATTTGAAAATAAATAAATTGAATTGAATTTTAATATACATAATATGGTACAGATGTCTTGTCTTATTCAATCGTGTCATATTCAAAAGGAATGGAAAGGCATATTGAGTCTGTGCGAAAGCAGCTGTCACCTAATTATGAGTTCGCAGTCGGGCGGTCTGTTTGTGTAGAGACGACGATGGAGGCACCTGCTCTCCCTACTGACTGAACCTACCTTAGATAGATTTTAAATCGGTTTTTACGTCAAAAGCTCTTGAGTTTTTTACAATGTAATATCTTTTCTTATCCTTAATATTTTCTTATTCGCGTATCAACTTCGGCTCGAGTCAAGATGGTGATTTTAAGTTTTACTCATACATAGAGCCGGGTGCAGATCAGCATGATTTGCGAACTATGAGATCTTATATCTTGGTATGTATTAAACCCATGACTTTATATTATTAAATCCATGGTTAAACCTTTAATACCTTTACAAGAGTGACGGTAGACAATAGTTTCAATAGACAATAGTTTTCACCAAAATGATTCATACGATCGATAAAACCATCGAAATGATCTATGCTATCGACATCTCTTTTAATACTACGAGTAAGTGCAGAAAATCTTTTATCTACACTAATGTTGTAACATTCTACTTATGTTTCCAATACTTGACTTATAATTACTACTGTTATAGCGCAGACAACTAAAACATTGCACATGATGTTATAATATCCACATCGATATCGTAAAATCTCATTATAACATCGCGCTCTCATTGGTTAGATTTTAATGGCGGCAAGTTCACTGTGACAATACACGTACGCGTGAATTTAATGTTTCGCAAAGTGTATTGTTTTTAAAATTTTGTTTGATTAATTGCATTAGTGAAGATAAAGTAGTGTATGCAACTGCATATAACACGGGCATTAAAACACTCGTTAGTATTATGAAACTCGCTGCGCTCGTTTCATAAACTCACACTCGTGTTTTAATACCCTTCTTTATATGACAGTTGCATAAACTACGAGTACTATTATAAACATCTTTCTGTATCAAATACCACTTGTACGAGCAGTAAGCTTCTATACAAGTCTTGGAACCGAGCTCGGTTTATCAAAGCAGTGAAGGTCAGCTTCCGAGATGCCTTTGAGAGCGTTATCTACAGTCACCGCTATTTATTTACATCTCAATAAAAATAAACCCGTATTTTATTTATTCATATCATTTCATGCGCTCGTATGACTAAGCGATATTAGTTCATTGCTATTGTTAAACAATTAGCTAAGCTTGCATTTCTTTCGGAGCGCTACCGTGCTTTGGATGGCACGTTAAGCCGTCGCGTCGGTCCCGGTTGTTCCAATTGTTATGTCGAAGGCACGGTAATATAGTATTATCGCGTCGAAGGCCTTTAGGTGGCTTAAAAATTCCGACTCCAGGGTTGTCCACTGAGTTACTCGAAATGAATGATAATATGTTGGTAACCTATTCGACATTAATGATAGTTATCATTTTATTTACAATTGTGGGAAAGTAACCGATGGATATTAAAAACATTTAGATAATTTACTACAATTATAATAAACCTTTATTATCTATACTAATATTATAAAGAGTTGTATCTTCGTTTGTATGTTTGTTTGTCATGCCTAATCTTCAGAACTATTGATCCGATTTCAAAAATTATTTCGTCAATAAGTAGTGTACTCTTTAGGTACGGACCTAGGCTATGTATTATTTATAAAGAAATAGGGATGAGCACTCAAATTGCAATGAGGTCGCTAGTAATTAAATAAATGAGAAAGTAATTATGTCTGTCAGTTACGCTTTCACGCCTAACCCGAAACGATTCTGATGAGTTTTAGTACAGACACAGAATAGACCTGGGAAAAGGACATGAGGTGATTTATATACCAAAATTTCCCCGGGATCAGGATAAAACAGCATGACAAACAAACATTTATAAAACGTGTAGTACAACACTTATGTTGGTCGTCCAAAACTCTGTTAGTCTCATCCAAATATTTGTACAAATGCTTGACAAAACCCCGCTCGAAAAAAGGATTTAACAAATAAATTAATTAAAAACTTTTCGTATCCACATAAGCCTCAGCACATATTTGACTGTGAAAAGGTTCTAAAACATTAACGGAGTGGTGTGTTGATATAACCTTTACAATTTAATTGGATTTATTTGTTCGTTGTTTGTTTATATTGGGTTGCTTGGTTGCTTTCATTCAATTAGGATTGTAAGTTGCAATCTGGGCTCCTATGCAAAGTAAATTAAGCTTGTTTTTTTTCGCATTCAGTGTCCGATCCCTGGAAATGTAATTACCTATTATTGTACACTGTACATGTCAAAAACACTTCGCTCTTATTAAGTTTTCGCTTAAACCTAATGCCATACAAACGAAAATTGGACGAAACTGTACGATTTATCGGTACCGTTCGTACTAGTCTGATCGTAGCGATTTCTTGTAGCGTAAATAGCCACCTTAAGAAACCAGTATTTCTAAGACCAATAAAAAGAACATCACAATTCACATCCTTCATTGATGTCGATTTCCCAAAAGGTATAATTTCGCACAAAATGTGGCGCAGCACTATTACAAATTGCTTGGAGGACTGAAATATTTCCCTGGATAAAAATGCCTGTGTTAGTCGGAATACATTTATGTATAAGAACATTCCGTCCATAGTTGTGGGTTTGGAGATGAATTTCTGAAAATGTATTTAGGACAGGTTTCAGACCGCGGGTTTTACTGGGTTGATTAAAGATAAGAGAAATGGTTAATTAAAGGATTTCCTCCATGAACAAATGTTCAGCTAACACCATCATTCTTGCGGTATGGGTTCAAAGAGAGTGGTTAGCGATTTTATGGTAAACTAGCAGCGCCCCGCGGTTTTACCCGCGTTGTGCCCGTTCCCGTGGGAATTTCGGGATAAAATGTAGCCTATAGCCTTCCTCGATAAATAGACTATCTAACAGTGAAAGAATTATTCAAATCGGTTCAGTAGTTTCTGAGATTAGCGCGTTTAAACAAACAAACAAACAAACAAACAAACAAACAAACAAACAAAACAAACTCTTCAGCTTTATAATATTAAGTATAGATATAGCAAGATATTGTATTGATTGTATATTTATGTAGTACTAGCAGCGCCCCGCGGTATTACCCGCGTTGTTCCCGTTCCCGTGGGAATTTCGGAATGAAAAGTAGCCTATAACCTTCCCGTTGAATGTGGCTATCCATTACAAAAATAATTTTTCAAATCGGTTCAGTAGTTTCTGAGATTAGCGCGTTTAAACAAACAAACAAACAAACAAAACAAACTCTTCAGCTTTATAATATTAGTATAGATTTATTGTTAACATTTTCGGTCCCGGTAGTTTCAATCGCTAGACGATATCTGAGGCCTTAGGCAGTCTAAACCTCTGAAGACTGGCCACCAACTTACACGAACTTACTAACTGCAGGTTAATCTATACTAACATTATAAAGAGATTAAATTTGTAAGTTTGTTTGTTTGTATGTTCGAGGTTATCTCAGGAATTATCAGTCCAATTTGAATAATTCTTTTTGTAATAGATAGCCTCATTCAACGGAAAGGTTATAGGCCTTTTTCACCCCGAAATTCCCACGGGAACGGGTACAACGTGGGTAAAACTACGGGGCGCCGCTATTCACAATAATTGTGTACTTATTAAAAAATCTGTCGTTGCTCCATGACATTCCTAAGTAATAATGGTCTACAAAGAGTTTTTAAGTATAGTCATTACATACACACTTATGACAGGTTGCTTCGGCTTACGGTCACGCACCAGTAATCGTTAAAACAAAATGTCAGCTTCAACCACTAAATAGAGAAGACGCAGTAAGTGCTTCGCATTTCCGTGGCTTCAAGAGAGACGTAAGAAAATGAAAAATCTTGACTTTCTAGTCGCTGCTCGAATAACTTTAACCGATTAAACAACGTAAAACAATATTTAAAGCGTAAAAAATCGTGAACTTTTTAACGGACGTATGTTACGATAAAAAATTAATTAAAACATCCCGCTCTTAGTAAAAAATAAAAAGTTACTAAGTAAAGAATGTTTACATTTAGCAGTGTTATAAAGAGAATTCCGTAGAGCAAAATAAACTAGCAAAACAATAATATTATTACAATTAATGTTGATCACTCTAGACTTTTAATTAGTCGTTAAAAGTTACGCAGGCACCTTCCGAAAGAGTGTTATTGTTCGTTCAATTTTAATGGAAAACTTCCAATCTTCTGAGATGTTTGCGTCGTAACGATTTCCCATTTGGCCATTAGTCGTGTTTGTTTCTACGTGGCATAATATTAGCGGTTGTGCGTTGTTCCGTGGGAATTTCGGGAAAATAGGCAGTCTATATAATCTATACTAATATTATAAAGCTGAAGAGTTTGTTTTGTTTGTTTGTTTGTTTGTTTGTTTGTTTAAACGCGCTAATCTCAGAAACTACTGAACCGATTTGAATAATTCTTTCACTGTTAGATAGTCTATTTATCGAGGAAGGCTATAGGCTACATTTTATCCCGAAATTCCCACGGGAACGGGCACAACGCGGGTAAAACCGCGGGGCGCTGCTAGTCTATCTATATAAATAAAAATGAATATGCTGTTCGTTAGTCTGCTTAAAACTCGAGAACGGCTGAACTGATTTGGCTAATTTTGGTCTTGAAATATTCATGAAAGTCCAGGGAAGGTTTAAACGGTAAGCATTGACTGAATAAATGCGGGTGAAACCGCAGGGCACAGCTAGTATATATATATGAAACCTTAAAAAAAGATTCGGATTGGTAGTTTTCTAAGATTAGTGACGTGTTTAAACAACGGAAACTAAACTAAAACTACTTATATTCTTTAAGGGCCTTATTCATAAACGCTTACTAGCAGCATTCTAGCTGTCAAATGGTTGTCCCTTTCTGACATACACTATTTTCGAAAGAGCAAAAGAGACAAAACACTCACTAACAGTGTTTTAGTTAGTAAACGTTTATGCATAAGGGTCTAGACAGACGGACTGCAATTCAACTGCAATCCGACTGCTAAATGGCAGTTCAGATGCAGTTTGAATGCAGTTGGCTCGACTGCAATCAAACTGCACGTCGACGGGCAGTTGGCGTGCAGTTGGATTGCAGTCTGAGTGCAGTTAGTCGTTGTAACTGCACTCAGACTGCAATCCAACTGCACGCCAACTGCCCGTCGACGTGCAGTTTGATTGCAGTCGAGCCAACTGCATTCAAACTGCATCTGAACTGCCATTTGGCAGTCGGATTGCAGTTGAATTGCAGTCCGTCTGTCTAGACCCTTAGGCAGTTTATATTTTGTGGTTAAACAAACAAAAAGTAAATCTTTTCGGCTTTATTATAATTATTGGAATAGATAGATACAAGTAATAAAATAAGTCCCGTAAGTACGGATACAATGTGGATAGAGCCGCGGGCCGCTATTAGTTGAAAATATTGACAACGAAATGGCCAAAAGTTTCCATGGAATTTGAGATTTATCATACTTTCGGGTTTGTTTAGGTAAGTTTGCAAGAGTTCCTTATTTATCATAAGTACCTATTGAGTATAGGTATGTTGTATATTATCTTCCGTATTATAGGAAGATATTAAGTACATAATAAAGTTTGCTTTATATCATACTTACCGTCTCGCAGTTTGTAACTGGGCTTAAATAAGGCTCTGTACACATTTGTTAGCATATACCACAGGCGTAGTCAAGTCAGTACATTCGATTGATAAACGGATCACAAATTAAGTGTGCATCGGCGGTTTTATTACCAACTAGCGGCGCCCCGCGGTTTTACCCGCGTTGTGCCCGTTCCCGTAGGAATTCCAGGATGAAAAATAGCCTATAACCTTCCCGTTGAATGTGGCTATACATTACAAAAAGAATTTTTCAAATCGGACCAGTAGTTCCTGAGATTAGCGCGTTTAAACAAACAAACAAACAAACAAACAAACAAACAAAACAAACTCTTCAGCTTTATAATATTAGTATAGATTACCTGTGCCCCGCGGTTTCATCCACAGCGCACCCGTTCTCGTAGGAAATACGAGATAAATAAAAATCCTATGTCCGTCTCCTGGTACTAAGCTACCTCCCCACCAATTTTCAGCCAAATCGGTTCAGCCGTTCTCGAGTTATAAATAGTGTAACTAACACGACTTTCTTTTATATACTCGTACGAGTATGTATATAGATACTATCTATTAGAAAGATTAGCCTG
The DNA here is from genome assembly GCA_951394245.1 of Cyclophora punctaria. NCBI lineage: Eukaryota > Metazoa > Arthropoda > Insecta > Lepidoptera > Geometridae > Cyclophora > Cyclophora punctaria. Next base: position 5,843,846 of record OX596189.1, read on the forward strand.
CTCTGGTACTACGCGACCGAAAATATACAGTGAATTTTCCAACAAATATGTACAGAGCACAGACTCTAGCGGCGACTTCGATAAGATTACATGGAAGGTAAATTATTATTATCATAATAAGATTTTGATGAAGACGGCACAAGCAATTTACAAGCAATCACCGACGGTTTAGAGATTCAGCAGTTGACCCAAATGTACCTGACAAGAGAAACATAATCCGAAAAGGGCGAGGCTTAGCCGATTAGAGGCATATTCATTATGCCAATATAATATGCTCATAAATTGGACTCTAAGCTAATGCTTTGCAATGAGATCTTATAGGACACATTGCTATTTAACCGACTTCAAAAAGGAGGAGGTTCTCGATTAGATCTACTAGATTATGAAGGTAAATACTTATCTATACTAATCTGTACTAATGTGATAAAGAGGTAAAATTTGTAAGGTTGTTTGTATTTTCGTGCTAATCTTTGGAATTACCAGCCCGATTTGAATAATTCTTTTTGCAATAGATAGCCACATTCAACGGGAAGGTTATAGGCTATTTTTCATCCCGAAATTCCCACGGGAACGGGTAAAGCACGGGTTAAATCGCGGGGCACTGCTAGTCTTTATATAAGTACATTATGTAAAATTGTTCACTGATTACACCGAGGTTACTGATCCGATTTCTGTGATTTGTTTTCTTTTTTACTTTTGACGTCGTTTCGTATCATTCGTAACGTTTCGAATCCGTTAATCAATCTAAGGTCCAATGGGATTTGAAGAAAGAAATATTGGATATTTGCGATAGTCACATCCACAGTTACGCAATAAACTTTATTTTTATCCAAAAGAAATTCCCGTGAGGGCAAAGGATAAAAGGAGATCTAAAGGAGAAGAGATAAAAGAGAGACAATGATCGATGTGTTCAGTTCAAACTCGTTTTTAGACACCTTTTAGGCCTTATTTTGGTCCTAAAGATTGAAACCGATACAGTTAATATTAATTTAACATGTTCTTCGAAGCGCCTAACTGTGTGATTCCTAAAAAAAAACTTAAAGACACAAAAGCACAAAAGAAATATCACGCTAATTTAGCAAACGATAAGAAATGTCTCAAATTATGTTTAAGGGAAGAGAAAATGTGAAATATTCGTAAATTACGAGACTCTATTTAGTATGAATACCCTTTGAGAAATGTCGCCGGGACGGCTTTGTAAATACGAGGGCCCTTTCTGTTTGTGCCCTGACATTGAGCAAAAAGATGATGCTCTTAGATAATGTAGGAATGTACTTTGAAGGATAGAGACCCCGAAGGTATGTAACATGGACGTTTAACCTTCGACGCATAAGAGGAATGTTTGTTTTTCTTGTTTGAAACGCTTGTGAAATGTCCCTACCTACTGAGCAATACTTATTGAAACATGTTCAGTAGGGTATCATCATTATACGCTTCCTAACACAAATCAAAATATAGTTATTTTAAGCTGCGTTTCTATTCAGTGTTCTAGACACTCCGTTCTGAGGAAGCAACACTACTACTCTCTCTTGCGGTTAAGGAAAACATTAAAAGCGAGCCAACATAAAGCGCGAGCGATATATGTGAGTTATAATGGACTTATATTGAGTTATATTGGGTTTATGGTTCCCTACTGAATCAATAGAGTTCCTTCTGTAGTGGTTGAACAATATGATGGTTGCTCTTTCACACAAGAACAACGAAACAAAATGTATGGGCGTCACCCCACTAAATCTGGGAAAATAACGTAAGCGCGGTCTACATTATCACACTAGCGCAATCTTTGGATTGAGGATGGAACCCCGGCGGGGAACAGCTAGTAAGACAGTATACGTTTTATCCCGAAATTCCTGCGGGTAAAACGTGGGTAAAACCGTAGGGGTGCGGCTACTTATGTGTAGGTTATACAAAGAATATAAAACCTCTTCGGAGTTACCTTAAAATACGCTGACATTGATCTTCTTATTCAATGTCTTTCTTGTCATTAATGTCACACCTACGAGTAAAACCTCGGTTTTATCGGTGATTGAGATAAATGGCGCCTGAATAAGATTGGAGGTAAAATCTTGAAGAAACAAGGACTTCAATGATAAATGGCTATCTGAGACTTGACAGAAAATCTATTGGCGATAAATCGGGGTTAGTCTTAGTTTTCATTCATTAAATCGTTTGAAAATGAAGGAGCACGGATTTGTAGAAGAACGGATTACTGGCGTCGATGAATAATGATATATTTCGGCACTGTACCTTAGTACATTATAACTCAATGTGTTTCAATTGTTTACCAATATATATATATGTTTATAGAAAATTTATAAGCAGCGCCGTTACGTTATTATGTTAATGTAGGAATTTCGGTATAAAAAGTAACATATAACCATCATATACCTAATCATTTATACAATACAATACTAACTTTTTTTCAAAGAAAAGGTTCTAAAGATAAGTGCATTAAAACAAAAAACAAATTCTTGTGATTTATTAATAAAATTAATATTTTATTGATTGATCAAAATGATTATTTTTTTAACTAACATATTTACTCTTGATTCTAGATCCATATTACTTATCTACATACGTCACAAGGAGATAGGAGGTATTTCGGAGTACCTAAATATTCCGAAATATCTCCCCTATTCCCAATACGAACCCAATTAACTCCCTCACTGATTAATATCTCGACATAGGTCCCGCGTACGTTTGGCACGGGTATCGATCAACCAGGGACATTATTCACAGTCGAAACTGACCGCAAGTGGAGGGTCGTAATTAATCTTTACATTGCCCCTACTGACGTTACTGACGTTGTAGTATAGTAGAGATACAGTAATAGTATAGTAAGAGTTAAGTCTAAAAAATTTATAATTATAATAAATCATTTATTGCTTTTTAAGAACACAAAAATTACATAACTTAAGTATAAAACTAATTTTAATTATTAATTGATATTGGTAAGTTTTAGACAGGACGGGTACTTAAAAGTAATCTAAAGCCTTATAATGAACGTATTTAATTAATATGTATTATAATTAATTTTGAAATAGTCTTTATTGCCATCCCTTTTCTTTGCGCTTAGCGACAAACGTCTATTGTAGCCAACAGTCAGTCTCAGTTTAAATAAAAAAGCAAGCTGTACAGTGTCGCATATGAAAATAACATATTTTTTGGCCAAATTTCGAAAAGCGGCGACGTTACAAATACACTGTAACTACGCTATGAATTCGACTACGCTTCGAATTCAACGTTGCTACGAATTCAACTACGCTACGATTTCTACTTCTCTGTGAATTCAACTACGCTACGAATTCGCGGTAACCACGCTACAAATTCAATACGCTTCGAATTCAACTTTGCTACGAATTCAACTACGCTTCGAATTCAACTTTGCTACGAATTCAAATACGCTTCGAATTCAACTTTGCTACGAATTCAACTACGCTTCGAATTCAACTTTGCTCAGAATTCAACTATGCTACGAATTCACGGTAACTACGCTACGAATTCTACTACTCTATGAATATTTACTTCTTCTTTACGAACATGTGTAGATTATACTACGAAATTACGGTTGCTACGCTATTACGATGCGATGGAAACTCGTGTTAGGATGTCCTAAATAACATATCGGTTCGGCTGAGCCCGTGAAGGTCCGTGTGTGCGAGGCTGGTTCTAGTACTATGAAGATGATTCACGTTTGAGAACACTCGTAGCTTTGTGGGATTGTCAGCTCGTACAATGGAATAGATATGTCTTCTCAAGTGTGTTAAATTCATCCTACTAATATTATAAATGCGAAAGTTTCTGAGGATGGATGAAGGGATATATGGATGTATGTTTGTTACTCTTTCACGCAAAAACTACTGGACGGATTTGGATGAAACTTTACAGTATTATAGGTTATATAACAGAATAACATATATGAGATACATTTTATCCCGAAATTTCTGCGGGAACGATGTGCGTAACACCGTGAGGTGGGGCTAGTATAATCTAAAGATATTAGGTATATTGAGACTAGTTGTTTCCCGCTCGTGACCAATAGATGCATAATTTTATTCAGTTTGCCAGGGTCTCTCAATCAGTGGAATACCTATACTTTGTAATTAATTGAAAAACAAAGAATGCGACATCAGAGACGAATGAAACTACCTAAATTAGAACTTTGTATGTTTTTCTTAATTGAAACTAGGAACCATCCCGTACGATGGTCACCACTGTCGAATGAGTACGTTTTTAAACCATCTTCTTCTTCCACAGTGGAAGATTCCGAGGAGATGCCAGCCGCCACCACCGACCCCAGCATTGAGCAGAAGGAGCGCCTCATCGCGGCCGTCAAGAAGGAGGTCAAGCAGTTGATGGAAGAGGTAAATACATATATTTCTATTAATATCTACATATATTAATATTCTGAAGAGGTTTTTTCCTCTTTTGAGGCTCTTTGTTTATTTGTAAGGGCTAATCTCAAAAACTACTAATCCGATTTGAATAATTATTTTTGTAATGGATAGCCACGTTCAACGGGAAGATAACCTACTTATATAAGCTACTTTTCATCCCGGTATTCCCACGGGATCGGGCATGGTGTGGGTTAAACCGCGGAGTGCTGTTAATTAGTTTGTAGTATTTTTATAGGCAAGAAGAATATTTTCCCTTTACTAGATTAGTAAGAGTTAAGTTAGAGTAAGTGGCTACTCAAACAAGCTTGAGGCTGAAATAAGTTTACCTGAACAAAGTTGACACTTCGTCATTGTCATGCAATGTGCAGCTTGCTACTATTTAATGGAAATCGATTTAAAATTAACCTTAAAATTAAAAGATTAGAGGAAACGATTTGATGCATGATGTATTCAGATGTAAATGACATACGAATGAGATCGAACACAAGTAAGAAAAGCGAATGATTTTCAATTGATTGAACGCAAATAAAAAAGACGATAAAGAAGGTTCATTAGCGAAATGTCCCCAAAATAATTTGGAACCAAAATGAAGCGAAACAACAATGAACTGATCGAACATTCCAGATTCGGCGCTTGATGAGAAATTCTTCGCAAAGTTTGTTATCAGCGCCCATTGGGAGATAGGCAAGTTTTAATAGGCGGGTGATTTCTCAGCATCTTCGCTTTTTAGGGCTTCATGTATTTGGAGGAGTTTTTGGAACCTGGTCCCCCATACCCTTATTATTATATACTAGCCGCGGCCCGCGGTTTCACCCACGTGATACCCGTTCCAGTCGGAATTTCAGGATAAAATATATCCCATGTGTTATTCTGATGTAACCTGTACGGTAAAGTTTCATCCAAATCCGTTCAGCAGTTTTTGCGTGAAAGAGCATGAAACATACATCCATACACACATCCATCCCAGCTACGTATGGTATTCCGAAATACCGCTCACCGATAGGACGGTTTTCCGATAACACTCTACTCCGACGGTTAGTTGAATGAAAAAATAATTGGCCGATGAAACGTTTCGCCGAAAGTATTTTTTTTTCCTATCAAATTACTCTTTTGAAGAATCCATCCTCACAAACTTTCGCATTTATAATATTAAGTAGGAAGTAGGATAGGATAGGATTAGTAGGAAGTAGGATAGGATTGAAAAATTGAGGTTATTATTATTATTTTAAGCGGTCTTTCAGGTTAGTATTACCACTTAAACTTCATTGGTTACCTACGCATGATTGGTAAATTGAAGTCCACTCAGCTTCTACGCACAACAAATAAGTTTCCTATCCGTGCCCTTAAGATATCTAGTGCCTACAACGTAAATTACTTAGTAATAAAAGTTTTGCCGGTAGATTTGAAAGCAAATTGCTTGAAGTTGTGCCAACTGACCCGAGCTAACCGTTTTACGAACGTAATTTATTTCAAGATCACAGACTTCCAGGTAACTTAATAAACTACTGGCTTACATAATAATCCAGGAAAGTGCTGTTTTTTTGTACCGTTGTAAAGATTTTAATCCTGCAGCAGATTTTCTGTTAATAGAAAGCAATAAATCTCTATATTATACTTTGAAATTAGTTCATTCGCGTAGAATAAATTGAGAGTTTAATAAAATTGAGACAGATTGAGTCGTTCTTCACATAAAAGATTTTATTCTGTGCTCTTAACTTTTACAATTCTCAACTTATTTTAATTATAACTTCATACAACCTGATTTATATTTGTCTGGAAGTATATGTTTTTTATTCTTGTACAGGCTGTGACTCGTAAATTCGTACATGAAGACAGCGGGGGTGTGACTGCGCTGTGCGGCGCTGTGGAGGCCTGCCTCGGCCAGGGGCTGCGGCGGCGGGCTTTGGGCTTGTTCAAGACAAGTTCCACTACTGCACTACTGCACAAGATTGCTAAGGTAAGGACGTTACGACTACTGATGTTCTTCCACTCGTGGCGTAGTTTGACTAAGCGAGGTTAGGTCATTGCAATTGTTAAGTATGCAACTTGGATGGGCATTTCTATCAAAGATTCGGAGGGCTCGGTAAGCAGCAGGTCCTGGTGGTTTTAATCGTTGTCGGAGGCCTTTAGGCAGTCTAAATACTCCAACAACAAAGTTGGCCACTAACCTATTCCATTCCATACGTTCAAAAGAGCCTCTTTGGTTTGAGATCTAAATTGAATAAAAACATTTGAAAACCCGACCATCACGTATCGCCTGGAGGAATGGTTAAGCCACTTGGTCGACTAAAATATGTTGGTGATACGTATTTGTGGTAGGGTTACCCTTAGAGCATAAAAAAGTATTTTTCAGTCTTAGCAGTATCACATGGAGTGATGTAGAAACGATACAAGCTTAATAAGAGGCGAATTACGATGGCGGAGTACAAGAAATGTAATTACTTTAACTCAATTTATTTAAAAGACTATAATTAATTTACTACTAGTGATTCAGTTCGAAGTGTAAACTGGAATGAACTTAAATTACACTACAATTATGAAATGGAAAAACATGTTGTTCTTAAATATAGCTGATGCCGCGATATGTAGGGACAGCCGTCGTGGAGGTGAATGCAAGTCAGCTCGAATCGCTCGCAAGGTTGTTGTACGTAATTGGCGTTAGTCTTATTTAAACTTAAGCGATTTGTTCACATAGTTAACGTAACCACACGAGTTTTTTCGCGGTAGAAAGTTAATAAAGTACTGAATATTATCTTTCTACCGCGAAAAAACCCGTGTGAGTTCGTTTACTATGTAATTGGCGTTTACGTAATCGAGGATTAGCCAGACACGAGATAAATGGTTTCCCCCAACCCTTACATTATTTATCACAAGTGAGCTTTATCACCCTAAAAGTATTTAGGCTAGAACCTAGTTTAATCTCGTTGAAAGGAAAAACCTCTGCGGAATTGAAACAGTGCGTTAAGTCCTAGGAGCAATCTTTGTCGTGTCGTATCGTATCTCTAGGGAGGAAACAAATCCAAACCGGGCTTTACCGTGGGGACGAGTGAATTAAATTAGGAGGACAATTTGTGTGAGAGCCTAACCAAGAGTTACTGATGGAATGGGAGGGTGTGGCTATCCTTTATGTGTGTTTACAGAAATTCATTCACTATTTTTGGTCGTTTAAGTTTGTAGTGAAATTACTCTAACTATTGTACTCAGAGTAGTCAGAAGTAATTCAAGATAAAGATTATTCCGTTACGGTTTAGGCAAATAAATCCACATGCTAAAATGTTTTTATGTAAATACATACCCTGCCTCGTTGTACTGACGAAACACGTTCCATGAAAAATAGCACAATCTGTCTCTTAAAAGTCTGTTGTAAAACATTCTCTAACTATCATACTCAGAGAAGTAATTGACGTAATTTTTCATACGTTACATAAAAAATCTCATATCTCTGTGTCAGTCTTTCAGATGCGAACAGTAGTTTTGAGTTTGTGAAAGAGTATCCATATATCTACGCATACATCTTCACAAACTTCAACATTTATAAAACTAGGATAGTAGAATAAGACAGCATGGCATTCCAATAAAGTATTCTATTTTTCAGATACAAAATCTGTTCGTAAACTTCTAACTTCTGCTTTCAACACTCGTCTCTTGCTCGTTGTATCAAATTAACTAAATATTAAACCAAGTACCTACTGAATACTTCCTAACTCAAACATCTAAAGTAAATCATGCTTGAACTTAATCCGTATTTCTCTGCTTATTTAAGTTTGCTTTTGAACCGTTTATTCAATAAAGTTGTTATAGGTAGACGAACTGACAGGCATAAGTCGTCGATCCCTCACTCATTTCGTATGATTTGGGTATTCAAATAAAATTAACGTGTCTTCTGTGACCACGGTTCTTGTAAAGAGGTGAAGGCGAAGTGTATAAACGGATTTTGGATTCTAAACGAACATGTATGACACGCCTTTTACTTTACGCCTTTGACTTGGTATTCTGCTCTATGCATGTAACTTAATTTTATAGTTGCTGAGTGTTACAATTGAAGTTGTATCGACGAGTTTCCTTTTCTGTGCGCTTATTTTCTCTCCTTTGGAAAGTCCATAGCCACACTGTTGCGATCACTGCATGTCGCATGTATGACATGCAGTGATCGCAACAGTGTGGTCCATTATTAGTGTGGAATATAGTTGGTGTCTAATTAGTTGTCTGCAGTCGGAATAGACTAACGTTCGTTGGTAGAAGTGATTGAAACAAATTAGTTAACCGCATTAGGGTTACGATATTGGGACATAATTTTATAGAACTCTAGCTGTTTCGGTGCGGTGGCTTAACCCGCGATCCAATAGTTGATGCTATTGTGAAAAATCTGTAGATCGTTATTTCTCACGATTTAGTAGTCACGCCCATATATTTTGTTGAGACGAAAAATCTACCCATATATAAAATTTGGATACAAGTATATAAAATAATCTTGTCAAAAAACAACACTATCCACAAAGAATCGGACCAAAATAAAAACAAATGTACTCTGGTCCTTAAAAGTAGAATCAGCTTCATGTCTAGATATACTTTTCCAAACAGTTTACACACGAACGCTTCCAAATCCTTGAACAGTCATCTAGCGCTCCCATAAGTCTGATCCAAGTTTGCAAAGTTATCCCAACGTACATAAAGTAAAGGATACATCATATGGTAGAGTTTACGCCAGGTAAGTATGCTTGTTATTGGCGTTGGAAGTGTAGCAAGAAGAATACTTAGAGATAACTTGGGAATGTACAAGATAGTAGCGTTTGGATTTTATGACGGAATTTCGCAGATTCAGAGCATTTTAGTACTTTCATAAAGACATGTTTATCTAACCTACCTCAAGTTCCACTACTGCAAGATTGACAAAGTAAGAACGTTAAGTCTACTGATGTTCTTCCGTTCGAGGTGTAGTTTAACTAAACGATGTTTGCGATCTTTAAGAAACGTACTACAGCTCAGCTCTTACGTGAGTGGGTGGTTGATAGTGACATTTATATCCGAGCGCTACCATGCTTCGGAGGTGACGTACAATTGTCGCTCCCGGTTGTTTCAATCGGTAGATAGTCGACATGGGGTCTAAAAGAACCGACACCAGGTTTCGCCTCTAACTTACTAATTCCGATCTTGGCAAATACCACTTCTATTGTAATACTAGCAGCGCCCTGCAGTTTTACCCGCATTATACCCGTTCCCGTGGGAATTTCAGGATGAAAAGTAGCATATAACCTTTCAGTTGAATGTGGCTATCCATTACAAAAAGAATTTCTCAAATCGGACGAGTAGTTCCTGAGATTAGCGCGTTCAAACAAACTGCAGTTTTATAATATTAGTATAGATTATTTTGACAATATATTTTCGATGTAGTTCCAGTCTCGGCCGCAGGCACTGTTATCTGGTCCCAACTCATGTGTGCCGAGGCCTATTGATTTTATGTAACGTGCCTAACGACCACACGCGAGAAGGATGTAATTTAGCTAGGTAACTGCGCAATTCGTTTCGGCACTAATTATGGTGTTTCAAACGTTTAGTTTGATTGCTTTTATACTTTTAACGAGTGCTCGTTTGTATTTATTGTTTTCATTTTATGAGAGAGTAAATCTTCTGCGAATTAGGTCAATTGCTTAGTGCTTAGATGTAGCAATTAATTGCTTAGTCGGTATTTACAATACCTTAGTTATAAGATTTATCTACCACTTCTATCGAGTGCTATAATACATTAATAAACCATTCCCTGAGCATTTAATTTGAAGCCTTAAGTACTAAACCTTAATAATACTACCGGTAATCTTAACAAGTGCTGGAAACGAGTTATGTATTTTAATTAAATATTGTCGATGTTTTTTTAATGCGCATACGTGGAACTAGTTGTCAGATTTGACAAAAGTAACCCTCTTTTTGGCCTTCGCTACAGTCTGGTAAAAAATATTGTTATACATTGACTATGATCATAATTGAAAAAAAAATTATAGCTTCTATTCAGTAAAATCGCGGTCATAATATTTGCTAGTCTATAATATTTTCAAGACATTCGATCACCATGTTTCACCGTCAATAAAAAACCTTCGTAATACATCGCCACGTTTCAACTTCGTTTGAATTTCTAAAGAAAACAAATGAACGACGCGCTCCCTTTTACTGTTATGAAAAGCGATGGGACTTCGAATGTTACCTCAAATTAATTGAAGTCTTTCGACTGAAGTTTCCTTTGGATTGTACAGTCAAAGAGAAAACCATGGGCGCTGAAAAATATTATTTCTTTTATTTGTACTCAATGTACTGTTGTTTTGATAAGGAGAACGATTTTATTGCCATGTGTATTCTTTCGGTTCTTGTGAAGGTATGTCACCCCAATTCGAAATTCAATTTATTAGGACAGTAATAATTCCAGAGATTTAAAACCTCTTTACATATTAACCTCTTTTCAATTTAAGTGAAGAGGGAATGGAATATGTTAAGCTGCGTTTTCACTTATTGTTCCCGAGCTCCGAATAGATTGTACCTTGCTCGCTCTTTCATTCGTTTAAGAGTGAGCGAGCAAGTGTTCGGATTTGTTCAGAGTATTATGTGAAAACGCGGTTTAAATACGCGTTCGTGCGAATGAAGCCTATCTGTCTAATATTTTTCGCTTGACAGTACGTCAATTAAACTGAAGAATGGCTTCTTGCGGTTTTCATTAGCGAATTTTCAAAAGTTGAAATAAGTTAAATTATTTTTTCTCGGTAAAATGTTGCGGTGTTTTAGTATTTTAATTTCAGACTCTTTTGATGGTTTTAAATGACTTGGGATTGACACTTTTAATTGACATTTGTGACGGTTCTTTTCAAAGGCTCTGAATATTTTAATAGTAAAATTTTTAGTCTTTTTAAATAGTAAAGATACCTACCTAAATTGAGTATGAGGTATTAATGAAGGCAGGGAAAAGATGAGCGAGCATATCTAGATAAGCGGTGCTTGCTTATCTTCGGTGGAAACGCGGTCTTTATCATTCACTAACGACCGTACTCAGAGACGTCACATGCTTCCTTTGTAGAGGTTTAATAAGTGACTTTGACATAATGATGTATAAAAAATACATCATTAGTTAAGTGTCTATTTAATGGACGTCTCTTGAGTGCCGCAGTAAGAGCCTGCTCCACTTATCTCTCTTCAGATCTGTATTTTAATCGGGTGTCGGTACCTCTGTTTTTTATTTCTTACTAGCAACACTCCTTGGTTTTACTCGCGTTGTGCCCTTTCCCGCGGGAATTTCGGGATGAAATATAGCCAATAACTTTTCCATTGAATGTGGCTATCTAATACAAAAAAATATATTCGTATCGGACTGATAGTTCCCGAGATTAGCCCGAACACACAAACAAACACAATTACATATTTTACCTCCAAACAATATTATTATACAGCTAATAATTCAGCTGTTCAAGCAAGTTTGATCAAACTCATTCATTGACTCATATATTTAATAAAAAATAAAGTCATGAGTTTCCAAAGTTAATACAATCATTTTAATTAATTCGCCTGTTGCAATGAACGGTGCGAGTGACTTGAAAAAGTTCTCGCGTTAGCTACGAGTGAAACCACGCGGAAAACTTAGTATACAACAAATCAGATTAACTGTAACCGTAATATATTATAATGGGCAAGTCGCGTAGCTGTTAACTAAATTACTTCGGGTTATACACACATACGTGCGAGTATAATAGTTGAGTATATTTACTCCGAACAATGGCCCGGCGCAACAATATGTGCTACGGACATTTTGTATTGTTGGCGAAACTTCGTTCATTGGTTTTAGTTTGTGTGGTTCTATCTAGATGAGTACAACGAACCGTGGAGGATTACTACATACATACATCCTACAAATATTATAAATGCGAAATTTTGTGAGGATGGATGTATGGATGTATGTTTGTTACTCTTTCTTCTAAAGAATTCGACGGATTTGGATGAAACTTTACAGTAATATAGGTTATACATCAGAATAACACATGGGATACATTTTGACTCGAAATTCCAGCGGGAACGGGTACAACGCAGGACGCGGCTAGTAGTAAATACTTCGGTCTTGTAATGTGTGGATTCAATGGAAGTTATGTGAGCCTGAGGCGATTGCCATTTCTTTCAGCTTCGTACGGCTGTACCATTTACTACGTCAAATAGACCCATTCTGTGATTGGTTGATTATTATTTGGTGGTTTTGACCAATAATAAGCCAGGGATCATACTAATGCAGTAATGTTCAAATGAATGAATTTGGTTAGCACGGGCTTTCATAGAAAGTCTATCACACATTCGTTTATTTACTTTTTAGGGTTTCGTACCCAAAGGATAAAAACGGGACCCTATTACTGCATGAGACTTCGCTGTCCGTCCGTCCGTCCGTCTGTACACCAGGCTCTGTCCGTCTGTCTCAAGAACGGCGATAGCTAGACAGTTCACAGATGATGTATTTCTACTAAAAATAAAATAAAACAAATATTCAAGGGGGACTCTCATACAACAAACGTAATTTTTTTACCGTTTCTTGCTCGATACTAATATGTAGATTTTAATAGATAATGGAACGGCACCCTTCGTTTGCGAGTCCGACTCGCACTGGACCGGTTTTTTTTCTAGTTAGTTTATTTGTAAACAGAGGGTTCGTTACGTTACGAGAGTTTACGTTACGTTTTTACTTTGTCTTCTGAATAGTTCTGAAAGAGCAATCGTTCTTGCTGTTAACGATAACAATATTTCAATATCGGACATGTTCGTTCACTGATGATCGAGTACGAACATCTGTAAATTTCCTCATTATATTGAAAACACACGTTCTTTCTTTGTTCACGAACGTTGGTAGAGCAGCAAATTTGATTAAAACAAAATGTTTGTTGAGACCACTCGACGAAAACGCGGTTTAATTAACTGTGTGTGTTGTTAGGAGATCGTGGCTCGTAGCGGGGTGAATCGATTATGGTTCGTTTCATTTTGTGTGTAGTGGTAGTAATAGTGAGAATAGTATTCGTCTGTAGTGCCCCACTACTGAGGAAAGCCCTCTCATCTCATCGAAGATATCAGTACAGTGATGCTTTTGTGTGTAAGGCCCTCACCGACGCACACGGTGCACACGGAGCACACGACGAGGGACCTCGGTGAATTTTTGTACCGTGAAGAAACAACGCTACAATAATTCGCCGTGGGCGAGAGCTCTATGGTGGAAATTATTATAAATCAGCTACGAGTATGAGTTAACAAAAAATATTTTCAGTTAGGCACCCCGACCGGTTAATCTATATTTATGGTCTACTCTATAATAACATGTCTATGGATATGAACACGACCGTTCTCAGCGTGACAAAGAAAGACATGAAAAACGGCTTAAACATTTATATCAGTATTCGGTTTTTTTATTTCTGTTTAATTTGACATTTGATTACGCCTGAAACCTCCTCACTGTACTGATATCTTCAGTGAGACGAGAGGCCTTTGCCCAACAAGTGGGACATTACAGGCTAATACTTTTTTTTTTTTTGACATTACTAGCAATGATTTGTTCGTTAAAAGAGAAGCTATGTATTAGGAATAATTTAATGTTATCGCAAGAATTATTAATTGTACTAGATCGATTGTTTATACGTAGCTAAAAAATATTTAATTTCGACTTACTACATAATCTTATGAACTACCAGAAAGATATTAATTAACTCATATTTTTTGTGTAAGGATAGCCCCAATTGTAAAGAAGATATATATTCAAGATAACCATCTTGAAATTCCCACAGGAACGAGCCTACAACACTAAAAGGGAATTACCTAAATCCTACTCAAATGATTCTCAACGCGATATACTCGTAGACTCACTGAACCACAAATACTGCACAGTTACACAAACACAAAGAACCAATTTCAGAAATAATAAAAACGTTTCCAAAAAACTCATTGTTGGTATTCATTTGTTGTACAAAGAAAATGTAATATTAATAAATTGTGTTTGTACTCAACAAATGAAACGGAACGATATCATTTCCTATACCATTATTTCGAGCCAAAGAAACACACATTGTTGGAATGAAATAATATTTCGCCAGTCAAGTCGATTTGATAAAGGACTAGAGCACACGTTGATTGTATTAGGAGGAGAATGTTTATGAAATTTTATCTTTTGATGTGTCACAAACATTTGGGTAAGGGATAAGGCATATGTGTTTTTTGTATTCAAAATGTGTTTTTTATTCAAATATGTCCGATTAATGTTAATTAATTATTTGTTGATGTATATGTAATAGTATCTGTTAGTTAGCATTTATAATACAGGTTTAAAGCTTAGTTTGGTTTTACCATATATGTGTCAATGTGTCCGGGTAAAAAAACATAACACACATGAATACATACAATATTATAACATCACCATTTTTGCGTTGAAGGTAAAATTCAATATACTCTAAGTTAACTTTTGGCCTAATTTAGTTTTAAAGAGTCAGTTTAGATATAATAAAGACAACCTTTACGCCAAGGTCAAAGCTAAACCATAACGAAATCTTGAAAGTTCATGATAGAGTCGGTCATAAAATCGGTTCGCAATAAAATGGGCACAGATATTTATCACGTACGCATATAAAACACCGTCGACCCAACACCTTTTCACACGAGTAAAAAAGTAGGTATATTTTATCAGCCTGTTTTATCCCATGATAAATGGATTCTATTAAAAACAAAAAAGTTTGTGATAAATCTTGGCGTTTTCAGGCTGAAGCTTCTAAAAACTTTTTATCTTTTAAGCTTTTTAGAAGCTTTTCTGGAACTTCGATTGGTATATCGAATTAGGGATAAGCTAGAAGAACGTAGAAGTTTGAGTATTGTTTTTTTAGGAAACATTTTATGACTTACTCGCAGCGCCCCGTGGTTTTACCCGCGTTGTGCCCGTTCCCGTGGGAATTTTGGGAATGTTTGTACATAGAAACCTTCCGGAAGAATCATTCTATCGATTGGTGAAAACCGCGTGAAAATCCGTGCAGTAGTATTTGAATTTATAGCGAACAGACAGATAGACGCGGCCGGGGACTTTGTTTTATACTATGTAGTGATGAATTTGTACTATAGGAGAAGTTCACAGTTTTTGCTGTCAATGTCGGTAAATTAGTTGTAATGGTTGTTAAATGTGGTGATAATAATGGCATTGTTATGGTCCGATTGTTTACTTACATCTGCAGGCTTCAAAATGAACTGAATATTTTTTTTTTGTAATATATATCGAACAAATTGATAAAATATTTTTCAAACATGGCACGGATTTGGCGTGGTGATTACGCCTAATCCTATTCTGTACCGATCTTCGTACTAACTCAGTACTCTACTTCTGTATCGACCTAACCTTCGGTGAGATGAGAGGCCTTTGCCCAGCAGGCTAATACAGAAAGAGGTTTTTGAAAAACATACTGTAATTAAGTGCAAGTACTGTCATCGTAATTTTCAGTAGTAAAGATTACCTCCTCCCTTAGAATATATACGGCTATAGAAGTAGCGTTCGCGTGCCCCTTTCAGATAGCAATATTTCCGGAGATTTATGTTCACTCCGGCTTTGGCAGCCTAACACACTGCATCCAACCATACCGTAAACTTGTTTATCTACACTAATGTTGTAACATTCTACTTATGTTTCCAATACTTGACTTATAATTACTACTGTTATAGCGCAGACAACAAAACAATCAATTTAAGCAATTTCACATGATGGTATAATATCCTAAAACATCGATATCGATATCGTAAAATCTCATTATAACATCAATAAAACGCGACCAATTAACCTGGCGAGCCTTATGTCAAAATCCTCATACAAGTTGTATCAAATTTTGATATTAGGCTGGCTTTTGAAAACAGTTGGGTTATACGTGAAAACTTCGTCGAAACTACATACACAAAACTCTTTGGTAAGATCTCGCTCGCTCCTGATTGGCCCTACGCGCAGCTGCGCTCTCATTGGTTAGATTTTAATGGCGGCAAGTTCACTGTGACAGTGGTGACAATACACGTACGCGTGAAAAACTATTGTCAGCTTTTACTCTTGTTATTTGATTAATTGCATTAGTGAAGATAAAGTAGTGTATGCAACTGCATATAACACGGGTATTAAAACACTCGTTACTATTATGAAACTCGCTGCGCTCGTTTCATAAACTCACACTCGTGTTTTAATACCCTTCCTTATATGACAGTTGCATAAACTACTATTTTAGCACAATCTTAACTAATGGAGTCTATATCTCATAAAATACACACTGTAATTTAAATTATAACACTGGCACAACAACAGGATGTACTCTATGTCACAACTTTTAACTTGTGACAGTAAAAATAATGGGTTACGCGAAAGGGATGCAGGATTAGTAGTTCTGTCTCATTCTTTCCTGGGCGAAGTTAAATATCTCTTGACCGTTCTAGCAATTATGACGTAAGATTCACTACTTCTATAGCCGTATATATTCTAAGCCTCCTCCTTTTAAAAAGTCGGACTGAAAAGATTGATGGTATTATTGAAGTGATGAGTTGGTCGTACGTTTTACGACTTAGTCGAATATTTGGTTGTAAGGTCTAATAAATAGCACGATAGGGCTCAAACTAATAGGTACATGTCTAGAGGACATGTCTGGATGACCGCTTCATGAGCGATGACTTTACTATGAACTACGAGTAGGTATAAGATACTGAAATGTGTCTTCAGATAATAAAGTAAGCAACTTACTTATCTTAAAATAAAGTGAAAAGATACTTTAGTGTACATCAAAAGACGGTCCATAGTACACTGTCCTTCGACATTGACACAGACTTTTGTGTCAAAGTTAGAAAGGATGATTTCTTTTTTAAAGTAAGTTCGAGATGATGGCCAACTTTGGTATCAGAGTTTTTGGCCCGCCTAAAGGCTTCCGATATGGTGGTCTTACAATTGAAATAACCGGGACTGACTATTTAACGTGCCCTCCGGTAGCACTCGGATAGAAAGGCCACTATCGGCCACCTATCCAAGAAAAGGTCGATCTGACAATTGCAATGAGTAATCATCGCCTAGTTTAACTAGGTCACGAATGCTACTATTCCTTTTCTGTCTTTCTTATAACCAAGTTAAGATCGAGTCAATTTAAATTGGCTCTACGAAGATTTCTTACCGATTCAGTAGGTACTCTAACAAAAACACATGTCATGTACTATCCTATCCTATCCTACTAATATTATAAATGCGAAAGTTTGTGAGGATGGATGTATGTATGGATGTATGGATGTATGTTTGTATGTTTGTTGCTCTTTCAGCGAAAAAGTACTGAACGGATTTGAATGAAACTTTACAGTAATGTAGGTTATACATCAAAATAACACATGGGATACATTTTATCCCGAAATTCCCGCGGGAACGAGTACAACGAGGGTGAAACTACGGGGCGCAGCTAGTATAGGTATATAAGTACATCCATTCTATATCAACACCCTACTGTACCTTCGATCGATCATGTCAAAAAATACTGTCACTGTTCCATTCATTTTTCATCCGATCCTTCACAGTTTTTAAGGATGAGCTCGTAAATCATCGCCGCTGTCCTTGTGGAGGTAACCTTGATACGGATATAAGAAGGTGGAAAGAACGGGGTCGATAGATAATTACGTGACGTCTATACTAGTGTACTAAATAATGATAAATGTCGGTAAGATCACGTGATCGTTTTCTGATATGATATTGTAAAAGAGGCCTTCGTCCTGCACTAGTGCCTTATAGAAAGGCTACTGTACTGTTAGTATAATTATTAGGGAATAGAAGGAGTTTTGAATGTAGTAGTATTATTCGTACGCACCTTATTAAATAATAATTTGCCATGACATGTTTTAAAATGCTGCTTCAGTATAGAATAGACCGGCTGGTCCCATTTTAGTAGCTAGATTTCGAAACCCCAGTTGTTAGGTCATAAGGATCCAAGATTCTGGAAAAGAAACAGCTCTATCGATATGCTTTAATACCAACCAGTGGAATATATACCAAAAAAATATGGAAATACTCTCACTTAAAATTTGACCTTTTGGTTCCGTCCGTAGCTGGCGTAGAAGCGAACTACGAAATGTACATCAGGCTACGAAATGAATTTGTGGCGACGAAATGGACATTCGACTACGAAATGGATTTTTGTCTACGAAATGGACACTGTCTAGTGTCTACGAAATGGACACTGACTACGAAACAAATACTGGCTACGACATTGAAAACTCGCTACGAAATGCATTTCTGGCAATGAAATGGACAGTGGCTACGAAATAGACATCTGGCTAGGAAATGAACATCTCGCTACGAAAAATGAGGCTACGGTTTAGTCAAATACGAAAATATCTAATTTTTCAAGACAAACAAAGAGTCGGCATCAAGTTATCAAAGGACATTCTACGCTATCGATAGCGAGATTGATTAAATATTGGAAATACTCGTAGAACAGTGAGGCTTCCAGCTTAGAGTTGGATTTTTTTAAAATATTATATTATTACAACCTTGTCACTGTACTGATATCTTCGGTAAGATGAGAGGCCTTTGCCTAGCAGTATGACATTTGGTCTTTGGCGGCTCAATAACTCTGTCACCAGTATTGGTCAGGTTGACCATCCACTCGATGAAAAGAAGAAGAAGATTACAGGCTAATTCATTTTCCTTTGTTTTACGTTACGTTATACGTTATTAGTTCTGGCCTTTGGTTAAAAGATTTGGAATAATACGAATTGTAGTAAACATACCACACAAAACTAGGTTACGTTACACCCCCGGGTTTTTTCCTTTTCACATTTCTCTCGCAGTTCCGTTACCCCATTTGTTATCGGCAAAAAATGCCTGTATAAATTGTATTTTCTCTTACTTTGTTATACACAGATGTTGGCAAAACAAACCATTATGACCTCTGGCTATGTTGTTTGTAGTTAATTATTCTTTTAAAAAATACACGTATTACACGGTAATTAAATTACCGTGGGCGTTTGTGATAACATAAAAAATTGAATAAAATATTTGCTTACTATTACTAGCTGCGCCCCGCGGTTTTATTCTATACGGGCTTTGAAGATATCGGAAGACTTTATGGTTTGGCTAAGATTTCTAGGGTGACCTTGACGCCTTATCCATACAATTTGTGCCAGTTCCCGTTGGAATTCGGGATGAAAAACAGCCTTTACCCTTCCCGTTAATGTGGCTATACATTACATAGATGCATAGAAAAATATAAATAAAAATAGTTTCTGAAAGCGAAAAATTTAAACAAACGAAAAATCAAACTTTTCAACTTTTTTATATTAGGATCGATAATCATAATCTTATCATAATAATCATTAAGGTTACTTGTTTCTTAAGTTTAAGGGAACACTACTCAAATTGAATTAAAACAACGTTAACGGATACATTACGCTTTTTTTTTACATTATTTTACGGCCCCTTTACAGTCTTCTGTGTACACGGTTCCAGTGAAAGGGGCGTCATATAAAACGTCATATAAAAATGTGAAAAAGTGAAGTGAATCCATAAACGTAGTTTCAATTCAAATTCATTACGATTTTTTTATTAGTTAGTTCGGGACAGATAGGACCGTAACTTTCCAAACTACAATCGGAATCATATCATACACCACGTTGCGTAGTCTTCTTCTTCTTCTTCATCGAGTGGATGGTCAACCTGACCAATCCTGGTGTCAGAGTTATTGGGCCGCCAAAGGCCTCTGACATGGCTCACGTAACGACTACTATCCGTAGAAAGTATCCCGTAAGTAAGTTGCGTAGTGAATCTATTCTATTACATTAAAATGGAAACAGATATCTTAACTTGAACTATATTCAATGAAAGTTTTCATGCTGGTCACGTTTGTGGAGTCGAGACACCATTAGCGAGAAGCTAATAAAATATATTCGAGTTACTGGCACTTACAAGTATTGGATAAAACTTTCATTTAATTTTATGAGTATCTTGAATTGAATAAGCAAGTTAGATTACTTAATAAGAAACGTAGCTTCTATTTAAATGCTCCGAATTTTGAAAAGTACATTGATGGATAGATTTTTAGGTCAAATATTTATTATTTATAGATTGCCTGTACTGATATCTTCAGTGAGATGAGAGGCCTTTGCCCAACAGTGGGACATTACAGGCTCATACATTACTTTACTTTTAGATTGCCTATGTTTATTTTCTTTCCATATTATATAACCATCCCTGGAGCAGTAGCATGTTTAACTGATTTCAAAAAAGGAGAAGGTTTCTCATTTCGACCGTATATTTAGTTTTTTATTTGTTTTATAATATAAAAATGTATATATACTTAGGAAAAAAGGAATGTGATATAGTTTATTACATTCTAATAGGTACACTCAGCCCAAACGAATACGAGTAGCATGGAATTAGTATTTTTTGTGCATTGTATTCTGATTTTTTAAATTCCAAACAGCTAACCCCTAATTGAAGTTAACTGGTGTAAAATTCCAATAGATACATTCCTTACTTACAACCAAGTCTACAACTAAAATATAACAACCTTTTTTCATTTGTCTACCCCACTTATCTATCACACGTTTGCCCAAATAATCAAGTCCATTCTTCCCCAGAATTGCCCAGAAGCAGCGCTAGTATCGGCCAGGGTGCTGGCGGCGGAAGGAGCCCCGG
The DNA here is from genome assembly GCA_951394245.1 of Cyclophora punctaria. Taxonomy (NCBI): domain Eukaryota; kingdom Metazoa; phylum Arthropoda; class Insecta; order Lepidoptera; family Geometridae; genus Cyclophora; species Cyclophora punctaria. The sequence continues at coordinate 5,864,915 of OX596189.1, forward strand.
CCACCAGGTCCGCGTCGGGTGTGGAGAGACGGCCGTCGATGCCCAGACCTCCGCTCTGCAAGCGAGGCTCAGGATCTCTACTATCGCAGAATCCTCCGCCACAGTCACCAAGGTAACCTGACATAGTAGTTTGAACCTTAAACGCAATGAAAACGCTAACCTCTCCAAACTCTTCAACTCTTGAATGAATCCTCTCTGTCTGAAGCCTTGAGAAAGTAATTTCGTTTGAATATATCAAAGTCAAAGATGTGCGATGGCTTGCTGGCTTTCTTATGTAAGAAAACATAGTTAACAACTCGTAGACTTTATGAATATTGTTGGGATACTAAACTGGTTCTATCGCTCATGGTGTACGTAATTTTACTAATCGATCGTAATACTTAAAGCGAAAAGGTTTATGCCGTAAGTTTGCTTAATAGCAATGCTATTGAATGTGAATGAGGATAGCATTATTCTGAGCGTTACCTTGCTTGGGATGCAAAGTGCCCTCAATCTTCAAACTATGTTGGTGTTCTGGTGGAATAAAACCTCAGACACCTTTCTAAGAGTATTTCAGAAGTCAAGAACCGTCGACCTTAATGGCCTTATTTCAAAATATTATCTAAAAGATATCCTTTACAAAGTGAATAGGATATTTCAGGTAATTACATTTATTCGCTCCTATTTCGCGTTGCCACGCTAATTAATTTTAACCTCATTTTAAAGGAAAATTTTAGAACAAGATCATTTTTGTATTGTGTTTTTAATAGAAGTGTATTTTTGAGATGTTTTTCGACAGTAATTGAATTAAAACGTGTTTTAATAACTGCCATAATTAAAAAGCTTTTGCGCTGTATAGTTTTATTTTATATACATCAGGGTTGTTTTCTACAGAACATTTTCTTTTGGTATAGAGTTTGGCATGACTACAGCTTAGCTTAGGATCTTTATACTTACATTAGGTATAAAATGATTATTTAACAATAAATTGAATTGAAAAATAGGTACAAGATTAGTGTTTACATCTACCGTTGTAAAAAAAAAGACAAATTATCCATTACTGCCAAAGCGAGTTCAACCGGTACAGTTAGTTCTAGATAAAGATTTTCCCTCTCAAAGTCCTCTCAGATAAGTATTTTCGATGTTATGTAACGAGAAATAAATGACTCTTGAAAGTTGAAGGTGTAGGATGCTTTGCTTAAGATTATTCGGCGAACCGTTCGAGTCTCTATTGTGGCAGGTTGTATAATGGTTTGAAGTTGAAGATATCTTTAATCGGAATGACTAACTGTTGAACTTTGTCAAGGGTATCTATGATTGCGTAAGTACTATCACTACCCCGCGGTTATAAGGGTGTTGTACCCGTTCCTGGGGAAATTTTGAGTGTGACAGTAGTCACTAACTTTTCTTTTGAATTACACTGTACGTTGGTCAAAACGACATGAAAATCCGTACAGTAATTTTTGATGAAATCAATTTAAATATAGATAATTATACAGCTTGCTTAATCTATACTAATATTATAAAGCTGAAGAGTTTGTTTTGTTTGTTTGTTTAAACGCGCTAATCTCAGAAACTACTGAACCGATTTGAATAATTCTTTCACTGTTAGATAGTCTATTTATCGAGGAAGGCTATAGGCTACATTTTATCCCGAAATTCCCACGGGAACGGGCACAACGCGGGTAAAACCGCGGGGCGCTGCTAGTTTATTATATTTAGTGGTCAACCCTGGCGTTGGAGTTTTTAAACCGCCTAAAGTAATCTTCCGAATGGGTGATACGTTCTAAAGAGCCTCTTTAGTGCCTCTAGATGAAGATAGTTAGCGACAACTTTTGTAGAGACAACTCTGTCACGCTAAATTCTATGACTAATAGTGTGACATGAAGTTTGTAGCTAGACTGTCATAACCTAACCTGTTTGACATAACATGATGTGACAGAGACAACGCTATATAAAATAGAATCTATCTCGGTCTAAGCCCCACGAGCGAGACTCATATAAAATTAAACAGTTGCATAATATTTTTGCTTCAGCCCGCAATATTTACTTTATTTTATTCCTCTCAACCTAGTTTTAACTTTGAAATTCCCGCAAGCGACATTTGCTTTCATTAAAACTTATTCAAACAGTTTGACTGAAGTAATTTGTTCCTTCCACACGACTCTCTGTTTACCAAGCGCATCGAAAACATTTTCCATCCAAATCCCACTATTACGTGTCGTGAATACGATTTAGATCAACTATTTTATGTTGATCCCTCGGTTCTGTAATATAACTGCTGTTTATTACGAAACGCTAAGGTCTCGTTATATTAGACGCCCCTATACACTTGCAAAGAATGAAATGTAAATACTTGTCTATGCGGGCTTTGATATCGGAAAAAAGGTATTTTATGGTTTGGCTAAGATTTGTAGCTTGGTTTGAGATTAGAAGGTGTCCTTGGGAGTAACGCCTTTAGCCGCGCCCCATGATCTTACCACACGTTTTGTCCGTTCCCGTTCGAATTTCGGAATGAAAGATAGTATTTCCGTTGAATATGGAAACTATCTATTACAAAAATAATTATTCAAGTACAATTGGTAGTTTCTGAGATAAGCAAGTTGAAACAAACAAAAAAGTCAAACTCTTCAGCTTTATTACATTATTATAGATAAATACAGCCGAAGTAGGTAACAATTGTGCTCTGTGTTGCGATTTTTATATCAAAGAATACAGATAACAGTGGACAGTTAGCAGTTTTTAGTCAGTACATTCAGCAATTTTATAATGCTGATCACATTAAGCAAGTGGCTGAATGCCATAGAAACATATCCATCAAACTCGTTTATTTAATTCGTCGGCTTGTAACTACTCTAAGCAACGCTTTACCGAAGTCAAGTGTATGTTGTTATACAATTAATATATTACTCAACGTTCTGAATTTCACGAAAATGTTGCGCGTACAATTAGTTAACTTCACTGCGAGTTCCTAATGTCGTACTATTATTGGAAAATTCAGTGGCAAGGCGTTGGGAACTTGAAACTTAGTTATAAGTTAGCAAATTCAATACAATAAGGACAGAAGTATGAGCTAACAATGTTAGACGAAGTTTTGGAGGAAGAGTTTATTAATTATCGTTCGACATTCAATTGTCTTTTGTCTGTTACGTCATTTCACGTGCTTCAGTTCTCGCAGTTAATTGGTTAAGTTTATAATTTACTTTCGTTTAAAGGAAGGGTTGGAAATGCTTATTACTTTTTCGAGCTTCTTGTTAGTAGGAACAAGGTTTGGATTAAATATTCTTGAAGATATTTTGGGGTTATAAGCATTCTTTTTGACTAGCATCTTTTTAATATCTAATTTTCTAATTATGTATACTAATAAAATAGGGCCGAAAGGTCTGTCTTTTACGTGTATGTTCGAATCTATCTCATAAATTCAAGCACTTTTAAATTACCAATCAGAAACTTAATCGGGTTCTTTATGAGCCTCATAGCTGTTTAAATATGAGACACTCATGTTAAGCAAAACGATCTCTCAAATAGGTTAAGAGCTTAAATTACCTACAAAACAGTTGTACCTTTCCCTAAATAATGAAATTCGATAGGAACTCTCGTAAAACCTTAGGAATGGTCGGTTTTATGAGATTGTTTTCGGTTTATGACAGTACGTAATTAACTTTCATTGCAACTTGTGACCTTATGGACTGTGTTACAAGAGTGCTTTTACAACGTAACCGATTTGTGTTACTTATGCCGTTTATTTAAATGTAGGTCTTATATTTTCTGAACTTACGTCTCTCGCCATATTTTTCTATCCAATTACCTGTCTCGGGTATGCCATTAAAAATAAATTGCATGGAAACATGAACCTATTTAAATATGAATGTAAAAATATGGAACCTTAAAAGTAAAACCTCTTTTCGTATTTTAACCTGAGAGTACGACTATATGCATTTTCAATCAGTTTCGGTTCTTTGGGTCCCAAACCGCTGGTTTGTGTAAACGAAAAGGTTTTACGCGAAAATAATTCAGTGTTTCTATTTCAGCTTGTTCGTAAAATGTTACGAGTGTGATTTTAATTTGGACGGCGCGACGTTCGCTTGTTTATTTATTTTATTTGTTGCGTAGGTGTTTATTTGTAAACGTACTACACTTTCAGGAACAGTTTTGTATTTATTGGTCTTCGTCAATTTTCTTCCATAAGTAATCAAATTTAAAGTAACGACTTTTCACGTTCATTGTTTAATAGATTTCTTACCTTTACATAAATTCAACGAGTTGTTTTAACGATAAAAAGGGAAAGAGGCAAATGGTCTCCTAAAATTCCTCCCTTATAAAATATCTATGCGTTTTTATCTTTATTTATATTGTTTTTTATTTTTTTTGCATACGTTTGGGTGGCACCCTGGATGGTTTAGATTCACACTAGCAACATCAGCGGTGGTATATCATATTTTCTTCCACAGATACCTCTGGATTCGCATAGCCCTATTCGAACGTCAACTCGCCAAGATCATCGAGCATCTAGTCAATAACGCTACCCGTTACTACGAGAGAGACGCCTTGGTGGTCGATCCCGATTACGGCAGCATCCTCAGTTCACTACTAGTGGGTCCGTGTGCTTTGGAGTACTCGAAGGCGAAAGCACCGACGTGCTTTTGGACTGACCCACCTGCAGACGAATTGGTGAGTTTGAAAGCTATAATGTAGCTTCGACAATTTGGTACTCCATTTTGGGTCACAAAAGATGACGTCGTAAATTCGTGGCCCAAAATGGAGTATCTACTTGCGTTGTACCCGTTCCTATGGGAATTTTGGGTTAAAAAAGTAGTCTATAACCTTCCTCTAAAATGTGGCTATCCATTACAAAAATAATTATTGAAATTGGAGTGGCACTTTCTAAAGCGCTTTAAGTGCTTTCAAAAAAACAAGAACTCAAACTCTTTACTATAGGTATTCATATAAATGATATTACATCCAACAGGTTCAAAGGCACAGAATGTCTGCCGGAACCACCACGCCTCCGTCAGTCCGGAGACCGATTCTGAACTTCAAGAGAAGTTTGAACGCTTCATCAGATGACTGCAGCAATTCTAATACAGGTAACACATCGCAGAAACGTGTCAATATGTTTTAAGAATGCACTATTTGTGTGTGAACCTCACATAACCTTTATTACTGAAAACTATGAGTTCAGAATAACACCGTCTTTTTTTAATTTAACGTAATTTTTTAAATTACATCTATCATTTGAAATGAGAATTAAAAATACATAAAAAGTCTTTGTATAAAAGCAAAATATTTGTTTTCATATATAGATATTGCGTTGTTTTACGAGTAATTTTATCCTTCATATTGTTTTATAGGTACGAATAAAGTGGCGGGATCTAATGCCAAAGACTACGTGGAAAGTTTACACCAGAATTCAACGGCCACTTTGTTGTATGGAAAAAACAACGTGAGAGTACAACCTGTAAGTGATCATAAAAGCGTATCATATTATATGAGCAACGTTATTGTACCATGAATTAGAGTGTACAATAAAAACACAATATCATGTTTGTTTTAAGCTGCCATTGTTCTTCCAAATACATGAACGAATAGAAAGCTCAATTGTGAAATGGGAGAAGTCTCTCTAAACGACATAATTAAATTAAAACATTTCAAATATTTTAATAATTAAGAGTCATTGTTAAACCCTTATAAGGTTTCAAAATATCAAAACAACTTCAAACTCGTCAATTGATCCTTCGCAGAAAGACATTGAAGAACCAATGCCTGGCTACTTGAGTTTACATCAAACGGCGGCCGGTCTGATCATTAAGTGGACTCCTAATCAGCTAATGAATGGATACGCAGAGAGCGAGGGTATTGACAAAAGGTACGCCCGTGTCACGTGTGGTTGCTACTAGCATGTCGTCAACGTAAATGTTGCAGTTGTTTTGTATATAGATTTTTTTGTGATGTTTTCGAGTATTTTTTTAGACGTATATTCATTTATTATTTTATTTTCCAAAAGCATTCAATGTAGCCAGTAATTGCATGTAATATTTATGTGTAAAGTTTATTAAGAAATGTTCTAGCAAATTGTTATTTGGTAAAACACTTGAACGAAGTCTGTTGAAAATTAATTACAGAATCTCTAAAAGAAGATATATAAATACAACTTGTCTTATTCGAGGTAATTAGAAAACTTGTAAACTAGAAAAACAAGTCTTCGAAGTTTGTGTATAATCAGATTTGTGTTTACTTTGTTCAAAACTTTGAGTGATGGAATTGTTCACCAACCATGTAATACTGGCACCTACACGTACTTTGTTACTTAATATTACTTTGCAACTTTTCTCTCCTTTGTTACTTTTATTACTCTTTTATTACGCCCAGTTATTTCTTTCGGGACTTACGTTCAAGTACTTATGCTATTAAAATTAAAAATATTTTAAGCTGAAACTTTCCAGACAAGTTTGTAATTCTTTGTGAAAGTTAATCCTCTGGATGAACTTGTCTTGTTTTGGACAGTTCTTAGTTTCTTTTTGACATTTATAGAGTTGCGTAATTGAGTACCTATCAAATTACTCGACCGGTCTTTTGGTTTTAAGTTTTATTGTTAGTTTTTTAACCAAGTTTATCCACTAATTTTTTTCGCAATTTATATTATATTGTTCTTCTTCTTCATCGAGTGGATGGTCAACCTGACCAATCCTGGTTTTAGAGTTATAGAGCCGCCAATTATTGTTAATAATTCATAAGGCAAATACGTGTTATAAATACATCTTTTTGATACCTAGTTAAACGAAAACCACAGTAAATTGTCAACTTAACCCATTACTTTGTTTCATAATTAGCGGCAGTGTCAATTAGTGTTATATTACACGCGTTCACTCCGCTTGTTAGCACAAAAGTACCATTACATTGTACAGGTCGATTAGCTAGCTGGCAACAAATACATCGTTTCAAAGTCACTTTAATATAATTACAAAAGAACAATTGTGAAAGTAAATTGTGTTTATGTCAAGTTCCTTTAAATACAATTGCCAAAGCAATATAGTCTTTAGCTAATCGACTTAAAGTACAACATGTGTGTAGTTTGTGTAGCTTGCTTCGTTGCCACCTAGTGCATGAGTCCGCGTGCCCAAACAAATGTGTTATGTGCAGCGTAGAGCCCTGCACAGTCTACAGGCGTAACTGTGCCGGACCTCTGTGTATTGATTGGTATGTGTTGTTTGTTATTTTTTGCTTTTAGTTACCTAAAAATCATTATTTATGTTTAGTCTTTAAGTTATAAGTTTTGTTTTAGTATCTTTGTTTTCATTTCGCATTGTTTTGTAATCTATTTACCGTAAGAAGGTAATTTATTAAAATAGTATGATACTAAAATGGGGGAAACCGCGGGCGCTACTTACATTAAATATTTTAATTCGAAATCGTTGCCTACGTAGATAAATCTTTCAAGTTAATTATAACGAAATTTCATTTTATTCTTGATCGGTTCTTCTCCAAAAACGTTTACAATATTTCCAATTCAAATATTGGTATAAGCTTCGCAAAATATAACCCCAAGCAGCCTTCAAGATCAAACCCTTTTATAAAGTTGATTCTTTTTCAAATTGCAATATAAAATTGGTTTTTCAGCGTTTACTGGGCGATGTCCTTGCAAGTGTGCGTTTGGGAGGTGGTATATGTACACGTACATCGATCGCAGGCGAGCGATGCTCTCATTTTAGTTGGACAAGACGGAGTTCAGCGACCTCCTATACATTTTCCAAAAGGTATAAAACTCTTTGTTATTAAACCTTTATTCGAAAACAATGAATATTTCATGAATCACCTAATATCTTCATACTGGCTGATAAAACCATTATTTTCTTCAACAGGTGGTCATTTGCTATCGTTTTTAAGTAATTTGGAGACTGGGTTACTGCCGCATGGTCAGTTAGATCCACCTCTATGGTCGCAAAGGGGGACTGGAAAGGTAAACGAACAATTTTTTTAATCTATTTATTGACAAAACCATAAACTCACGACTGGTCTCAATGATCTCCACCGGCAATGTCAACAATCAGATCAAGTTGCAACGTTAACAAACAAATCAAACGAGAACACATACTCAAGGAATTTATACTGACTTTTCCTCTAGGTATTTGGTAGAGGCAAAACGAGGAGACGTCCAATGCCGAGTCTGTGCGAGAGCGGTGAAACAGAAGACTCAGAGTGGGAAGAAATGGCTGGAGACTACGTGTTCAGGATTGTGAATAATGCTATCACGGATCGAGAAGGTAAACATGGCGGAACTGTAAGGATTCCTTGGAGATTCGGACCCATATAAGAAGATAGTTTAATACGTTACCAAAGAATTTAATTTACTTAACTGAAGTCCAATAACTGCTATCAGTACTGCTACTTGTATTTACAATAATAGATTAGTAATCTGGGGTAAGTCACATGGTAAACAGGCATCCTACTGCCTTGTGTGGTTGCGGATTTTCTGGTATGGATTCCTCGGATAAGTTTTCGGCATACTAATCAGAGCAAAGTAAAGATGGGGACATTGACGATTGTCGATGATGATGAAAGATATTTCATGTTGGTGTTGAATAAAGGAACTGGGTTAATTTGTCTCTCAAAACTCTCTTATAACCCGTCGTTCTGTACTGCAGCGATACGCCACTCGTTGCTGGAGCGCGTGGTGTGCTCGCCGCCGCGCTCGCCGCGCCGCCCGCTCGCCTCCACATCCACGACGTCATCGGACTCGTCCACGCTGTCGGTGGACTGTCCGGCGCCGACCAACGGACACGCGCCGCCCGCGCCCGTCGTGCACCAGCCTGTGGAGCAAGTTAGTACTCAGCTGTTTCGTCACATGTTGGGCGCCATTTTAAAAGATATGGATTAAGAGGTCTGCAGCGATCATCTAAGGCTCGTGGGAATTCATATTCCATTAATATATTATTTTTCGCTACTTTGTAGTTTCGCTTTCTAAGTGCATTTATGATCTCCTGATATTTTGCTACCATATAGCAACGACACTGAGTCGTATTTAATATTCGATCGAAATGACTTATTTATGGTTAGGTAAAAGTGAAAAAAATTCGGATATTTGTACAAGCAAAGTTAAACTAGTATATTTCAAAAAACTGGCGCCCACCGTGTGACACCAAAAGTACTACAACTGAGTTTGTTCAACTGCTTAGGTATTGTTAATGTTTTCGAAGTCGGCGTCCATCGAGTTGGTGTGCAGTACGATGCGTCGGCAGATCATATCGCGAGCGTTCTACGGATGGCTCGCTTACTGCAGGCACTTGTCTACTGTGAGGACGCATTTGAGTGGACTCGTGCACCCCAATATTGTACCTAGAGGTAAATATTTTCTGTAATATTATGAGTATGCCTTGTATACAATTTACAATGTAACTATATGTTATTTATAATCCTTATCGAGCTAGCTGTTCGTAACAAAAAGCCAACTTTACAAATCCCTTCATCCCCAGATAATGCACTCATTCATAAAGTCATAGAAACAAATGATATTCCAGTACGTTAAGAAATTAGGTTTGAACAAAATCTATTGTCATTTATAGAAGGTGCTGAAGGAGGTCTTACTGAAGAAGTTTGGCGATCAATGACGGATGAACGAGGCGCTGTCAACGATAAGGACGAAGTGTACAGACTGGTGTACTACGGCGGAGTCCAACACGATATCAGGAAGGAAGTGTGGCCGTATCTACTGGGGTACTATGAGTAAGTTGATTTAGAGAAGGTGTAAGTCTGTTTTAAAGAAAGTAATTTAACAGTAACTATCTTAGTATACCTTTACACGCGCGGAGTTTTTCAGAATACATGTATCTTATCGAATATACATAATACAAAAGACTGGAGAATTGAGGATCTCGTTTTTTCATAGTCAGTGAAAAAGTCAAAATCACAACACTTAAATAAATCATATAAAAGATCTTTCGACTAAACCGGCCAAAATTTTGAATAACCTTCAAATTATTTATACCTTCTTTCCTAGGTTCGGCTCAACAGCTGAAGAGCGTGTAGAACAAGACGCGGCGTGTCGGCGACAGTACGAGACAACCATGTCGGAGTGGCTTTGTGTGGAGGCTATAGTGAAGCAGAAGGATCGGGAGCAGACGGCCGCTAGCATTGCGAGGCTCTCCGAGGCGGCAGGGAAACCGAAACCGGTGGAGGTTGAGACTTGTGAGGTAATTTTGCAGTTAAACTATAATAAAGTATTGACCTATAAGATATAACAAAGTAAGACATAGTCAAAGGCCTACCTACGAGACATTATAAGCTTAACACAACTAGGTAGAGAGACACTATCACAGGGCAAAGCCTCTGTTCCTTCGCCTTGTACTTATATCATAAGTACAGTGATGATTCGACGATATCTTCATGTTTGCCCACTGCGGATGATTTCGAAGCTGAACCTAAGTATAATATTTGGAGTGTGTTTGTAGGAATGAGTGTCGCTTTTATAATTTAAGGCCATAAATTATATTAATATGCGTGTTATGTTGTTTTAGGTATTTGAAGACGACTGCAGTGTTATATCAGACAATCCACCGATAGTATCTCCAGAGCCAAGCGAGACCGAACAGAGGAGAATCGATTCAAAACCAGCGCTGTCCCGAGCGCCGAGCATAGATGAAGTAGACAATATTGAACTAGACGTGGACGAGAAAGAGAAGGAACGAGTCAAACTCAACGGAGAGACTGAGACGGGTGATACTAGGGATGTAGATAGTCTTAAAGACGAAGATGAGGTGCATTTGAAGAGTGTTGTCAATAACCCTGACATGAGAAGGGAGAGTATAGCGGAGATAAAGAAAATAGCTGAAGGTATAGTTCAGAAAGGCGAAGGGAGAGGTCTTTTGTGCAGCGTGGACAGTGGAAATGTGAACTTCAATGGAAACGATTTAAAGTCATCAATTGATGAGGGCCAGACGCAGCAGCATACTAGTGTTATTATTACTAATCCGTCTGTGGATTTAGTAGCTTCTGGATCGCCGGTTTCGGGAGGAACAACAGGTGAGAAACTCGCAATAGTTTTGTTCAGTACTTAATTTTGCTACTTAGTTTAAGCAAGTTTCTGTCTGAGCGCTTCCGTGCTTCGGAGGGCACATAAAATTGTCTGTCCCGGTTGTTGCAATCGTTTGACCATGTCGGAGGTCTTTAGGCGGTCTAAAAACTCCGGAAACAGGGTTGGCCACTAACCTACTCGAACTTACTGAGTATTTGTTGAACTTGCAGCCAACGTGAGTCCGTCGCGCAGCCCGCTGGGCGTGGTGCGCGAGGAGTCGCAGTCAGCGGGCGCGTCGTTCGACACGCTGGAGCCGGGCGCCGAGCCGCGCGTCGAGAACCGCTCCAACTGCGTGTCGCCCGCCAGCTCCAACGGGGGCGTGTACTCGGTCAGTTCACCATTTCCTGCCTTCGTTACTTGGTGGCTGTTTAAAGAAAAAAAATACGAACAATATATAGGAAAGAGACAATGAGTGTTTCCACAATTCTTCTTCTTCATACCGGGTCGACAATGATTCACATTCACATTAACAATGATTCACTATACAAATTTTGTAGAAAGGAATAGTTTTCTACATTACCAAAATGTATGGGCGCGACCCATGCGCGACCCCACTAAATCTGGGAAATTAACCGATTCCGAACAATCTTTGTTTATCATTTTTGTTTATATGAAATCATTCATCATCAATCTCTCGAGGCCAAAAGTTTTGCCGATTTGACACGCCGTTTTTTTATGGTATAACATGATCGGATTTGTTGGTCCTTAGTTGGATTACTCACGTATTGATTCTTTAAGACATTGATTTTTCTCACTTTCATGTACTCTTAATGATGGTGATGATGATGATGATCGTTTTCAGAATGAACTGGTGGAGAGTTTCGCGTTGAATCTTCATCGCATTGAGAAGGACGTTCAGAGATGTGACAGGAACTATCCGTTCTTCACTGACGAGAATCTGGACAAGTTGAGGAATATCATGTGCACGTGAGTGGTTACTTAAATGTTGTTGAATTCCTAATATTTATTTCATCATTCACTTCTAATACATCACAAAAGATGCTGTATTTTTCAGTTTCATGATTTATTTACACTTTATAAAGACTATTTTTATTTTTGACCCATCGTGGGTCGTTAAATTTTATTTTTTTAGTTTAAGTAATGTGTCCCATGTGCACGTACACATACCTATCGCTAACACATGTTTTGGAAGGGGTTAAACGAATGCCAGTAGCGGTTAGGTCGCAAATGTGGGCGTGTGATTATGAATGGGTGCGTCTGTTTTCACATACATGGCAGCTTCTTTTGCGTGAAGTTCGTTGGTCTTTTGGGTGTTTATTATTGTATGATTCGGTGATTCAGCTACGTGTGGGAGCACCTGGACGTGGGCTACATGCAGGGCATGTGCGACCTGGCGGCGCCGCTGCTGGTGACGCTGCGCGACGAGGCGCACGCGCACGCGCTCTTCACGCGCCTCATGGGCCGCGCGCAGGACAGCTTCCCCTCCGGACAGGCCATGGACGCGCACTTCGCCGATATGAGGTATGGAATGACGTGTAGGAATGACTACTTTGTGTAATAAACATTACGATATTTTTAAACTCGAGGTCAAACTTTTCAATTCGGAAGCTTGACCTCGAATTTTTGGAAGTCGGTGTAAATGTGTGTGGACAGAAAACAAATGACAAACCCAAGTGAATGAATGAAAACTGTTTGGTAATGAAGCTTTATGCTATATTATGATTTATATGATTGGTGGAAATGGGTTTAAGTAACATAGATCAGGTGGAAAATTAAAGATATTGAAAGGGCCTTTAGGCTACGGCTTACATACAGGTGCTTGGATTGACTTACTTGAACACACTTGTTACGGATGTTCCAGGTCTCTGATCCAGATCCTGGACTGTGAGCTGTACGAGCTGATGCACGCGCATGGCGACTACACGCACTTCTACTTCTGCTACCGCTGGTTCCTGCTCGACTTCAAGCGGGAGATGCTCTACCAGGACGTGAGTCGGATCTCTTATCTACCTCGCATTTGTTTTCTACTGCGGGTTGGTGTTGTCAAACCCAGGATATAAAGTGATAATGCCGAATCCTCCTTGAGGATGCTTACTTACTTTTACTCACTGTACTGATTTTTGGTGAGATGAGAGGCATTTGCCCAGCTGTGGATCATTACAGGCTAATACTTTACTTAAGTTTCTAATTTGAGGGTCAAGTTAAAGTTAGGTTACGTTAAAATCTCCGATGCAAGGCCATGGCCCATCACGTATACGAATTCCATGAGCTGACGTACAACGATCAATGTTTCTTTAAGTGTTTTACTTTAGAAGCATTACTATTCTACGTATTACATTGGTGTGTATGGACAACGGTCGTTGCAGTTCCGTTTTACTCTACAACTTTGACTATGACAAGGTTGTACGTAGTGCGTGGGCTGAACGTCCCACGGCCTTTGTTTCCCTAAGGTATTCTCCGCGTGGGAGCTGATCTGGGCGGCGCGGCGCGTGTCGTCGGAGCACATGGTACTGTTCATCGCGCTGGCGCTGCTCGAGACCTATCGTGACGTCATCCTCGCCAATGCCATGGACTTCACTGATATCATCAAGTTCTTTAACGGTCGGTATTTGCTATAGAGTCTATTTTTTCGTACTTGTCCCAAAGTGTGGACCAATGTCGACAATTTTCCAGCCGAAGGCGATTGCTCATGAAGAGGAAAAAGGTTTAATGATTTTATTTCATTTTTACCCTCTTAACATTTTTTCTCTTCAGGAGTAGTCGTCTTCGGCTGGAAAATTACTAAATTGAATTTTGACTTAATTCTAGCGAGGTTGTCGATTTCTTTTGTTTGATAATCATTTCAGACAAAAGGAATAAATTCATGTTTTGTTTCGATTTCAGAAATGGCCGAGCGTCACGATGCTCAAGCTGTCCTGTCTCTAGCCAGAGATTTAGTACTACAAGTTCAAACCCTAATAGAGAACAAATAAGTATCAATTTACAAAACTACCTACAAATATTTTATATCCACGAACTGTATCACAATGGAATAAGGTATAAATTAGTTTAAACGTCGAAATACATCATTTAATGGTGAATAAGAAAGTAAATTAAACAAAAATATTGAATAGACATATGTTTTTAATAAATGTAGAGATAGAGGAAATTATATTGAAAAAAAAACATTATCTAGATGAAATTTTTAAAATCGATGTTGACATGTGTACCTCAAATTATAATTTGCTTTACGTGGATCTAAAAATGGTCGTTATTTACATTTTAAAAATAAGTAAATGTGACAAATTTTAATTACTGTAGCGTAGGATTTTAGGTACTAAGTATTTATCAAGAATAATATATTTACAATATATAAACTGTGTAATTGTGATCGAACAAAGTTAGTCCGTTCTATAAAAAAACTATTCTTATTGATTCTTCAACATAATATAACTGAAGACGCAACGCAAAATCACATGAATAACATGCAACAAGAACTAAGAAGCCGTCAATTCAAAAAATGACACTCGCCGTTATGACAACTGTCACAATTTAACAGATGTCAAACGAAATTGTCACAATTTGACAGTTGTCAAATGTGGAATGTAATGATATAAAATGTCACATTATCATCTATTGATTATCTATTTAAACAAATCAGTAGACTAAAATTAAGTAAAAAATTATCATAAAATATCGAATGTAGACTTCAATGTATTCGAAAATATAAAGTGTTATATTATAGATACTAATAAAATGAATATATTTACATAAAAATATATATTATATATTATTATACCTAGTTGTTTTAATGTTTATGAGTCATTCGATCATACAATTATACTATCCAACACAGCGACTCGACTGTGTGTTGAAAACATGATGATAGAAGATATGATGTGACAAATACTGTGGGCTGATTGGTGGAAATTAAATTGTTACACCAATAAACGCACAGTATTTATCACATGATATCTTGTCACATTCAGTCGCGTAGTTGTGCGTGTACTCATGAATAACCGGCTTATACCTAAGTCTAATATAATATGTCAATGCATTTTTCATACAAATAGTTCAATACATTTTTGGGTGGCTCTCTGTGTGGATAAACCGTTCTTCGTGCAAACATATTGTGTTGTTGCTGTCAAAAAAAAAGCTGTGTATTAAAAAAAATGTTTTTACACATAGAGCCTCTTGCAAAGATGAGTAGAAGTACTTTTCTTCTTATGAGATTTAAAAAGTGAATTAATTTGACTGATTTTCCAACCAAAGACAATTATTTCTATATAGAAAATGGATGTTGGGGATTGGAGATGTTTGGCTTCAATGATGGGGTTGAAATCAGTAAACCTTTTTCCACTATAGAATGAATTGTCTTTGGGTGAACTATCGGCCATATTTGTTTACAATTTAAATCCCGAAGAAAGTCTACCTATTGTATGTTTACTAATCATAGACGTACCTTGTTATACAGGGTGATACCGACTCAGCATATCGCTTTACGTAAACTTCCCCCTGTGCCTTGTCAAAAACAGCACTCTCACATCAATTATTGCACCCTCCTGTATTATTTCTTTCTTAATTTAAATAAATATAACATTTATTAAAGACAAATTGAAACACAAATAAAGTATTATGTCTATTTAAAGATTTTTTATACCTCAACATTTTCATAGATTTCGCACTTTTATGAATGTGTACAATAAGCAGTTTTATAACACTAGATGTTGTAAATGTATGCAAAAATAATGTCTATAGGTGTACATCATTAATAAAAAATATTATAAAATCCGACTACAATAAATTAAAAGTAAATTAAACTTTTTAAGGTATGTACTCTCTGTGTTAAAATAAATAAAAATAGCCCATAGACATTAAAAGTATAGTCAACTTACATCATACCACAGAATAACAAAACTGTGACTATCGCGTTTACCTTTATGAAGGAAGAAAAGATCTAAAAAAAATGTTACTAAATAAAAATAAATAATCTATCAATATTAAAGCTTTTTGTTGTGGTTTTTGTACTAATTAAAGTTTTTTAAAGTACTAATTCCTTATTTAAAATAACAGACATTTCCATTAAATACCCAAATGTCTTTTAGAATAAAAAAGTCAGATTAAGTCTTCTTACCAAAGTGGTTGGCCACCTGATGGCCAACAGAATTAAAATGAATAATATTATGTCAAAAACGTTTCATATGGAAAGTTGTATTGCGTAGGTGTGTTTCTCTTATTTTAATACATTCGGGCAGAATTCAGATTTTTTTAAAGTAATTTTTTTATCGACCGATATTTTAAACGAATAAGGAGTTTGTATCTTATAGAAAACTTAAATAAATATTCGTTAGTTATTCGTAAGACTAATCATAGTTAGCGCTTCCAAGTTTTAATTATTTATTGTAGGTACTTGAATTTACGTAAAACACCATTTTGTCCATAAACGTCGTAAATCGAACAACAAATTCCATCATAATTTTAAGAAATAATGAAATGTAATTTATTTTGTGAATCGTCTATCTCTTATATTCTGATATTGTCTTTATAGATTTAAATATATAAAAATATGGAAATATATATCTTAAAATATTGTATATTATAATAATATACTATGTGTTAAATTAAGGCTTTAATGGTACCTGCAAGAGACCGGCTTTTTAAAGGAATTACGGAAAAAAATATTTATTTAAAAAGTCGATTTTGAGTTTGGTGTTACTAAAAAGTATGATTTTCGCGCTTTTCAAAATCGATGTCTGTTTATGATAATATGTGATCGTTATACGCTTATGTCTCAACAGTTTTGTAATGGCCTAAGTCCAAACCAAGCTGAGCTTTTTCTGATGTGTTTTGAACACGAGAGGATGTGTCAAATGTAGATGATTTATACATAGGAGAGTAGGCGTTGTGTATTGAAAGTGAAGCACAGTTGATGACATAGTTTCTATAATCTACAGACAACGAAATCTTAAGGGATGTTTCGTCATTTGTTTACACACACAAACACACACATACATTTTATTAAAAATACTGGAGACTCAAGAAAAACCTTTTTCTACTGTACTACATTTTTATCACAATTTGAATTATACCGTCTTTTAAAAAATATGACTCTTACAGAGTGTAGATATTCTATACATCGGATAGCACAAGAACCCCTTAATCTTTTTAATGCTTTAAATACGCTTAAGAAACAAAATATATTCATTGCAAATTAAATATTATTTTGTACCAGATAGAACACAATTTAAAACGAACGTCATTTGTTCTTAAACGTATTTAGGCGCTTAATGACATTAAGATTTCTTGTTCAATCCAATTACAATACTAAACCTCATTAGGTATTTAGTTTCAATTCAAACCGTGCTTCACTTTTGATGAATCTGTCTCTCTTACTTAGTACATATTCTTTTGTTTAATGTTTTGGTACGTTTTAATAACTAATAGGCTTAAATACTCGTAGAATCAATAATTACAAAGGCCCAATATATATAGTTAGTGGCCTTCTTAAAACATTTGTTCACCAACCATGGTATGGGTGAAACTGTCATCTCGGGACAATATCTAAACAAATTAATAAAATTTAAGTGTCTGTTTGTAATATATAACGGTTTTTTACTAAGTGCATTATATAGATGTTATGCACACGATACATAAACCAAAAAAACATATTTTTAAATTATTGTCTGTTTGTTTAATTTTTGAAATGGCTGGACCAATTTTGATTGGACTTTCACTGGCAGATAACTTATAACAAGGAGATACTTGGGCTACTTTTATCCCCAAATTCCCGCGGGAACGGATACAACGCGGGTAGCACCGCGGGGCGTGGCTAGTAAATAATAAAAACACTGTTTTCAACATCAAATTATTGTGATTCATATTTGTTTACGATAAAGATGCTTACCTAAATGAGTTATTCATCTCATGAGTAATGAGTTACAATTACAATTATTATAATAACTTTGTAATTAGATGGTGTATCTATTGATATGTACTCTTCGGTTCTTTTCGTGATTGTATTTTCCCTTTTTCAATACACTTAATAGTTGAATGAAGTAATTATTGTCGACATTGATTTACTGGCAATAATTCGCATTATACTGCGGGTCGAATAACAAAGTTTTTGTAGCAAAGAAATAATGTGGTTACCTTTTTGCGTGTTGAAGTAATGGGGAATATTAACATAACCTTTTTTGAAATATACCATTTTATAAATCATACTTATTTTTATTTTTTTCATAATATAACTTCAATTGATTTTGTATAAAAAAAAAACATATTGTAAACTGTATTCAATATAACACTACCTTTTTTAAATAGTTACTTTGACTCAGCTATGTTAGTTCATTGCGAATGTTAAGCAACGTACATCTCTGCCCCTACTTAGATGGGTGAATGAAAGTGGCATTTCTATCAGCACGCTCCCGTGCTTGGAAATTTACGTTAATCCGTCGGTCCCGGTTGTTTCAATCGTTAGACCATTTCGGAGGTCTATAGGCGGTCTAAAAACTCACACAAGGTTGGTCACTACTCGAAATGAATGAATGAATGAATAGTTATAAACGTACCAAGACATGTTAGAATCATAAAGGCATAATGCATCGCACTTGTTAAATACATTAACTTAAGTGATATATTTAAAGTAATGATGTTTTAATGTACAGTTTTGTAGAAGTAATAACATGTAGAATGTGTAAGGATAATATGTCTTTAGTTATTATGTAATTTTTATTGCAATTTGTGTATTTAATCGGTTTTTTCTAATTGCAATAAAATGGAGAAAGATACATTTCCCGTTGGACCCGTTGGACACGAGGGGAAAATAATTCCCGTTTTTATTACCCTGAATTTGTTTGACGTAAATTATTTGTGTATTTAATCAGTTTTCTAATTTTGATGTTCATTGCAATAAAATGGAGAAAGATACATTTCCCGTTGGACATGAGGGGCAAATAATTCCGTATTTTATTACCCTGAATATGTTTGACGTAAATTAGACAGCGAATGGAATTATTGGTTGGAGCTTAACGTATTAATCAGTTGTACCCAAGAAACCTTGTATTGTGGTTTTTGAGATAGTTTACTTTGTCCCATATTTCGTGACCTTATCGAATTTATGTATCACCTACACACCTAACACAGACTATCCTAAAGTGAAATGTAAAATTATTTTTGTGTAATTCATCATGTTATTATTATATAATATTTCTATTGAATATTATTTGTTTTATTGATATTTAAATAGAAATGGTGCATCCAAAAAGCGTTATTCCCTTTTTCACTATTCCCAAAGTCCCTGTGAAAATATTACCTGTTTCCAAAATATTACTATTTTGACCTATTTCAATAAATTTATTTCATTATTTACAAATATGTGGTAAAGCTTGCATATATTCCTTTTTAAGTAGGTAAATAAATAAAAAATCTAATCAATATATTACATTTATTTACAAAAAAAACTAAATAATTGTTATAAATTTTCCTTTATGAGTAGTACTACGTTATTAGTGATTGTTGTTGTAGGAACTTGTTATTTAAATATAAACTTACATAGAAGAGGTCCCGGGACAATGTTTTACAAGTAAAAATATATTTTTAATTAAAACTACGTTTACAGATACACTTCACTTTTATATTATTTTAGATTTTTATTAGACGTTTCACAGATCAGTCTCTCTGGTAGACATAGTTTCAATTCAAAATGAGTAGTGTCCACTTAAACTTAAAGAACCAATAAGTATTAAAATATATATGTATTTTCCTAATAACTTCTACTATTAATTATCTAGCAAGGTTCAGTGGTAATTGCCTTCCCACCTGTATTTTATTTTGCATCGTCACCGTACAATAAAAAATCGATTGAGCCTTACTTGGTCAAACCGTCATTGGTGCAAAGAGATTACAATACATAGATTCTTAAATATGCACACATTAATTAATTTCTGGATACGCCTTTCGTATTATCTCTTTGACAGAGTCCGATAACTCATCCACTTGTAATAAATCTTTGTAGGACGAAGGGAATTTGACGTATTTGTCCCAGGTGTGGATCTCGTCGAAAAGTCTCTGTCCGGGGCACTCTGTCTGTCTGACTTGCCTGTGACCCACTAGTTTGTATTCCTTCTTGATGTAGCCTAGTTCGACGCCAGTAGATATCAGCTGTTTGGTGGTCTTGATCTGTTTGGATGATGGTAGTTGGGCTAGGGATTATAGAAAAGAAGGTTAATTTAGGAATGACAAATATGAGAGTTGTAAATGTGATAATGAGATTTTTCGACTGAGCATAAAAAAATTGACATTTATTTTTACAGATACTTACAAGTAGGTTTATAATATCTTGGTTATTTGATTGAAATCTAAATTAGGTAAAATTCCATTAAATTGGATCTTAAATAAAACCTATTTTTATAACTAACATTTTTAAAGGAAAATTGCTATGAAGTGGTAATCTTCGATTCAGTAGGTAGTTATATTCTTCACTTACTTGTCCAATTCCCAATGAGGCAGATCCCAATACTGACCGTGTTGAAGTAGAGAGCGTGGGCTCCGAGGATGGTCCATCCTCGACCCTCGTACACTACTCCGTCACTGCCGACTGCGAAACTGAAATATAAAGTTATGAGCTCGCGAAGCTATGCCGTCTTGGGTTGTCAAGACACCCTTGTAGTATGGACAAAACATGACAATACAGGGTAAATTTGTTTGAGTGTTGGTTGATTATTCTCTTAGTAAGTTGTTATAGTCTGGGGTCATTACTATGAAACACTTTTCAAAACACTTAACCCACTTCATAAAGTTAATAATAACTGAAAATAAAGAGTTTCTTTAGATTAGAGTAGGTACCATTACAGGATGGTTCGTCTATCTTCGAGTTCCGACTCCATTACGCTTAATTGTAGTCTGATAAAATTGCAAAATAATTCGATGGTAATAAGATTTTAAACTCCTATTTTGCGGGCCGTACACGATCAAGTTCACCGACAAGTTCCGGTATCCATGTGTATCGAACAATACCCTGTACCCATGTTTATTGAACAATAAATTTAATTGAATTGAATTGAAATTGAATTGAAAAAAGTTTGCAGCACTTGATGCAGCATCCAGTATCTAAACTTGACGGTGTATAGCTATAGGTGTGCCTGACAAGTTTACTTACACCGCCAAGATTACTGAACGCCGCATCAAGTCCGCTAAAACATGACAGTAAATTTGATCGTGTATGGTCTGCACAAAATAGCAAAGCAACTCACTGGTAACCTATGTCCCACCACCCACGCCCATCCATATGGTAATTCTGTATGCTCTTCATGGCCTTACTGCATTCCTCCTTACTGTGACATGCTGGTGGTGTAAGTGAGTGATGGATAGTCACGAACGGAACTGGTGTTGTTAACGGGGTGGTGGTTTTGGGAGATCGCGCAGACCAATCTGATCTGGAGACGAACTCGAAATCGTAGCTTTGAACTTCATTTTCAACTACTTCGCCTGTGGAAATGAAATGTTTATTAAGTGAGTGAGCACAAAATATGAAGATGTTTATAAAGTGGCCATATAGCAGGTACCTTAATCATTTTTGCGAATAGGTGCTCATTTTGTGTATGTAATAGGTAATTATGTTATTTTTAAAGATTCTTATTTTTTATCTCTGTCGTTTATGATATCATTACTTATTATAAAACAAAGTCCCCGGCCGCGTCTGTCTGTCTGTATGTCTGTCTGTCTGTTCGCGATAAACTCAAATACTGCTGCACGGATTTTGACGCGGTTTTTTTAAATAGATAGAGTGATTCAAGAGGAATGTTAAAATGTATAAAAATTCCCGAAATTCCCAAGGGAACGGGCACAACGCGGGTAAAACCGTGAAACCGTGAGCAACCGCTGCTAGTTGGATATACTCGTAAGAGGGGATTCTGACAGAAATGTTCCACCAATCTTGATAAATGTTTGTTCATAAGAATCTAATAAAATATAGATTTAATTTGGTTTTTCGCTTAAATTGGAAATTTTGCCTTTGTTTTTACAGGAGGAAATATCATCAAAATATTTTTTATACGTAACTTTGCTTTATTTATAAGTACGATTATGAGATAGTTTTCTTATCAATAGATTGAAATAAAAAGCTAAAACTTTAATAATTACCTGAGGAATTTATATTCCCACCCAAAACACTGACACTCACACACGACATCCAAAAAAATATCCACATTTCGATTTCCTTTTGTAGAAACACTTAAAAATCTGCAAAGAAAATAAAACATTCAATTCACATATTGACTTGCGACGATTCGACAAAGATGTTTATAGATCTCCAATATGTTTACTACAAAATAGTTATCAATGAACTTATCTCTGACGTTGATAAAACACAATCTTCAAGTTTAAGTACTCTTATAGTTGGTACATTACAATTAATGGAACTACGTGTTCGATTTCATACATAATATCTAAAATTTGTAAGTTTTCTAATCTCAGGAACTAACAGTTCGACTCGAATAATTCTTTTTTTATTTGATCGTTGCTAGCTACAACTCAAGAGGAAGGCTTTTTTTATCCCAAAATACTTACGAAATTGAGCACTACGCGGGTTAAACCGCGAGGCACGACTAGTCTAATAATAAACGTATTAATAACTATCTGAGTTTTCCTATCTGAAGATGCTCTCGTGTCATAATCGCAATCGAGACTAGTATATTTTGAAATTATGGTTGTTTCCATACTGCAGTAGTACCATTACTACTTAGGTTGAAGTACGATAAATCGTTAAACTGTAATTTACTTTGAAACGCAGCATAGTCTGTAAGGCTCAAATTGTGCACTGATACTAAATTAGGTATAATATGAAATAGCTGTTAAGTACTAAATTATTGTAATAAAAATTATACATACATTTATTTCCGGGCAAGCTGTCGGTCGTGTTTACTCGTGTGATTACTACACGGGCAGTCAACAACTATATATAGAAAGACGCAAATCTCTATATATAAAAATCAATGCCACTTTTCGTTGTAATTGTATAACTCAAGAACGGGCCAAACCTCACCTATCCAAACCAAATGTTTAGGCTTTGTTCGGACTATTTAGTAGATGGTGTATGTGAAGTTTGCACAAAATCGGTCGAGTGGTTCTTAAATACCCACGGGAACGGACACAACGCGGGTAAAACCGCGGGGCGCAGTTAGTATAATATAATAAAGGTAATTTCTAACACTTCTCCCTTTAGGCGAGTGAGTTGATAAACTTTAGCCCCAATTACACCGTCACAACTCGATCAGTTCCCCTTAAACCTAGTTAACTAAACTGTGACCAAACCTTCAAAATTGATTGACTAAAACCGAATTCAGTTGACCGTCGTTTATATAAAAATAATAATATTATATTAATAAATAAATAATATTTAATATTTATATAATAAAATAAATAAAAACGGCGAATTTGGACCTTAATGAGATCGATTTATACTTTTGAATAGACCACAATTTCACGCACGAGTAATTAGTGATGTTATTCTTAAATGCTTATTTTTTGATAAGAATAAGAATAAGCGTGTAATATTGCAGCTCATTAGTGTATACTATTAAGTAGATACATCGCTTTATTTTTCGAATATATTATCGACTAGTACCGTACTAGTAGAATTTCGTGATAAAATGAATGCTATTTATCTGATGTATAACCGATATTACTTTAAAGTTTCATCCATAAATCCGTTCAGTAGTTTTTGCATGTAAGAGCAATATAGGTACATTCTCACATACTTTCGCATTTTTAATATTAGTACATTTTATGCGGTGGTTACATTAAGGTTAGAACTGAAACTCAGACACTATGTTAACACAAGCAGATTTGGCAGAAACCTATATACTTGAGAAAATATGCACATCACTTATTGACGTGTGCTTACCAATGACAGTTAATTACACATACAAACACAACACTCATCAGTAATTATAAATGTGATATCACAAAAACGAATACTACACTGTTTATACATTTACAAGTTCACATAAAAAATATTAGATTTACCTTACACTAGTTCTATCCACAAATGTGAAATATATTGTATTAAGACAAGTCTATAAATATATTTGTTTAAATACTGTAAAAATCTGACGTTTCACTCTCGGAGTTGCGACCAACTTGAATAAAACATCATAATATATAACCTTTATATATACAACACTTGCTTGTCCGAGGTGAATCCCCGGGTTGTTACAAACAGTTTGGCAATAAAGGAGTCTGCAGACATTCCGACAACCAAGAGTCAATTCTGCTGAATTGGATGAGTGTTATGTCAATTGGGTCACAATAGAATTTCAATAGAAAAGGTTTCGGCGCCTTTTGCTTCCAATGATGGATGGATGTTTGTTACTCTTTCACGAAAAAATTACTGAACGAATGTGTACTTATAAACAGTAATATAGGTTATCAGAATAACGCATGGGACACATTTAATCCCGAAATTCCCGCGGGAACGCGTTACAACGCGAGTAACGTCGCGGGGCGCTACTAGTAAAATCTAATTTCAATAGAAATGAATGTACATATCTGTGATCCAATTAAGACACAGTTTATTTAGTCGTTAGATTTGAATTTAACATATTTGACTCTGATTTGTTAACATCATGTGACTATCGAAAGCACGGCAGTTTTCCATTGAGAAAACAATTTTAGGGGTCTTATATAAATAAATAAATATAATTTTTTTTATTCACACACGGTTAATGAGACCTAAACTAAGGTCTAGGCTTGTAATATGGAATCTAACTAACTGATACTAACACATTTACATACACAAATACTTTATCTATACTAATATTATAAAGCTGAAGAGTTTGTTTTGTTTGTTTGTTTATTTGTTTAAACGCGCTAATCTCAGAAACTACTGAACCGATTTGAATAATTCTTTCACTGTTAGATAGTCTATTTATCGAGGAAGGCTATAGGCTACATTTTATCCCGAAATTCCCACGGGAACGGGCACAACGCGGGTAAAACCGCGGGGCGCTGCTAGTATGAATATATAATTGACATATAATTTTTTAATATGATCTACTAGTTTCCTATATCTATGCTCCTTAACAAAAAGTTCGACCATTATTTACTGTATAATTAAAATGATGCATAAAGCAATTGTTATGTGTATTCAAACCATTATCTTTGATTAGTCCAGTTAAGATGAGACGTAACTAATTTTATGTTAACGTCTTTATGTTAGCCATTTTGTTCTTTGTTACATCGATATTGAAATTGGATTGTTCCTTGTGGGTTCAAATTTCGTTCTCACTGTACAGTGTACTTGTAAAAAGTTGTAATGACATAATAACTCCATTGGTAATGTTATAAGTAAATAACTTACCTATTAGATAACTAATTGAATATTTGTGGTATTCGAGTTATTGCTGCTGTACTTATAATAAACTAGCAGCGCCCCGCGGTTTTACCCGCGTTGTGCCCGTTCCCGTGGGAATTTCGGGATAAAATGTAGCCTATAGCCTTCCTCGATAAATAGACTATCTAACAGTGAAAGAATTATTCAAATCGGTTCAGTAGTTTCTGAGTTTAGCGCGTTTAAACAAACAAACAAACAAACAAACAAAACAAACTCTTCAGCTTTATAATATTAGTATAGATTAATATTTACAGGACTATTTGACACACGGTTAATTAGACCCAACTAAGCTCCAGGTTTGTATTATGGAATCTAACTAACTTCTTCTTCATCGAGTGGATGGTCAACCTGACCAATCCTGGGTGTCAGAGTTACTGAGCCGCCAAAGGCCTCTGACATGGCTCATGTGACGACTACTATGCGTAGAAAGTAACCGGGACC
The DNA here is from genome assembly GCA_951394245.1 of Cyclophora punctaria. NCBI lineage: Eukaryota > Metazoa > Arthropoda > Insecta > Lepidoptera > Geometridae > Cyclophora > Cyclophora punctaria. The sequence continues at coordinate 5,890,732 of OX596189.1, forward strand.
GACGGCTAAACGTCTAACTAACTGATACTATTACATATAGTCACAGACGTCGTCGGCAACAACTATGTTTGCACATATGTAGACTCCGGGCGGGAATCGAACACGCACCACCCGACACAATAAACGCTCTCACATGCCACTGTGGCAACGTCCGTTTAGATGAGATGAGAAGCAAGTAAGTCAATAACATATCCTACTGGAGACAAAGGGTTATTGACTTACTTTCATTAGTCTGTAATTCTTCACTGCAAAGGTATGCTCACTGAAGATATCAGTACAGTGTAAAGGAGCTTAAGTATCTAGATTTTCTTGGTTTTCATTATGTAAATGTTGATGACGAAATCTGAAATATTCCATACAACTAATGGTGTTATAATCTCAACAACGACAATTATTGTCATTGAGTTTTTAAACTTCCGCAGTGAAATTAAATCTCGTCACCCGTCGCATATGATAATAGATGCAGCTATTATGTGGGTATGTGAATATATATGGGAGTTTTATCAAGACTAGTAGCGTTCCGTGATTTTACCCGCGTTGTAACCATTTCCCTGGAATTTCGAAATAAAAATGTAGCCACAACAATTTGGCATTCATAACTTAATCAATAAACGGCCGAACAAACAAAAAAACTAACTATTCAACTTTATTATTATAGCAAGCAATAAAAAGTTTTCTTTCGTTATATCGATGTTATATTAATAGAATTCCTTAATTATCTTTGAATAAAATAGTTCTAAAAATAAACTTATCTACTACAAAAAATATAAAAGATGTTGGCATCATACTTCGATTGAGCTGTTAGAATTAATAACATCTATAAAAACTTCACATTGGTGCGCCGTTAGAGCCAAATTTTCATTAAGTAAATCTATACTAATATTATAAAGCTGAAGAGTTTGTTTTGTTTGTTTGTTTGTTTGTTTGTTTAAACGCGCTAATCTCAGAAACTACTGAACCGATTTGAATAATTCTTTCACTGTTAGATAGTCTATTTATCGAGGAAGGCTATAGGCTACATTTTATCCCGAAATTCCCACAGGAATGGACACAACGCGGGTAAAACCGCGGGGCGCTGCTAGTATTCAATATCCATATTACTCTTAACCATAGATATTTGGTTGATATTTTGCTTCTTTTAGATAATTTAAGATATTCTTGGCAATTTAAAACCTTACTCTTGTATGTGGCTATCTACTCGTAACTCATAAAAAAAGTAGTCAATCTGGTAGATTGGCGCGTTTAAACAAATAAAAAAAAACTATTCATATTGTTTTTAACTCTCGACAGTAGAAGATAAAATGCCATTTGTTCATATTATAGAGTACTAGCCGCGCCCCGCGGTTTCACCCACGTTGTACCCATTACCGCGGGAAAATCGGGATAAAATGTATCCCATGTGTTATTCTGATGTATAACTTATATTACTGTAAAGTTTCATCTAAATCCGTCCAGTAGTTTTTGCGTGAAATAGCAACAAACATACATCCATTCTCACAAACTTTCGCATTTATAATATTAGTAGGACTAAATGTACTCGTAATCACACTGCCATCCATAACTAATGTGAACTAACTAATTGACATAATTTTTCATTCATTACACGTCAAATCACCGTAGACAGAGCTCTGTCTACGCAAATATAATCTATACTAAGCATTTGACGTGTCTAAGTATGTGCCTTAAAGCTTGACCAGCTAAATAAAACCAAGCAGCATTTAACGTTAATTCTTTAATTTGGATAGGATCCAGGATAAAAATTGTCCCAGGTGGATATCTCTTTAGCGAGCGCCGTTCCGGGGCACTCCGTCATCATGGTCTGGTTGTGACCGATCAGCTTGAAGTCAGGAGCGAGTACTCCAGAGGCTTTGCCGTTGGCGATCAGCTCTTTGGTGGAGTCCAACTGGATTTTGGGAGGGCGTTCGGCTGGAAACAGAAATTGCCTGTTAGATCGTGATGCTGTTTTTGACAAGTATGTTCATGGCATGACATGGCTTATTGGGTTTGTGAGAGTGCTTACTGTGTAAGGGGTTGCAAGTTCGATCCTCGCCTACATTATATCTAGACATAGTTGTTGACGATGACGTCGCGTCTAGGTGTCGTGCGTATAAAAGTATTTGTAAATGTATATATGTGTAGTATCCATCAGACGGATTCCAAATTATAGACATACTTTCCCTCCGGATTCCATATTATTTTTACGACTTTCCCGCCCGGTATTACTTTTATCGACCTTTTCTTTTGCTTTTCCCGAAGCCCGTTCCATCCCGCGGTTTTACCCAAGTTATGTCCGTTCCAGCGGAAATTTTGGGATAAAAAGAGCCTTTCACCTTGCCGTTGAATGTGGCTCTCCATTATAAAAATAGTTATTCGAATCGGATTGGTAGTTTCTGAGAATAGCGTTAAAACCAAACAAACTCTTCAGCTATACATTCGTATAGATAGATAGATAGTTTCAAGTGTATGATACTCACTCCTCCAGTCTCCAATAACACAGATGCCGATACTGATGTTGTTGGCCCTCCCCGCGTGTATGCCCATCACTTTCCACCCCCGCCCTTCATACACGCCCCCTTCAGAGCCCACGCAGAAGCTGAAAAAAACATACAAAAGTTAAAGTCTGTTATGTCCACTGGAGTACCCATAGGTTAGGGCAAGTGGGCATGGGTGTATAACAACTATGAATATATTTTAATAGTCCCTGGTACGTTCCAGATGGTGTATACCACGAAATAGAGAAGACAGTATGTACTGTACTCTTTCGTGGTGTATAAATATACCTGGACAAAATCACACACGGCTAATTAGACCCAAAGTAAGCTCTAAGCTTGCAATATGGAATCTAACTTACACTATTTAAACTATCACGATATGAACACATTGTAAACACTACCCAGTACCCAGTACCCTCGTGAACACGGCCGTTGCGACACGACCGAAACATTGAGGTATGCATTAAATGTTTAATTCGCGATTAAGTCCCGTCTAGATTAGTGTTTACAATGGAATCTAACTCACTGATACTACTACTTATACATACACAAATACTACTTCACGTTGTCTATGAATTATAGAATCGTTTATCCGTAACCACAGAATAATAAGTGCCGTAACTTCGTATGTTGACATTTGAGCTTGTTCGTTTTGGTCACAAAAACTGTTTTTTTCTAAGAAGTTTTCGTGCGGGTCTATAGGATGACTCATCTTATCAGGTGACCTTATCAATGACGCTCGGAAACCCCCGCACGTGGTAAACTCAAACATCGATAAATTGCATAAGGCAGCCTTTATTGATAAGCTTTGTAACTTACTTATTTTATTACGCGGTTTTACCCGCGTTGTACCCGTTCCCGTGGGAATTTCGGGATGAAAAATAGCATATAACCTTCCCGTTGAATGTGGCTATCTATTACAAAAATTACAAAAAATCGGACTGATAATTCCGGAGATTACCTCGAAAATACAAACAAACAAACAAGCTTACAAATTTTACCTCTTTATAATATGTGTTTAGATAGCACAAAACACATTACAATTACATAACTAACTGCTCTCTTATCTATGTACTCTATCTCTTACTTATATCCAATGTCTCCCCAACCTAACCCCATGTGGTAGTTCTGCATGCCTCTCATGTATCCCATGCAGGTGGGCGTGTCGAAGCAGGCTCCTGGGATATACGTGTGGTGGATGATGAGGTATGGCACCGGGGTCTTCAGCGGAGGCGTGTCGGTAGCGGGAGTCGCGTTCCAGTCTTCACGGGTGTAGTACGTGTATTTTGATTCTGGAATGAGAAGAAAATTTAAAGTAATAAATGAGTAGTTGTTTCACGTTGGTACTCAGACGTCAAATGATTCCTAAGTAAAGATTTAATGTTTGACTTCTTTTTTTTTAAATTTGAATTTGAATTAATGAATTTAATTTTTACACATCTATATATAAAAACTTCAAAATCCTGACTGACTGACTGATAATCAACGCACAGCCTCAACCGGTACACCTAGAAACATGAAAGGCAGGAAGGTTCTTCAAGTGACGTAAGTGCACACTAACAAAGGATTTTCGAAAATTCCTACGGGAACGGGCTCAAAGCGGGCAAAGCCGCGGGGCACTGCTAGTAAAGTATGAAATACGTTGAAAATTCAATTCAATTCAAGTAATTAAATGTCCATTTAATGACCGCCTCTGAGTGTGGTAGTAAGTACAAACGAGTACATGCAAGTCACCATCGTTAACATTTTGTGAACTTCCAAAATTTAAAAATCATGAATTTCATGTATGTGTAAATTGTGTATTCTTGATATAGTTAAAAGTTCGCTTACGTAATGTTCAGACACAGAATCGGGTCACTCTTTGAGGTTTTACACTAAATACCTTTTAACACTAGTCGGTTACCGGGTACCGACTGCAACCGTATTCAGCCTATAATAACCCAATAACTTTAATGCGTCATTACCTTGTGTCTGATCTACGACACCGCGGATTGCTTCAGATCACTCGTCAAAGATACAACCTCCTTTCCGCCCAGAGTTCCAACTCTAACCCATAATCACCCGACTGTGACGAACCCCAAAAGGATGGTTATGTATTTGACCTGAGTGTATGTATGTTTGTCTGTTCCTAGCTTCTACACGGATGAACCAATTTAGATAAATGAAACGTTAATTTGTATCACAGTCGTTTTTTTAAATATTTTATTAATTACTAGCTGTGCCCTGCGGTTTCACCCGCATTAATTCAGTCAATGCTTACCGTTTAAACCTTCCCTGGACTTTCATGAATATTTCAAGACCAAAATTAGCCAAATGGGTTCAGCCGTTCTCGAGTTTTAAGCAGACTAACGAACAGCAATTCATTTTTATTTATATAGATTTACTTCCACGGTAATTTAAACCAAAACATAATCACTTACCTCTGACTACAAATTTCGAATTACATCCCAGAAGAAAACAACACAACACTATCTGAACCAGAACGTAAACAAAATTCATTATAGTTTCGTTATCGGTTACTTGCGCGCTCTCTGAGATCAATATTATTACTGCATACTCTCCAATTTTGTATTGTGTTATAAACAACACGACATTTGCACACGATAAAGGTTAATTACGTACTTGATTGGCTTATTTTCCGTATCACGTGACTTTTGAGTTAATCCCCGAGAGTTCACACATGTTTAGTGTTTTTGACAGTAGAGGGCGGAATGTCTTACTCGTCGGCGGTAAAGGTAAGACAAATATTGCAAAAAGTGAGGGACATTACCTTACGTTTATAAGGTTTATTAGCTTACGTAGTTAACTATCGTATCATACATTATACTAGCAGCGCCTCGCGATTTTACCCGCGTTGTGCCCGTTCCCGTAGAAATTTCGGGAATGTTTATACACATAAACCATCCTCTTGAATTACTCTATCTATTAAATAATCCGCATCAAAATCCGTTGCGTAGTTTTAAAGATCTAAGCATACATAGGCACAGACCGACAGCCGAAAACGACTTTGTTTTACCTATACCTACTATGTAATGATAAGGAACACAGCGTCACGTGACCTTGAACCGGCCCGCACCCGCACTATGTGTCTTGTGCTTTAGTTAGAGGAAGAAGTATCGATGGAGACTGAAGGTGACTAGTAAATATTTTTAAAACAATGTTAGAAAATAATCTATTAGTAGAGCAAATAAGAGCCTTTGGCGGCTCAATAACTCTCGACACCAGGATTGGTCAGGTTGGCCATCCACTCGATGAAGAAGAAGAAGAAGAGCAAATGGTAAAATGAATTTTGTTTTCTTCAAATCGTTCCCAAATTGCACTCCTCTTGCACCTTTGCACCCCTGTTGAGTGCCTATCCATTGACGCGGAGCGAGCTGACTGGATATTTTACGCAATCCTATTGGTTAATATTTGTCCGTTTCTCCGCTCCGCCAGCTCCGGGCACCGTTAGGATGGTGATGGCCTTAGTATAAGTAAAGTTCTCTTGCAGGGGTATTATTAGTAAAATGAAAGTATCAAATAATATCACCATATACTACAAATTTATTCACAAACCCTTTGTACATTATCTACATGTTTTTTAATTAGATATAATAAGAGCTTATCGTTTAATAGAGTATAAAGTATTTACATTATTCTTCAATAAAATGCCATAAAAAAATAATAGCCGCCAGCGGCATAATCTAACTGTTAACAAGCCGAGACCAATATCAGGGAAAATCAAGCCAATCGGACATTTTATGTTTTTTTTTAAATCCATAGAGTTTATTGCCATATCAAAAAAGTTTTAAAAGATGAGAGGCTGCGTTCTTTATTTAAACATTATTGACGAAGTTGCTCCATGTTCTAATTTCGTTAAAAAGCGCGTTGCCGGGACACTCTGTAGCAACCGCTTGTCTATGTCCAATAAGCATGTAGTTGTGAGCGATGAAGCCGAGGTCTACGCCAACTTTGATCAGGTCTTGAGCGGCTCGAATCTGGACATCAGTAGGCCGTGCAGCTGGAAATGTTGCAATAGAAAAAGATTAGGGTAAATTGGACTGTTCCCTTTATGTTAAGTGCTTAATTAGCTGAACTTAAATTATCTGCTTCATCTACCTATACCTATTATGATAGACACAGGACAATGGGCAGGTTAACTATTGCTATTTCCAACTCTGCTTTTGCCTAAGCATGGGTACAGGGGTGGCACTGTGACGACTTCTTGCAATTTTATGGACGAAGAACTCAAAATTGTAGCGCTAAGGGACAATACTGAATACATATTTCTAAAAAAAATCATATCTTTGCCACCCCTTTCCGTTAGATAGTTAGAATTGCCATAGTTTAGTAAAGCAACCAATTTGAATTATTATCTACTAGCAGCGCCCCGCGGTTTACCCGCGCTGTGCCCGTTCCCGTAGGAATTTGGGATTTTTTATAAATACAAACCTTTCTCTTGAATCACTCTATCTATTAAAACAAACCGCGTCAAAATCCGTTGGCTAGTTTTAAAGCTAGAAGGCGTCTGAAACTCAGCGTTCCACTGAGGCCTCGGTCCAGGTAGAACATTAGCTGAGACGCTTCCCACTGCTACACTATTTTTTAGCTTTAAGTAAAACTTGTGAATGTCTTTTTCCTATTTTTTTAATACTTAATGTTATAGTATATAGTGATTTGGCATGAATGACCCATAGTCAAATTAATGTTATAACTATACACGACACGACCGTATAACCCAGCCACCGTAAGTAACAGTAAGTACTCACAAACGAAATTCCCAATGAGTACGATGCCGATGCTCCTCGCGTTCCACCCTGCAGCATGAGCCCCTTGCGTCTCCCAGCCGCGGCCTTCCAACACCGAGCCTTCGCCTCCCACTGCGAAACTAAACGAGAGATACAACTGCGAAACGAAGAGAACTTGAAGAGAAAGAAAAACAAAGAAGAAATGAAGTAAGTTCGAGTACGTTTGTGGTTAATCCCAGTGTCGGAGTTTTTCGACCGCCTAAAGGCCTCCGACATGGTCTGACGATTGAAACAGCCGGGACCGGCAACTTTAACGTGCTCTCCGAAGTACGGTAACGCTATAGAAATACCACTATCGGCCACCCATCCAAGTACCGGGCCGAGCTGTACGTTGCCTAACAAGTGTTGTAAGTAAATGCCGTTTCTTGTTTCATGAAACTATTCAGGAGTTGATACTTTTTTGAAGCTTTTACATTGCTATGAAGATTTAAGTAGGCGTTTTATTAAAAAGCAAAATTCAGTTCATAATATTAGTAGTATTAAAAACCAACTTGTATCCGATATCAGCCCATCCATTGGTGACTTGGTGAGTCCTTTGCATGGACTTCATGTCCTGCTTGCACCGGTCCGCAGTCATACAGATCGCCGGAATGTATGTGTGATGTATGATGACGTATGGGACTGGAGTACTCAGCCTGGTCACCGAGCGAGGAGGGTCCGCGCCCCACTCCTGACGCGTTATGTACTGGAAGGGATAATCTGGAAGAATGAGACTTTTTAGTGCAAGAAGACCTGTTTAGTGGTATTGTTAAATTAATTAATGCAAAGAAGTCAAGACCTGCTTAGAGGTATTATTCTATTAATTTAAAACAAGTGAGTGGTGGAAAAAGGTTGGAAAGGAAGCCTGCGTCCTGCAATGAAACAATACAGGCTAAAAATAATAATGTTTTCATGCTGATGTGGGTAGAGTGCGTTCCCGCAGCCGTACTGCATTCTCAGCCAAAGTCAAATATTTTTATTCAGTTTTGGCCCAAAGAGGCTCTTTTGAACGCACCATTAAACACACCCCCAAAGGGCCTCTACGAATTCGATTTATATGTCATCATTGCATTTTAAACGCAATAAAATGAGGCTTGCCCTGCCACTTATAGAAGCACCTTAATTATACGTAATGTGTAGTTCGTTACAAGCTTTCCTAAACTGAATAATAGGGTAATAATTTAAAGTGACTTACCATAACATACCCTAGGAAAGGCATACGTCAAAGAGCCGGAGCAAACAATCGCAACCTGAAGAAACCTTACGGCGTTCTGAAAATAAATAAATAAAATAAATAAATAAAATAAATAAATAAATATACCTGGACAAATTCACACACGGTTAATTAGACCCAAAGTAAGCTCTAAGCTTGTGTTATGGAATCTAATTAACTGGTACTACTACATATACATACACAAATATTTTATAAGAATATATAATTGACACCCAGACGTCGTCGCCAACAACTATGTCTGCACATATTGTTGACTCCGGGCGGGAATCGAACCCGCAACCCCCGACACAGTAAGCGCTCTCACTGCCACTGTGCCAACGGGCTTGTCAAATGTCAAATGGAAGGACATGACTGTTATTTTCAATATAATAACAAAATATTAAAAAGCATATTCTTGTAACAGTTCTGAATGGTAGCTACGATTCTCTAGTAACAACTTGGAAGACTAGACACCGAAATCAGAGTACAACCGAAATGGGTGGTCGATAATCATTTCTATCCAAGTCCTACCGAACTTAGGAGGACACGTGAAATTGTCGGTCCCGGTTATTTCAATCATCAGACCATGCCGGAGGCTTTTGGGTGGTCTATAAACTTCGACACCAGGGTTGGCCTGCCTACCAACCAACCTACTCGAACTTACTTTAAAAAATGCTCTGAACATGAGAAAAAATATGGTTAGTAGGTAAATCCTTTTTGAGTGAATTTCCAAGGAGGGATTTCTTAGGAGAATATTTGATCTTGGTATGGGGTGAGAGAAGTGGAGCGGTGCGCTATGGAGTACAAAATCGACCAATCACGATATATTTTGACAATTTTAATGCGTTATGATTGGTCAATTGAGCTCCCCACCGGTCCACTTAGCTTCTATGGAAACGCACTCACATTATATTGAACTTGCGCCGATTTGCATTTGTTTTGCTGAATGGAAAAGACGCTTTGTTGTTGCTACAACTAGTTTACACGTGGGTAGAAGTAAACAACTTAAAATAATAGGTAGAAGTAATGGTACTTGTGTGTAAGGACCAATTAAGATACCACGAATTGATTACTATAATCCGGCAATCAAACTGCCCCTTCACGTTTTATCTAATCGATAGATCACTATCTAATAGGTAGTTGATTAATTGATTTATCAGATAATTTTACTATCAGAAAAAAGAACGAACTATATTACACGAAGTTATTGATACTTTATCTGTGGTAGGCACCTATTGGTGGCTTAGCGTGAGAAAATAAATAAAGATTGTTTATAAATAAATTGTTTTCGTTGTTACTTATCTTTTTGAAATTACTTCCTGAATTTACGTTCGTAAATTTCGTAAATTTATCTATAATTTTTACTCTCTTACTATAGGATTTTTTAATAAAAAGAGGTTAGGTAATGTTATGATAAATAAAAATCAGTAGGACTGATCCACACGTTTTATAAAGTCATTCTAATGAAACTAGCAAAATAATAAATACATAAGTACCTATCTGTAATTATTACTAGACCATATTGGTAGCTAAGATTACACTCGTAAATTGTTATAATGTAATATTCTACATAAAATATACCTACTTACATAATATCCTCTTTTTACGGACTATGTCAAACCGAAATAAATAAAAAAAACAAATGACGAATTTTAAATGGTTAGTGTTTTAATCACTTTTAATTGATATAAAATAAAATAAAAAAAATTACGAACAGCTTTTGTTTCCAAAACATATTTATGTGCTAAATGAATGACATAAGACGTCTTATGCAATCCGTTCTTAATTTAAAAAATAAAAAATCTTACCATTTTGTCCGTTAATATTTGTCACAATTCACGAATTAATTGATCGATATTAGAGAGCACTTTCGCCAAAGAATCCTTAGAACGAATTATCTTAATTTCATCGTCTTTATTGTTTATATACAGAATTAAATACCTATTCATTCATAGATAAACACACACTGATTTCGTCGATACTTTGCGTTGATAAAAATGTTCATAATGACGGTTACGGACGGGTAATAACCTCAACGGGTACTCATTATTTATCGACTAGTGAGTAAGGACTACTATCTTGTATTTTATACGGAAAATCGGTTATTTTTCGGGCAATTAATGGTTAAGGAAATGAGTACTTTTTTAGTAATATGTACTTGTTAGTACATCTAATAAAAGTACTCAACGATCGATTAGAGGTAAGATAGAGGTGATATTATTACAGTCAATGTAATATCATTATATAGATTCCTAAGACCTTTATATCTCTAGTTCTTTCAGACTTACCCATTCTGATGTTTACACTTTTTCAACTTATTACAATGGCATAAGGTGAAAAGAAGTGTACTCAAAGAAAAAAAGAAGAGGTCGTGGTCAAACAAAGAGGAAGGAAAGTTGATGTCGGTGGCACTAGTTCCTAAGCTAAGTCCCAAACAGGGTTACCGACTTGTTAGATAACATTTTTTTATATATTAATTTATCTAGATGGAGACTTTTTTATTTCCCTTCTACTAACGTATAACTTATAGGTACTTTCACACTCGTACACATTATTAAAATCCGGTTTTAGATCAGACTTTAAGGCCGCCTTGTGGTCTAAGACTCCAATACCAGGGTCCCTAGATGTTAAAAAACAAATACGGAGATTAGACCTTGTAGAAGGTTTAGTTTAGTCGGTCTCAAACTCATACTAGAGACACGGGATATTATAAACTATTACATATTACATTTTGAACTGAAAATACGTTTATGAATACACCTCGCTTTTATTGAAGACTGAGTATTCCTGTAAAGCGGCCGAAACGTCAGATAAAAATGTAAAATAAAAGCGAAGTGTATCCGTAAACGTAGTTCCAATTCAAAATGAGTAGTGTTCGCTTTAACTTTAAGAAACCAGCATTACATAATTATTCCATATTACAATATCGATCTTTCGATATCTTATTACCCAACGACATCTACATCACATTTACGGTTAAGAAAGCAATATCAAGGTTAATGATCTAATATCATGCTCCATAGACCGTAGCCCTGTAGTTTCAGGAGCGGCCCGGAAGTGCGCGAGCGCAGGCGCGCCGGAAGCGCGGCGCCCGCGACGCGACGCCAATACGTCACGTGGTATACGTATCGGATTCGTATCTTTTGATTGAGTTCTATTAATTATTATTGGATGGGCCCTTGTACGGAATTAAAGGAGGTAATGCACTTAGAACGTTCTAGAGTCTTGTATTAGTACTCGTACTGATGAAAGAGAGTAGGTCTGATGTGGAGAATTTATTAAAGGAGGCAGGCAGTATCTACATAATGCACCAAAAAGTTCTAAACCTATTTTTCAAGATTGTTGTGTTCCTTTCGCCTTAGACCCTGTTCTCTTGCATAATATTAAAAAACAGCTTATCATAGAACATTTAATAAAAGCGATTTTCCAATAAATTCACATCCCTCAAACGGAAAATTTTCTGAAGGCATCTGTTCGATGAGTGTTGGGTCAAAGGAGTTATCAGTAACAAACAAGGGGAATCCTGCAGCAATACCTATGGTTAATAGTTCAATAGCTCAGTTACTGATTACGAATCGTATCAGCTTTCTAGCTTTTAACATTTCAGACAGTGCGTTTGAAACAAAACACTCCTGGCTAGTTTTAAAGGTGACAAGCTAATTTTCAAAAGAAGAACACGACGTTATAGTGTAAAGAGGTACCTATCTAATGATTGACTCAATTACTCTTTTAAAAAAAGCGCTAGTCACTTCACTATGGCACCTTAGTGTAGGGCCACATCTGCGGTACGTACAGCGCCGAACCTTCCGCTCTATGACACATTAGTAGAAATTACGCCGCGTACTGATGTGTCATAGATAACTTGAAATACACTACGAGCGTATTTAGCGGAAGGTTCGGCGCGCTACGTTCCGCAGATGTGGCCCTACACTTAGTACGTGTACCAATCTTTTTTTTAGAGCGCTTTATTGCTGATTAGATAATGATTCCGGTATGACAATCCGCGAATTAGCTTGAAGTTAATTAATTCCGAATAGGTAGTGACTAATCCTGGTGTCGGTCTCCTCAAGACTTAACAATTGAAACAAACAGGACCGATCGTTTAACGTATTTCCGAAGCACCCATTCAGGTAGGAGTGGAGCCTCACGTTGCTTAACAATCGCAAGAACTTATTTATTATTACAAGTCTTTTAGTCTTAGATTTTAGTCTTAGAAGTCTCCCTCAATCTAAATGACGACGGCCTAAAATAAGTTGTAAGTATTGATAAAATCACAAATTAATTTTAACAACATCCACATAACATTTTAACCGACTGAAATAAGAAGACATTAAGTTTTACTTTTGATATTCCATTTTGGCTCCTATTACAATCGCGATAAGACACCATTTACTCCACAAATATAAGCAGGAACTCATGTGTTACCATCATTATGACGAAGCTACATAAGACAAGACCGTAATATTATTGTACATTGATGTTAAATCTAAATATTCGGTGCGAGGCGACGGCCACACCTATTTATAAATTCCAGTAGTTTGTTCAGATAAATTCCTTAGTCTCTAGCCGAACTCAGTTCGTGAACCGCGCTTTCAGATAAATCAACTGAAACACACAAAAAATCATTCAAATTAAAGGATTCAATAAGAAAAAACAAATCAACTATGAATCTGGTGTAATAAATAAATGTAGTGCGTTTTGGTGACTGAGAATATACATTACACACACACGAAGATATAAAGTAAGATTCTATTTGTGAGCTTTGTGCATAGTTTTCAGATTTCCTATGAGTAAGATTTTTATTTGATAAACGTTTAAATTTGGAATTATTAATTAAAAACGTTAGACTATAGTCAAGGTATTTCTACTATTTGATAAAAGTGGATTGAAATATCCCGTAACAATTGCAAATTAAAAAAAAAATCATAACACTGAACAGAATAACAAATTCTACTGATATTTCGACCGGAATCAAGGTTCTTTATAAAATAAATCATTCGGTACTAACCTTAACCTATCGTTCAAAGTTTCATCGACTTTTCAGTCAATGAAAATAGTTCCACGTATTCTTTCAGGCGTTTATTTCTGGACAAAACTCGATAAAACTATTTTTATAAATGAGAAGATATTGTATGAATAGAAAAAAAAACGGGAAAGGGTTTCGTTTATTGAATCAAACTAGGTACGAGTATGTAGGTATGTCCAACACATAAAATTAAACGTTCACATACCTAGTCAATAATTGTTTCAAATATATGATGTTTAAAGATTTTGGAAAGCCCATTAATATAACCTTGGAGAAACTGGAAATTAATATCATTCACCAATCTTTACAAGTAAAAACTTTACAAACATTTGAAAAACTTTACAAGTAATAACATCCCATATTAGAAAAATACTGAAGTTATCAGTGCAGTCGAGCATTAACGAAGGTGCCATGATACAGTAAGGCCGAGATGACTTTGTAAAACAATTACACTGAAGTCAGAACATTGGCTCATAAGCCATTATTTTTCTTTGTTTGTTTTCTTTTTTTTATCAAGTACCTAGTCTCCATCGCTTGCCTGCCCCTTGGCAACCCCCTAAAGATCCTATGTGTCGAAAAACCTTCCAACGTTGTCAGGACTCAAACCATTGACCAGTACATGTACACACAATGAGGTGGATTGTATCTTATAATATAATAATTGGAACAGAACAGTTACTCAATACATTAAAAGTAGCCAGTAATGTCTCACTACAATGCAAATAGCTATCACCTCGTTGAAGATATCAGTGCCTAGTTTTGAAAGGCGATGGTGGAAATTGAACTAAACATTGTATGACAAAAGAAATATAATACGAGTACACTCGAATTGATAACCGAAGGAGAAGTCCTTCAGTTTTTGATGTCGGTTAAAAATGGTAAAAAGGGTGTTTGGGATCGTGGTACCGTGCGTTTTTATTGAAGCGGAGCGGGGCGGTGCGGAGCCCGATTAACCAATCACAGCGCATTGGGGTTGTAATTTTTTTTCTTAATGATTGTGATTGGTCAGTTGAGCTCCGCACAGGATCATTTTGAATCCGAAAAACAGGAACATGGCTTATCATACCTATACGAGTATTATAAATGCGAAAGTTTTGTGAGAATGAATGTATGTATGTATGTATGTTTGTTACTCTTTACCGCAAAAACTACTGAACGAATTTGGATGAAAATTTAAAGTAATATATGATATACATCAGAATAACACATAGGATACATTTTATCCCTAAATTCCCACGGGAACGGGTAAAACGCGAGTGAAACCGCGGGACGCGGCTAGTCATTAATATATAATAATAGTGATGTATGGTGGTGGGTAACCATTACACTCGTAATTGTAAAGTCCCAAAGGAAACAGGCATTAACGAATAATTGAAAACCGTAAAGTTACAAACTCTTTGATAATGATGTAGGAAGACGTTATATCTCGAAATAGAGCGAGTGTAGTGCCAGATAGATATTAATATTTGTTTAACGATTCAACGCATTAATTGAAACAAAAACATCCTTATTTTTACCTATGACACGAGGAGATCGGAATTTTTTGTAAATAAAGTAAAAATGTAGGCAAATAAAAGATGTTTTTACGAAAAATATTTTGATTTCATTAGAATTGACGAAATTCTCATTACAGTACTGATATCTTCACTTGAGATAAGAGGCCTGTGCCTTGCAGTGGGACATTATAGGTTAATACCGAAATTGATGAATATTGTTAGCGAAAATAAATTGATTAAATTCCGAACGTCTTCAATTGGGTGAGGTGGATTGCTTTCAAATTCTTTTACCAGCTAAAACTCGTCTACGTTTATGAAAATCTTGAGCAATTTAGTACCTTGTCACATTATAACATTTAATAATCATGTTACTTGTAATCATAGAAGTTTGAAGATGACAAAGTTCTTTCCTCGTACGTATATCGTAAATATTCTTTCCAATTACTACCTATTTACTACCTACAAAAGAAAAATTGTGACGTCAGAGTTACTGCATAAACACAATCTATTTCAGTTGAAATAAAATAGAATGTAAATAAATCAAAGTATTCTATTAGAATCTTACTACGTATTATGTGACTGGCTGTTAAAAATATAGCTGTATGAATGAACTGATATTTTGGCAATGGCGTCTGATATTCTTAAAACATATTGCTACAGAAAGATGACTGGACGATAATTTTAATAGAGTTCATTTGTAGGATGAGTTACGTTGTAAAGTACGTAAGAGCTTGTTGGAAAATAATCCCACTTATTCCAGACTAATAGCGCCTTACGGTTTTACCCGCGTTGTGTCCGTTCCTGTAGGAATGAAAAATAACCTATAACCTTCCCGTTGAATGTGGCCATTAACGATTGCAACAACCGGAACTGACAATTTAACGTGCCCTCCGAAGCACGGCAGCGCTCAGATAAAATCAGATAGAAATGCCACCATCGGCCACCCATCCAAGTACGGATCGAGCTGCACGTTGCTTAACAATCGCAATGAGCTTACATCGCTTAGTCAAACTATGCCACGAGCGCTATAACCCTAAGTTCGTCAAACTGTCTTTACATGCTCATCATAATTCCAGCCCACCATGCCGATCGGCAACGTGAACCGCGACCCCGCGACCCGGCGGGACAGCTTCCGACCTCCTTGGGTCAAGGAGAAGGATGCCGAGACGCCGCCCCCGTGGACCCAGAAGAAACTGAAGCCAGTCGAGAGTGCTGCGGGCAAGGCGGAGACGGAAGACGCGCCGGCGGTAAAGACGTTGAAACGTAAGTTTGCATTTCATAGGTTTTAACTATGGAAAATTCTCTATGGACAGGTGCTTTTCACTATGGTATGAAGAAGTGTAGGATAGCTTTTAGACGATAGGAAATAGAGAAGTGTCACTTCGGTCTTCACTTCGTGATTTTAATCGAATTCAAAAATAGAAGGAGGAGGTTGTCAACTCGCGTTAATTTAATTTAATGTTATTTTTTTTATATTTCATTTATAGTAAAACTAATAAAAAACATACGGCAATACTTTTTTGCTCTCCTTCTGTTATTTGTAGTCAGTTGAATAAATAGCGTGGATTTCATCGATAGCAAAGTAGAATTAGAATACGTAATGATAAAATAAATATCAAAGAACTCATTGGGGAAGCTTACGTTACGGTGAAAACTTTTAAAAAATGTGTAGGTAGACCTATACGTTGTAAGAGTTTGGATAACATTTGCATAAAAAAGTGATTGGATAACTTATAGAGTGCTTGGCACATTTATTTATTTCTATCTCGTTCATATAAACAGGGAATTTTAAATCGATTTGTCCCAAAAGTTGTCGACCTAATCTAATAATCGTATCTAGATTAGATTTAGATACACTCAAAAAAAATTACGATAACTTTTGCGAAGATAATAACAATATAAGAGTAATTAATATGAATGGCCTGATGCCCCTGAAATGACCCTTCGATATTCATCAGAATCACAGCTGTTTCGTTCAAGATAAATAAAAACCAACAGAGTAAATTACGTCACGTTTGTTCTTGTATTATATCTTCGATCAACAACACACAACTACGTGTAGATATCGGGTCACGTACAAAATCAAAGCTAAATACTGTCCGCGTGGATGACGTGTGACAGCTTATTTTGTTTACTACCGAACTGAAACAAAAGTTTAAAACAGTTCGAAGTTCAACTTATTACAACCATGACACCTAGCAATAAAGTAGCAAATCTTAGAATAAAATAAGAGCTCACTTTTCAAATGAGGCCTTATTCACCGAGACGTATTTTTTGTGCCGACCCGACATCTAACTAGTTGTGTATTGTTGATCGAAGTATTATATCTCAAGTTTTTAAGAGTGTGTTGTCCTAATATATAAAAACCCGCGCCACCCCGTGGTTTCACCCGCAGCGCACCCGTTCCCGTTTAAATTTGGGGATGAAAAATATCCTATAACCTTCCCGTTGAATGTGGCTTTCTATCACAAAAATAATTATTCAGATCGTATTGATAGTTTCTTAGATTAGAGCGTTCAAACAAACCAACTCTTCAGCTTTATTATTAGTATAGATACCCCTATAGTGCATTTGTAGTTAATTATTGATGAGGTATATCTAATGTAGAAAGAATGAAAAATAGAAAGAAAAATACTTGTTTAATTCCTTAAGAGTAAGTTCTAAAACGAAAAAATAACGTATAAGGTACCAAACAACCTAATTTTATTCTTCTTCTTCTTTGTCGAGTGGATGGTCAACCTGACCAATCCTGGTGTCAGAGTTATAGAGCCTAATTTTATTTACATAAAGATATATGGAAAAGACAAATACGTGAATGATAAAAAAGATTTAATTAATTAATTATAAGGCAATTAATAATTATAAGTTAATTAGTATAATCTATCACACAAGTTTAGTCTATCATCAACATCATATCATAAAATTGATACATATCAGTATTTATCTAGATTTTTAAAGACAATATTATTCGAAAAGGAAATATGATACTTACTTACAATACAGCAGAGGGTTACATGTTTTACTCATCGGCCTCTAGAGGGATAGTCTATGAGAGTCGAACTGATCATACACTGATCCAACTCCTGACAAACTTAACTTCAAACTTTACCCCAGCACTATGTCATAATCATCCCTATTCACTACAATAACGATAATAGCTGATAATCTTCCTCCAAAGACCGACGAGCAAGACGTTTTTCCTCTTGTTATACCATGGAAAACATCAACAACAATTTCAAAGTCACATCGAACATAACCTATTCATTAATTCGAAGACACGCCACATTTAACGGTAAACCATTACACACAAAAATAGAAATACCGTCCCACTTATTTTTTCACTGACGCTACGCACCCGAGAACCATATTTCACTGTTTATAATTTGTGTATTATGGCGGATTGGGTGTGTTGGTATACATACAAACTATGTTATTCATAATCATATTAGAGGAATGATCTGCCTGTCTGTTTGAAAGCTTACCACTGAATAAATAGCAATAGAAACACAAGTAGTGCTGCGCAATTTTGCCCGTGTGACAGGACTAATGGAAATGAGAAGATTATTTTGCTGTAACCTTCTTCTAGAAAGTGACTATCGTATACAAACATATTTTTTCCAAATATGACAGGTAATTGCAGAGATTAGCGCGTTCAAACAATTAAACAAACTCTTAAGCTTTCCATCTCTACTAATACGAGTATTACTATCAATTTCACGCACATTCTCTCGATTCTCGATCGAGAGTTTCAGGGAAAATGTTGCTAGCGGGTAAACCCGTGGAACATAACTACTATGCGTAAATTGACGTCAAACACCTGCCTGAAATTTTGGCAGGAGACACGGCTTTCGAATAAATGAGTACGTCTCCAAAACTGCTTCGAATTCTTAGTCCGGACTTTGGTTTGAACCAAACCTTACGTTTTCGTTTAGCAGAAAATCAGTTTGAGAAGTTGTTTATTTGTGTAGTTTCGTACATAGAACTGTGTTCCATTGTGTGTGGTCTGTGTGTTGTGGTTACTCTATACGTTATTACTCAGTGGATGACTAAGGACTTTTGAATAGCGTGCTTTTGGTAAGCCGTTGAACAGTATCATCTAATTTAAGCTATTGGTAAGCTTTAGAGCTTTTGATATTAGGTATCAATAAGATGCTTTGAAATTAGGGTTATTTTGTAAATTTTGGAATAAGTATATGCATGTTTTGGTACACAACTGTACCAAAGACGGTCATTGGAATATCCAGTCATTCTTAAATCGTAACAAAAACCACTAAAACGCAGATAATCAACAGCTGAGATTTCTGAACTAAAACTAGGGTGTCAGGGAATTTGATAATTAGGAATTTAACGGCAGCCATAAAAATCCGAGTATAGTAACTTTGATGTTAGTATTATTAGTGCAAATTGCAATTTGGCATTTAAACAGGGTGGTCCAATGTATAGAACCTATTCTTATTAATGAATCTGGCCATAATTAAGTTTTCTTTTGTTTCATAAGAAAAGATTTAAAAAAACAAATGTTCTTTATTTAAATATGTAAAGTATGTAGTAACAATAAAAAATCAATAGAGACATGAAAAATGTATTATTTTCTGTTATTTTCCTTTAATATTTTTCACACATTCGTTTCGTACGCGCCGCGTTGATTACTCGACAGTCGAGCGTCGACGCACGCGCTTATTTTTAGAAAGACACACTCTTTTTACAAAATAAACCGAGTTGGCGTCCTCGTGATTTATAAAGAACTCTTGGGACTGATGCTGGGATGTTTCAGACGGCAAATGAACTTGGATGTCTGGGTCGAGAGTTATAATAACCTTTATATTATTAGTTCCGATAGTTATGATAACCTTTGATTGGTTTATGCCCAATTTAACATCTTGATTTAAGGAAGCAAAGCGAAGGCAGATCGTTTGTATTGGTTGGAAAATATTATTATAAAACAGGCATAGTTATTAGCTACGAAAAAGTGACATTATAGATGGGCTTATCGAAAAACTATGAATAAAATTGAAAAATAGTTCAGTGCGTCGAGACTTCTGGTCAGTTTACAACTGAATGCCCAACGCGCGATCGCTAGTTAGACATTGGTATCATTTAATTGCTTTCATTTGTCGTATGGTTCAGTTATTGTTGGTCTATGAAAATATTAAGCTTTAGACTTAAGTGCTTTGTCATATCAAGTATTATTATTGGCATTTTAGTAGTTAGGTATTTTATTACATAAGTTTTATTGATAACGGTTTTTTAGGTCCTAGCTTAAGCGGACACTACTCTTTTTGAATTGAAACTACGTTTACGGTTACACTTAACTTTTAAGTAAAAAATTAAAAATAAAAGCGACGTTTCTCTGTAATCGTAGTTTCAATTCATTTTTATTAATAAGTTTTAACGAACTAATTATTTCAATTTGTGTGCTGACTGTTGATACTAATGTTCGTAAAAATTATGATCACTAGTTGCGATGTTATGAACACATTAAGAAAAATATTTTGTGTCGCAAAAGACATTGAAACGCTCTAAGGTCAACAAAATTAATACATCTACATTAACACAACTAAACCACAATTATCTCGCGATGTTAATAAATAATTAGTGTTAGCTGGCTATCTTATAGGGAATTTGACATGTAGCTGTGCTAAAATAGCGAAGGTCGCCATTTTGGCAGCCATCATGTTTATTTACGTACGCAAATGCCGCGAAAGTGCACCGTGGCCAGCACGTGCTACATTCAATTATGAATATTACGGGGTTACAGGAAAATGTGATTACAGTTCAGAGCTTTTTAATAGTAAATTAAACCTTACCAAATATAAGACCTACTTACTTAGTCACTTTTTTTAATTCGATTATAAATGGGATCAATGAGATTTAAAAAATCTTCAAATTGAAATCAAATGCGTAGCGGAAGAATTTATTTAATACATGCAACGATCATTTGCGAGACTTCGTGGCTACAATTGTTTTATTATTTTAAAGAGTCCACAATTGTTTATTATTTTACACAGTCTGCCACTCAAATGTATTTAAAGTAGTATTTTATTACATTACAATACTACAACTAACATTTTATTTTATCTTTCCAGCGGTCCTTAAGAAACAAACGACAATCAAAGATAAATCAGAAAATGGCGTCTCAGACACTGTAGAAGAAAAATTAGTCAAACCATCAGCAGCTAAACAAGCAGACAAAGCTGCGAAACCTGACGAAAAGCCAAGATTCACAAAATCAGCGCTAAAATCGAACAAAACAGAAGAAAAAAGTAGTGAGAAAACGCCAGATAAACCATCTTTGCGAAGTGTCAGAACTATAGATGATAAGGTTAAAGAAAAATCAGTCACTATAGTAGACAAAAAACACCCTGAAAAGAATGGTACAGTCAAGACTAATAGCTCAGTAAATGACAAAGTGAGCAATGAAAAAAGTCCAGCCCCAGCTAAGGATACAAAAACTACAAAAACTGTAGAAAAACCCGTGACTAAAGCTGCGGAAAAGACAAAAGCTGAAAAAACTGAAACGCCCAAAGCTGAAAAGGTTGATAGCAAAGCTGCTGAAAAATCTGTGAAACCGAAGGAGGATAAATTTGAAGAAAAGAAAATGGCTACCAAACCACCGACGCCTTTGGAAAAAACTCCTTCTAAGGTAAATAAATAATAAAGATATTACCACCTTATTCATAAACGATATCTTAAACACTGATTTAAAGTGTTTTGTCTCTTTCGGGGTCCTTATTTATAAACGCTTATTAACAACATTTTAGCTATCAAATGGTTGTCCCTTTTCCACATACGCTATTTTCCGAAGAGCAAAAGGGACGTAATTCTTTTAAACAGTGATTTAGTTATAAACCGTTTAAGAATAATGGGGTAATCAATAATGCTCAAGTCAAATAATACAAAAAGGCAACATAAGAGCATACTCATACTACTAGCATACATAGCAAAGGCTACTTACAAACTAGAGCGCTTACAAAAAGCGTTTTTGAAGTGCCTCCTATGGATTGTGATCATCAAAGTGAAGACTGAAATTTCATGTTTTAATTTTAGTGCATTTTCCATCGTGTGTGTTATCCAATGACCATGCCTTTGTTTTATTTTGTCCATGCTTTTGACGTTTGCGTACAGAGGATTACATTCTATTGCTTTATAGACTACCTTGATGATCACGTGTTTTTAGCAAATAATTTCATTAGTATCACAAAGTCGCACCCTATAAAGTAACTGATCATTGACAAGATATTCCTTATCATTGTGCAATGTACAGTGATTCAGTTTTATCAAAAATGCACTCAAATATTTGTCATTTATCAGCAAAGTATTAAAGGTGATCAGGAACGAATATAAACAAATATTAAGATAAAATAATATTAGATTATTTGCATCAATGTCTGTGTTATTTGATGTTCGCCGAATATTGTGATTAAGATCTTTATTTGTGTTATCATTAATCTTCACAGCTACTCTCATTATTAGACAAGGAACTCACTGTAATGACGATTTTACATAATTTAAAAGAAAACAACGTCAAGGGTTATCGTCTTCGTTCAGATTGAGCGAGTTTACAAGCTGCAAATAGCTCAAATACGAATAGTAGTATATATTACTAGCTGCGCCCCGCGGTTTCAACCGCGTTGTACCCGTTCCCGCGGGAATTTCGGGATGAAAAATAGACGTTGGCCGATTCTCAGACCTACTCAATATGCTCACAAAATTTCATAAGAATCGGTCGAGCCGTTTCGGAGGAGTACGCGAACGAACACTGTGACACGAGAATTTTATATATAAGATTTAAAGTAAAGTTGAACGGCCTTATTCCAAAATCAAGGATGACCACCGTACTCAACAAAAACATTTATGAATAATAGGGTTAGATACGAATAGATACGTTAGATTACCCTAAGGGAGATTAATTTGTAAATTTTGACATGTAATGTATGAAAACCATGTCAATAAATATAATGTAACAAGAATATTTGTTAGGTACTTATTCATAGGGCTTTATGTGTCTAGGCCGTCATATATACGATGTAGGGTCAAGGCACCTCTGATCGCATCAGGGATTCCCGGTGATTGGCGTATGCTCTACTTAGCATGACATGACCGCAATTAAATGGCTATACTGCAACTAATTTATAAGAAAATTATTCGTTATTTTTCGACTCAACACGACCTCAATCGAATAAATCCTTTTTCTCTAATTTTCTAGCTCCCTCCCCGAAAGCCTTCGCTCCAGAAGAACCTCTCCAAGGACACGATGGACGGCCCCGTGAAGAAATGGAGGGATCCTCTTCACGAGCGAGTCAAGGAGAATATTGACAAAACCCTGGCCAACGAGGCGCCTAAGGGCCACACGCTCACCAAGAATGAGAGCTTGAGAAGTGAGTCACGTTTATCACTAGCTATCTAAAGATGGAATCAGACAGTTCACTCGAGTGAACGGTCACTCAAGAATATGCTTCATTTTTCTTTCATTCATTTGCAGCTTTGCTGGAATGACGTATAAATGGACATTCATCCATAGTGAACGTTCTCTCAGTGTTCAGGTGGTTTATTTTTCTTTTATTTGGAGTGGGAATTTGCAAGTAAATAAAAAGTCGTTGGATTGATTCATTAATGAATTCATTCATGCCTGTGGCTTTGGTGTCAGACGTGTCACTTTGAGTGATAGATGCAAAATAGAACAAGGAAATGCAAGAAAAATTAAGAATAAGTATAAGAATAAAATGAATTAACTAACCGTTTGATTCCACCTTAAATAAAGACTGCCACTCACCTAAGTATTTTTCGTTACGCAAGTGATTTAATGTTTTAATGTACTCCGTCTACGAATGCACATTGTAACAAAAACAAAAGAAAATCGCTCTGAATCAACCATCAAGAATAGCGTATGACTTGTCTATTTTGTTTGTAACAACATTGACACAGTAGCACCAACTTTCTCTAGATCATATTTATAATTAGCTTGATCCGGGTTAGTTATCGACGCTCTGCGATGGATGGTGTCATTGATCACCCAATGAAGTTGGCAAACAATCGGATGCACACGGTATTGTAGTTGGAAGATTGATCTAGAGACAAAGTCTAAATTGTCTTTGAAGTATAATATAGACAGTATACAATTTTGTTAGAACTATGTTCAGTTAGACATTTCAGAAAAATGTAACATGAAATGAAAATGTGCCCTTTTTAATAAAAATAAGATTAATAAGATGTTACACTTCATCTAATTCGCAATCGACTTCATAAGTCTGTTGACATACTGATTGAGTTAACGTTTTAGTGGACTCGCACAAAATATTTACTGCAACATTTTTTCAAAAGAATGTATTTTTTATCCCGGTTGTTACATACATGACTATGTAATAGATTATGTCGGACGCCCTTAGTGAGGCGGTTATCATCCAAATTTATGAAGTCCTAACTTTAAATTGAGCTCTGCACTGAAATACTTACGACACCATAAATAATGCTTGAGCCAGTCTCTCCTTTTGATCTCCTGTGCATCCCGCTTTAGGTCTAAATGTGATCAAAAATTGTTCAGACTAGTTCCGCGTGCGTGCGCGCAATGCGAACACTTCAGGTGCAAACACACATGTTTCTAACGCTAACTACAACACTCGCTGTGCTGCAATTTTGTGCATAATTTATTGGAATACTAGAGACACTGTGTAAAATATTGGCTAATTGGAAAACAATAGTGTAGTGAAATATATTATTAAGTGATTGGATTGAGTGGTGTATTAAATTGTAACTATGGAGGACAGTGAGGACACTGAACCGCATTTATTTAAAGGTATTGTTTGAATATATGTGATAGCATCAATCTCTATACTGGGTGACTCTACTTATTTCATATGAAAAAAAAATCCTTAAATGTCCAGTGTCCTCAGAGGAATTATATTATATTCAACACTTTTGATATATTTTGATAGATGCCTGGAAATGTGTTAGACCAGTATTATACAAGTATTTGGGCTATCTACCATTAGTTAGGTACCATTACTTAACTTTGATGGCGCCTTGTGTACCCTTGATGGCATGTGCCTTATGCTCGCTACCAGGACTGTAGTAGCTCTTGTTAAAAGGCACCTTTCACCTCAATTAAGCACTCAGCTTAGGAACAAGCTGAGTAAGTTAACTTAAGGCTGTTTTCTATCCTCGAGTTACAACTTCTTCTACCATAAAGGTCTTCTGAAACCGACTCCGCCCCCGATGCCGCCGCCGATGCCTCCCAAGATGCCACCGCCCCCCGAGTTCAAGAAGGCTCCAGTTGACCCTTCTAAGTTGAAGAAACTGGAACAGCTCCGCAGTAGGCCGCGCAGAAGACCAGACTGGAGTGACATGATGAAGGAAGTCGAAGAAGGAAAGAAGTTGAAAAAAGTTGTTTGTAACGACAGGTCGGTATTGGGTACTAAATAATATTCGTAGTACAGTGAAGGTCTTATTGGAGAGGTCTTTTGTTCTTGAAGATGTGAAACGCCAACTGAAACAATATTGTCAAAGCACTCAATATTGTTCGTAGGTACCTAGTGGCTTCATTCCAATTGGTTCAATTAGCATTCTGCTAGAAACAATATATCTCGAACTGTTCGAGATCTAATTGATAGATTTCGTTCCATTTAAGCGGGGCGGAGCTGTGCGGAGCTCAACTGACCAATCACAATGCATTACGAAAAGATTTTGTCAATGTCAATGCGTTGTTTGACAATCGCTGACAATGCGCTGCGATTGGACGATTAGACTCCGCATCTCTCCGCTTTCATGGAACGCACCATTGCACTGAATATTTTTTGTTGCTTTGTCAGTTGATATACAATTAAATAAGCAGAATTGACCCTCTGTTAGATGCCTAATAAATGTTATCAATACAATAAAAGGTTAAGTTACAAGAGCTATAGAATGAACAGTCATAAATAACCAAGGCAATTTTAGTGAGGCGTAAAAATAGGCTCAAATATACCAGTACCGAAATGTTTTTTTTGTTTTCATAAACAATTTGTGTTATTGCGCTATTTTACAGATCTGAAGTAGACCTAGATAAGCTAGAAGTAGACCTAATGTGAGTCAAAGTGGTTACACAATAACAGGTCGTCTTCAGAGTGCTTTCAATCTTATTTACACGTAAATCCTTTCAGTAATTAGGATAACTAGTAGGTTTCGTTTACCAATCTTCAGTTCTTACTATCTCATAACATTTTTACGACAAAAATCAGTATAACTTTTATTCTAACCGCCTTATTCTTAAACGCTCTCTAACTAAAACACTGTTATAAAGTGTTTTGTCTCTTGCTCTTTGGTAAACAGCGATTGTTAGAAAGAGACAAACCATTTGATAGCTTAATTGCTGTTAATAAGAGTTTATGAATAAGGATGATAGTAGATATTTTCGTAGTTAACTAAAGCTAACGTTGAAATTGTACCTGTCTACTATTTATAGTTACGTTGTGAAAAGAGCTACGTAAAGAACAGTGAACAGCTTGGTATCCGGAAAAAGACAAATACGGGATTTTGTCTATGGACTGGACAAATGGACATAGACCCTAAAGTGTGATTGTGTGCATCTTCAGAGATACCAGAGAATGTGTTGGTGTTTGTGTGTATTTTTTATCGTTCCCCGAGAAGCAGTGAACATGTTCGAAGATGTGTTAGAACTACCTACTAATCCAATCGGGGTGTAATATCTGATATTATACAGAAACACATGGCACACAGAAACAAAACTCGTATCAGTAGCAAAACACAAACACCTACATCAACCACAGGGCTATCTACCAACTTCGTTAAACTTACCAACAAATCCATAATAAGATTTCACGAACACTTTTTCATATAAAACCTTCACAATTTCCAGGTCAAGTCCTATAATAACCAAATCAACAGTAGTGAAGAACAAAGACCAGTTTATCTTCGAATCTGAGAAGCCCAACTCCCACAATGAGTTGCTGAGGGAAATATCCAAAGGAATCCGGTTAAAGAAGACGAAGACTAATGACAGGAGCAAACCGAATCTTGAAGGTTTGAGGAAGTTCAGGAGACAGATGACGATCGAGGAACAGGTCCAGAAATCGATGTCTCAGGCTAATCTGATGGCTTCACCTTCTGGGGTCAATGTCAATGAGGTAAATTAACCGTAGATAATGTAGAATAAAAATAATTTAAGGAAGGCATAACTATGTGAAATGTCGTTTCCGGTGGCTATTGTTTGAACTTTTTGGGGGAGTTTAGGTGGTCCAGCTACGTATCAAGGGAATAATAAAAAAAATATCTTCTAAATAGATAAACACTGCTATACAAACGAACTAGAATATACCTACAATACTAAAATACTACAATTCTTTGTATAAAGTAAGACTGAGAAACATCTAATATTTTGTAATTTTAAGCTCCCTGGACCTACAGAAGAAGAAGAAATCGATGAGATGGACGACATTGATAAAGTGAGAGACGACCTCCAGTCTACGAAACAGCTGCTGGCTATCGAGCTGAGGTAAGAAGATAACAAGTTAATGAACATATTAAGAACTCTAGATAGAAGTCACTGTACATTACAGCTAAATTCAGTAATGACCAATCTCCAAGCAACAGCCAGTTGTTAAAGATCTACTGTTAGACAAGAGATCTGGTTGATTACCATCAAATCATATCACGTGATAGTCACACTAGAGTGCGAAACGATTGCCATCTATATGGACAAATGACTAATTTTTCTAATCACAACTTACAGAAACAAAGAAGCTCAAGAAAGGGAAAACAAGCGTCTCCTGACAAGGATAGCTAATTTAGAAGCAGAAGTGGCCAGAGAACGTGCTATCATAAAACAAGAGCAACATAAGACAGTCATATCAGTGACAGATGCTTACGATGAAAGACTGGTCACCAACCTCAAGATGGAAGTGGAGAAAGCTAAGGAAACAGCAGATAATCTTGAGAAGCAGTACTTGGAAGCGGCTGAAGAAAGAGATACAGCCATTACTGAACTCGAAGAAGTCAAGCGAAAGAATGCAGAGTTGGAGAAGAAACTTGAACAGGCTTTAGCTGTAAGTAACTTTGGTGATTTGACTTGAAATGTCTACTTTACCAAACAGAACTTTACAAAAGCTAAAAGTTGATTATATGAGCGTTGTAAAACTTAAACTAACCTCCAGCTGAATTGTTTGAAGGCTTCATTTTAAATGCTTAAGCATACTCATCTAACACGTCGCTTAAAATGCTTATTTGCTTACAGAGTAAAATAGAAGAAGTGTACATATCTGAAGAGCCGATGTCGTTTTACCAAAAACGACAACTTGATTTTGAAAAACAATGTAGGTTACTTGGTTTAGACGTCAACTCGCCAGAAGCTCAGCAGTTACGAAAAACTAACGCTTCAAATGCTAATAACAACGCTTTAGCTAATGCTGCCTTTACTAACTCTTATGATTACGAGGTAATGGTAAAAATATTGTTTTCTTTGATTTAATAACTATACCCTCCCATAACAATATGTTACTCTTGATAAAACCTACCTTTACCAGTGTCAAGACCCTTCTCCCAAACCAGAATATTGCAAAGTTCAAGCGACCCCAACCAAAATACCGTATCCACTACCGAGTGTAGTGCACCATGTAGTATTGGTTACCATGATCAGAAGGTATTTAAAGATGAAACTAATTAATTTCCATATCGTTGCAGGGAATAATGCCCACAAACGTTGGATCGAGGCGTGCGAGTCACGCCATCAAACAGATGTCGGTCGCTAAAGATGACAGCTTTGAGGAGGAGGAAGAGTCCGAAGAGGAAGAGGTAAGTTATATTAATAGTCAGGAGACAATCATGACTTGAAAGATTAGACTTCATCAATCGTTCATCAATAGTTTATCATAGAAAACACTCTCGTTGTTCTCTAGAGAGAGATAGTTAGATATTTTTCGTTTTGGCCGGCTTTTAACTGCTACACTCAGAGACGTTAAATCGGCACCAAGGACTTTATATATCGACTCTTAAATTTTGTAACTATACATCGCATGTCCAAATCTATCATTAAATCTCTACTAAGCACTCATTTAATGTCTGAGTACAGGTATTGGAGTTTAATTGGGGTATAATTAGATGTGTGTAAGTTTGTACGAGTGGGGGAGGTGGTACGTACGGTATCGTTGTCACCTATAAACACGCCCACTCTGAAATGAAACGTTTCGTTCACTCGGTCAAAGACCCTAAAAATAATAAATTTCTTTACAACTTCCAGGAGGAAAGTGAAGAAAAGAAACAGAAACGAATGGAGAAGGAAGTCCGCAACATGAGGAACAAGATATCACACTTAAAGCAAAAGCAAGACAACATGAAGCGCGAGAGAATGGGATACAAGATGGCGTTGAAGAATCAGCAGGCTGCTTTGAAGTAAGGGTTATGGGATACAGTTCTACTAACGATAACTAATGATTCCAAATAAACTTCTATTAAAAGTTTAGGTTAACTATGTCAGTGTGAAAAAACAGCGAACCGTTTCCGTCACGGTACAGATGCGGTAAAACTTGGGGCTTGTTTAGCTTAATGCTTTTCCATCATAGTGAGTAAAAATTACACATAATACAGTAGGCAAGGGTTTATATATGAAATCCATGACATAAGATACATACATACATAGCTTAACTTTACAATGATTGTAACATTACAGAGATGAAAAACGAAAATACAAGGAATTGAAGCGTGAAGTAGACAAAATGGCTGCCATGATGAAAGAAGTAGGCTCTGATGATGAGGAAGAAGAGGAAGAAGAAGAAGAATCTGAAGAAGAGAAGAAGAGCGAGACAGAAGAAGAGGAGACAGAGACAGAGACCGAACAGGACACGGAGAGCGAGACCGAGAGCGAGAGCGAGCCGGAGGTTGGATTTATTATGTTTTTTTTTTCTTTTCTAATATAATTATAGTCTATCATGTGGCCCTTGTATGAGCATCATGCAACTCGGCCACAACTAGGATGGGCCATCGTTAGTGGCATTTTATCTGAGTGCAACCATGCTCTGAAAGGCATCTGAAAGGCAAGGTCCCAGTTGTTTCAATCGTTAGACTATGAGTCCTTTAGGCGATTTAAAAACCACCTAAATGCCTTTTGGGTTAGTTACCTACTGGAACTTAGTTTTACCTCTTGACATAAATGTTCTATTTTTGAATTTCAGGATGCACCAATTCCGAAAAAACGTGACAATCTTCAAAGGAGGATGAAACGACACGAGACTAGAGTGAACGCGCTTAAGAAAGGCAACGCGCTCCTAATGGCCAACGTCGACAGGCTAAAGGACGACGTACTGAAGCAGAGGGAAGAATCGTGTTCACTGCAAAAGGAGTTGGACTCACTCATTGATGACTTAGAATAATTTGACGACTATCAAGATTTAGATAGGCTATTTTATAATTAAAATTTTGATACACTAAACTGACAGAGTAACTATGAACAAGCTATTGATTATAGGGGCCTAGAGAGTAATATATACGTACAAACAAATTTACACTATACCTCAAAGGAACCTGTAAACGTGAGACTGTCCTCGGAGGACTAAG
Source organism: Cyclophora punctaria (assembly GCA_951394245.1). NCBI lineage: Eukaryota > Metazoa > Arthropoda > Insecta > Lepidoptera > Geometridae > Cyclophora > Cyclophora punctaria. The sequence goes on from OX596189.1 coordinate 5,921,265, forward strand.
TATAGTCCGTCAAAATAGAAACTGTACAGAGTAATCCAGGAACTAATAGTATTTCGTGTGAGTTATTCGATTTAGTTTTAAATAGTCTATTTTGGCGGAGAACAAAAGTCATCGAAGGACAGTCCAGCGTCTGCACAGGCCTAAAGATTGCGCACTTGGTGAAATTTAAACCAAAATCAAGAAGTAATTTTCTCCACAAAAGTGTTTTGCCGAAACGCGACTTGCGAAATGTAACAGATAACATACATTTACACAACTTTAATATTTTTTTTATAAACAATTTCGACATTTTGAATGACTTACCATGACCTATTCATGCTGTATCGCTCTTGGGTCCCATGAACCAAACCTTTCCTTAACATTTTGTATAATAAATCCGTCATAATCTAACTCCCATTTATTTATTCAAGCTTCATTGTCATGATAATTACTTATTTAATGTTTATTCAAACACTTTGCTTCTATTTTGTATTTTTACCTAATTCTAAGTAATGTAGTGTCAGTAGGTATCTACATAGTTATTAATCTTTTTAATTATTATTAACTTTAAAACACGTGATTTTGTACATAAGCAAATTCGATGAGCCAAGCAAACAAACAGACTTGAATGTTTATTTTTATTAAAATCGGCACAAAATAAATTTAATTTAAAAACACTGGTAATTTATTATTTATTTACCTCTAATTGTTTTTCGCGGGGTATTACACAGGGGCTACGAGGCGCTTTTGGATGGAAAGAAAGCTAATATTTGTGATAAATACCACGAGATTACCCCATTTGTAGGATGACCCCATACGTTGGTAACCCTGAGAGTTTTAATCGGGTTATATATGTCGGAATACAGAGATATTTGTCCCACTTTTAATATCGGGGAAACAGCGATATTTATCCCATAAATTAATTGAATCTAGACGTATCCTAACTGTAATCTGTAATCCATGATGATCTATAATGCTCGTGCTTATCCTGATGTGACATCATCCCGACAAATATATAAATAGTGTATAACGTTACCGCTAATAACGAGTATAAAACATAAACACAGATCGGAAATGAGCTAAATTCAACTTATACCCTACTATAAATAGATAGATGTCCCGCGCGGTAGTTCCATCCGCGACCCAATAGATGTCGCTAGTGTGAATCTAAGCTATCCATTGTGCCACCCAAACGCATATAAAAAAACATTCAAATCAGTCCAGCCGTTTAGGAGGAGTTCAGTTACAACGAAAAGTGGCATTGATTTTTAAATATGTGATGAATGATGATATGATGATGATGATGATGAGCCAATCCCAGAAAGACAAACAAGAGCTGAATAAATTACCGTCATCTTTTCTTCCCCTTCCGGTGCTGCTTTTAATTTTATTATTTAGGTCATCCAAACTCTCCTTCTATAAAAAAAATATTGAGAAATTATCATCATCAAGCACTGACCAGAGGTCAGTGTCATCAAGCAATGGAATTAACAAGTTCAAGCAAGATGACAGAAAAAATAAATGCCAATGTCAAAATGACAACTATGATTTCAATTTTCAAACTTTTCAAAGCAGAGTTGAAAAATTAACGGAAAGCGAAACTTAGGTATTATGTTGTATTTTGTTTTGATATTGTTTGTTTTCATGTTTATTTCATTTATGTGGGCTAATTTTGTGGCAGAATAAATATATAAGTTAGGATATTCTAGGTGTTGTGGATATCGCTTACAAAATGCCTGCTCCATTGGTTGAGACTCAAGCACCAAATACAATGAAACCGAACCCGCGAAACGATCCCACTATGTTCAAAATATTTCAAAACGTACAATATAATGTTGTCCAACATAAAAAGTATGCGAAAGAAATGATCAAACTGTACAAAAAGGTAAGTTAACCAATTATTGTTAAAATATAACATTAATAACAAATCTCTCATGTCATCTCATATTTACTATTGATTTATCCAAAACGTTAAAATAAAATGTTCATCCAAAACTTTAAAACAAAATGATGTATTTAGTAACGATATTCATCAAATTCCCAGTAAACTGAATACTGGATAAGATTTTCAAATTTTTAGAACAAATGCATAAAATAAGCATTTTCTTCATCTTTGTGGATATTTCACAAACAAATTTTCTAAATAAGCATTAGTATAATAAAATGAACCAGTACCTAATAATACAATTTAGCATAGAGCTGGACCAGAACTACACCAAAGCTATGCAATGCAATGTTGCTATTACTATGTTTATTTCTTTGAGTTACATACATAAGGTATCACATATTGTAGCATTTTAATTTCACATAGCATATCTCTTATAAAAAAAATATAATATAAAATATAGAAATAATTAACTCTGAAGTATCACTCGGTCAACAGTTACATGAGAACGTGTTCCGAGAGAGTTTCAAGAATGCCATAATGTATCTATTCACATTCGGCGACACAAGTGCCAATGTTGATAGAGTTGTGCAGTTTGTGGCCACTTTCTGCACCACCCTGGATGACGAGGAGGAATTCCTGTTGTTCATATTTGATATTATCTTCGAGGTAAGTAAGCCCTAACCTACTCAAACTTATCTTATAACTAGCCGCACCCCGCGGTTTCACCCACGTTATACCTGTTCCCACAGGAATTTCGCGATAAAAAGTAGCCTATGTCCTTTCTCAGGCTCTAGACTAACTGTGTACCAAATTTCATTCAAATAGGTTCAGTAGTTTTGGCGTGAAAGCGTGACAGACAGACAGACAGAGTTACTTTCGCATTTATAATATTAGTTAGGATTGTCTTTGAGGTGATTACTGAGAACTTAATTTGTATTCAAACTGCTATAGTATTATCTTTTAAAATCTTATATCTAAAAGTAATATTTGTTAGTGGTGCAACAGTATATGATGACTGGCTAGTGACTACCACTTGTTTCAGAGTTTTGATATCATAATTATAAATACTTCCAATATGGTGTAATCATTCAAACAACTCACACCAACAGCTCTCAATCATGTTTGTGCTCATTAAAGTTGGCCAATATCAACCACCAATTGAATCCTAATTATTATATCATTATTATATCATCTATGTACTCTACTTTTCAGTGCCAATGTGTGTCCGGTCAATCGGTGAGGTACAGAGCAAGTCAACTGCTAGCTGCGGTCCTATCAGCTCTCGGAGATGATGCCTCACTTGATGATGACCTGTGTGATAAACTACTGGCTTCTCAGGTAAGGATAAAGTTTGTAGTAGTAGTAAGTAGCCTACAATATCCCACTACTGGGCAAAGGCCTCTCACCTCACTGAAGATATCAGTACAGTGAGGAAGATTAAGCATAATCACAATGCTTACCTAATGTGGGTTGGTGATCTCAAACAAACCCGAGCCATGTTTGAAAAGTAGGAAACATGTTTTCACTCGACCCGGGAATTGAATCTGGGACCGCAGTCATAGCAGGCGAGAACATATACAGTGGTTTAAACAAAACCTCGGTGGTCTAGTGAGACCACCGAGGTTTTGTTTAACTTTAAGCACAAAGTTAGGCTCCCTTAAAAATATATCACCTTTATTGTACCCCTCCCTTTTTATGTATCAGATGCAACGCCTACAAGACACGCGAGGCGCGGTGCGGTGCCGCGCGGCGCTAGCGCTGCAGCGACTTCAGAATCCCATGGAACAAGATGATGAGGTGACTCGCGCCTACCGGTTCCACATGAGCTGCGACCCGAGTTCCTCTGTTAGACGGTGAATATTGTACTCCATAGCAAATTCCGATCGCGAAACAGGTAGAATTTTGTCAATTGACCTTACCTATGTCTCTATCACTGAAACACAATAGTATTCTCGTTTCACGCCGCCAACGCATTGTGCAAGTGGGACAGCAATATTATTTTATGCTTGTGATTCAGACAGATAGACTAAGGTGTACCGAAAGAAATTCTTCCTGATTCGCGGCGGAACTTTATAAATATTGTAAGAAAATATGTTGAACTAGGCGCGCCCCGCAGTTTTACCCGCGTTTCCCGTTCCCGCGGGAATTTTGCGATAAATAGTAGCCTATGTCCTATCTCACGCTCTGGACTAACTGTGCACTAAATTTCAATCAAATCGCTTCAGTAGTTTTGGTGTGAAAGCGTGACAGACAGACAGAGTTACATTCGCATTTATAATATTAGTTAGGATTAGTATGTACCCTGGCAAACATTTGATTCTTAGTTTTTCTGTTCACTCAATACCAAACAATGTAAAGTAATTTATATCCGTTCATTTGCAGAGCTATAGTGATGTCTATAGCGAAGTGTAGTCGCAACGTGTTGTTTGTGTTGGAACGACTGTGCGACGTCGATGAGGCGGTGAGACGAGCCGCCTTCCTGTACATAGCGGCTATTAATGTGACGCAACTGAGGGTGAAGCAGCGTGTGCTTACTCTGAAGGTAAGGAGTTTATGCTGTAGCAACCTTTACAACTATACAAATAAGTGTCTGTTTGTAATAATAACCGCTTTTTACTAAGTGCATATATAGATATGAATATGATACATATATACCAATTGTTTTTTGAAATTTTTGTCTGTCTGTTTGTTCCGGCTAATCTTTGAAATGGCTGGACCTATTTTGACGGGACTTTCACTGGCAGATAACTGATGTAACAAGGAGTAACTTAGGCTACTTTTATCCCCAAATTTCCGCGGGAACGGGTACAACGCGAGGAACACCGCGGGGCGCGGCTAGTAAGTAGATCATATACAAATTGTAGGAGCATTGTCAACAGTGAAATAAGGTCTAAGTTGAAACATCAGCTGAGATTTATTTTCCGTTAAAACCACGAAACCATAAACGGTCATTTGACTTACCTTATCCCACACCCCACAGGTGGGTCTAACTGAACGTTGCGTGCGAGTTCGTCGCGTGGTCGAAGAAATACTAATACCGGGCTGGTTGAGCACCTTCCAAGGAAACATCATAGATTTGCTCAAAGCGATCCGGTTGGACAACGAAAACGATGCCAAAGATTCACAGTACGTTGCTGGGAAACTACTGGAGTCATTATTCAAGTAAGTTGCAAATGTTTATTCGATAGTATTCTTTGTTCTTACTTACAAAAAAAAGGTTTTGTACTCAACCTTGAAGTTTACTTATAAAAAGACTGTTATGTCCACGATTTTCTTAAATTAAATTAAATCTACATAAAAAAGATACAGTTGTCTATTTTAATGTAGATTTGGGTTTGAAAAAATAGCGAACTTTATCTATGTCTACTGCCCGCAGAACGGTAACTAAGGGCCTTATCAGACTTGCGATTTACAAGCGATTTGAAAGCGAAGCGTACGCGTGGCGTGTTCGTTGCGTGCTCGTAACATATATTTATCATTAATCAACCTACCAGAAGATCGATAGGTGAATCAATCAAAAAGGTTTAACATTGTTCCTGCGTAAATAAATGTAAAATTGTGGTACCTATAAAACAGATTCAAAATTTTTCATTTTTTGAATGTTCGTTGAACCTCTAGAGGTACATAGATTCGGGACCATCCAATTTTAAATTTATTGCCATCAACTAGCTGCGCCCCGCGTTGTACCCGTTCCGGCGGGAATTTCGGGATAAAATGTATCCCATATGTTATTCTGATGTATATCAATCATCTTTAATATTGGTAGGATAAATGTAACATTACAAAACATATTATTTATTCCCAGGCGTCTACCGATATCTGAGCTCCTCGAGTGGTTGCCAACGGAAAAGCAACTTCGTCTGATTCCCGCCGAGAAACTCAACAAAGAAACCGCCTGGTATTGGCGCCATCTAGCGGAGCACTTGCAGAAGATTGACGACGACGAAACGTTGGAGACTATACTGCCCGATCTCATTGTCTTGACCGGGTATATAAGAGCGTGAGTACAGATTGGTTTAACCTATTTGATGGTGAAATATTGGAATTTCTTTCCCGTGTTATTTAATACTAGCAGCGCCCCGCGGTTTTACCCGCGTTGTACCCGTGGGAATATCGGGATAAAAAATAGCCTATGTCCTTGCCGTTGGATGTAGCTATCTATTACAAAAGAATTATTCAAATCGGACAGGTAATTCCCGAGATTAGCTCGAACATACAAACAAACAAACAAACTTACAAGTTTTACCTCTTTATAATATTACTATAGATAAAACAGTCCAGTGCTCCACACCTGGGTCACAATGAGCCAGCTCCTCGAGTTTACGCCTTACTACCAGCGACCTGCCGTTTTACCCGTGTTGTACCAAACCCGTACGAATTTCGGGATGTAAAAATAGCCTTCCCGTTGAATGTTGCTATTTATTACAAAAAGTACTATTCGAATCGGATTGGTAGTTTCTGAGATTAGCGTTCAAACATTCAAACTCTTCAGCTTTATTATCTTTTAATAAAAACTACGTGTTACGAATTTAAATTTAATTTGCACACCGTGTGCAATTCGATTCAAGTTGAAAGATAGGATAGCATCTCAATATATAATGATTAGGGTAGTCTACCCTTAATTTTTACATGGCAAAACACGTTAGCCGGGTCCGCTAGTATTAGCATAGGTTGTAACTGGTATATCATATTGTCATGAGCCATATGACCACAGTATAGTGGAGTCCCCGTGCCCGCCGGCGACTGACGTGTGTGCGTTCGGCACGCGGCAGTACGTGCTGGCGGAGCTGGCGCGGCTGCTGCGCGTGTACGACGCCGCCGACCCCGCCTCGCGCGCCGCGCTGCATCAGCTCATTACTGACGTCTTGACAGGTATGCCGCATGTTCGTTGAAGGCCTCAGTCACGAAGTCGAAATCGTTGCAAGTACTGTGATTGGCCAATTTTGCCGCCGCCGCTGATATCTTACTGAAGCCTTTTCAAAATGTTCGCACTTTGTAAATCCATGTATATTCGTTCTATTTCTAGTGCTGTATTTGTCAAAAATCGGTTGAGCTGTGGTAATCAAGGAATTTTCGAAGTATAATGTCTTCTGTAGTGTGATGTCCTATTTATTTATGATATTTTCAGTCAAGAGTTACATTTTCAATGCTTTGAACCTTGAAGTCATCTGTAACAATAGATGGACGAGAAATTTAGACGTGATTTACATTATTTCTAATTTTCAGTGTTTATTTTTCAATGACTTCCAATCTATACTAATAGTCACCTAAATATGTACAGGTGACTACGGCCCCCTGCACGCCGACGCGGTCCGTTCGTTCGTGTACGCGCTGGAGCTGGTGGTGCCCGAGGTGTCTCCGCGCATGGAGCTCGTCAGCGGCGTGCTCAGCGCGCTGCGCGACCCGCCGGACCAAGACGCGCCGCCGCCGCCGCCAGTTGACACCGCTGATATGAAGATACAGGTGACCATCCAACTATAAATAAATAAATACATCTGAAAAAATTCATACACGGTTGATTAGACCTAAACTAAGCTCTAAGCTTGTATTATGGCATCTAACTGGCCCTAATACATATGCGCATTCTTTATATGAATATATAATAGACTCTCAGACATCTCGGCGTCGTCGCCAGCAACATGTTTGCATAATATTGGTGACTCCGGGCGGATATCGAACCCGCAACCTCAGACACAGTAAGCGCTCTATGCCACCGTGCCGACGAGCTTGTCAAAATACTAGACTTTAAGATACACCATTTCACGGAACATTTCGAAATAAACCCGTTTGGATTACCAAAACCGAACCTTTACGAACTTACCAACTGTTTGTCTACAAGAAATTGCGATATCTAATTTATTGCTTCCTTTGTCAGAGAGCAAGACTACGCGTGTCGTTAAACGTCGCAATGGAAGCTCAGGAAGAAGCGGTGAAAGACCAGAACTATAGCCTAGCGGCCGAGTGTAAAGCAAAGGTAAAGGTCCTTATGTCATGCATGTGTTCTAATCCTTATTAAATTCTTGTGTAGCTACTTTAAACCCCTTGACTAAAGCAATTTTTGAAATTGCTTGAGATGCGGTACTAGCGCAAAAACCACCGAGACTTGATGCCACTGAAGAGGTAACCTGACTTTTATGTTCTCCGGTTAAAAATAATTGTATGTTGATGTCATTAAGATGGGTCTATCTAACAGTGTAACTAACAACTATAGTGCGGTTATTTCGTTAAAATGGGTCTTGTGAAACAGTATAACCAAAAACGATATTCATAATTATGGAAATTATAGTTGGAAAGTGAAGTGAAATTTATGATTTTATATTTTACAGGTGGAAGACATTCAGAAAAAGTTAGAAGAATTGAATTTGCAGTCGGCACCTCCCCCAGCGCCTGTTGCAGTAAGTCATAGCTTTCATTTGAGATATTACAAAACTCAAATCTATACTTAAAATTATAAACAGATTTGTATGTTTGCTTGTTTGTATGTTCGAGGTTATCTCGGGAATTCCACTCCCATGTGAATTGTTATTTTTGTTATAGATAGCCACATTCAACAGGAAGGTTATTGAGGGTAATAGGGTATTTTCATACCAAAATTCTCACGATAACGGGCACAAGGAGTGTAAACAACTCGGGTGCTGCTAGATAGTTTTATAAAGATAAGTATTAAGTTATTAATTTTTTTCATACATTACAGACGTTAAAAGAGAAGCTATCGGACGCGGCCACCCTGACCAAATGTCTCACGATACTGAACAGCGCTCTGGACACGCCGCAACTCAAAACTGTCACTCCGATGCTGCAAATGATATTCCGTGATTTAGAGGTTTGTCCTACTATCCTGCTTCCTTGACTACCTGCTAATATTTGAAATGCGAAAGATTTGGATATAACTATACACAAAATTATAGATTTGGATAAAACTATACACTATCATTATACAGTAATACATGTAATACATACATAAGAATCCTGCCTGCACTTTACCAGCTCCATGCAGAAAATCGACTCCATACAGACAGACAGCTTTTCAGGACTTTGTTTTATACATAAACTGACTGTTATAGCAGTAAGATAATTCAATCATCACGTTTTCACTTCAATCGTCTTTTTTCTTTTATTCCAGGTGGAAATATTCCAAAATCCAGAGATTATAGAGACGGCTCTAGAGACGGTAGCGCTGTTCGGAATGCTGGACAAAGAGTTCGCTAAAGAGAACAAGGCATTCTTCTTTGCTAATGTAAGTATTCATTATATTTCAAATTGTATGACTGTTTGAAGTGAACCTTTATACTACCTTTTTTTGAAATCGTTAACTGCGATGTAAAAGGAACCCATTCTAGAGTAATTCCCTTGCATACGCCGAAATAATATATTTATTAACGTAGGAAATATAAGTTAGCTAGCAAAACAAGTACATTAAAAATCTAGTTATATTTAATAGTGATACACATATCCTGCTCACTAATATATTAGTGAGATAAGTAGCCTTTGCCCAGCTGTGGTACATTACAGGGTACTACTTACTTACTCTTAAAGTAAAAATAAAGTATAAGCCTGTAATGTCCCACTTGTTGGGCAAAGGCCTCTCGTCTCACTGGAGATATCAGTACAGTGAGGAGGTTTCAGGCGTAATCACCACGCTTGCCTAATGCGGGTTGGTGATCTCAAACCCGAGCCATGCTTGAAAAGTAAGAAACATGTTTTCGCTCGACCTGGGAATTGAACCCGGGACCTCAGTCTTGGCAGGCGAGTGCACATACCATTAGACCACCGAGGCGTACTTACTCTTACTTTACATAAATATGTAATTTAAGTGCCCTCAGCTTTACAATTACAAGTATTAGCCTGTGATGTCCCAGTGCTGGACAAAGGCCTTTCCCCTTTTTACGGTCAGGTTAATAATTTCAGCTAATAGACACGTCTAACGAATCGACGGTATCCGTCGTTTTGCGGTGTATAGTCGATTTGCTCTGCGTCCACGGAGCCCGAGTGTTCGAGCAAGATGAAGACACGCAGTCGCAGTCCAAGAAACATAACTCTACTGAAAATACCACTGTTTTGGATGACGGTAATATTTACTTTATAACTAGATGTTTCCGCGACTTCGTCCGCGTGGAATTTCGGTTTTTTTTCTGAAATAGAAGTAGCCTAAGTTACTCCTTATTACATCAACTGCCTGTCCTGTCATAATCGGTCAAGCCATTTCAGAGATTAGCCGGAACAAACAGGCAGACAGATTAAAAAAATTGTATTTGTACTGTATATAAAAAGCGAGTATTTTAACATTACAGACACTCTAATTGTATTTATATGTATAGATGATTTATTGTTATATTATTAACGTATTACTGCGGGTTTTTTCGCGGCTCAAGAGGTTGTTTTAGTAAGTAAAAAACTTATATTAATAATATACTTTTTTATATTATTTTAATAATGTGTAAAAAGGTTGTTTTGAAAAGGTTTATTAACTTATAAAAATAAACGCGCAACTTTATTAAGATGATTAGATGATTTACTCACGTGAGCTAAGCAGTACCCATGAAACTAATAAACAGTGTATTTTTAGGCTCGCTGTCCGAGTCGGCGATACTATCACAGACCCACAGCACTGTTGTAGAGCTCCTTTTGAAGTTTATGGAGAGCACTGTAAGTATAAAAAATAATTTGAATTGTTTATTTAACAGAAGTAACCTCTTTAAAACGTGACTGTAATTTAAAACAAATAATTATACTTAGTCGTTTACCGCGACTAAAAAGTATTAAAAAATCCGTTTTTGTAATTGAGTGTATAGAGTCTTCAGACTATTCACGTTTGTCCGAGTGTGTGCTATTGTCGGGTAGAAAGGATGTTGCAATTATAATTAAAAATACATTTTGGCTTTGTTTGACTCAGAAAAGTAAAATCCGGAATCATTTTGTAATTAATTTATAGAGATTTGTGAATATTTTTTTCTTTTTCCCTTTTTTCAGTGTGTAAAGTACAGACTCATTGTAGTAGAAGGATTATGTCGACTCATACACCTGGGACATCTCGAATCACCGTCCATATTAAGTCGTTTGTTACTTCTGTGGTTCAATCCTGCTACAGGTAAATAGAACTTTTTATACTAACTAGCAACGCCTCGCGGTAATACCCGCTTTGTACACATTCTCTAGAAAATTTCGGGATAAAAAAAAAATTACAACCTTCCCATTGAACGTGGTTATAAAACGCAAAAGAATTATTCACATCGAACCCTTACCAAATAAATAATTAACCTCTTTGGTTTTATTGTTTACTAGCTGACCCGGCGAACTTCGTACCGCCTTAGCGTTGCAATGATGCACTACTTTCCGAACAAACATCCGAACAAATGACATTGACATTCGTTACGCGTGTTTTTTTAAATATGCAAAATCAAATGTATATTTTTCAATATTTCTGAGAGATTTTCTTAATATTTTTTTCCGTAAGAACCTTCTCCTTATAATAACAAATACAACAAAAAAAGAATTAGTGAAATCGGTCCAGCCATTCACGCGTGATGCCACGACCAACGAAAACGGGTTTCATTTTTATATATATAGATGAACGAGCTATCTCTGAACTAACAATCAGCTTCAAATATTTTCAAAAGGAAGTTTATAGGATAACCATTAAATTCCTTTTTCAGTCGATGAAGATATGCTTCGACAAATAATCGGTGTGTTCTTCCAAACATTCCCCATCAGTGTCGATGGGGCGCAGGAACAAATACAGGTAAAATAATATACTAACATCTTCTATTTACCAATCCGTACTTACATTAACGAAACATACAGAAAATTATACATAAATTCTACTATAAACTGAAGTTTCCTCTAGAGTCAACAGGACCAATCATAATCCAACGCAATGATGATTGCGACCATGGTTAACTGACTTTGAATTAAATATTAATGTTTAAGGATACCCTTCGCTTTTATTTTACATTTTTATCTGACGTTCCGGCTCTTTTATTGGGACCGAAGTCACAAAAGACTTTCTTTCGCTAAACTTGAGAAACCCATATGTTTAACCGACTTAAAAAAGGGAGGTTCTCAATTCGTCAGAATCAATTACCATGTGATCAATTTAGTTCCTTACCGTTTAGTTCTGTCTAAGTGAATAAGGTGCACTATAACACTATAACAACTAACCTGCCTACCGTTATATTCCTAACAGAAAGCTACAATACCAACTCTACGCACGTTGGCGAACGCTCCTTCAAGCTCGCCGCTCGCCGAGATCGACCAAGAAGCGGTTGTACGGTTTATAGTGTCACTTACGAGGGTCAATCATGAGGTGAGTTTGAGCAGTTTTGTGACTTACCCTACGGTTAAGTTTGATTTTTTCCGATTCGGTAGGAATGTTGGGATATACAAATAGGACGGCCCTTTTTAGTCCCTTAAAACTACGTGAACGAGCTTTCGCTTTTCACTTTTAATCTGATATATTGGTCCCTTCTAAAATCCGTGCTCAGAAATTAATAACAGTTCCTGTTCAACGGATATCTATACTAATATTATAAAGCTGAAGAGTTTGTTTTGTTTGTTTGTTTGTTTGTTTGTTTAAACGCGCTAATCTCAGAAACTACTGAACCGATTTGAATAATTCTTTCACTGTTAGATAGTCTATTTATCGAGGAAGGCTATAGGCTACATTTTATCCCGAAATTCCCACGGGAACGGGCACAACGCGGGTAAAACCGCGGGGCGCTGCTAGTTCCTGCTGAACCTGGTTTCAATCCAATATGTCTGGTATTCGCATTAACTTCACAAAGTCTCATCACCTCTCATTGCAGCTAGAAGACAGTCAAGGCGGCATGGCAGCCTTGCTGTGCCAGCACATCGCGCGGCGGCCCACTGCGAGTGAGGTGGGGCTGGCGTGCCGCACGCTGGCGCTGCTGGCGCCGCCGCGCGACGCCGCGCTCGCCAACACGCTCGCCAACATGTTGCGCGACTTGTGCACGGTGAGCATCCAACTAGACGAGTAGCAATCAGCAACTGGCGTTTCAACTAGAAATTCCACGTTTAAATAAATCGTATCATGTTCTATTCATTGAAATTAAAAGACAAAATCCACTGAGCTGTGTTGAGTCGATGACGATATCTGTCACTGGTAAAAAAAAACTATTCTTCTCAGACGAGTGACAATCGTCGAATAACGACAAATAATAAATAATGTTTTTTTTTAGAAATTACCGGACAAACAGTCTTGTCGTAACCTGACCAGATATCTGGGAGCTTTAGAGGCTTATGAACGAATGAGCTTGAACAAATTGTCACACACAGGTATACCTCATATTCTTATTGAATACACATTATTTGCAGCCTTTATTACTGAAGCAGTTGACATCAATATGCCACTAACATACTTGATTGAGCGAGCACTGATACTACAATCATACAGCTAACTTTAATATAACAGAGACGTTTTATTAATGTTAATAGTCAAATCTGTCATTAGTGTATTATGTGACATTCAAATCATCGCTGTGGTGATTGAAAGTTACAAATGTTTGATTGCTCATATAATGTAATTTGTTTTAGGTATATCTGAAGGAACAATGCGAGAAGATTCCCTGGCGCCTCTGGGACGCACTACAAGCTCTTTACGTATGTATAACAATAACCTATATTACTCGATTTATTATTACTATCTTCAGTGAGACGAAAGGCCTTTGCCCAACAAGTGGGACATTACAGGCTAATACTTACTTACTTACTTACTCGATTTATTGCCTAATTTTTATTCCATTTTATATTATTAACTAGATAAGAACAGCGTCCCGCGGTTGTACCCGCGTAGTGCCAATCACAAAAAAATAATTCAAATTGGATTGGTAGTTTCTGTATACAAATAAACAAAGTTAGAAACATTAACTCTTTATTACAATAATAATATATTATATTGCAGCTCAACCAATAGCGCGTAGTACGCACGTAGTGATCAATGAAACGGTAGAAGAAGAAGTGGAGATCGACGAGACTTCCCCTGAAGTAATGACCACTATTACAGAGGGTAAGTTGTCGTCAAGGCGTTCATCGAACTATGTTCACTTATAGTTATCCTGAGTTGAAACTACCTTTACAGATTAATTACCACTTTTATTTTACACTAGCAGCGCCCCGCGGTTTTACCCGCGTTGTACCCGTTTCTGTAGAAATTGCGGGTTGGAAAATAGCCTATAACCTTTCCGTTGAATGTGGCTATCTTTTACAAAAAGAAATTTTCGAATCGGACTCGTAATTCCCGATATTTACCGGAATATACGAGCAAAAAAAAAATACAAAATTTACCTTTTTATAAAATTAGTATAGAGACAAACCCAAATATTGAAAGTCGTACTCTGTAACAGAACAACAGTCATCCAGTCCGCGGTCGAACCGCGACTCCGGCAAGGAATTAGCGCCGTCAGCCGACGACGTGCCGACAGACTCGAGCAGTGGCGTCTCCCCGGTGAAGAAGGCTAGGACTAAAGGTAACTCATTTTAAACAATCATGGCGTAATATGAAGAACTCATCTTAAAATTTCTTACTAAAATGTCCCGTGACTTTACCCGCTTACTATGCCACGGGAAATATACAAAAAATTGACAAATAGTTGTCTAAATTGCGATGTTAAGTATTCGTGGGTACTTACATTTTTAAAGGTTTATAATCTATACTAATATTATAAAGCTGAAGAGTTTGTTTTGTTTGTTTGTTTGTTTGTTTAAACGCGCTAATCTCAGAAACTACTGAACCGATTTGAATAATTCTTTCACTGTTAGATAGTCTATTTATCGAGGAAGGCTATAGGCTACATTTTATCCCGAAATTCCCACGGGAACGGGCACAACGCGGGTAAAACCGCGGGGCGCTGCTAGTATTAGCCATATTAGCCATTGGAAACCCATCAAAATTGGTTTAGCTTTCGGAGTTAACCTAAACTAATACAGAAACGAACAGACAGTTTTTATGTAACATTTTTTTAGTTTTTGTTATATCTTACAGGTAGTAAGAAGTTGTCTATTAAAAGACAAACTTCAAATGAGAAGGCGAAAGAGAAAGAGCAAACGAAAAACAAAAAGAGTGAAGGAGATGGTGAAAAAGGTGGAGTTAAGAGGAGTCGGTCGCAACGGTCGCTGGTCGATGTTGACAGAGGTTAGTTAGTAATACTGTTCTGATCATTCGCTACACACCTTTCAATAAAAAATGAATGAATTCGGTACAGAAATTCATATAACAGAAATGTATAGTTTTGATTTTTTTAACTACGAATAGGGTGTATTTAAAATATAATAACTAAGTAGAACTAACAATAACTTATTTAATTTTAATATAATAGCTCAAAAAGCCAAAGCCTCTTCGAAGAGCAAGAAGTCACCGGAACCGTCGCCGCCTAAAGATCTCGACACTTCAAACGTGACCACTAGAAGATCTACTCTTAAAGGAATACAGTCGGGATCTAGTAGTGAAGGGCCAAGCAAAGGCAAGGGGAAGAAGAAACCAGGTTTGTGCTAAAACATCTTCATAAAATCATCACAAAACCATCGGTCACAAAAACTGTTCCCTACAATCTCAGATAGCAGATAAGTATTGATAAATTAATAAGTAAGTTCGAATAGGCCAACCCTGGTGTCAGAGATTATGGCCCGCCTATAGAACTTCGACATGGTCTAACGATGAAGCAACTGAAGCTGATAATTTAACGTGCTCTCCGAAGCACGGGAGACAGAATAAATTTCAATATGGTCCACCCATCCAAAGAAAGCGTTTTTTATGTTTTTAACTTTACGTTTTTAACAATCGCAATGAACTAACATAATTTAGTCAAAAAGCGCCTCGAGCGCTGCAATCAATGTCAAATAAAATACCCATTGCCGTGAAAAAGCGTGTGGTCAATGTTGGAATCTCTAAAGCGTAGCCACCGTCACAAATGAGGAATGTATAGATACCGCCTACATGTACATGACCTCGGTAGACGATACGTATATTGTAAAGCCCGACAAGAGTTGCCGGCACCTACGGAACATTTACAAGACCCCTCGATGTAGATTTGCGGTATAAGATGTATTAAATAGACTAAGGCCGGTTATGTATTTCCAGAAAAGGCAGCGCCGCCCGCCCGCGCCTCGACCGGTTCAAACCGCAGCAGTGTAGACAGCCCTCTACCGCTCGACGACTCCAATGACGACACCATGCTACATACTATCGTTTACGAGAAGGAATTCGTAAGTAGAGATGTAGATTGATTGCAGCTTTAGATAATCTGATTATCGAGTTGTGATAATCATATTTTGGCAAAAATGTGGCATTACCTAAAGTGTTGATTTATTCCAGCAACAATCACTGCTGGATGACTCCGATGAGGTCAGTGTAAGCAGGCGCAGTTCCAAAGGGAACGTCACTATACCAGAAACACCCGATGCAAGCGATGAGTGAGTACAACTATACATAGTTCAAATTACCTTTACACGCAGCACTATGTGTGCGTAAGTTTGTAACGATATCACTGTCATTTGCTGGCCAATAATGGTCTTAATGGTTTACCCACTAATGTGTCAAGGAAGTGCCAAAGTGCGCAAAGATGAGTAAAACTATATTATTTACTAGCAGTGCCCCGCGGTTTAATCCGCGTTGTGCCCGTTCCCGAAGGAATTTCAGGATGGAAAAAAGTCTATAACCTTCCCGATGAATGTGGCTATTCATTTAAAAATATCGAATTGGGAGTTTCTGCGATTAGCGCGTTCAAACAAACAAACGAAATCAAAGTTTTCAGCTTTATTACATTAGTATAGATTCGACTATCAGGAACGGTAGTAGACTATAACCATTTGATCCTAAACATACAGAGGTTCACAGACATACAGCCTAAGAAAACTATTTAAAAGTAGCTATAGTCCTAATACTTTTCTTTCAGGTCTGAGCCTGAACCAGAGCCCGAGCCCGCGCCAAAAGGGAAACGTAACGGAAAGAAAAAATAGTTCGTCATTACTTTAATTAGCCTTAATAAAAACGTACATAAAAGTATTTCGTTATTATCTCGCCTAAAGGTGCATTTAGACCAAACAAGCTAGAGCATGAAAGTTCAATAATCTCAACGAGCAATAATTGGAAAATGTACCAATCCTTAAAGAAAATACATAGAAGAATAATTACGCGTCAAATTGAGTACCTTCTTCAGTTTTTTAGGTCTGTTAAAAAGACAGGCAGAACTACTGAAGTATGCTCTATCACTGTTTATACTAAATTTGACGGGAAAAGGGGGTAAAATGAGCATTTTGTTCATTTGGTCCAAACACACCTTGAATACACCAATATTCTTATTTATCTAGAATTTTACCGACTCCTTTCAACGTTTCGCCAATCACTGTTCTGTGTTCTGGAATCTCTCCAGTAAGATTGGGTAGTACTGGGACTGTTGAGTTGTCTGTTCCCGTCCTGTCTTTGCCAGTTTTGGTACTGGTTGTTGTATTGTGCCGTTGGTACGTTGTTCTTTTGCAAATTTTGGTTCTTATTCTCTTCCCATTGGTGCCAGTTTTGCCAGTTCTTGTCCCACGGCTTCCAGCGGTGGTCCCAGTTGGTTTTGTTTTGGTTGTTCTGCCACTGGTACGGTCTGTCGGCCCAACTGTAATTTGTAAAATATTATCAACATACTTGTAACTAACAATATTTAATATTGTACTAAAGTAAATCACACTTACGAATATTATCTTTAGAGCATGTCAAATTATTGAATTCTTATTATAACTAGTGATCAATTACGAATGAGTCGCGCGCTTATTTACGAGTGCGCTTATTTGCGCAGAGTGAAGTGTTGTACGCGCCTCATTGAACAACCAAACTATACAAGCCCAAAAGGCCGATTAGAGAAAAACTGTGACCTCCCAAGTGTCCCTGTGTCCTCCCAAGTACCAATGACGCTTGTCAGTACTGGTTTAACGTATTGGAACTCGCCGGCTTTCTCCGCCAATTACCAGCACTGACCTAGTTCCATAAGCACTAGCACACAGACCAGCGCATTAAATCTGCTTTCTTTGTATGTGTGACGTAAGACCATAGATAAATTTCTTTATTCACCCATTTCCAGCCGGTTGCGCGTTGTTCCCACTGTTGGGGTCTCCGAATCGGTTGCCCAGGTCGATGGGAGTCTTCTTGGAGAGCTGGTGTCGCGTCATGATGAACTCCGCCGCCCTTTCAGCTATCATGATCGTTGGCGCTGCAGTGTTGCCTGGAATTTGCATAAAATTATGATTAACTAACAGTTTCATCCTCACTGTACCCAAACCTTTAGGAATTTGGCGAAAAAAGTGGCCAATTCCTTCTCCAATGTCTAATCTATGCTAAAATTTATAAAAAATGGTCTAGCCGATTTAGTGTAACTAAAAGCAAAAATAATCAATAGTTTTACCTGACACTATAGTTGGTATAATCGAAGCATCCGCTACTCGAAGACCTGTAACAAAACATGAATATTCACTACTAATATCATATTTCCTCCTTAACAACTTATACCCATGTCAGGTGCATTGGATTTATGCTAGATATGTATTTGTTTTTAGTGTCTTCTTCCATTCAGATTATTCAGTAGTTTTCGGCAACAAGGATCAAAATTGATGGGCGATCCATTCTCAACAACTTTCCCATTCATAACACAAGTATTAGAACGACTAGCATACCACTGATTCCATGGACCTTCAACTGCATATCCACCACAGCCATAATGTCGCTCGCCGGTCCCATCTTACAAGTCCCTACTTGATGGTTCTCGGGCGCCGTTTGGTACTGCGCGAGGCATTTGAAGAACTCATCCGAAGGATTGGGCCCGTTCTCCCCGCATTCGCTGCCGTAACCTTCTTTTGGTGTCATGCCGTATTTTTCTCGTAGGATCTGCAAAATGTTGAGGTTATTTTGATATACTAATCCAAGAAAGAGGAAGATTTATTCCTGTCTGATAAAATGTATGGGCGCGATCGCACTAAATCTGAGAAAATAACGTTAGCGCGATCTTCAAAATTTTCATAGTAGCATCAACTATTGGATCGCGGGCGGAACCGCTGCAGGAACAGCTTGTTATTTATAACATAAACAAGTCTCCGTAGACGAACAATCTTTTTAAATTGTATTCGGTTCTTATCTCTTTAAACCTAAGTATAATTCGAACCAATCTTTTTGAGGTCACTTATCAATTATCATATTATCTCTTTTTCAAAGTAATAATTAAGTAATATTAATTGTCAAAGTAAGTAGTAAGTAGCACTGCCGGAAAAAAGCCTTTACCCTGACTGATTACCAGTACAGTGAGTAGGTATGTAAAAAAATCAGACACTAGAAAAATAGGTATCTGAATCTCTACAATAACTAGCGAAATGAACGTCCCAAAACTCACAGTGGTATTGACTAGTTTGTAGGCGATCTTCGCAGCGTCAACTATGACGTTCATATCGTATTCATCGTCCAAGTAGTTTGGCTCCATTATCGGGGGCTGTTTGGGGTCCACCGACTGGATGGTGATGTATCCGCGACTGCGAGGCTGGATGGCTATGGCTGCTATACTGTGAAATGGAATTAAAAATGTCAAAAACTGTCCACTCGTATGGGAGCAGTTTAAAGCGACAATACATGTCTCTCACACGCACTTGAGCACTTTAGTACTTTGTCACATTATTCAATTAGAAAATTGTTATTGGATTACATATATTATTGAAAGACTTTATGACCTGATGATTAACCTTTTAACTATTATTGCGTGAGGGGTTAAAAGATAGTGGAACATCAAATTTACACTCATAAGACACTTGTCTCTGCGTCGAATTTGAGTAGTAAAGTAGTAGATACATCAATTCATCAGAAGTACTCACGAAACACTTCTCTTCTCCCTATGTTCCTTCAAGTTGTCAAATCTGTGCACCTCAGCGTTGCCACACGACGCGTAATACCCTCCGAAGAAGTATTGTATGTCTGGGTGCCTTCCCCCGGCCGATGCATATCGGGAGTTCACTATTCCTGTTAACTGGAGAAAATAATATTTCGTCAATATTTTTTGATTTCCTTAAGTTTGTTTGAAATGTTCTAAAGGTTCTCTTCCTATGTTACGTATGTAAGGAAGAAAGAAAAAAATAAGCATTGCATCCGTTAATTAAGACATCTCAAAAAGTGTCTTTTCTTGAAAGCTGTTCTACGCTATTTCATATCAAACGTAGCATGTACAGATCTGTTGCAAAGACGCACTTTGACTTTTACTCGTATGTCGATATCAAATCAATTAACGTGAAAGTAAAGTTCAATTCACCTGAGACATCCCAGTACCAGATAAAGGTCCTTCCCTCTTCAACAGATACTCCGTAGCTGTTTCCCAGTCCAACTCTGGTTTGTCCTCTTCTTTATTCAACGTGAACTCCAAACTAACGCCCACGTGATTGTGCAAGTTCTGACCGACGCCAGGCAAGTCTTTTATAGTAGGGATGTTGAACTTGTCCAAAGTTTGTTTGGGACCAATACCTGAGAGTAACAGGATTTGAGGGGAGTTGATGGTTCCTCCGGAGATGATTGCCTGTGGATATTTTAATGGGATATTATGAATAACAGTTACTTTTGTTTGTTGGATGAGATGTCTGGTCTGAACACTGGTTCTAAAACTTTAGATAGGTAATTTACGCCTATTATTCCCCTCCAAAAATTTGCAAGTTGAAGAATAAAACGTACATAAAATTTATTTTAAAAATTGTGTCATCTCTGACTGGTCTTTTTTCAATCATAAGTACCTAGCTTAAGATCACTGGATCAAACCATCTTTCAAACAAAAAGCAGAAAATACGTTCATGAGACGATTGCGAATACGACATACGCACACAACGCACACACATCTCTTTTCACATCACTACCATGAACGTTCCTTACCTCCTTGTTAACCCCCACGGTTCTAGTCTCCCCATCCTTGATGTATTCCACGCCCGTGACTCGCTTCTGCGTCGGCTCCACTATAACCCTCGCTACGTGAGCGTTGAGCAACACGTGCAGGTTTTCCCTCGCTGATCCTGGACGGATGTAGGCGCGGGCGGTGGTGTAACGGGAGCCGCCACTGGAAAAGTGGATATTTATTTTACCAATCCCCTTTTTCTTAACGTTTAAGGGTCTTGTTCTAAAATACTGATAATAAGCGTGATAATAATAACTCCTGTTGATCAACCGTCGATAAACCGCCATCATGATCAAGCCCCTCCCCCAAACACTATATCCTTTATCTTCACTAAGTTGAACCTCCTCTAACCATGAAACCAAATCCTAGACTCGCCAGATGGTATCTATAATGATGATGACTGTACTTACTCGTTCAGTGCTTGTGCTATAGTGAAGCCAGTGCTTGTTTCTCCGTTCAGATCGCTTGTCGGAGGGTATCCCAGCTCGATAGCGGCTGATACGACGTCGTGCGCGAATTGTGGGGCGTAACGGAACTGAGAACAAGACATTTTTTAAATCTCATGTAGTGCAAAAAGTCAGATATTTACGAAACGGAGCGATATTGATTTTTTCTTATATTTTGTTTGTTCGAATGCGCTTATCTCAAAAACAACCAATTCGATTGAATAATTTGTAATGGATTGACACATTATACGGGATGGTTATAGGGCTTTTCATCCCGAAATTCTCACGGGAACGGGCACAACGCGTGTAAAACCACGGGGCGCTGCTAGTCTCATGGTAGATTAAGTACCAACGTAGGTAACTACACGCTGAAGAAGAAGTAGGTACCAAAACATTCTGCTTCCCAACGATTTCCATACAAATGATAAAATAATAAATCTCTTATTTCTGATTGGATTGGACCTGGCTAGTGTCAGAATTGGATAAATAATTGTAGGGTGTATGACCCCGTATTGTCCTTCAATTCTAGTTTGAAAGACTATCGAAATGAGTGCACGCTCTGACAAGATTTTTGATAATCCCACTTAAGATCAAGGTTAGTAGAATTAAGCGAAAAATAATAATATAAATAAATTAAAGCAACGGAATTGGTTTTTACCTACTAATATTACAAAGAGGTAAAAAAATGTGATTGTGTTTCTTTCCAATTCGAATAATTGTTTTTGTATTGGGTAGCTATTCAAGAGGAAGTTTATAGGCTAAATGGACATATGTAGGTAGATATAAAATGATTTACTAATGACAAGCAGCACCCCGTGGTTTTACCCGCGTTGTGTCCGTTCCCGTGGAAATGATTTAATGAAAAATAACCAATAACCTTCCCGTTGAGTGTGGCTATCTATTACAAAAATAATTATTCAAATCGGACTGGTCATTCCCGAGATTAGCTTGAACATATAAACAAATTTACAAATTTTACCACTTGCCCTTCTCGATAACATTCTTATCGTTTTCCGATAGGTACTTTAATTCCCACATGTGTACTATCACAAGTGTTTCAAACACCTCACATCACATTCATACTAACCCGTTGCACCGGCAAAGGTCCTCCTCTATTATGGTACTGCGCAGACACGCCATTCCCAATCTCTTTATTATCTTCACTCTTCAAGAAGTACGGCAGCACGTCGAACCAAGACCAGCCTGTGGCTCCGTTGATGGCCCAGCCGTCGTAGTCGGCGGCGTGACCTCGCATGTACATCATGCCGTTGACAACGGAAGTTCCTCCTTTGGGATGCAAAAAGGTAGAGTTAAAAAGACACAAAGACAGTTAACCGCTGACGAAGGAACACAGTAGGTGTTTCCCGGCTCGTAAGGCGCGAATAGTCCTACAAGATCAATTCGTTTCCCCGAACGACTGGGGATACCTAAATGTATTTCTCCTACTACGCCTAGCCATGAAGGCATTTCAAGGACTTCAAATAAATAATTAGACGTCAATTCAAAATCCTAAGAGAGTTCGTGCCTAAACTGTTTTTGGATAACCTCAATGCAAAATCCTGATAGCGATGGTGCCTCTGTTTTAGTTAGTTCCAAAGCAATGAGACTACTCTCTATGATAGTATTTAGAGACCCAATGTAATCCTAAGCTAGAACTCATCTAAAAAAACTCATATCTAATAAGCATCTTCCAACCTACCAAGCATTTTCCCCCTAACCCAGGAACATTGGCCTCCCTCAGCGAGACACGCCCTTTTCTGGGGCTCAGTCTTGTAGTTCCAATCGGTTTCTTCGTTGCCCCAGTACGCTGTCACCCAGGCGGGGACAGACGACTGAGCAGGCTCATCACCACCAGCTTCTATAAGGAGTACCTGAGAATAAATAGTAATATTTGAAACCGCACATTGAAAAATAGTATAAGTCTGTAATGTCCTACTGCTGGGCAAAGCAAAGAGAGCAAATGAGAGGCCTCTCATCTCACTGAAGACATCAGTACAGTGGAGAGGATTAGGCGTATTACATTGAAAATAATTCTTACGAAAATTTTCCAAATTAAACTACATAGGTTAGGATAAACTAGAAGACACATACAAATATAAACCAAATATCACAAAGAAGCGAAAGATGTTTCCACCAGAGCCATTTTATATTGCTATACTTTGATATGATTGGTGGATATCATCTTCGCTATGTTACGCTGCATTGCTACTTTTGACACGATTGGCTCATACACTGAAGTTAGATAGAAAATCATCCTTACAATCATATTCTTGGAGCATTGATATATGTTTTCCCCTGGTAAATTGAAAACCATTATAGAATATAACTTGATTTTACATATACGCTCTAAACATCGTCAGATTTAAGAAATTACAAGTTAATAAACAACATCTCTACATATGCCAAAAAACATGTTAACACACCAATCTGCTGTCATTCAGACAATTAACGAACAAAAACTACAATTTGTATTTAATTGCTATGTTACCATACAATAGATCTCTCAGGGACTTTATTTTCTATAGTTACCAACTAATATTCCCACAATAACAGTGATGAGTTTATACATCCTACCGTAAATAAGTACAAACATTTTGGTTAACTTAATTAGCCGTGTAAAATCCAGTAACGACTGTTTAATCCTTGGCAACGCAACATTTGTGGTCTAAAATAGTCATTGAAATTGTAATAACGGCCATTATTAAGATTAAAGTTAATTAATGTTTTTTTAATCTGTGTTTTGTCTATTTGTCTATGCCTGATACTAAAAATACTTAAAAAAAACGCTATTGAATTTAGGATGTTAGTTAAAGTAAATAGTCACAGCTACAAAAAATCTAAATATAACGTTTGTTTTTATTATTATTATTATTCTCTTAATTCAACCGTATTTAAAACTCAATGTAGTTCTTTTAAAGTATAAAAAAATCGTGTATTCTTTTTGCACGAATTAATGAGTTCCTAGTGATTTACATAAAGAATTGTTAAATACAATTTATTATTTGTAAATACGGTTATTTTCGAAAATATTCAATTACGAGGCTGAATTTTTATATTTTTTTATGATTTTGGCAAAGTTCAGGGTTCACTGCAAGATAAAATGTAGTTCAAGTTACTGATGACCTTTGAAAAGCATATATTCATGTATTTACTGTTAGACGGTCAATGGCAGAAGCTAAAATTGCATAGAATTAGATTGTTAAACATAGGACAGTTGTAGGACGATGTCACAGCAGTTATTTAGTAACACGACATGACATAGTAGACCAGTGCCGATAATTTTAAAAACAAAAAATAAGAATAGTAGGATGAAACCCATTAGAAAAGGAGGGGAATATTATAAAAATGAAAGGAAAAATAAATTACGGGCGATCTGAGGTCGGGAAGGGGGAAGGGGGTGGGTTTTTAGGGGTAAAAATGGTTTATCTCGATTTCCGGATAAACCACAAGTCCTAGTCAAATGGCAAAGTTGTAGGTAATAAAATGATCTACAACTCTTGTATTGACAATTTGTTCAAATAACCTCAAAATATATGTGAAAAATTCGAAAAACCACGTTTTTGGTTTTTTACATTTATCTTCCTCAAAAATATTTTTTTTCTACGAAATTTGGTGAAAACTTTCCTCATTATGTCCCTAATACACTGTAATTTATAAGATTAAAATTATTTATTTTTTCACCTTATTTTGAATTAATACCGAAAAAACACCCCAATTTTCAATCGAAAATTCACCCGTCAAAATATCAGCTTTTTTCAAAAAGTTGGTATGTTTTCTGTTCCTTGAAATCTCTACTTTCCGATGGTGAAAAAATATATATATGTTACCATAGTAACACTTCTCAGAAAATGCAAAAAATCAAAAAATCTAAAAAAAAAATAACAGTTGCTTTATTTAATGCTAATTACATTTATGTCATAAAAAATCTCATTACATATAATATAAATGTAAATCGTACTTATATTGAATTGAAAAACAAACCTATGAGGAAGTTAATGGTTCAGAAGAAATTGTCGGTGAAGAACCAACGCATTCTGGAAATAATATTGGAGAGAAAGAAGGTGTTAAGCATAAAGATTTCGAAGATCTACTAGAATCGGAAAGGTTTGACGAATCTAACGATGAAGAAATGCCATCAAAAAGACCTGACTAGGTACTTACATCACAAGTAACACATAACTCACAAACTAATTAAATAATTATTTTATAGCAATTGGTATTAATCAAATCAAAATAAAGTGTGCAAATTGATTCAGAATTCCATTTCAAAACGCTATAAATGAAGCTTTGAACAACTAACAGGTGTAGGATAGATTACATCACAGAAGATGTGGAATAGAATTAAATAGGTACAATTGATAAATGTAGAAATGTAGAAACTAAAAGCAACAGTTGCTGCCAAAATCATAACCTTCTACTTATTTTACACATTTCGCATTAAGCACTACATAACCTTTACTTTAAAAAAGCTTAATATAATCTTTACCTTCCACTGTGGGTTTTCGGACAATCTACCAGCGACAACTGACCCCGCAGTACCGCCGCCAACGACAACAAAATCATAGCTATTATCCGGCGGGTCTCTACTCTGTACTCTCTGGCAAGGATCTGCCAGGTCACAGCGGCCTCTGATGAAAGACTCCAGGATAGTCATAAACAGCACGAATTGGGCTGGACAGGACTCCGCCATTGATGGCCCAAACTCTGTGATTGGACATTGACATGACTGGAACAGAAGCAATAAAAAAGTTAGTGGTATCATGACCATAGAAAAATAATCCTCTGCCTATGTTCATGAAAGTCTAGGTAGTTATTTATTGCTTGCAAACGAATGAAACCGCATGATCTCATGCATGCGGTTTCATTCGTTTGAACCGTAGGTATTTTAGGTGGGTTCCTTTACTGATTTAATTATATGTATCAACGTGCAATTTAAGCCCGATATAAATTTTTTATAATCCTCAAAGCTGACATCGTGTAGGAAAACATATTTAAAGTGTCTCTATAAAATACCTTGAGTTTTTAGACTCCCTAATTACTATGGCCATGTTTAGGCGATTTAAACCTCCGGGATGGATAATCAACATACAACCGACAAATCTGAGCAGGGTAATGTTATGCCCGTAGTGGCTACCTAATATCTATTCGAAAGCTCTCCCTTATATTCATCCTCAGCGTAGTGCTTGAGTTAAATTTAATAAACATACTCGTACACAGTTTTTGTTATATTATGTATTAATTAGTCGGATCAGCTAACCCCACTGTGTATCAAGATAACGAGAATAGTAGATTGATGTCGATACATATTTATTTGTTACAAAGTTAATAATTGTACAGTATCATGTTGCTAATAAGCTACCCAGGAAACAAATCATCTCATCAGTCTATTCTGAAGAGACCCAAACACGCAATCGACTGATTACAATTATCAGCGAATTATAATGTAATCGCAATACTATTCGCTAGTTCATTGTCATTATTAATTGTCGTATTAAATGGAATTGGAGGGACGCATTCCATTGTTATGATTTCCAACTTTATATTGTACTAGCAGCGCCCCGCGGTTTTACCCGCGTTGTACCCGTTCCCGTAGGAATTTCGGGATGAAAAATAGCTTATAACCTTCCCGTTGAATGTGGCTATCTATTACAAAAAGAATTATTGAAATCGGTTCAGTAGTTTCTGAGATTAGCGCGTTTAAACAAACAAACAAAACAAACTCTTCAGCTTTATAATATTAGTATAGATGGATCTTGAGTATTATAAAATACAGTATTAGCACTGTTGGAATCTTGTCAGTGTTTATCGTTTAAAGGCCTTTTGTAGGTCGGAAAACTTCAACACCGGGGTGGGCCACTAAAGTAAAGTATTACCCTGTAATGTCCCATTGCTAGGCTAAGGCCTGTCATCTCACCGAAGATATCAGTACAGTGAGGATTAGGTGTAATCACCACGCTTGCCTAATGCGGGTTGCCCACTAATCAACTCGAATTTCGGTACTTAAGTATATACAGGGTTTCCCATAAATGGTGGATAATCCTGCATGTGCGTGTGTGAGGGAGGTTGTGGGGCCCCATATCCCATTAAAAAAAATCCATTCCCAACCGTCCACGGACTACGGCATTTTTTGTAAAATTTAGAAATATCCCAGTTTTCCTCACATTTGTGGGCATCACGGCCGCTATATGAGGCCTAGGTCGATTTTTTTTCTTTTAACGTATTCCCTAATAATGGTACTCCTAAATTATCTTTAAAAAATTCAACTACTTAGGATAGTAATTAACTAGTAGTCCCTAAACATAAATTTTATTTCTGAAATTTATTTTAATGCAAAGTTTGAGCACCCGTGGTGTAAAAAAAATGTATTGGAGTTGAGGTAGCCAACCACACACAAAAATTACGTACATCATAAGGATTCTAAAATAGTAGCATACTATCTACTTTCATAGTAAAATTACTGAGTTATAGCTACTAATGTGTAAACATAGGCGTTTCGTTACAAAATTACAAAAGAAAAAAATAAAACAAATAATATCCAAAAAAAACATTTATTATAAAATAAATCATAACAAATGTTCAAATTGGGCTCCTCCTGCCCTTATGCAAGCTCTACACCTTTTTATAAAAGATCTTTCTAATGTGTAATTATAATTTTTTGATGATATAATTCTGGCTGCTTCGGCGACTCGATGTCGAAGTTCTTCCAAAGTGTTTATCGGTTTCTTGTAAACCTGCTCCTTCAAACAGCCCCAATAATAAAAAAAATCCAGAGTATTTAGGTCTGGAGACCGTGGTGGCCACAATATCGGTCCTAATCGGCCGATCCATCTATTGGTCACCACGGTCTCCAGACCTAAACCCTCTGGATTTTTTCTATTGGGGCTGTTTGAAGGAGCAGGTTTACAAGAAACCGATAAACACTTTAGAAGAACTTCGACATCGAGACGCCGAAGCAGCCAGAAAATTATAATTACACATTAGAAAGATCTTTTATAAAAAGGTGTAGAGCTTGCATAAGGGCAGGAGGAGCCCAATTTGAACATTTGTTATGATTTATTTTATAATAAATGTTTTTTTTGGATATTATTTGTTTTATTTTTTTCTTTTGTAATTTTGTAACGAAACGCCTATGTTTACACATTAGTAGCTATAACTCAGTAATTTTACTATGAAAGTAGATAGTATGCTACTATTTTAGAATCCTTATGATGTACGTAATTTTTGTGTGTGGTTGGCTACCTCAACTCCAATACATTTTTTTTACACCACGGGTGCTCAAACTTTGCATTAAAATAAATTTCAGAAATAAAATTTATGTTTAGCGACTACTAGTTAATTACTATCCTAAGTAGTTGAATTTTTTAAAGGTAATTTAGGAGTACCATTATTAGGGAATACGTTAAAAGAAAAAAAATCGACCTAGGCCTCATATAGCGGCCGTGATGCCCACAAATGTGAGGAAAACTGGGATATTTCTAAATTTTACAAAAAATGCCGTAGTCCGTGGACGGTTGGGAATGGATTTTTTTTTAATGGAATATGGGGCCCCACAACCTCCCTCACACACGCACGTGCAGGATTATCCACCATTTATGGGAAACCCTGTATAGATAATGATGGATGTCCTTCGAGATTTATCTAAAACATTTTGAGTTTATACTTAAGAATACGTGCGAGTATATTTATAAATTAAACTGTGGACGTGCATGTGTTTGTGTGAGAGAGAATATCACGAGATTCTCGGAGTAATTTATATAATGTTGTTTGTAAGTCGCGGTGGTTTCAATCGTCAGAAAATTAACATCAGTATCACGGTTATTAGATTATATTACCGTGCCAGTATTGACCACTATACTCGTAATGAAACTAATACTAGCTAATTTTTACTACACGAAGTCAAAAAAATTCCAACCTGTTATTAAAAATCCGTTTATAATTGAGATGTATAAAAAGTTCACAGAACCACCAGATTAATAGTACCAATAAAACGGAGGCCGCAGTTTTTATTATATTCTATGGTAATAATGATAAGGATCTTAATAATTATACCTATTTATTATTGAAATCGTAACGCCTTGCGGTTATTACGCCTGCAAATATATTAGGTAAGACACTGGAAAATCATGAGTAGTACCAGACAAGGAAACTCCCTATGATAATTGTAGAAGTTCCATTCATACTCTATAGTACCTAACTACATGAAATTGTGGAATAAAAAGGAGGTTCTGCCCCAGTTCATAATCACTACATAGTATAAAACAAAGTCGCTATTTTTGTTTGTTTGTTTGTCTGTTTGTCTGTATGCTTAAATCTTTAAAATTACGCAACGGATTTTGATGCGGTTTTTTGTAATAGGTAGAGTGATTCAAGAGGAAGGTTTTTATGTAAAAAAAAATCCCGAAATTCCCACAGGAACGGGCACAACGCGGGTAAAACCGCGGGGCGCTGCAAGTAATTATTAAGGCAAAGGCCTCCATCCTCTTTCCTCGTAACGAACCCAGCTCGTCGCGCCATCTACGGCGTGGTCTGACGTTAGTTCATCGTTAAGTTTTTTTATTAATCGATGCTTTTTTGTAGGCAGGTGGGAACTTAAGTCTTTAGATATAATGACATAGCACCTTAGCAATGAACCTAAACCTAGATTGTTCAGTTGTTCTGCCTTTAATAAGAGAAAGTCCTACAAGTATCGACTGTTCTATGGTGGACTATCCCAAGATTTCTATACTGACGCGAAACCACAATGTCAACGGCCATATAACCCCGTTATCAATCTAAGGTACCGTAGTCCTACGAGTAAAACCAATCAAATTAGTTCGTTGACATCGATTAGTTTACGCTTCGCTAGGCTAGTGTTGGTAAAACTTTAATGATTTATGGAATACGATATTTTTTTTATCAATACTGCCCATTTCTGAGCAAAGCTATCCAACATCATGAAATGAACAGTGCAGAACCATTTTATTTTAGATGGTTTAAAAATTAAGCGAATACCTACTTAATATTATGTTTCTAATGTAACTTTACTTCAAGCGAATTCCCTTTTCAAATTGAATACAGTTTTTTTATTTGTTGCTTCATTTAAGTTTGACTTTTTTCTAAATCAAAGCAAAAAGGCTCGGCTCAATGTCAAGAACGATATTATGTGCGTAGATAGATTTAAATATTTTTTCTTTGTAATGAAGAGGGATTGCCAATATTTACTCACTTAATAGCCCCTAGTATTTATACTAAAGGGGAACTAAAACCATATACCTAGA
This sequence comes from Cyclophora punctaria, assembly GCA_951394245.1. Taxonomy (NCBI): domain Eukaryota; kingdom Metazoa; phylum Arthropoda; class Insecta; order Lepidoptera; family Geometridae; genus Cyclophora; species Cyclophora punctaria. The sequence goes on from OX596189.1 coordinate 5,951,740, forward strand.
CCTAATCTGCACTTTGAGTTAAAGGCAATATACACAGACAATAGGACTCAAGATATACAAGCAAAACCAGGGCAGCGTTATTCACATACGTGACGATACATTTGCATACCATTATTTAGCCTACTTCATTATTTTCCTTGTTTATTTCTAACAAAAATAAAAATCTAGTTAAAAACTAGGTGTTTATCTACAGTATCTAATTCTGCATCTAAAAAATCCTAGAAAACTAAAGTTAATGAATGAAAATGTGGAAAAATATTAATTTACCTCATGGTAGTTGGAAATCAATTTACGATATAATTCTGATGTTAACGTCCTATTCATGGAATGAACTAGATAATTGAATAACAGAACAATATATTAAAACCTATAGTTATAATATTATTGTTTGCAATACCCGGCAGAAAGGTTTACCTATCGTTTTTTAGTTGGTTTAGTTTGGATGTTGTTATAAGCTAGTTTGATTTAGATTTTTCCAGTTTGACAGATGAACTAACTACCAAACAATACATGATAAGTGTGGCAGAGTGAAGGTTCTACAAAATAGACTTTAACCGACCAATTAAGTTTTAACCTCAAAGAGCTTCAGAACCTACGAAAAGTATATGGAAGAACATCAACAGAGAATAATACAATTGTGTAGGTACCAGAGTTTACAAAAGGTATGGTATAATAATGAGGGACGTTGGGTAGTGTTTTCTGCCGGGCACTGTACATGTACAAAATAAGATGACTCACCTCTGCAGCCCTTAGCATATTGAGCTCACGAATGTTTTAATAGATGATATCCAATCTGGAAAAATACAAGTTATTGTTTACTCACAAACGGATGTAAAATTGATGATTCGTTATATTCTGCAAATTTTTACTGTAGGTATCTAATAGATCCAATATGGTAGTATGTAAATTATGCGTCATAGGCCAGTAAAACTTAAAACGGTCGGTACCTATGTATATGTCTTAAATCAAGTACCTAGTTGGGATGTTTCAGAATAATACCTTATTTTTAAACGCAGCTATCAAATGGTTTGTCCCTTTCCGACATTTGCTATTTTATAAAGAACAAAAGAGACAAAAAACTTTATTACAGTGTTTGCGTTGCGTTTATGACTGAGCCGGTACTAACTCTATTTAGGTCGGCAGTCGGCACTACTGAAGTCGAAGAAATTCTATATTTTCCCTACCAACTTCCTACTAACGCATTGGATGATTGTAAATTAGTACTTCTAAATGCTTGTCAAGTATAGGGGGCGCTATCTTTCGTTTAGCTCTGCCTAGACTTATCTTTTAGAAGTCAACTGGTCAGTGGACGTGGTAGGAGAGTCTATGCTCGTTTGAATATGAAAAACTGTTTGATATCAGCAACCAAGATGAAATTAAAGACGAGGAACCGCAAAACATACCCAATAAGGTAATACGTATACAAAACAAGAAAAGAAAGCATTCTGACTGTCATCCAAATAAGGTAAGTAATGTAAGTTGGAGTAGGTTAGTAGCAAAGCCTGGCCACTGACCAAATAATATTCAGGGTATACATCTATACTAATATTATAAAGCTGAAGAGTTTGTTTTGTTTGTTTGTTTGTTTGTTTGTTTGTTTAAACGCGCTAATCTCAGAAACTACTGAACCGATTTGAATAATTCTTTCACTGTTAGATAGTCTATTTATCGAGGAAGGCTATAGGCTACATTTTATCCCGAAATTCCCACGGGAACGGGCACAACGCGGGTGAAACCGCGGGGCGCTGCTAGTTATACATATACCTACTACATAAAAATGAATTACCGAAATATTGTAGGTACATGCATTACTTCCAAACGACTTCACTAAATTGGATAAATCTTTCTTTTATGTGTACGTTATTGTCATGTATGAACAAAATATGGCGGTAAAAAGTTCGCTGGATCAGCTCATTGTTTATTAAATACCAACTTTCATCCAAGTTTTCGAATATGCAATGTTTATTTTCCTGTGCAGTCGAAAGTTGAGCTGATTCACGATGCGTTTGTATTCAAGCGCCGTTATTTAGCATCGAAACGTGTTTGGTCATATATTTGCAAAGATTTAGGACACATTGGAACTTGGTTTGTAAATATGTATTAAGTATAAAATGCATAAAAGACTTCTGGCCCGTCCCTATAATAAATAACGATCCGCATACTAGGTATATCACGAACTCTATAATTATACGTTTTGGTTGAATAGGTTAGTGGTCTGACGATAAAACAACTGGGACCGACTATTTAACGTGCCCTCTGAGGCATGGTAGCGCTCAGAAAGAAATACTACTATCGGCCACCCGTCCAAGTAGGGGTCGGACTGAACGTTGCTTAACAATCGTAATGAGCTAACATAGCTTAGTCGAACTACGCTACGAGCGCTACAAGGTTTAATTACTACTGTAGACGCTTAGAGTTAGGGTGTGTTTCCATTGATACGGAGCGGAGCTATGCGGAGGTCAATCGACCAATCACAACGCATTACGAAAAGATTTTGACAATGTCAATGCCTCGTTTAACAATTTCAATGACTATGACTGGCCGATTGAGCTCCGCACAGCACAGCTCTGCACCGCTTTAGTGGAAATGCACTTTTAGACGTCCTCACCTCACCTACATTCTCATACATTTCAAAATTACGGAGGCAAATAGTCTATACAAATATTAAAAAGCTGCAGAGTTTGTTTGTTTGTTTGAACGCGCTAATCTCAGGGACTACTCGTCCGATTTTTCATCTCGAAATTCCTACGGGAAAGAGCACAACGCGGGTAAAACCGCGGGGCGCTGCTAGTATTAAAATATATGTCCACTTGTCTATAGGGAGGTATCTTCCGAAATAAAGATGAGTTATCTATATCTACTTTTTGGTAGGATCTGACGAACACTTTTACCGATAACTCCGCATAGAAACAGCGGTCCTGATATACCTACTGGTAGGTCAATGGACATTTTTATAGCCCTTAATATATTCAGTAGTTTCCTCTTATTAAGAACTAGTTTAAAAACTCATTTCAGTAATAAAAATATTGATAAAACATAACTGTTACTTTTATGACGCGTGATCTGTTTAAATGTGATTTTGAAGTTGGCAAATTATTCTTTCAGAAGTAGAAGCATTTAATTATGTATGGAGGTATTTATTAAAATAATGATCCGATTAGTTCAACGAACGGCTAAGACAATAAAATTAGATATTGATTACAGGTTAATTTGTTTCTACCGATGACAAAACAATTTGTTAGTCAAAAACTATATTCATTCTCTTGTTTTTATAGGTGACAAAGTATCTTCTTTGCGTTTGAAAATAGAATTAAAAACAACTTTAAAAAACGTTTTTTCAATTAAGCCAAACTAGATTAAAGTTGATTAATTCTATGACCTCATTAACCGACTAAAAAAGATGAGGTTCTGAATTCTGTAGGTACGATATTTTAGTTAGGTAACAATTATTAATGCAGGCATTTGATTTAAAATCGCAATCCTAACGTAAGCCGTCACTACGTTTGCTCTATGATAAAATAAACACATACCTCTATTCTCTATCGAAGGAACTAACACTCAACACCTCACTGAAGATGACACGCTAGAGATGGCAGGAGTGACAACACAGACTGCGCGCGCGCAGCGTCACGTTGTATTATATTGAGATGAGCCGTGTGCGCATCGTACACACTGCCGAGTTGGATGTCAACCCTTAAGATAGCTTAGAACTTAGTTTGGATCTAACCGTGTTTGAATTGCACCTGTGGGCTGTAAGTACATTTTGATTTATTTTTCATTTTATGAATCAAAAACCCATTAAAACCTCATTGACATACTTTTTAAACTCACACGATTTGCACTCATTATACTAAATGAAACGGGTCTGTATCGCGTTAGAATATATAACGTATTTATTAAACTACGTACCCGACGTTTTGAGCGGATTACAGCGCTCGTGGTCACGGGATGACTGGAACCCTCATTGATATGTTATAATGGGTATTAAAGAAGTTTGAAGATCATAAAGTTCCAAGCATTTTTTTGCAAGCATTTGAATGGCTGACTAAACATAGTTGGTAGTTTTGGTTGAAAATACACACATAGGTAAAAATGTATCCCGCCCTTTAGCGTAAAGAAGCGAGGGGCATCTACCATTTCGTACTGATATTATTTGGGTTATATTTGTCGGGTAACACAAGGTGGGTTACTAATTTGGCACTAACCATACTTTCCGACGTACATAATATTTAATTCGATTAACATCTTACTAATTAGACTTGTCGGCTAAAACTGGTCGACAGTGATATTTGCTATCTGTACATGTAGGATACCGAATGACAGAACGAGATTTCATTCTAAATTCGTGTTTGTTTTTTTATTTGTTAATGAGTTTCTTTGACCTCGTTGCGTTGTTATTTTGCGGGATATATTTAAGGCTGTCGCAGTAAGGGTTTGTCCCTTTTATAATTAGCACCTAATATTTGTGTTAAACTTGAGGGGCACGTAAGTATTAAGAACAGTTTAGCCTTAGTTTAGCTATCAAATGGTTTGTCACTTTCTGACATACGCAATTTTCCGAAGAACAAAAGAGATAAAACACATTATAGCAGTGTTTTAGTTACACAGCGTTTATTAATAAGGCGGGATGTATAAAGGATCGGCTTGAAATGAAATGAAACTTTATTTGATTGAACTCCCATTGTAAGGCGTACGACTCTTACTCTCAGAACAGCTGTTACAGCCCATTCATTAGTTGTTGTCTGAACGGGCCCCATTTTTTATGACGATAAAAGGGGAATCCAAAGTATCAAGACATGCTGCTTTCTGCTGTACAAATATTTACACAAAAATAAATAAAGAAATGCTGTAATGGGTAAGTCCTTATAACTCAAGGCCAAACAAACAAAAAAATCTTCACAAACACTTATAAACAAACAAAAAATCATTATAGAAATTAATAATTCTGTCAGTAACATCTCACTTAGAAACCAATATCTATAAAAAATCGTAATTATTTAACAATGACATTCATTAAACACAATTATTAAATCAAGTCGATGTATCATTTAGAGATAATATCGGTAGAACCGGTCCGGTGTGGTGTAACATCACGAATTCACGGTCTATTCACTTTTTATGATTAATCTTGAACTTGAACCTTCATTGAGAAGTTACGTACTAACTTATTATGTATGATCATTCCTCTTGTAACTAATATCTGTTCCAACCTATTAAAATTATATACGCGATAAAGTTTGATGAGTGAGCGAATGTGCGTTTGCGGTTTTTAGCGATAAACCGCTGATTAAATTGTAACGAAATTTGGCTTTAAAGTAGGTGAAGTACTAAGGCCAAAGATGGACTACTTTGTATCCCCTTAAAGTTCCCAACTTCAATAGGTTTACAACTAGTAACATAAGAGAATGAAACTGCAGGACGTTAGTATAGTTCAACTGCTTATTATATACGTGAGTGAAACTGCAGAGCGCTCTACTCTGTACCGATAGGTACCTACGTTTTATGATTGACAAAGTCTCCGCTACAAACTATGAATGCGAAAAAGTCAAATTATACTAATCGGATTTCCATACGGTTTTCACAAATTGGACAAAGTGATTCATCTCATGAGGAAGGTTTAAACTTAAATATTATATATTGTTAGCTTATTTAATCGTGCATTGCACGTACATTTCCAAGATTTAAATATGTCAAACCTAAATCTTCGATTCGCAGAATCGTTACTAACAAAAATAAAGAAGGGTTTGTTTGTACGTGGTAATCTCTGTAACTACCTGTCGGATTTTAACAATTACATATATTTGTATATAGCATACTGTACTTAGCCACACTCAAGAAGATTAGAAGCTACTTTTTAACTCGAAATTGTGCCGGAACTGGTACAACACAGGTAAAATCGCAGGGCGATGCTATTCTCGTAAAGAAGTAGGAAATGTTAATATGTTTGTCTATCAAATAGATCTGCCAAATCTACGATGACAATTAAACCTTGATACGTATATTACTCGTATTACAGTCGTCATAAATAACGGAAACATTTTGGTTTCCGATGAACAATCCACAGTGGAGAGCCATAACTAACATCACCATCCGGTGGTGATACAAACCATTGACTTTGATTTCAATTACTGTTTTTGATTCTACTATTTGCATAGATGTCTATAGTTCGTAGATAGAGGTCGCGTTCCGAGCATAGTTTGAACTGCAAATTAGCGAGCTGGTGAGGCGGTTAGTTCAAAGAAACTCATACAATACGAGTAGGTATATTAAAGTACCTAGTGTCAAGCTAAAAGACAAAGATGCCTCTTGGAGTACCCCATTCATCGCCCATGTATGTTCCATAGTTGTTCTTCTGAACTTAAGAGCTCAACTCTTGTCGAAGGAGTTCTTTCCATTTCTCTATGGCCTACGCTATCGTCTTCATCTCTTTCTACATAAGTCTTTTCAGTTGGTCACCATATGTTGGTCTTCTCTTTTTCACCTCTATCTTACTATCCTCTTTCGATGGTTTTAATGATATCAATGAATGTGTGACAAAGATTACGCTCTACAAAACCGAAATCAATAGACTATCTCCGTTCGGAGCATAGATTTAGATTTTTAAGCTATTGCATAGCTTCTATCGCGGGCCTTGAGCGCGGGGACCAAATCCAAAAATACCGTAACGAAAAAAAACCTCACGCTTACCCGATCCGACGGGAAGGAGGTGTGGCTTGAAGGCCGTGCATCGTCTAACGTCGTTTCAGTTCGGCAGTCTTCGACACGGCGTTGGTTGCGATTGTGCGTTGGGGGTGAGAGAGGGGGGTGAGAGAGGGGGTGAGAGAGAGGGGGTGAGAGAGGGGGTGAGAGAGGGTGGTGAGAGAGGGTGGTGAGAGAGGGTGGTGAGAGAGGGTGGTGAGAGAGGGTGGTGAGAGAGGGGGTGAGAGAGGGGGGTGAGAGAGGGTGGTGAGCGAGAGGGGGTGAGAGAGGGGGTGAGTGAGGGTGGTGAGAGAGGGTGGTGAGAGAGGGTGGTGAGAGAGGGTGGTGAGAGAGGGTGGTGAGAGAGGGTGGTGAGAGAGGGGGGGTGAGAGAGGGGTGAGAGAGGGTGGTGAGAGAGGGTGGTGAGAGAGGGTGGTGAGAGAGGGTGGTGAGAGAGGGTGGTGAGAGAGGGTGGTGAGAGAGGGTGGTGAGAGAGGGTGGTGAGAGAGAGGGGTGAGAGAGGGGGTGAGAGAGGGGGGTGAGAGAGGGTGGTGAGCGAGAGGGGGTGAGAGAGGGGGTGAGAGAGGGTGGTGAGAGAGGGTGGTGAGAGAGGGTGGTGAGAGAGGGGGTGAGAGAGGGGGTGAGAGAGGGGGGTGAGAGGGGGGTGAAAGAGGGGGGTGAGAGAGAGGGGTGAGAGAGGGGGGTGAGAGAGGGGGGTGAGAGGGGGGGTGAGAGAGGGTGGTGAGAGAGGGTGGTGAGAGAGGGGGGTGAGAGAGGGGGTGAGGGAGGGGGTGAGAGAGGGTGTGAGAGAGGGGGTGAGAGAGGGGGTGAGACAGGGGGTGAGAGGGGGGGGTGAGAGAGGGGTGAGAGAGGGTGGTGAGAGAGGGTGGTGAGAGAGGGTGGTGAGAGAGGGTGGTGAGCGAGAGGGGGTGAGTGAGGGAGGTGAGAGAGGATGGTGAGAGAGGGTGGTGAGTGAGGGTGGTGAGAGAGGGCAGTGAGAGAGGGTGGTGAGAGAGGGTGGTGAGAGAGGGTGGTGAGAGAGAGGGGGGTGAGAGAGGGGGGTGAGGGAGGGTGGTGAGAGAGGGTGGTGAGAGAGGGTGGTGAGCGAGAGGGGGTGAGTGAGGGTGGTGAGAGAGGGTGGTGAGAGAGGGTGGTGAGAGAGGGTGGTGAGAGAGGGGGTGAGAGAGGGGGTGAGACAGGGGGTGAGAGAGGGGGGTGAGAGAGGGGGGTGAGAGAGGGTGGTGAGAGAGGGTGGTGAGAGAGGGTGGTGAGCGAGAGGGGGTGAGAGAGGGGGTGAGTGAGGGTGGTGAGAGAGGATGGTGAGAGAGGGTGGTGAGATAGGGTGGTGAGAGAGGGTGGTGAGAGAGGGTGGTGAGAGAGGGGGTGAGAGAGGGGGTGAGTGAGGGTGGTGAGAGAGGGGGTGAGTGAGGGGGGTGAGAGAGGGGTGGGTGATAGAGTTGGGTGAGAGAGGGGGGTGAGAGAGGGGGGTGAGAGAGGGGTGAGAGAGGGGTGAGAGAGGGGGGTGAGAGAGGGGGGTGAGATAGGGGGTGAGAGAGGGGGTGAGAGAGAGGGGTGAGAGAGATGGTTGAGAGAGAGGGGTGAGAGAGAGGGGTGAGAGAGAGGGGTGAGAGAGAGGGGTGAGAGAGGCGGGAGGGGAGAGAGAGAGAGAGGAGGCGGGAGGGGTGAGAGAGAAGAGGCGGGAGCGGTGAGAGAGAAGAGGCGGGAGCGGTGAGAGAAGAGGCGGGAGGGGAGAGAAGAGGCGGGAGGGGTGAGAGAGAGAGGAGGCGGGAGTGGTGAGAGAGAGAGAGAGAGAGGAGTCGGGAGGTGTGAGTGAGAGAGAGAGGAGTCGGGAGGGGTGAGAGAGAGGAGGCGGGAGGGGTGAGAGAGAGGAAGCGGGTGGGGTGAGAGAGAAGAGATATCAAATATATCAAATATAATTGCATAAGTTGATACAAAATGCTATGCAATAGCTTCACCGCGGCAGTCCCCGAGTGCCACACGTCTTTTTTTTGTATATCCTACATCTATGGTTCGGAGGTCGAAAAACACATTCACACGCTGAGTACACATTACAAGTAATCCCAATAAGCTAATGAGCTCCTTTCTTATATACAAAGACTTATTTCGAACACTACTAAAACCTTGATTTAACCACAGACAAAAACGTTAAGACCTAATTCACGATAACCTATCATTTATTGTCTAGACCATAAGATAAAAAACTGACATTTAAATTGTTAATGTATTTTTATGGACCCAAATTCATTCCTTATCGTGGCAATAAATCATGTTTAAGTAGATCCCTTTTTAGCTGACTAAAAGGAAAAGAAAGGGTTTTGCACACACCATACCAATGATGTTTTAAATGTATGTCATTTTATTTTCAGAACTAGCAGCACCCCTTGGTTTTACCCGCGTTGTTCCCGTTCTAATAGGAATTTCTATATACATATATAAAAATTGCCTTCCCATTGTATGTGCTATCCATCACGAAATTAATTATCCGGACTGGTTTTTCCTGAGATTATCGCGTTCAAACAAATAAACAAATATAATTTTAATATTATAGATTAGTCGACTTGCAACTTGTAAACTCGGTCAATGTCATTGGTGCGAATGTAACGATTACATTTTGTTTATAGCAAAACATGTTTGTATGTTTGATAACACAAATGATTCAGGCGTTTTTGTTTACTATACGAGTACTATAGAAATAATTGTATCGTGGATAATTCGTAAATTAAGAAAATTAGCACAAACGCCAAAATTCAGAATGAACATTACGTCAACTACCCAGAGACATCTCTCTCTATCTCTGAATTCGACGGTTCGTTATTTCTTTCCATTCTACCAATAAGACCTCAATTCCCTTTGACTGCAGTAATCATATTACCTCTTCGGAATAACCGCATATTCTCGAAAGCATACCATAACACCCGTATTAGTATCACATACGTAACCCAGATGAACTAACCTAGACATTGGGCATTCAGACAACCATAATAACATACGGGTTTATTTATACAATTGTGATAATACAGTGTGATTTTTCAAATGGGCGTGACCAAATAACGAAACTAGATGAGAAATAGCGAAATATTTTCAAAGGAGTAAGGGCTCTTTAACTAAATCACTGTTAGACAGTGTTTTGTCTTTTTTGCTCTTTGTAAAATTTGTAATGTCGGAAAGGGACAAACTATACGATAGCTAAAATGCTGGTAATAAGCATAGATGAATAAGGAAATTAAAGTAAGCTTGAGTAGATTCGTCAAACGTTTTTCCGTATGAGTTGAATCCCCCGGTTGTAACACACAGTTTGACAATAAAGGAGTTTAATTTCTTAGTCAATTGTGTGTTAATTGAGTATGAACTGCATTAGGTCATTGCAGGCTGAATCACCTGATTGCCCGAAAAGTAAGATGATTCCGTGCTTCGGAGGGCACGTTAAGCCGTCGGTCCCGGTTACTTTCTACGGATAGTAGTCGTTACATGAGCCATGTCAGAGACCTTTGGCGGCTCAATAACTCTGACACCAGGATTGGTCAGGTTGACCATCCACTCGATAAAGAAGAAGAAGAAGAATTGCATTTAGATAGAGTATGATAGTTTGGCACATTTTGCTACTCTGCTTCCAATAGGATCAATTCCAGAAAATGTGTCAAATTATTTTATAACGCTCCAATCCTACTTCCTACTAATATTATAAATGCGAAAGTTTGTGAGGATGTATGTATGTATGTTTGTTACTCTTTCACGCAAAAACTAGTGAATGGATTTGGATGAAACTTTTCAGTAATATAGGTTGTCAATTAGAATAACATATGAAATACATTTTACCCGAAATTCCCGCGGAAACGGGTACAACGCGGGTAAAACTGCGGGGCGCTGCTAGTTTAGAAATAGGTAATGAAAGTTAGTTAACTCGATGAGGTTATTAGCCAACTCTGGTGTCGTAGTATATTATAGTGTCGCAGATAAAGAAAAAAGACGTGTGGCACTCGGGGACTGCCGCGGTAAAGCTATTGCATAGTTATTTTTTTTATCACTAGATGGCGTTAGTGGGGAGCGTGAGGTTTTTTCGTTACGGAATTTCTGGATTCGGTCCCCGCGCTCAAGGCCCGCGATAGAAGCTATGCAATAGCTTAAAACAGATTGAGACCCTATAGAGATTGTAGAATTTTAATCCAACGCTTTTAACAAAAATCATACTAAGCTTCTAAAAACTACTACATTACTCTTAGGCATTTTCTCGTCCTATTTTACACCTTTGAGCAATTTTTCTTTATAGTTTCTTTAAAGTTTCATCCACGCTCTTATGAAATTTAACCCTGTATAATGATATCTGATAGCCTAGTTATTGGTAGGTACAGTCAACCTACAGTAGGTACAGAAAACCCTGTCATTTTCAAACTTTTACTTTGTTATTTGAGAACACTCGTGGACACTTGACTTTTGTTTATGTTCTAATTTAAAATTAAACAATATGCAGTTATAATATTCCTATGTTTATTTTTTTGCCATATTTAGTTTCTATTCTTTTGAGACACAAAATATGGTTATTCTAAATTATGTTTGTCTCAAATGACTACTCTGGCCTTATCTACATACTGAATACATACTTGGCTATTGAATTGCAGTAACATGATTTTCTGGTACCCCCTTTATGGGCTTATGTTTGCTTGTTACTACTGACTACAACGCCTGACTATTATAATAATACTTGCTGTAATGTTGTCCTCAGGCGTTTTAGAGTTATTTATTACGTTAAACTGTTTACCGTTTTAAATAAAAACGACTACTATAGTCTTAAAATCATGAAATTGTTCCAGCAGAGTAATCTGTTGTTCAACAAGACAATAAAACAAGAAAATAAAACTTATTAAATTTTTATTTATACATTTTCATCTCTTACAAGAGTTGCGTACATTCATTCTTTATACAGCTTAACATTTTTTTTTGGTTTTTTGGGTTCGTTTTGTATAAAAGTAAGTCAGGCAGTGTCGGAGCTAGGTGGTGGTGGGCGGGGGCTTAGTGCCAGCCTTGTTGGTGGCCCCAGGGCTCCTCGGGCGCGGCGGCGGCGGCGTGCGCGGCGTGCGCGTACTGCGACAGGTGCGCGGCGCGCGCGTGCTGCACCTCGGGGGTGTCCACCACATACTGGCCGTCGTGCGTCAGCTGGATGTGGGCCTGTAGACAAACAGTGGGTCAGTCTTAAAGATTCGATGGAATGGTGATCAATTTTTAATCTATTGACATTATATCAGGACATCTGGACTTAGGCATACTTAAGGTACAGGCACGTCGAGATTCAGATTTTAAGCCTTATGTTTCAGAAATATATTGCTGTCCTTACTGTTCCGTTCGGATTGGTAAAGGTTAGCGTATGCTTTATTTCATTTACCTGAGGACCAGTCCATTTGCCGTAACCAGCGGCATAGCCAGCCCCGTGGGCGAGGGGAGCGGAGTAAGCGATGGGAGCGAAAGCTCCGTGGTGGGCGAGGGCGCCGTGGTGGGCACCGGCGTGAGCGGCGGCGTGGGCGGCGTTGTGGGCGGCCTTCAGGTGGGCGACCTCAGGGGTGTCTACTACGCGACCGTCGTGCGCCAGGGGAGCGGGGCCGTACTTGATCAGACCTGGGACGAGACAGAACATAAGTCAACGGGGTTAAGTCAATCCTGGACCACAAAAGGAAGAAAAAATCACTTTGGGTGGAGAACTTCCTACCCAATTAGATTAACATCCAAATATTCTTGCTCCGATAATGTCTTTCCAAGCTATTGGCTCAAATTTCTGCCTTCAGCTTAAGTCTTGAAGAAGACCATCCACTGACAACAGACAACACCTGCAGCATCGACCAAATGATGAAGAATCCTTACCAGCAGCCGGAGCGCCGTAGTGGGCTCCACCGTAGCCAGCGCCGTAAGCGTCACCGTGGTACGCGGCAGGGGCCCACGCGCCATGGGCGGTGGAGGCCTGCGCGTGGGCGGCGAGGTGGGCGGCCTTCGCGTGAGCGACCTCGGGCGTGTCCACCACGTATTTGCCATCAGCGCTCAGCTGGATGTGCGCTGGCGGGCCCGCGTAGAAGGAAGCCTGCGCCAGGCAGAGGGTGGCTGCGAGGATAACCTGCAACGAGATGGAGATTTAGGGTTGATTGGTAAAGGACGTATATAGGCAAAGAGGCTTTAGTTAGACCTAATAATTTGGGCTAGTAAGGAACGTGATCACGGTCCTTGGAACTATGGTTTTGTTCGTGGTTATTTGTATTAGTTACGGATATCTAAGTAAAGATTATGGATATCAGTGGCCAACTGTGTCTGCTGTATCATTGTAGTATCATTATTAGATAGTGATTACACTCAAGTGCTCCATTCTAAGGAAGTTTGACTGAACAGAAAAATATTCATAGAGAAGCCGGAAATCACGCAGACGTTGCATAAACGCTCAATTTTCCCACGTAAAAGAAATACTATAGCAAAGAAAACTAAAACATTTAACGCTTACTGTTCCAATAAATCAATTAGCTTCACGCAATTATAATCAAGTTATCAAAATTGGAGTTAATATAATTAAACTTGTGGTAATAGTTTTGACGAGTTGTGTGCGGTAGAGCGTGGCAGTGATTTCACGGGCCCGTGCCAACGTGAAGTAACCTCGTGCCAGCGTCACTTAGTAAGAAACATGTCGCGGTTGCTGATACGTGAACAATTAACAAGGTGTTTGGACACTTGTTGACATATTTGACGTTTGGTTGAGGTCACCCTACACGGCAGTATGTAACTTATTCATTTCAGTTGTGATGCATTAGAGATCTACTGCCTTATTCATAAACGCTCTCTAACTAAAACACTGTTAGTGAGTGTTTTGTCTCTTTTGCTCTTTGGAAAATAGCGTATGTCAGAAAGGGACAAACCATTTGATAGCTAAAATGCTACTAGTAAGCGTTTATGAATAAGGCCTCTACTATTTAGCGTCAAACTAATGTTCCAAAATTGATTACTTTGGTTTGGAGAAGATCAAATGCTGTCACTTTACAATTAATGTAAATTTTGAAAATTTTAACAATTTGTTTTAAGAAGAGAAGAGCAAGAACACTCAATTGTTCAACCGACTACTACAATCTTCATACAAAATTAAATTATAAAGACAACTGTTTCATTTACTTCACAATGCAAAAGGTCAAAGTTACATAGTTATTGTTATAGAAAGAAAAAACGACCTTAAAACAACTCTTCACACCATATCAAGTGTTTCCTAACGTTACATTTGCAACTATTACTAAAACATGTAATTCATAATTATGTTGCGGCGTAACAGATCATATCTATAATGAACAGTGTAATTCACACGGGTCACCAGTTACTTTGACAATGTGCTACAATCCACGTGGATAATGTTACGACATTTGATAACTTTGTAACCTAATCTTGGAATTTAATCGGAGTTTGGTTAAAGCTGCCCTTATTCTGATTTATATTGTTGTTTCGGTGGTTTAGAAAAGCATATCGTTTTAAGTGTAGATTTCATAGAGTTTGATAGAGTAGGTTTCATAGAGTTTGCGAATTTGAAAGCTACTAGTCAGAGGGTTCAATATAAAGCGTGCTTTTATGCATTTCTTTCAAACTTTGGCATTAAAATACGTAGACTTATAAACCCATGCAGTGTATTCTGCGATGTTTTTTCTTTATATAAAAAAATCTCCAAAATACCCTTTACGCGATAAAGATTTCCCTGCCAAGTCGATCTAAGTTTGCATTTCATTATAAATTATAACAGGACACAATCTCAGTTAAGTTAGTCACTAATCAAACTCCAAGTAATAACTTAACCTGATAAGAAATAGTTCAAGTTATGTTAATCTAGTTCATGTAACGCATTTATCTTTGCGCCCTGAGCCGGTTTTGATGGCGAAAATGCTAGATTTAACTATGTTTACCTAACAGTCAATAATATAGAAACTAGTGCGTGTTAATATGGATACCGCGAATAGATGAGAGGGTTAAGAGACTGGGATTTATTAATAGCAGAGTTACCTATGTAGAGAGGCTGACTAACTAAAGGAATTTACTTAAACCAAATCGAAGTTAAGCCAGTTTTGCTCAAAACAGTAAAAACTGCAAGCCGGCTAGATCAGCAGAACGCTAGCGAGCGAGTAATGAACCACGAATAAGTTACGCTGACGTGCTACTTAACTCACCAACTCGCCAACTCGCCGATAGTAAAGCCTCATAATCTAAACAACCTTAATTATGGATTAAAGTGAGTGAGAGATTCCAAACAAAAGAACCAAATGAAGTTGCGTAAAGTGAATGCCCATAGCTTAACCCATATTTCTATATCGGAGTCAGTAGACAATCGGGCGTGGCTTGCGCACGCGTTGATAACAGATTGCTATCTAACCAGGCAGCTTGAGAAATCACCTCAAGTGTTTTGTTAAAATAAATCTGTCTGGATCATTAGCATACCAGTTCAGTTGGTACTTTATTTTTTATTGCCTATAACTAGGTGCTATTGTTAAATGCGATAGTTCAATAACCTATTTAATGTTTTCGGAATGTTAAAACCTTTTTGGTAAAACGGTTTTGAACCTATGAACTACATTGACGTTCGTTTTGAAATGAGCGAGTTCACAAGACGCGAGCTTCAATCATAGTTCAATAAATTAAGACAGAAAGACATCTAGCGAATAATTTGACAGATCTTTCGCTCGCATTCTATTGTCGCCAGCTTGCAGCTTGTAAACTAGTTAAACCTAAACGCTATACAAATGCGATGCATAATTTGGCAATTTTGTGTTTTAATTTTACACACGTCAAATAGAACTACAATTTGTTTGTTTTAATTTGCACAGTTATCCTTATAGTCTGCCAGATAATGAGTCATTTGTTTTCTATAATGTATTAACGAAATCTGTTGTGGGATGTACTTTATAATGTTACATCCATGTTTCCATTGTGTTATGACCTTATCGTGGAAAGGTTCCTTCAATTCCAATCGTGAAGGTCTTCATTTGTTTATGGTTTTCTTCGCTCAGCATTTCATGAACATAATTATCTTTGGTCAAGTTTAAAAAAATAATTGTTTATTTGACATTTGACATTAGGTGTTTGTCAATAAACCAATGTTTTTGATGAATTTCTATTGGATCACAAAAACCGTGTATTGCGTTATAGCAATATAGATATTATAAGAGTTATAGGTTTTATTGGTAAACCGTGTATAACCACAACATTTTGAAACTTTTAATACTTCAATAATATTAACACATTTACGAGTACGATAGAAAGTTACATTTAACAGATTTACAAAAATGATTGTTACGCAAATTGGAAACGGAATCATGGTTGCATATAAGTAGGTAAGTATTTATTTTATTTAACGTTATGCGCGCGGTAAGTAGAGTGCGTACGAGAGTTATTTTAATAGTATTGCATAAGGTTTCTATGATTTAATAGCAAAGAAAACATTATTAAATAACCGAGACCCTATATCTCCTCAAATTCAAGAATAATATAGAGTAACAGTAAGTTAAAGAATACAAGTATTATCGTGACTTATTTTTATGCAAAAATGTTAATAACTACATAAACAAATCGTAAATTATAATCCACGCATAAGCCCTATATTTTCCTTGTCAACCATCTATCAAAATAAGCATTGAAATCCAGTCAATACCTTTACCACAATTCAAATTCGTGATTCTAAATTCAAAGCAATAAATTCAAGTGCCTGAATTGACAGACATCTGATCAATTGACAGTTGACATTGACAATTGCATTGTGTCAATTGTCAACCAACGCCCATTGAAACAACAGGTGGATTTAAAATTTGAATCGAAACGGCGATTTGTGAGAATTATTTATGCAGTTTAGTAGATTTAAATTGCGTCTTAGTATTATTTTGTTTTAATTAATGGCTGTGGTAAGTGCATATTTAAACAAGTAGGTACGCAACCTATTTAAAAACAAAGAAGTTGTTCCAATTTCAATATAATTTGGAAACTATATGATTCAAATGCATTCCAAATTGAAATTGGAATTGTAATGTCATAACCTTTTATACAATAGCCTATTATCCGTAGTTAAAATAAGGACATCAACAGGCGCAGTATAATTTAGTGGGCGTAGGATATTGACCGTTCCCTCGCAACGGTCTTTTGCAATAGATTGGAATTATTCGACGAACTAGTGCAGAGCTGCAACGTATTGCCTTACTAACTGTATGGTGTGCGAAGGTCAGATTTCTAGCGGAATGTGAAATTTTTCACGGTTCATTACATAGATTACAAGCCGATTTTCTTTTTGTTTGTCTATTTTCTAACATTTCGAGGTTAATATTTTGCGTTTTCTTCGTTATTATTTTAAATTTTACATTTTGAAATATCACTTCATAGTATAAAACAATGTCTGTACCTACATATGTATTCTTAGATCTTTAAAACTACGCAACGGATTTTGACACTGTTTTTTTAAATAGATAGAGTGATTCAAGAGGAAGTTTTATATATAAAAAAAATCCCGAAAACAAAACGCGGGTAAAACCGCGGGGCTCAGTGTATTATAAAAAGTTAAACCTATATATTACAAATTAATGTAAAAGCGCTTGGCGTGTTATTTTACTGAGTTATTATACCAAACGTATGAACTTATAAAATATCGTATTAAGAATACTAGTTCTAATTTTAAATACATAACATGCTAATTTATTATTACCATCAATTCTAATTTTAATTATTCAAATTACTGCGTTCCAATGAGTCGTAGAGTCATCCCGCCCACGGAACTAATTAGTAGTACAAAGTCTCGTAGCAGATGCGCGCCCGCCCTACGCTCGTAGCGGCCGTAGGCTCAACATGAGTAACACAATTAGATATACGGTAGATTACGTTCTGACTAATTGTATTGTAATTGTTATTGTAATGAAGATGTATTCGACCTCCGTATTTGTTATTCGTTTTATTTTATGATTTATCAAATCTATAGTTGTTATAAAATTTTATCAATACAAAAAGGTTATTATGGAACATATTGATGGTATTAAAAAAGTAGAAACGATCACATGTAACATCTGAAGCAGGGTAGTATTTGGAAAGGTTATTTTACATAAAGGCTTTTTTTCATCCCCGATGGCCATGTTAGTTAACAACGTAATTATTAAGACAATCTCTTACAATCCTTTTGTGAGTTAGTTATCAACCGGATGTAGTAATTAATCATATCCACACACCTTGACATAATATTCACCATAAGTGCTTTTATGCTATGGACACCATCACTATGTTATATTGCTATGCCACGTTTGACATAATTAAATCCAAATATAGCATAGCGATATATTTTATTGGAAAGGCACTCTACTGCCTTCCTCAGAGTAGAAAATTAAATCGAAAATTAACGTTATTTTACATTCTATGGCAAAAATCTGTGATAAGCCTCTCTTAAGGAATCATTAGCGACTCTGAGTGAGGTAGTAACTATGTCTGTTCATAATCCTATTTATCTTTGGGCTAGACAAATTGTGGGCGGAACTTCAATTGTAATATCGTTGAACGGTTCGGCTGTGCATACATTCACGTTAATAACTTCCTAAGATTGTAATGCAACCCGATGTCTTGCGCGGTTTGTTCGTTGTGCGTTTTACTCATTATTAGCTGTTTCAATTATTTGGCTGAATTGTAATTGAGTTTACCATTTATAGTTTCATTAATTTATCTATATTTGTTAATTGGAAATAGTTATGGAATTTGGATTATATTGGAGGTACTTTTTTTGGGCTTTAATAATGAAAATAGATTAGGTTAGATAAGATGTAGCTAAAACGAAGCCGGTTTGTAGATATCGAATACTTTTTTGGGAAACCGTTTGTGTCCTGTGAAGAGACAGGGAACAAAACGTTGACGTAAAGAGTATTGCTTTACATGTCGATTATGAAAATGTTCACTGTGTGGTGCATGTATTCAACACCGACAAAAATAGAGCCCACAATTTTTGAAACTTAGAAGTCACTTTGATTAGTCAAATAAATCTAAACAAAACTAAGTAAAATGAAAAAGAAACTCACCATAGACTGCATGATTACAATGTGTTTGTTAACTAGACTACAAGAGATCTCAAACGAACTAACTAAGCGCTGCTGTTTACAGTACTCGCTTAGAAACTTTCGCCTAAGTGACTACGTGTGTTTGCAACCACCGACTGATTCGGAATGCTGAATGCATCAGCTCGCGGTCTATTTATATGAGCCACCCCGCTGCGACTATTCGTAATTGGAAACAATTAACTGGCCAGCAAGTGCAATGCTGTAATTTTTTAATTTGCGAGATGTTCACGCGTGTTTCCTGCGGTACGTCAATTGTGTTCCAAATTTAATTTTCCCTTCATAATTCATAATTTGTTAACGTGTCAAGAACTACAGTTTACTCAAAGAAAAAATATAAGCTTAATTCAAATAACGGTATAAAATAAACAGCTATTGAGGAAGGAAATGTTTGAGAAAACTTTAAGAATCTTACCAAAACGACAATTTACAAGTAGTAATGTATAGTTATTTATGCAATTAATTTCAATATACTGATTTAATTTCAATACCTATATTAGTCCAGTACTAATGTTGCAAGTAGATGTCATTAATATTTATACAAGATTTATTGAGAGGAAAATGTTGATACATTTTCAGACAAGACTGAAATCGTTAAAAGTCTGATGACCTTAGGAAAGTGTTATTCTGGATGGTTCTGTGCATAGATGTATAGACATAGGCATGCATAGACATATGCTTGTAGCACCTACACTATCCTGTCGGCTTAGGAGGCCGTATCCACCAAGACAAGGTCATCGAACAATTAGTAGTGAGTCAACCAAACCGCGGCTTTGCTTGAATTCGATGATTGCAAAATCAAGTTTGTTTAAAACAAATGACAGAATAAAGATATAATTTTGATAAAAGATGTGAGTTGTTGCGAAGTAATGAGACAGTTCTATTATATTACGATTTGAACGCTCGCATTTATGTTTCACTATTGGATTTATCATGTTTTGAAACATGTTGTTAACTTAGATTGGAGTTGGACGCCATTACTTTGAGAAATACTTAAAGAAAAATGTTATTTACTGTCTCTATCTGTCTGGTACTAACTTTAGCTTAGATTGAAATGTTACTACATGCAAAAGTATGCGACTAAGCTTAATACATTACTGCACAGGGATGTTTTCTTGGTCGGATGGAAACACTAAATATAGAGCGCTACCGTGATTCAGGGTGCACGTTAAATTGTCGGTCACGGTTGTTTCACTTGTCAGACCATGTCGGAGGTCTTTAGGCGGTCTAAAAACTCCGACACGAGGGTTGGCCCCTAACCTACTCGTACTTACTTACCACTCTATACGAAAGACATCAACGCGCTACAAACTTTAGCAAGAATCAACTTAAATAATTTATGCGAGTTTTAACAGTAATGTAATAAGAATAATTTCGATTAATTACGCCCAATGTAATTTTAATATTTTGTGAATATGTTAAAATTGTTAAGAAATACTTTCTAGTCATTGTTATAACTTTCATTCATTATATTCGTTACTGAGCGACACTGAGCGAGAAAAAAGCTGCCAAGTTTAAGGGCCTATGAGTTCCTAAAACGGGCTACTTTAAACAATTTTTTAGCCAAAAGTCTTAACGTTACAAGAACAATTTTTGTTTGTTTTTAATCTTGATCATATGTTTAATGAGACTACTGTTTCCGAAACACGTTGACTATTAATTTCCTCGATAGAAAATAATCACAAAGTTGGGTCTTTTATACCTTACTTTGTGAATTTTAAACACTTAGTTTGTTAAACAATTTCAAACGCATATTTCTAAAATTAATTTGAGTGATGTAAAATAAACTATGACGCAGGACTGTTGGAGTAAAATTTTTGTTTCAATATTATATTTGTAATTAAAATAAATTTCCAACGAAAGGTGGTAGATTCTTGCGAATGAGTCGCCATTACAATTTCCGCGCCGTAGTGTTTCTCGCTCTTTTGTACCCAGAGTGACAGTATGCGCTGAGGCGCCGTGCTAGTCGGACGTGTGTCGCTTTTTTCATTCCAGTGCTACGAAACTTCATAGTGTTTTCTCATTGAGATCTTATTGTTTTTTTCTATATTTTAAGCTATTGCATAGCTTCTATCGCGGGCCTTGAGCGCGGGGACCGAATCCAGAAATTCCGTAACGAAAAAACCTCGCGCAAAAAACCTAAGGCTCCCCACTAACGCCATCTAATGATAGAAAAAAAACCTATCGCTCCCCACTAACGCCATCTAGTGATAGAAAAAATAACTATGCAATAGCTTTACCGCGGCAGTCCCCGAGTGCCACACGTCTTTTTTTTCTATATTTTATTAAGGCGGCCCCTAAACGATCAATTATATTGAATATTGTGCAATATAATTGATCGTCTTGGGCTAATATTGAAGACTGCGCAATGATTGAACGAAAGTTTGAGCGAGTTTAATTTTTATTGCATCATATTTTTTATTGCTTCGTGTAGGGTCAGTATTGCGCAATATTTGATATGTTGCTCGGGATCAAACTATCCTTCGACTGAACAAGAAAACATTGCACGATTTTCTTATTGTGCAATATAATTGACCGTTTGGATCCAAACGCAATTCAATCTTATTGCACAATTAAATATATTGTACAATGTTATTGTAGGTCTAGGGGCCGCCTAAAATGTGATTATTGTGACATTATAATAAAAATAAACTTTTTTCAAAATAGGTTATTATAAAACACTAGCTTTTGCCCGCGGCTTCGCTCGCATGGAATTTAGTCTGCCACATTAAGTTTGGTGATATGTTTATGGTTTAAAACATTTTTTTATTAAACCGAAGCAAAAAGAGGCGCCTTTTGCTTTCAAATGACATGGGTCATGTTACTGTTGAGCAACACGGTTATGGTCCATAACATAGCCCAACTCTATTCTTCGGTAGCCATAACACCGAGTTGGCCGTCGATTTCGATATGACCGTCAAAGAGTGACTTGTAAATAAGTCATGCCACTGTTGTGCATTGGGCCAGGGTCCATAGTATCCCAAGTTCCTTTAATTTACTATTCTATTTTAGTTACTACTTGCTCGCCCGCACGTACACGTCACTTGTGGCCGTCACTTGTGGCAATATAAAAATATCTTAAAGAAGTAAACATAGTAGGTAGAACCACCATTAGCAACAAACTATCATTTGGCCAACGACATTATGTGTCTAATATTCTTCACACTTCCGCCTCCACAACGTAGCGCACTCCTACCTCCGCATCGTAGCTACCTCCGCGTCGTAGCACACTCCCACCTGCGTATTGTAGCACTCTCTTGGTTCCGCATATACCCCTATGTCACAAAAGCGGCCCGTCTTACTTTATTTGGCTACTTTGTGGCCCTTGCCTGTCAAAAGGTTGCCGACCACTGACTTAATGCGAAAGACAAACGAGTACATCATCTTTGTGTAACTCCAATAGTTTAGGCAGCGCACGCCAAGATAGCTCTTAGAGGGCAGATTTTTTTCCATCCATACATCCATCCTCACAAACATTCGCATTTATAATATTAGTAGGAAGTAGGAAGTAGGATTAGTAGGTTAGTAGGATAAAATTTTATAAGACGGTTTATTTCCAAAAGTAGTCAATAGATAAAGTGGTAAATTAATTAAACGAAAAATACCTATAATAGGTGTTTCGATTTTGATAATTTATTTTATACAGCATATTTTTTAAGATTTTTTCTAAAATATTAAGGTACTTTACACAACCTCAAATGAAAAAGAGTTTTGATAAACTAATGTGAGAAAATAAAAATGAATCGTAATGTTCGGATTCGAACCCGCGGCCTTCGAGATAAGCAAAATGATTCTTCCTGTACTTAGGTTTCATTCACTAATTGCAATGTTATGCTATCGTAACGACACGTCACACGTTGAAATTAACGACTAAAATATAAGTCATACGTATATCGGAACTACTCGGCGATGCTTCGTGCTCATACGGAGGCCGTCGCATGGCGACCATGTCACATGTGTCAAACCAGTACGGTGGTGATTTTTCTCCGACTTGCTTTACAAATACTTATTTATTACGACCAAAATTACACAAATTCATTATAAATTGTAGCTTATATAACCTGTTCAGTAGTTTTTGCGTGAAAGAGCAACAAACATACATACATCCATACATCCATCCATACATACATCCATCCTCACAAACTTTCGCATTTATAATATTAGTAGGATAGGATATGTACGTAATTTAGATAAATACAAAATGCGATAAAATGTTGATTGTTAGAATCTTTTTTATCAATGTGATGACTATTCTACCCAATTCAATATCTACTACTGATTTTTATTATGTGAATTAGATAATTAAGCGCTTCGCAATCTTCTGTTACAAAACGACCGCACGCGGGCCCCGTATCTCATAGAGTGACGTCAGCGCCGCGCCGCCGCGACGGCCGCTGCGCGTACTATTCCTCCCCGGCTTCACCGCCTGCTTCACCCCCTCAAATGTCGAAATGGCTGGGGTATCCAAGCCTTAATACTCGTACAAGCGAGTCTCATATCAAAGTAGTAGCTAACTCACTCGCGTTATATCTAATATAATTATAAAATTCTCGTGTCACGGGGTGCGTAATTGAACTCCTCTTAAACGACTCTACCGATTCTCATGAAATTTTGTGTACATATCGGGTAGGCCTGACAATCGGACAACGTCTATTTTTCATCCCGAAATTCCCGCGGGAACGGGTACCGTGGTTGAACTCCTCTGAAACGGCTCGACTGATTCTCATGAAATTTTGTGTGCATATCGGGTAGGTCTGAGAATCGGACAACGTCTATTTTTCATCCCGAAATTCCCGCGGGGACGGGTACAACGCGGGTGAAACCGCGGGGCACAGCTAGTTATTATATAATACCCCTCTTAAATTGACCCAACATCTATTTGCAGTTATTAAGGGTGTAAATCCATTTAAAAAAGAAAAAATAATGCCTTCATAACATAATGATTGGCATACCATAGATATAGTTAATTATGTATTCATTGAGTATGTATATGTATGTCTGTACATATCTCAATGACATGCCTAAAATGGACTTATGATAAGTCTATTATTGTACAAAAATATTTGGTTTCTCTGATTTCGGATGTAGAAGGTTGTCTTAAAAAAATTGATATTGGATGTTAAAGAAATCCCTTCCATGGCCAAAGTCCTTCATAATTACAATACAATCACGCCATCAAATTAAGAAAAAAGGTCACAAGAATAACAAAAACATGATATGTTCACTTTATTGGATATAATTGCCATAACAATTGGATTTAAAAGAATTAAACGTCAGAATAACTATGAAATGTATGAAAAAAATGTACAATATTAATTACAAAGACTACTTTCCCTCTTTGTTTGATGTTGTTTCTTGCTTCAGGGCCAAATACTTTTATTTCTCTGAAGACGTGAGGAAGATTAAGCGTTGTCAAGCAAGTGATGTCCGGGAATAAACCCGTGGTCATGGTAGCAACAACAATCAATTAAAACAATAATCACTTTTTAACCGACTTCAAAAAAAATTAATTTCGTGATGAAATTTAGCCTATAACCTTCCCGTTGAATGTGGCTATCCATTACAAGTCGGTTAAAAATACATTATTCAAATCGGATTGCTAGTTTCTGAAATTAGCGCGTTCAAACAAACCTAAAAAGTTAGATAAAAAATAGTAATATGACAAAAACAACTTTCATTCGAAATGTTTCGCTATAAAAACCTTTGGTTACCCAAAATTACGAGTAAAACAGCAGGACATCGCTACATAAAACCACGAAATAGATATTACGCAGTAAGTAAGTACTTCGCTTTCCCGTGCTTAAAACAGCTCAAGAATAATTATTATATTTACAAATAAAATTACATACAATGTGTCATATGAACCGCTTTAACTAATGGAGTAGGTACGGGTAAGTATTTCAAGTTAAAAATACCAGTTAAGTTATTTGTAAGTTGACGGAATGTTCTCGAGATCCGCCTTGATTGACCAAGATAAAAGGTGAGTTCGAATACTTGTAGTATTGTTACGGCCACGCCCTTCTATTAACGTTATTTGGTTGTTATTATTACATTTTATTGAACCACTTAGCGGTATCTAAATACAGGTACATTTTCATATAATAAGTGATTTATTGAAGGCAAGATTAATAATGTACCCGTAATGCTTTCGTCAGCTTATTGGTTTATGAAATCAATAATTTTAATATCAATAATATTTGACTCACAATATGTTTTGAAATTTAACTAAGTACTTTAAGTGATCTGCGGTTTCGTTCACTTTGAATTCCTTGTGGATATTTGTGTATTGTTTCGGTCTTGCATGTATCTAGAGGAGGTAATTTAGTGTAGAGGCCTTAACCCTGTAGTGATACTTTACTCGTTGCTATCATTAGAGTGGTTTAACAATTGGGTATATTTTAGGTTATCTTTATTCGCAAATGTATTAGAAAATTGGTTGGCATATAAAATGAGAGCAGCATGCATGAAATAAACTATTAAACGGTAAGTGCGCCAGTCACGCTACACTTTCATTTGATACTCATCTAATCTAATTCGCGCCAACTTATGAAGTGCTAAAGATAAATTATAAATCATGCAAAATATTTAACAACAATAAAACATCAGCTTACTCAAAATCAAGCGAGCGAATTGTCAAGCGAGTATCTTTTAGCGCACAACGTTTAATTGTCTAATAAGTGAGAATCAATTGTCTAAGAGAAATATATATATAAGAGAAATTATCTCTTAAAGCCACGGAAATAAATTTAGTCTCTGTAGACAAGTGGCAATCACTTCGCATTCGCTTCGCAAGAGTTTAGGAGTATTGTGGCAAAACCCCTCATATTTTGATAGCGAATGCAAAACCATTGCCTCTTATCTCCCCCTGTAGAGTAAACTAATGACAAAGTGTCCAATCTTAAGATATTCCATAGTTATAGAAAGGCCCAGACGTGTATAATAAGCAAGGTAATAAGTATTTAGGTATCTCCCTGCGACACCACCTGCCTTAATGCACGTTATTAGGCCCACGTGGGCGGCCCTACATATTTAGTCTAATTGCAAGACTCGGCAACGTTCGACTATTTCTATTGTCAATCAGAATTTAATGCGTTAGTTTGGTTATTGTATTTTGAAGTAATATTAAGGTCAATATCCTGTAATATCATCATATTACATATCTATCGCTTACTAATCACCGGACTATGAGTGCCTGAGAGAAATCATTAGTAACAGCAGCGGCTAAGGTCCAGCGGCAGAATTGGATGAGTACTAATACATTGGTGATTGTAGTCGATGTTGTACCATACCTAGTACCTCTATACCTCAGTTACTGTGTTCGTATAATGCAATGTTTGCTTAATTCAGTTGCCGAACTTCTTTCAATTACTTTGGACAGAGCCGTCGTTCGTCGTGTCGTCTTCCCATTAGACTACCGACTGTGGAGTACAGACACCTAATAAAGTGACAGCAACTGTCACTCGTCGACGGCGGTAGCAGGAATAATTACATGTGTGCATTCACTTGAATCATTCCTGCTTCGCCTAAAGATGAATTACAAGTGATTTTTATATCACTGGTTTTGCAGTGTCACAGGTGGTGAACTGCAAACTTCTCTACCCGTACATGTTCTCAAAACATCCAATAAAATAAAACCCTGCGTAAATACTCCATAATGTGTGTACCATCTAAAGTGAGATAAGCATAGACAAATGGTCTACGATTGACGTAAAACATTGCATCGAACAAAGCTCTACACTGCGTACATAAAATAAATACACCCAGAAAGTCATAGACGAACTACATTCATAACAGGCACACGCACACAGATGTGCACTACACGTAAGTTTCTGAAAGTATCAAAGTAATGCCAGTGGAGATTCGCTACGATCCTATGAAGAACGTGTAAGCACGCGTCTATGTATGTGTGCACCTGTTTTCGTAGCATGTCATCGTATACCTTCTGGGTGTATTTATTTAGTACTACGCATATCGATATTAGGATCTCTAAATGTTAGTTGCGTGTTTCTACGTCTCCGTTCTATAGATTTACAAAGGGTTTACTTAGTAACTATACGGAGGATTGTTATCTGGTTGTTACTTGCGTTTTCTGTTATTTTATTTGCTGCGGGTTATAAGCTCTTTTGTGTGTTCTACAAATATACTATTTTATTTCTATATTCTATTATCTATGGTCAATAATGGGAATAACAAATGACTGACGTCTGAAACCCAAGTACCTAGATACCAATATGGACAGAATCTCATCACAATTGGTTCAGTAATTTTGTCTTAAAAGCCAACTTACGAATGCTATTATCAGACCATGAATGTGTACAATGCAACAGTTCATTCATTCATTCATTTCAAGTGGGTTGGTGGCCAATGCAACAATTACACACAACTATAATCTAATTCGCCTAATTAGTAAAAACAAATATTGCTAAATTAATTTTACATCATCCGCGTAATTAAAAACTTAGCGTAATCTATGGAAACTAGTAGTATGAAAGTGTTTTTTCTGTCTGTTTGAGCACATTAATCTCTGGAACTAATTGGGCTTAAGTTCTAGTTTCAATTCAAAATTAATAGAAAAGACCTAAATCAGTTTGGTAGCCATAAAGAAGTTAAACGTAAGTCATCCCGAAATTCCCACGTAAACAGGTAAAACCGTGGAGCGCAGCTAGTCTTAATACAATGTTTACATTTCCCAACCTCCTACAAGTTAATTGTCCGCAATCAAAATCATTTAATATGTAAACGCGATACGAAAAGGTATAAGAATTTAATCTTGATCGAAGCATTATATTATCTGGAACAGTGTCGGCGAACTAATGGCACTCGACACAATAATTTGGATACCGAAATTAATTCAAACTGTTACTTACTTCATAACCCGTACTTATACCTGCATGAAATAAAATGTATGTTAGGGACTAGTAAGTAAGTACGAGTAGGTCATTGGTCAACAGTGGTACCGGAGTTTTTAGACCGCCTAAAGGCCTCCGACATGGTCTAACGATTGAAATGACCGGAACAAGTTTAAGTGCCCTCAGAAGCACTGAGTGCTCAGATAGAAATGCCACTTACGTCTACCCATCCAAGTAGAAGTCGAGCTGCACGTTGTTTAACAATCGCAATGAGCTGACATCGCGACATCTGACTTTTTAATCTTAGCGACTTGAGTCGTCCGGGTACGCACCGAAGTAGTGAGCAGTCGTCCTCGAGCACTGATGTTCTTTTGTTTTTCATTTCACGCACGTAACAGGACTTAAACGCTTTATTTAAAAGAGATCCAGTTAAACTCGCGTCTTTTAGATTGAGTGTGTTGGTAACTTCTATAGAAAGCGAGCTATCGAGTAATCTTATAATATAAAAATGAATCGCTGAATCTGTTGTTAAGCGCATAACTTCAGAACGACTGCACCAAATTGGATGATTCTTTTTTTAATGTGTTCCTTATTGTCAGGACAAGGTTTTTATAAAGAAAAATAAGGAATAATAATCTCAAAATTCCCACGGGAACGGGGGCCCTGCGGGTGAAACCGCGGGGCACAGCTAGTTGTATAATATACATATATACGAGTATGAGGCTTGCATTATTTCCACTCGCGAGCTTGCAGTTCGTAAACTTGTAATCAAAAGGAGAGGTAACAATTTAAATGTAATGACCATTTATTGACAGGTTACTTATTATTAATACGAAGTACAAGAAATAAGCCACCATTCCGCTTATACGAACCTACACTACAATTTTAGCATGAAATCTGTCATAAGTTTTCTGATAATTAATTATTATTGCAAATCCAAATATGGATGTTATCGACACAGGGTCGCCTCGCCTCTATCTTATCGAGTTAATAATTAAGATATTATTAACCCTGTTCATTTATTAAGTTCATTCAATATAATGACAGTCTTTACGTAGATGAGGATAATGTGAACCCCAGTAATAATTATTGAATACACTTTGGTATCACGTGTACTCAGCATAACAACTGCCGCTCTGAGACGTCGATTAAATTGATATATCAAAATTCTTCTACTACTTTGACGTCTCTGAGTACGGGAGTTAGAACTTATGATATTCATATTCAAACTTGTAATAACATGTCAATGATAGTGTACTAAACATTTTCATAGGTTGGCGAATAACTTACTCAAAATGAATTGTTGGCGACAACGTCTGGGTGTCAATTATATATTCTTATAAAAAGTATTTGTGCATGTGTATGTCGTAGTATCAGTAAGTTAGATTCCATATTACAAGCTTAGAGCTTAGTTTGATCTAATTAACTGTGAGTGAATTTATCCGGGTATATTTATTATTGTTTTTTATTTAACGAATGAATGAGCAGACTGTAGTTTGTTTCTACGTACCGCTGCGTACAAATTGACATACTATTAAATTGAAAGAGTCCTTGTTGTCTGATTTAGAATGAGAGGAAGAGAGTTAAACATCCAAATATGGATGTCAATATTAACCCATTAAGAACACCTATTTAAATTGATCATTAAATAGTTTCAATAGTAAAAAAACGAATCGATGATC
Organism: Cyclophora punctaria; assembly: GCA_951394245.1. Taxonomy (NCBI): domain Eukaryota; kingdom Metazoa; phylum Arthropoda; class Insecta; order Lepidoptera; family Geometridae; genus Cyclophora; species Cyclophora punctaria. The sequence goes on from OX596189.1 coordinate 5,981,038, forward strand.
GAAATTCCAATGTATTGCAGAGAGCGAAGGTTGTAGAAATAATTACGCTCCATACTACGATACGAGCGAATAGCTGCAGGCGTCTGTCAATGAACTGTGCAATTACAACAATAACATTAGGGTACGAGTTTAATGGTCAGTTTTATTTAGTCAACTTTCCGTTGTTCCTCCTGCGATGACAACAGATGGTGCTAGTGTGTATTATGTACAACGCGGTAGCATTATATTTTTCAGCCGTGCTCTAAATTTTTGTTCGGCAGGGTTTTTTCTAATGCTTGAGACCTAACCTAATGCTTGAGACCTGTTGTACTATCCAGCTCGCAGCTTGTAAATTTGTTGAATCCAAGTGTCGCTAGTAACTTGTATTACTTTTATAGCAATGCCATTACCCAGTTAATTTTCGCAGATAATTTTATAATTGTTAATCGTTCATTCTGTTCTCGCCTTTACAATAGATACTTAAAACTGATATATATTTTACACCTGTCTTGTTAAAATAAAACAACTTACCATTTTTTTACGTTGTTTTTAATTAATCCTTATTTGTAACGAAGTTAATCAGGTAATTGTGATTTGTGGTTCCACTAACATACCTATATAACATCCAAGAACATTTTTCCCACAATAACTTATTATGTAGGTCGCATAGAAGATATAGAACATACAAAATTATAAAGATTCAGGTTTAACCCTCCTATATAAATTAGTACAATATGTCACTTTTTTTTACTGGATTGGCACGGGCGTCTCTATAATGCAAATTAATTTATAGTTTTTCTACAATACAATATTAATATATCAATTCCATCTGTACAGTCCCCTAGAGAAGTGGTTTTTTTTTGTTTCAAGACAGACAAAAGGCAATTTTATTTCCGTCGAACAAGTCTGCCTAAGAACTATTGGGACTCTACCAATTATGCCGTTTCCTATGCTTGTATTAGGAACACGCAAAAAATCAGAAAGTCATTGCCCGTAAGATTATTAGGCATTATATGGCGTCAGTTCAGATAACTCGCCTGTTATTAGCGATAATAACCAATTACTAGTTTAATTAACAGCTAATTAGAGCAGTGAAAGTATCAGTTCAAATAGGCTTTTAAGCGTGGACCCTCGAGGCGAAGTTTAATCGAAAACTTAGGTAACAAACAATAGTAGGTTTTTAGAAAGAAGTTACGGTCCTTCGCTGTAAAGTAGTGTAAAGAATACGGTAAGCGGTCGTATTCGGCAAGCGACAGAGTGACAGCAGCTGTCACCTAATTAGGTGTCCCCAGTCACCGGATAGTCTGGTCACTAGACTCTAGTGTAAAGTGTGAAGTCTATATCCGACGATCGAAGTTAATAGAAACTAATTTGGTGACCTTATTAGACGATCGCTTATGTAATTGCAGTCTATTTCTATTTCGAAAAAGGAAGATTAAAAATTTTTGAATTGGAATATAATAAAAAATAAATCTGTCTATGACCTTTCATGTCAATGTCGCCAACACTACAAACCGATTTTACCATTTAGCACATAGATAATTTTCATCCTGAAATTCCCACAAGACCCATACCTACCAGCACCGGCCCAGTTACCATAGACATAGAAGCTAGCTAGCCAGTGATAGATACAATACTATACTTATATCTTATACTAAAACCTACCTGCGATCCAGTAACAGCCGATCTCGATCGATCTACCGACATCTCAATCAGGCCATTAATTAAGCCACCCGCCACGTAACATTATGTAACAATGTTCTTCTGTCTGTCAGTGTCGCAGGAAATCCTATGTTTGTTAGTTGCTCTGACGTAACATGTAAGCATAATAGGAAACGGTGATGGCTTGCTTGTAAGTAACGGGTATTGTGGGAAGGAGTATAGTTTGGTAGGTTCAATATTCTTATCCTTACTGTACTTGTACCTGTACTGTCTTTGGTTAGATGTGGCCTTTATAAATGGAACATAATATTGCAGGCTAAATTTTATTTTTATTCTTATTTTAATTTAAGAGTCTGCGCCAATCTTCATTCCACATTCAGAGTCATCCATTTAATCGATTCTTAACTAATTTCCGTTATTCAACATACATGTCAAACAAATACATTACATGTCAAAATCACTCGTTAACTAAAGAAGCATTTGACGTCTCTGAGTATGGATTTAAGTCTCGATAGTGTCTAAAGAGTGTCTTGTGCTACATCTATCTATACTTCTATACTAACATATTATAAAGAGGTAAATTTTTTTGTTTGTTTGTATGTTCGAGCTAATCTTGGGAATCAGTCCGATTTGAACAATTATTTTTTTAATGGATAACTACATTCAACGGGAAGGTTATAGGCTATTTTTCATCCCGAAATTCCCACGGGAACGGGCCTAACTCGGGTTAAACTGCGGGGCGCTGCTATGCTTAATATGGTTGGTGGATACTTACCACCATCATGATGTTACGTTATTATTCTATGATTAATATTATGATTGGTATATTAGATACCACCACCGCAATGTTGCGATGCTACGTTCGACATTGTTGATGGAACGAACGCTGTAAAGCAACGTAGCATGTGGTAGCTCAATATAGTTGTTAGAAATCAGTGGATAGCCACCCTACCTCTATCGTGCTTTGTAGTGAAGTAAACAAACAAACATTCGATTGAAACACACCAAAACTCCAATTATTTCGTTAATCTTTCCTAAACAAATTAGTTAGGAACGATAATTGTGCATACGAAGCGTGTTGCATACTTTCATCCATTAACTTGGAGTATTGCTCGCACTTTGGCAATGTAGCATTGCATCGGTCACACAAGTGCATTTACCAACTTAAGAGACAACTTAATACAAAGCAAATTAACCCATAACACAATGTGATAGAGTCCATGCCGTCTACCAAACATATTTGCATAACCGTACTTAGTTAACAAGCAAGTGACTCTGAGACTTTTCGCTCTATTTATCGTAAAGGTATTAATCATTAAACGCTTACATCAGTTTTTTTTTTCATAAAAAACTGGTAAAGACACGTTTTTTATGATGCCTGTGTGTACTTTTTATGCGAACCGTAGAAAGATGTGAGAAAATGATAATTTGGTACGAATGTTTCCTTTACATGGTCTGTGAGCAGAGATTGAGGATTAAATTAATTTATTGCAATTTTAATACGTTTTTGAATCGTATGCAACATCGGATGTGTTAGTAATGACTTGCATGTAAAGTTAGATTTAAAGATTATTGTTATTAGTTAGATCTATTTAAATTAGCTTAATTAGTGGTGTAAAACTATTCACTGTGAAGTCTGTCTGTCATATTGTTTCCTTTAAAACTGTTTTGTATTAGAGGCCTTATCCCAAACTGTTTCATCATGGAAGTGACAGCTGTCATCTGTCAAGTAGCTGTTAACTAAAGTCAATCCTACTTTATCTACTCTACTATACTATATTGTACCGATTGGTAGACGTAATATCGATGATAATTCAGTAATTTCAACATGTTGCTGTAACATCGAACAAAAGACATCAACGCGTTCAGAGTACTTCCAATTACCTATCACTACCTGTAATCACTACCACCAATCTCACCAGATTTAAAAATAGCTGATCAAGTTTTGACAAAGTTTGTATTTGAATAAATGTCAAATTGTAAGACCTCGATTTGCCAGCCAAAGACGATTCCTTCTGTAGAAGGGTTTTTTTATTTCATTCCATTCTCACCCCATCACTAAATCCTTTTCCTTAACAGGACAACTTGTCTTTACTTGAAAAATCAATCATGAAGGTATGAATTTTAACTTTTATAAGAAAAAAATAAATATAGGTGAAATATGGAAAATATAAGTACATACTTTATACAAACATGTCAAGTATACTCTATTTATAGTTGTAAATTGCAAAATTACATTTGTAAATGTCTGAGCCCCTATAATATGAAATAATGAATACTCTCAAGCTACATGAGCTAACACGCAGTCCTAAATACATATTATAATAAATTGTAAGCGGCGTACAAATTATAATACTTCTCAATATAATAATATAACTACGAGTCGTTAGTCAATTCTGTTAAACAGAGCATGCTAACATCGTACTTACCTCAAACACTTTATTTGAATGTGCCCAAATTGTACAAAGAAGTATGACTCGTATGGTATACGTATATAGTGGATCGTACTATAACTAAGTACATTGTACGAAAATAACAAAATGATATCAAGGTGCTTTACCTTAAGTAAGTAAACGACAATCAACTATATTCTATACATACATTTTTGTCTGTTTGTTCCGGTTAATCTCTGAAATGGCTGGACCGATTTTGATGGGACTTGTACTGGCAGGTAGCTAATGAAATAAGAGTAACTTAGCTCATTAAATGCAAACAAAAATATATAACTTTTTTTTAGTTAAATCCACAGCTAGCATACATATCATGTCGAAAATCATTCATTATCATCTAAAAAAATTGACATCTCCAAGACAATAAGTATATTAAATGACATAACTATCAATAAAACATCGAAATTGCTATTTTCAACCAATATTGAAACAATTGGTAGACAAACAACAGACAATAGACATACATTTAAAGTTGCGTCATAGACAATTCGTGCATTTGATACGTGACAATTGTGTCTGCAATTTGGATAGGGGTCCGCTGTACTAAGAGTAAACGCTTTGTAAGTAATACTTACATATTCACTGATGTATATTGATGGTGAGTCTAGCTTCCATAGCGAAGCTATTATTATTTAGGGTGAATATTTATTTTATAAGTACCTAAATAAGCAAAGTTAAGCCGTCGGTCCCGGTTACTTTCCACGGATTGTAGTCGTTACATGAGCCATGTCAGAGGCCTTTGGCGGCTCAATAACTCTGACACCAGGATTGGTCGGGTTGACCATCCACTCGATGAAGAAGAAGTACCAAAATGTGTAAAAAAACTTTCATTTTGAATTGTATTATATCGTGCACTAATAAAACATTAAATGTGAAGTTTAACCTTTAATAAGAGTCAAAACCTGCCAATTATTTTATAATATTTTCATATACAGAACCCAAAAGTTAAGATGCACTATCCACTGTGTTGATATTACTTAATTTTCTAATGTCTGTCTATTGCACTAGATATTAAGAAAGATAATGAGACTTAGCACATTTTTATCTAGATTTTGTACGTGCTGTCATTTTAAAGTAGTAATTTAGTGAAATAGTTCAGTATGGGTATACATATTTTGCTACCGTAGATTGGTTTTCTTTGTACAGATATTCGGAACAGCTATTTCAACATGAGAAACACTTGACTTTAGCATCCTTGCCATGTGAGCTACAAGATGTGTCGGGAGTTCAAAAAAAAGCGAGCGTCATAAATACGTGCCAAATAAGTCTTTAAATTTCGAATGTCAAACGTCATGAATATTTCAGCGAATCGCAGCTTACTAACTCGTACAATGTTAACGATCGTCTTAAAAATAAAAAAAATCCCTGATACTTAAAAAATAAATAACACATTTTACAAACAAAATATATGCACTCGATCAATCAAAACATAAAAAACTTAATTACCTACACTACCGAATTTATTTACTTTTTTATAAAACATGTGATAGAACTTCAATTATCGATCAAGTCGGAATATTTTCGCAAAAACAAGGTCATCTAGTGATCTTAACGTTAATTGGAAGAAGTACGTAGACACCTAGGAATACATACCAAGTAATGAAAAGGTCATATTTATGAACGGGCATGGACCAAGGATACGGATACAAAACAGATGAACATCATCTTTGTAGACAAATGAGAGACGCTTTTATTTCTATCCGATTGGTAAATTTAAATGTTTATGGAATGTCACGTGATGAAGAAAATACCGCCGAATTACGTAAGAAACCTGGAGCTACAACTCTCCATGCCCGGTCGATGATCCAGAGGCAGACGCAAGACACGGTGGATGGAGTGCTATATTACCGATAACGACATCGGCGATAGGGCGAAGTGGAGGAGTAAAACAAGGAAGGCTGACCCCATCACCATGGGGGCACATAGCCAGGAAGAGAGAGAGATGGAATGTCACGTGGTCCTAAGACATTACAATACATATTGATCGGGGCAAACGTATAGAATCAGCCGATTATCGCTTGTTTTGTACGCCAGCACACTGAATTATACTCATACACTACGGGCACATTTAAATTGTATCAAAATTAATGCTATTAATATTATAATTAGACTTTTATTGCTACTGGATCAAATAATTTAAACTTGGTAATAACAGTGCTGATTCGTTAATGATGAATTACCGAACGCTTCACACTTGTGAAGGTTATTAAATTACACGTTACATTTGATTTACGAATGAGTTTATGATTAGTATAAGTTAATGAAGATCATTAGGCAAATTACCTGGATTTTTTTAAACGTATTATGTCGGTTTATCAAAGTAAGAAGTAATTTTTAATATATCTTAATTTAATTATTACCTCCTCACTGTACTGATATCTTAAATGAGATGAGAGGCATTTGCCCAGCAGTGGGACATTACAGGCTACTAATTAAATTAATTTCATGACTTTCAAACGCGAGCGAGCGAGCGAGTAGTCAGACATTAGTGTCGCACTAACCCTTTTAACTCGCCAGTTAGCATCTTTAACACTCCCTCAGTTCAAACGATGTTAATACAGTGTATTGTGTCGAAGGGTACTTTTGAATTACATACATACTTGTTTTTGTATTGTAACATGAGAAACCATATAAAAATCGGTCGACAGAAATCACTAAGACCACCATGGTCACCTCTCAATCAATCAAATTTCAACTCTAGCAGAATTATATTTTGTAGTGTTGTATTTCAAAGGCTGTACCAGAGATTTAAGCACCTAAGTACGCGGCGAATCTAACTAATCGTCTCTAAAGATAACGGTGAGTTTGCTAGGTGCAAGTCGGTAAATCTAAAAAGACAATCTTTTGAGACGTATCTCGCTTTACATTGAAGCTCGTCTCGCTCAATCACTACATAGTATAAAACAAAGTCGCGTCTGTTTGTCTGTTTGTCTGTATGCTTAAATCTTTAAAATTACGCAACGGATTTTGATGCGGTTTTTTGTAATAGGTAGAGTGATTCAAGAGGAAGGTTTTTATGTAAATAAATCCCGAAATTCCCACGGGAACGGGCACAACGCGGGTAAAACCGCGGGGCGCTGCTAGTATCAAATAAGCTCTAAAACACTGATTAAATAAATGAATAACAAACATTTATGCTACAACATTGAACATTATTAAAGTATTTCGTATTCCAAGTGTCATTATATGTTATTTAACTGTCGATCTTATTCAGAAAATAGGTAACGTTAACTACAAAATTGCATACCAATGAATTAAATAGTTTAATAAATAACTTCACAAAATCATATAATAATGCGAGGTTTAAATAAATTGCAGTCGATTTGTAGGTAATGTTTCGTTGTATTTCTTTGAGTAAATAAATCCTGTAATCACAGTTACTTTGATACACAGACAGTCCCAACCCAATAGACTATAATTAAAATAACAATGTCTAGACGAACAAAATGTAAGTCAAACAATTTTATAAGCATTTTCTATAGAAATACTTTTAAATTTATACTTTCCTGGAACCGCACCTGCCATTAATTTAATTTCCCAAAGCTTTATCAATAAATAAGTCCGTTTTAATAACTGTCCAATTAACTGAATTAACTAAGGAACGAACCGTTTAAGCTACTCTACATAAATATTTAATTATGTGTTGTTGCTGGGAGTGTCTTGTCTATTCTGCTGTAATAACTGAATAGTGTCATTAGTGAAGGTGTGACTCTGTGATTAAAAGGGATATAAATTGATTTTTTAATGGAGGAAGTTTCTAATTGGTTCGTTCGAATTTACTTAACTGTACTCGCCCTATTATTGCCGCTTTAATTGCCGCCTGTCTATTGAAACGGGGTGATCTCCGCTCAGAGATTGTATGCAATCCTATTGGTTAATATTTTTCCACGTCTCCGCTCCGCAGGCTCACTCCGCTTCAACGGATAGGCAGCCTTAGAGAGCATACAACCTGAAAATACGCTCTAAACCTTGTCTGAACCTCTGTTATGAATCCTGTGCATACTTATTATAAATGCGAAACTAACTTTGTCTTGCTGTTATTCAGTTATACTGAATTAATTGTGATGAATTTTGGCATACTTTGTAGATATGCATTAATTAGACCTCGAAAGATGAACAAAGTTTTTTTATCCCGGAAATATTTCGGAAATGTACACTACAGACGAAATCTTGGAAAACAACTGATCTATATAATCTGTGATAATATACATTTGTATCTCTAATCTCATTCACTAACGTTCACTCAATAAAAAATCTAATCCAAGTAGGTATGTTAATATGTATTAATAAAACTGTCCCGACTGTTTACGGAAATTATCAATCAATCCGCTAATTGACCGACAATGATCGAAATCAATTTATCGACGTGCACATTGATCAATTAGGTTATCTATAAAAATGTCTCGCTGTGACACCGACAACTGTATGACAAACAGTTAAGGTCGGTCATTCGGTCATTATGTGTGATAGATCGGTCAGTAATTATGACATGGTCTTATAAGCTATCGTTTACGACTAATAGCCAAAGATTTTTGATCGATTGCCCAATTTGACGCAATATTTATAGGAAATGTTCGGAGATTTTTTTTTTTTTTGTAGGTACAATTTTTTTACGTATAAAAATGAGAAATGCATGAAGTTCAGAACTAACACAAACCCAGTTAATGTCGTTACCTTTACAAACGATGTCAAGAATGTCCAACCATCGACTTACTCGGTGTCCAGCACAGAAGGCGAGCCACGAAAAGCTTTGGTCTTCTCTACCTATGGTTCCCTTGAATAAGATTCTAGTTTGAGTCCCTATGGTTTGAATAAAGAATGACTTTTTGAATGCCATGCTATTGAGGCGCAGACTGTCACGAATTCCAACCGCGGTAAGTTCAATTAGTTCGAGAGCTAAATACCTTCCTCCCACATTATACTGTACGTAATTTATAAGTTAAATTTGCATCGGACTAGATAATATTATTATTTGTATACAAAAAGAATCCGGGATATTAAATTCCAGCGTAATTAAATACAAATCTAGAACATATTACGGAATAACCGCGGACACTCGGCAGCAACTTGTAATTGTGACTTGAATTATTAAATCGGTACTGATATAAATACGAAGGGACTGTCTGTGTGTTATCTTTGTATACCCAAATGATTTTAAGATGCATTTAATTGTAAATGTACCATAGTGATAAATAGAGCCTGTGTGAACATGCCTGTAGCCAACCCTATTGTTGGAGTTTTAGACCTCCGACATGGGCGAGCGATTGAAACAACCGGGACCAACAATTTAACGTGCCTTTCGAAGCACAGCAGCGCTCAGATAATAGTGGCCACCCATCCAAGTAGGGGCCGAACTGCACGTTGCTTAACAGTCGCAATGAGCTTAGTCAAACTACGCTGCGAGCACTACAAAGTATATAAAGCGGCAAGTAGTGACTTGAAAAAAGGCAAGACTTGTGGTCTAGTATCCTAGGAGGGAAAATGACATGGATAGTGTACTATCCCGATAATTTTAGTTGTCCATGACGTCGATACAAGCTGCCTACCTACTTCAATAGAAAGCCATCGTGAATAGTCATTCTCTAACCCACACGCACGTGACTTATAATCGCAATGTTCACCCAGAATGAACTTAAAACGAGTAAAGCCGCGCGACGAAGCCACGCTACGTAAAGCATAAGTCATTTACCACAGCCCGCGGCGCGGACAATTAACTTTGATTTAGATTTCAAGTACAATCAATTACGCTAAATGTCGATCGGTGTTTTTATTCGTGACATACTTGAATTTATTTGGTATTTTATATGTCTAAAGTTTGGACGTTTTTGGGAAAATGTATTTTAGATGCAAAACCTTTACTTTACGACAGTTACGACTTTACGACGGCTATTTATATTTCTATACTTCTATACTAATATTATAAAGAGGTAAAATTTGTAAGTTTGTTTGTTTGTATGTTCGCGCTAATCTCGGGACTTACTAATCCGATTTGAATAATTATTTTTGCAATGGATAGCCACATTTAACAGGAAGGTTATAGGCTATTTTCATCCCGACATTCCCACGGGAACGGGCACAACGCGGGGCGCTGCTAGTTATTTATATATTTATTTTCACCCTGTATAGTCCCACTGCATAGCAAAGACCTCCCTTTCATCCAACTGATAAATACAATTTAACTTGCTAGTGAGTTACTCAGAAGAATATTCGCTGTTTAAACTATGAAGATACATGAGAAATAGATTCATGAAAGCGTTTATTAATAAGGCTGTAGTGGTATATTTAATTTACGAATTATTCTTTGTAATGTCTACTATGAACACCTCAGTGGTCTAGTGGTATGTGCACTCGCCTGCCAAGACTGAGGTCCCGGGTTCAATTCCCAGGTCGAGCGAAAACATGTTTCATATGCTATTTCTAATCTTGTAGTAGGTACCTACGTTAATTTTGCGCCTTTACTAATTGTACTCGTACCTTTATTTACTTTTGACATTATACCTAGGTGTGTAAATGAATGTTTTAACTGAGTACAAAGTAAAGTTGAAACAGACTTGTGCTCTGATTATTAACTTTAGATATTAATAAAAATGTTTGTTAAATGGTAATGCTCACAGGGACAGAAACCATAGCCTATATTTTTTGTATGCAGACATTTAATTCAAACCACAAAGAAGAATACACAGTATTAGACAATAAAGCCAAGAATGAGACATACCTCAAAGGTGTTAATATAAATTTAATAATTGCTTTACATGATTTATTACAGATCAAACAACAAGATAGAACAATTCAATTAGATCTCATAATAACTATCGAAATCACATTCAATACAACAACCAGCTTACAACTCTGTCGTTTTAAAGATTTCTTGTTTGATAACTGTGTTCAGTCGATCTTACAGCCTTCTTCAATGAGACAAGAAATACAATATTTATATCACCCCTGGAAACTCAAGTTCTGTTAAAACTCCCAACGCAAAAAGATGTTACACAAAAGTTTCACAATTCTATGTGTTTGTCTATCGCAATCCCAGTTCTTAAAAGAATGTACCGATTCTGATTTATTTATGGTTACTGTCATGGGAAGAGTTCTTAATTTAAAAAATGTCGAGAATTTGGTATTTTTGTTTGATAAAAAATATTTCGTCATCAAACCTGTGCAGAGAAGCGTTAGTTACTTAATTAGACAGGGTTCTATACCGTATGTCTTAAAGGATTGAAGTATCGATCGTGTCTTGATTTCAAATAACAGTGTATTAACAACAAAACTGTAATATCTTTAGAAACCTACGCTTAATGGCTACTTGTCAGATTATCTTTGATGAAAATACGCATTCGATACAATTTGCCGACAAATTGCTTTTAACGTTTGACCTTTAACACGGAATGAATAACAATTAAGTAATATCATTCAGTTAATATAACATTGTCACGGTATTAGACAAGCTGTCTATTTTAACTTAATTACAGTAGCTAAAATATATCAAATAGCTAAATATATAAACAAAAATGCCTACTGAGTAGAAAAGGTACATTTTTATAACGAAAAATCCAATTTAGCACCCACCTTATTAAGTGATAGCTTACTACCATGGTACCATAAACGGATAGTTCTAATAAACAGGAGTGACTGAACCAAATTGAACTGATGCGATTCGGCCTCTCCATGTACGCTATACCTACTTTATGGCTCCTCTACAGAAGCGCAGTTCATATACGTTTAAACGCAATCACTACCGTGAAGATAAAGGGCTTACTCACTTATTCATCTTTTCAATCTCTATGGACGTCTATGATCGTCTACGTGTTCACTGCGAACAGTAATCCCATCATTTCAAAGGGTTTTTTAAGGTTAGTAGTCAACCCTGGTGTCGTCGTATGTAGACTGCCTCCGACTTGTAACGGTCGAAACAACCGGGACCGACAATGTAACGTGCAATTCGAAGCATGGTAGCGCTTACATAGAAATGCCACCATCGGTATCAAAGTAGGGCCAAGCTATACGTTGCTGAACTGTAGCAATGAGTAAACATCTCTCAGGCGCCTCCAGCGCAACGCTTATACGATCACCGTTGCGTATTGTGGACGATCATGCACCTCACGATCATCGACGATTGTAGAGACCAGGCTTTATTAAGAGAAACCGACGTAATGAATTTGCGTCTTTAAGTCTACACAAAGTAATTACAATAACTAATTGCTTAACCCGCGGTCCTGCCTACAAAGAGTTGTTCTAATTTTCAATCGCTCATAGTATTACTCAATAATGATTATTCATTTAATAAACTTGAGCAAATGAAATATGTAGCTAACTAATCAAGATACGTAAATTAATTTCCATTTCATTTTAATTCTAATTGCTGATAATATCTATTTATGGGTAATTGAACATAAGAAACAGAACTATTTGAAGGTAAAGTTTGATTTTGTAATTCAACTAAGTACAACTAAGTTCTTTCTCCAATGACCTAAGAGCCCTGTGTCAGTCACTATGGAGGAATTCTGGAAGCCAAATGACAGTGCAATAGACGTAGTCAATTCTAGCATTAAAAAATATAGAAGTTGAATATAACCCGATAAGAATTACTACCTAAAAGTGTGTTGATAAAAATAACGTTGACAAAACCTACCTGATGCCCATGCTCTAATTTAGTGGAGTATATAATAGCTATTAAATCATCCTAATGAGAAAACAAAGTATTAGCCTGTAATGTCCCAATACTGGGGAAAGGAATCATGAGTAACGTAAGAAAAAAATGTTAAAAGTCCTTTATAAATGTTTTCAGGCGCGCCCAGCTGCTCTGCAAGGCCTGCACAAGTCAAGCCAAGCCATTATCTATACTAATATTATAAAGCTGAAGAGTTTGTTTTGTTTGTTTGTTTGTTTGTTTGTTTAAACGCGCTAATCTCAGAAACTACTGAACCGATTTGAAAAATTCTTTTTGTAATGGATAGCCACATTCAACGGGAAGGTTATAGGCTACTTTTCATTCCGAAATTCCCACGGGAACGGGAACAACGCGGGTAATACCGCGGGGCGCTGCTAGTTTAAAATAATAGCATACCAAATAATTAATCTGACAAAACAGTATGTTCGCAATAGTGTTAATAAAATGCAAAATTAATTACTGTATAAATAACATATAATTTAACTGGGGTTGGTTTATGTCGGCGACTGAGTACCAACATCAAATAGTAAGAAAATTGTTTTTACGTACTATTGGGTAGGTTTGGTTTGGGTAGGTTCTAGGACTACAAAGATTTTAGGAGTTTAAATTTAGGCTGGGAAGAAGTAGACATTATGGAAAAACAGCCGTTTTATGGAAAGTGATCATTTTGGTAAAGAAGTCATTTTGTGCCAGTGATAAATTTTTCACATTTTGGGAATATCAGGTAGCCATTACAAGAAGGTGATCATTTTGTGCCAGTGATCTTTTTGATAAAGTAGACATTAAGTACCTAAGCCACTAATTGTACATACGAACAAAGATGTGAGACTAAAGCTTACTAGCAGATAGTGATTTCGTAAACAGTAGTCATGTTCCTACTGCAATATCGTTAACGCCAATTTATTACGGCTATCAATGCGTGTTAGTATTAGTTATTAGCTAGATCATATTATAAGTGCGTATGTAAATTTTATTACTTCAATACTTACACATTTCATTATTATATTGCTGACACACCCAACCAGCTTAAATTAACGCACAATTACAGTATGCCGTTCGTAGCATACAACATGCAGTGACAGCCGCAATGTAAAGAATACGGTAGTCGCATTCGGCGAACGGCTGTAGCTGGTAAATAATTCGGTGTTGGCTTCGATGGACAGACTAGTGTGAAGAAGTTCAATGTAAAGATGACGTTTGGCCACAGAAGTTGATTGAAACAAGATCGGCGGTTGCATTACGCGAATGTAGCGGTGTAATTGGGGCGTTATTAAATAATTTAAATGTTAAATTAATATATTTCCGTGTAGGTAATGTGTATTAGGTCTAGGTAATAATCTACTAATTGCTGTTTTGACTGTTGGACTAATCAATTTGAAATAAAAAATTGCTGATAATAAATTATGCCAGCTCGTGCTTTCCGGGTAGTAATGCATTTTTAATTAACTTTAAAAACAAGGGGAAGGGTTCAATCAATATGATTTTCGATGTTTGTTATTTCGTATCCTTACTAAATTCATGAAATCTGTATGCTTACTCGCAAAAAGATCTGAAAAGAAGGTACTGTTTAGAAAACATGCATTATTCTTACATTATTACTAGCTGTGCCCCGCGGTTTCACCCGCAGCGCCCCCGTTCCCGTGGGAACTTTGAGATTTTTATTCCTTATTTTTCTTATATAAAAACTTTGTCCTAATAATAAGGACACATTAAAAAAAGAATCATCCAATTTGGTGCAGTCGTTCTGAAGTTATGCGCTTACCGACACATTTTGCGATTTATTTTTATATTATAGATAAAAAAATAGTCCATATTCTTTTGCTTATCAGTATAATTTGTAAATACTTTCGGTAAAACGATATTTTTAGTTGACATTGGTCATTTGATATTATGCCGGTATTGATAATTTGTCACATGAACTGAGAATCGGGTCCCTTTTGTTCAATAAAAGTCTGGCACCAAATTGTATATACATAATTTAGTTTTAATCACAAAAAAATATAATAAATTTCAATAACTTTTTCTATAATGACTTGTAAGTTTCAATTGGCACTATAATGGAGAAGGCCAACATTTTTTACTTTACACACCAAATAAATCTATACAAAATTACAAGAAAAACTGTGTTTTTACTTTTTCCATATCTCAATAAATGGCTAAGATATTAACGATCAAAGTGCGTATTTTCGGCCGTGGGATTTTAAAAACGCGGGCGGGCGCTCACTGGTCGATGACGTCACAACTCGACTCATTTGGCAGTCGCGCTCTCGTACGCACGCCGCTGCGCATTAAAAATCAAAATTTAACTGTTTTCTGCGGAAAAATGAGTGAAAAAATAGTGAGGAAATACTGTATTGTGCCTCAGTGCTTCAATTCGACAGTTAAAACACCAGATAAACTCTTTTTTAATGTGCCTGGGGACCCAAAAATGAGGAAGAAGTGGATGACTGCAGTAAAAAGGATGGATTCAATAAGCCCTACATACGTCTCCCTCTCTTTTTAACTGTATATACCCTATGACATCATCTCCGTAGCTCTCTCTTCCTGACCTAGAACCATAAAACACTACGAATTAAAAAAAAATACCTTCAAAACGTATGTTTTTAATGTACTTACTATTAGAACGGTTTAACTGATTTTGACAAAACATGTCTATGAACCACTGTTAAAAAACAACATTGAAATAAATTATAAACGCATCGAAATCGGTTCACCTGCTTAAAAATATGCTACGTTACTACAGACAAACATACAGACATGCAGACAGACATAGGTAGACAGACACATTAGCATTCAAACTTGCAACACCCCTATAAAAAAGTAAAAATTTGCGGCCCGCAAGTTGATCACCACTGATTTCTTAACTAAGTAGGTATTATTTATTTTAATTAAAAAAACAACTGTGAATGAACAAACTAAAGCGGACATTGGATAAAATTAAAAAAATATCTGGTTTATTATAAAACTATATTAATAGGCAGGTTACATATTTGTCTACTCAGAAAAGTAATAACTACGTAAATACCTACCTACTAAAACTTACATACATCTGTATATGGGTAAATAGTGACATTTTCTTATGTACTAATAAAACATAGAGGTAAAATAATCATCGAAAACCTCGAGATGTAGATTGGGAGGATCTGGTAGTATTTTTTTTATCGCCGTCCATAATAGGTAGGTACCTACTAAATGAAACACACACTTCCTAATAAATACCTACCGAGATTAGGAAATGCTTACTCAGGATGTAAATACCTTTTCATCTATCAAACTATCCACTCTTGGCAGATTGTCCGACTGACCTTTTAAAAAACCTTCTTCCATTCTACACACTTCACGTTTCACTTGAGTTAATGGGATTTAAAGGATAATTTACTTTATTTCTTTAAAATATAAGCACACTATAGGTATTATGAATACGAAGACAATCAAAACAATATGAAACGAGACGCCAAAACGCACCAAAGTTTACTGGAGTTCACCGGACCGACCGACCGCCCGCCCCTTGTGTCGAGTTGTGACGTCATAGCGTAAGCGCGCCTAATCTCGGAAATTCAAAAAAGGGCTTGAACTTCTCGTCGTTATAACTTCGGAAATACTGCATGGATTGAAGTGAAATAAAAACTAGTGTAATATATATGACCTAAGCTCGGATTGTAGGTGCATTTGATAGTAATATTTTGACCCTTTGGCCTTCTCTATTCTGTATTGGACGCAATTAAGTATGAACCGATAAATTAGAATAATTATAAAATAAATAACCATTTGTCGAACCTCGCCGATAGTTCACAATCAGGGATCTATAAATATGTATCAGGTGGACTGATTGGTGTAACAAACATTTTAATTACTAATTTACCATTACATTTGTGATTGGACTCCAGAAATATTATAGAAAAAGCTGATAATACCGTACCATCTATACTAATAGTTTCATACTATAAAACTACCGCCTTATTTATAAATGATTAGCAGCGCCCCGCGGTTTTACCCGCGTTGTGCCCGTTCCCGTGGGAATTTCGGGATAAAATGTAGCCTATAGCCTTCCTCGATAAATAGACTATCTAACAGTGAAAGAATTATTCAAATCGGTTCAGTAGTTTCTGAGATTAGCGCGTTTAAACAAACAAACAAACAAACAAACAAACAAACAAACTCTTCAGCTTTATAATATTAGTATAGATATTTAACTTAAACAGTGTTTTAAAGTTTTTTGTCTCTTTCGCTCTTTGGCAAATAGCGTATATTAGAAAGGGACAAACTATTTAATAGCTAAAGTGTTGTTACTAAGCGTTTATGAATAAAACCCCTTGAAT
Source organism: Cyclophora punctaria (assembly GCA_951394245.1). Classification (NCBI taxonomy): domain Eukaryota; kingdom Metazoa; phylum Arthropoda; class Insecta; order Lepidoptera; family Geometridae; genus Cyclophora; species Cyclophora punctaria. The sequence continues at coordinate 5,998,116 of OX596189.1, forward strand.
GTAAGTGAAGAGGTTTCTATGTCTATGGTACTTACTGCTGAAAATTTTTAACAATGTCGTCAATTTACCAGTTGAAGAAGTCCTGAAGAGGTTTAGAGATGTAATATAATAGAATAAAATTAGAATGAAATAAAATCATTAAAACCTATTTCTTCTTCAGGAGCAATTAGAGTACTTAGCTACTAATTTATACTACACTAGCCGCGCCCCGCGGTGTTACCCGCGTTGTACACGTTCCCGCGGGAATTTCGGGATAAAATGTATCCCATGTGTTATTCTGATGTATAACCTATATTACTGTAAAGTTTCATCCAAATCCGTTCAGTAGTTTTTGCGTGAAAGAGCAACAAACATCCATACATCCATACATACAAACTTTCGCATTTATAATATTAGTAGGATTGGTTGAGCTTTTGGTCTCGTGTGTGTCAACTACTGAATTATTTATTTAGTAATTAAATTAAACTGCATAGTCAAATCCTAATTCTAACAGGGCACGAGCCACAATCAATTACTATTGAAATTCTATGTTATCGGCATTCCTAGATCGCGTGCGTCTCGACTCACTGGCCTGGCTCTCCGGAAGACTAATTGATCCAAAAATTAACAAACATCTATTTCCTATTTTTAAACTTATAATAGGTATTAAAATTAATTGGAAACATTGTGTAACTTGCTTAAATAATTAATTGAAACAGGGAAAGCTATGTAATGTGAATAACTTTAATCAAGTTATGCCGTGTGTACATTATGCCGTTTGCGGCATGCTACAAATGGTGACCACAGTAGTTTTAAGAATATGATAGTTGGTTGCATTCGGCGATTAAATGCAGCTGTCACTAGTCTCGGAGCTGTCGTCGCCTAGTCTCTCGGAGCTGTCACCTAGTCTCTCGGGGCTGTCACCTAATCTCTCGGGGCTGTCACCTAGTCTGCGGACTGCCTAATATGAAGACAAAGCTCGGTGACCGAAGTAGATTGACACAAGTTCGGTGAGAGCTTTAGGCTAACAACCTAAAACTAATAACGCCATTATTATTAGGCCCCTCCTGAAAGGCGTCTCCATTTTGGTCTTTGAACTTTACGTAAATTAGCTCTACTTATTCCGATACTGGTTACTTGCAAAACCCAGCGCCAAACCAGAACTATACTTAGATACTAAATTAAGTAAGTCAGTCAGTAAAATATAGATAAATTTAACACTTACCTACATACTAGGTATTCTAGGTATGCAAAAACTGCTTGACCACTCACTTTCATTTCAGCACAAAGCAAATACTTTTTTTAAATAAGTTATTGGCAATCATAATATTTATTTGTTATCATTTAATAGACAATCTCCGAAACATCGACCGCGCCTACATCAATTATACTTTGGTACAGTCACAAGCGAAACTGCTTATAAAAATATGCAAAATATGTTGGATTTGGATTATTATTAAGATTATTATACACTCATCTTATGCGAACTTGTTCCAAATTACTTATCTACCTTTTTTTAATAAACCTGAAAATCCCAGTAACTTATTTTCAAGTTACTTCAAGTACGTAATACGACGGTAATTAATAAGTCTCCAACGTATATGACTCCAAAATTTTACCTTGCCTTTCAGTTTAGCTTATGATATTGAAAAGTTACTAAGGTTACAGCTAATGCCTAAATTAACAAAAGACTTTCCAAAATCGGCGTAAAATAGCGCAAAGATAGTAAAATATCGCAGATAATTCATTAGTCATTACCAACGCATCAGATAAAGCTAAATAAAAGCTTGTATCTAAATGAAGCACTTTTGCCGCGAAGTGTACCGCCCGTTATCAAGCGGTTATTGTTGTGCCCTAGAGAGAAAGTTGCGTCACAACCTGATACTAGGAACACTTTCGATCACTA